>OV121082.1:33492277-34692277 GCA_921293015.1 Phorcus lineatus
GCGACAATAAAATCGCCTATGTTCACAATGAATTTTTAATTAATTCTAAGTTTAAACTTTGTCAAACAGCCTCTTTCTCGAAGTGTAGACATAAAAGATTGAGGGTGCAAAAGAAGAGAAGAGAAACTCGGTTAGTGAATAAGATTTACTAAAGTTTTGGCAAGTCTACTTGAGCATGGAATAAATTGACTCATTTGGTTGTGTCCAAACAAATTATTTTCGAGTAATAATTATATACAATTGACTAGTTTTGTAGTTCATCAGCTAAACGAATCAGTGAGCAGTGTAAGGCATACTCATATAAAGTTATATTACTGTTTGAATGTTGTACGTGTTACTTAAAATAATAAATCTCATTAGACAACATTTATCCTTATCTCTTCAAGATTGGCTTCCTCAGTGAAACAGTGTTGATTGTTTTTTCACTTTAATACTCTTGGGACATTTCATCAGGGAAATGTTCTGCAATTTCTTGCCCTTGATGTGAATACCAATTTGGAAAGGCTAACCTTTCAAAAGACCTTTCAAAACACTTTTGAAATGCTTTGAGGACATTTGCTTGGAGTTTCAGCTTAAAGCTAATATATTATATAGCCAAACAGAAGGGAAAGTTTTATTTTAAAATTAAAAAGTAGGCTCCCGAACATGGCATGAAAGGGACTGCTATAAATTCACGCCTATTTCCATGTTCTCATATGAAGCCGTTTCATTGGGTTATTGTTTAATAACTAGTCTCAAGGGTGGGTAATTTTAGTATAGCTTTTCCTGTTGAAAAGTCCCAGGGGTGATATAGTGATGAACATCCAAACATGCAACCTTTTGATGGCCGATGATGAAGAATTGTATGCACATGGATTGTATTCACTGGGAAACATTTTAGTTTCCTTATTTGTTAACTCTGAAACTTTTCCACATGGTCCTCATCCCACTGACCGCATTCGTTTAATGTAGTTGAATTGCTTAAACAAAAAATTAAGAGTTAATGTCAACATGCATAGCTGTTTTCCAAAGGTATTCAAGGGTGAAAAAAATACATCTCAAACTTTTAATTGGTAACAGTGTGGAGGTCTCTGGTTCTTGACACTTTAAATTGACAAGTTGCTGGAACTTCTGACAAATATCAATAGTCAAATACTTGTACTGTAATTGAAAATCTGTGGATCAATAGCAAAGTAGTTCCATGAATAATTGTTTCTTTTATTGATTATAAGACTATTGATTTTTTTTATCTGGAATGTTCCATGGAAATAACCCTCGAGGCCAGAAGATTGACAAATATGGTTCTGTTACATGTCTCTGACAGAGAATGACTCTTGATCCAAGATAATGTTTGTTTTATAAATATTTTATTCATGGAAAAAGGTTGGTTAATTTTTTAAATTTAGATTTAATCATGTGATTATGCACTAGCTACGGTTTGAAGGGTGCTACTTCAACTGATATTAATGCCTGTCTTAGTCGGTTATAGTATAGGATTAATTGAAGCTCCAAACCGATTTTAGCATCTTGATTTCAACCATTCAAGTAAGTTACTTTGTCAAAAATGAATTGATCTAAATATTTGTTATCTGCTCTTTCCTTCTTGGAATTCTTTACTAAACAATAAAACTGCTCAATTGATTTAGTTCAAAAAGAATTTCCTTTCGAAGGATTGTGTGCTTAGACTAATCGTTGTTCTGGGGGTTATTTCAGACATATAACTTGAAATAGTTCATTACAGGAACAATGGTAGATTTGAAGTTCATTGCAAACAACGCATTCATCCTTGGACGACTACTTCATATCATGGACTCAAGATAACTAATTCTTAAAGTGGTACATGAAGTACTCCAAAACTTACATCTAAATCAATCACTTCAATGGAAGATAGCTTCAGAAGCAACCGTTCCTACGTACAATAATGATATCGATTCAGGTGTGAGAAAGAAAAATACATAGATTTCAATTCTACAGATTTCGAACAGAATTTAAGCATCTCTTATTCTCTGGCCCGTAGGAGTTGTACCATTGTATCAGAGCGTATGCTTGAAAAATTAGAAGACAGGGTTATCTAAGCAATAGCTCGTTCGTTCTTTTTAACAGTGATGATCAAACTTACATGTGCCTATCATCACTACATTTAACCTCTTTAAACCTCTAGCATCAGCCCATAAAGGTAAAATTATTCATCTTTAGAAATGATGAAAATAATAAGAAATCTGAAAACATGTCTTGCGTCTCACTAAATATTGATATTCCTTATATAATTGGCTGGTTGTGGAGAAGAATATGTTGGCCACAAGCGGGATATACTTAGGATAAGAGTGTGAGTACATGAACACAAACAAACTTAAACTCGAAATTATTGATGCATCCCGTTATCACGCATAGAGATGAATTCGCAACTATCAAAAGTTAACAAGCTATCCAATACATAAAATGCGCACAGAGAATAAAGAGCTGTGAAACAAAGATCTTTCATTCAAGGTTATGTGCCAAAAACAGAATTATACCTATTTATACATCATGTCGATGTCACATTTACTGTATATTTATCAGTGGTATTCATATGACGTGTTGATCTACCCCCCTTGCCTTTGTTAACACTAAATGAGTAGTGAAGACATTAACAATTCCCAAATGATCAGTTTTGTGGGAAACCGGTCGGTAATTAACTGTTCATTCTGTTATTTTAAATTTTTTTGTCTTATTTTCAGATATTGTTTTATATTCATATTCATATTTTATTTCATATCAGCTAATTCCGAGGCTTTTCCATGTGGTCATCATATCGTATATTAAGGTGAAGCATCGGGGACATCCTCTGTGTTTATATAGTTAGAATGCGAAATAGAAGATAAACAGACAGTTAATATCAACTTGCACAGCTGTATTGCAAAGGTGGTGAAGGGTGATAATACGACTTTTCAAACTTGTAATTGGTAATTGCCTCACTGGTGGTCTCTGGTTCCTGACAAGTAAAATTGACAAGTTGCTTGAAGGTCTGAAAAATAACAATACAGTCAATTACCCCTACTGTAATTGAAACATCTATGGATCTTAAGCAACGTAGTTCCTTACAGAATAGTTAATTGTTTTTGAGTTTTTAGTTATTGATTTTGTATTTCGAATGTTCCACGGAAAAAATGCTCGAACATGATCACAACTCTTCCCCTGGGTAAGATAATGGCAACAAATAAGGACCCTGGATACTGTGCACAATTTCAAATCATTATGTTTTCACTTTACCGAATCAGATACCTATGATTTGAACATTTTCAGCAAATTTTTCTTTTGTTCAGCAAGTTCTGGGGATTTATTGCAACAGTGGAAGTCGTTTAAACTTCAAAAAATACTTTTAATTTCTTTTAGAAACGATAACGTTTGTTAGCATATTGTATTGTGGTGCACGTGTCGTGTGAAATGTTTCTGCTTTTTCAGCTACATACAGGCGTCAATGCGTCAAAGGATATCAAATCACACGGTTCAGTTCTAATCTTGTCACTGCTCTAACCTTTGTGTTTGTAACAATTACTTATTTTGCCTAAACATAACATGTAGGTTATGAATAGCAGGAAGAAATCGTAGTAAACTTTTATTTCCACGTCCTTATTTTATTGTCATTTATGTCTCAGTCCATTGAAATATGTCTTTATAACATTGATTACATTTATTCATAATGATGAACTTCGAACTCAAGGTGACAACGTAATAATTTGCTGTTTGTTTAATGAACCATTGCACGATATTTTATTTACTAAGTTATAAATAATATTGACTTGTCAATTCATACTTACAATGGAAGTGCTTATTGCAATTCCGTGAGGACAACAAAGAAGACTCTCCTTTAGAGAATAAAGTCCTTATCCATAACTGGGTAATAAATGGAGTCTTCAACACGGTCTAGAGCCTCATACAGCATATCTAGATCTGGGCCTTATGAATGCAAAGCCATATAAAATTGCCTGTCTAACACCACTACACTGGGTATTGTTAACCAAAGTCATACCATGACGCGGGTTATTTTAAGCCTGTTAAGAGGTCAAATGTTCCGACACTGATATACATGCATTAGTTAAAAAATAATTATTTTGTTTCACATGGCTGTGTATTAATATAAATGTATGACATATTAAAGGTCAAACTGAATGTCCAACATGCATAAACCGACGATGATTTTTCTATATGTATTTATGGGAAATCGATACAGTGAAAACATCCTATTTAAGGAAACTAAAAAAGGGATTTCAAAAGCAAAGCTAATGATAATGCTTTCTAGCATTTGTCTGGAGAGAAGGAGAAAATAGAAATGGCATCCGGTTTCTAATCTGAAAATCTCTTTACAAAGATTTCATGTACGGCTGCTGTAGAATGTACATGTATAGGATATGTGATGATATAATGAATTGTCGTTTATGTCTCAAAACACTGAAATATGTCTTAATCATATTGATCACATTTTATGATAATGTTGAACATTTTAAAACTTTATAATTATTTTTTTGCGATTGCTTAATTATTTCTAAAAATCGTTCAGATTCATGATGACAACGTAATAATTTTCTGATTGTTTAACGAACTTTTATTTACTAAGTTATCAATCTATTGCCTTGAAAGGAAATCTATATTTTTCCATTCATACTTAAAATGGAAGTGCTTATTGCAATTACGTGAGGACAACAATGAACACTCTCTTATAGAGAATTAAGTCCTTATCCATAACTGTGTATTAAATCGAGTCTTCAACACGGTCTAGTATCTTATGCAGCATACCTTATGAATGCAAAGTCATGTAGACTGTCTTACACCAAAACGCTGGGTATTGTTCACCAGAACAATGCAGCAAAACGATAGCAAGCTTTACTCTATTTCTTGTCAACAATGGCGGTCCCTTTAAAATGTTACACAAAGCCAGGGACGGAGGAGGCATGATGAGATTGTGTTGCTGCCGGTTGATTTATTACTGTACCAAAGATGTGTTGAACCAGTGTAGGAATTTCTATTCAATAATGATAATTCAGGAAAAGAACATAGGCGTCGGTCTAGTTTGTATACCGAAAACTTTAATTACATGTACCTAAAAACGTATAATGAAACATAAGATGTTATCAGATTGTTTTATGACACAAACAATACATGTCATGAAGAACTGTGAAATACTATAAATACATACAAAATCATTTTTATTCTGAAAATCAAGAAACCTAAAACAAATAGTTCGTCATTCATATATATAACAATATGAAACTGATATATGTATGGTGGACTGGCAATATATTCGAGCATGAATGATATTTAAGCATAATTAATATATGATCAACTGGACATCATGTTAACATAAACATTAATGCATGATCTTGTTGATTATATATAAGAGATTTCAATAAATTTTCTAAAGTGATTAATGTTTAAAAGGTTTCATAACATAGGTTATGTTTGCTTGTAGGAGGCAGATATCTACTTATTGAATCTGCCTATTGATATAATGTTAACACGAAAGTGTTAACGTCTGTTACACTTTGATTGGGTTCTTTGCAGAACAGGGTCGAGGAGGAATAAGTATATCTACTTTCATGTTCTTGCCTAGATAATGTTTCCGATAGTTGTTGGAGTCATATATACCAAACTTAATCAACGGTGTCATGTGATCGCGAAGCATCGACTGTTACCATAAATACACATTTTAAAGCTTATTGGGGTTTTTTACAGTGACAATATGAAGATAGAACGTCGCAATTATGATCGAAAACCAGACAGTGGCGTGCGTCAAATAGTCAAACGAAATTTAGGAGACTTATCTAAAACAGCCAGGAGGGCAGAACTTTTGGAGTTGATAGTGTTTGTTAGGTTATATAACTAGTATCCATGTATATTGGACGTGATATCTACACCTCTACGCATTCATAAGGCTGTTTTTAGATTTTCATGGAAAAGCTGTATTTGTCATATTTTTTATACGTCTGTTGGACATGAAAAGTTAATATGTTTTGATTTTATATCCCCACATATGACATTAAGGTTCGTGTCAAAGGTGAATAATATGTTATGAAAATCACGGAGTGGCTCTTTAACCCTATGGTTTATATGTTCACAGATGCAAGTAACATTGTGCAGCTTACATTGTTGATGGGTCTCAACCGGTTATTCAGTATGAGTGATTTTCCAAAGAAAGACTTATTGCTTTCACGTTGTTAGACATTAAGACAACATAATAATGTGTAAGATTAAGTGTCAACCCGAGGTTAAATTAATTACTTCTGTTTTGTCAATTTTATCATTGTGGTCATGTTCAAATATTGAAATAAAAAAAAAAATATTGTTGGTGAAGGTAAGTGACATTGTTATAAACATATGCCTTTGTTTCAGTCCGGTGAAACGTCCTTAGTGGTTATTGATGTTGTTGTCAGCTTAAAAAGGTCAAACAGGGGAGCAGGTGAGTCAATGTCATTACGACCTGGTCAAGAAAAATAAACTGCAATAAGATGCTTCAGCACCAATTATACAAGAAAGCCATTTGTTGTTGAAATTCTAGCACAAAAAGTCAATAGAATAGACACAAAAGTTGTAATAATGTGGTTTCTTCATTTTCATTTCTAAAATATATTATTCATGAAGGATTCGCTTATACAAGCAAATAAAATATTGAGGTATGTGTTCCGAACTCGGTCTGTATAATGTACTTCACTGTTATTTCTTGTGAACAATCTTCGTCATGTAGCAATATCATACAGGATGTGAGACATACCGTTAAAAATGCATTTACTCATTCCATACACAAAATTCGTGTTGTGTAACATGGTGTAATATCACAAAATAAATTATTAATGATAACAATTACCTTCCATGCTGAAATAATTTCAGAAATGTGTCTAAGTTAAACACATGCACGCACAAAACACATCAAGTAATAAATATTTTGATACCTGGCTTATTAAATTTGACTTAATGTTCAGATAAAGTGAAATATTATTGTTGTGGTTATGTTCTAATATTGAAATAAAAAATATATAATAGTCATGCTGATAAAGGTAGGTGACATATAGTGTTGATAATAAACACGTCTTTTTTCTGGTCAGGTAAAACGTCCTCAGGTATTGATATTGTTGTCAGCATAAAAAGGTCACACGAGGGAGCAGGTGTCCTAGAGCCAAGTCAATACGACCTAATCATGAAAATAATTCAGTTCGAATGCTAGATCAACACTTGAAACAAGAAAGTCATTTGATGTCTATAATAAAGCTTACAGTCCCAGGGAAAGTTATGTCCATTGGTCTGACGACTTGTTTTTGTTGATAACCATTCCCTTACCTCGGTTATTTTTATGTGTTGAGGTAGGGTTATGGTTGCAGCCAAACGGCCGAGGTGGTTATACATTAGCCTGGACGAAATTGAAAGTGTCGAAATGTATTCTTTGTCAGATTACCCGCAGCCTCGGCTACTCCTCGGACTTGGTATCTTCCCTCGAGAATTGTTCATCGGTAATTTCCGAATATTATCTTTCGGGCTTCGGCTCGAGTTAGTATTCGAAAATTACCTCTATAAGCAAGTTTTTTTCTCAATAGGAAACCAACCTTAAAATAATTACTCCATTGTAAGAATAGCCTCTTGGCTAACGAATTAATACTAATTGAATATCTAATATTTATAATATGATACAATAGAACCCAACTTCAAAGGTATATTTTTCTGTAAACACTCCTTTTACTTGATTATATGTTATTCTATGTACCAGATTAACGACACAGTTTTGAAAGACAAGATGGCGTGTGTCGTCGTTATATATAGACTCAGACATAGACAGCCTTCAACTCTTCTCCGCTGGTATGGATGTATCGCCTTAAACCTTAAAAATGTAGAGAAATGTATATGATACTTTGGATGTTATAACATACAGGACGATGTGGTGTGTTGCTTTGAATTACCCAGACAAACTCAAATTCATAAAATATAATAAGAAAAATAAAGGTTGTTTTTGACATATCATTTTGTTTATAAGGATTATTTACAGTGTCGTCTGCAGTAATGCACTTAAACGGTTAACTATTTTAGAGGAAAGGACCAAATGCAGATCTGTGACCCTTGCGCTCCATGATAAGCTGCTCAGGAACACCGGCTCTGTAGAGGTGAGCGGCAGTTGTGATACGTACGGTAGTGAATGATTTGTTTTTCTCCCAAACTTTTGGATTTGCTCACCTAGCTGCCTCGCCTGTTCGGAGCTTCTTCATTGTCAGTGGAGAATGGTTCTGCCCTCTTTACATCAGTCCAAAGCCTTTTTTGGTGAAACGTTTCATTTCTCTATCTTAAACGAGTTTACAGTCAGGTTTGAAAAACTGAATGTTCCTCTTACTTGTAGTCTTCATGTATGCTTGAAGTTCCATCACAATTTGGAATAAAGAGTTTGGGATATATTCAGTTCCGTCCTGTTTTCTTACTTCAACTACAAACCTTTTTAAGAAATAAGCCAATTCGTCTTCAGAAAAATTTCTTAATTTTGTTCAGATTTGTGTTTATATTATTGTATGCAATGGCACATGACGAATAAAGCATTATATGCCAACTTGTCATATTTTTTAGTATTCAAAGGAACAGAAGCCAAAGCTCGTTATTCTATTTCCGAAACATGAAAACGTGCCTTTTTGCAAATTGACAGGCAGTTCTTCGAGGTTCTTGGATACGCTGATTGTTTCTTCACACACTTCATGTGATGCTTGAATTAATTCCTCATCATAGTTGATCTTCCAAAACATTGTTGAGAGCCTTCATTTAGTTCTTCATCCGACTGTGTTAAATCTATGCTGAATCGAATGAATACTTATCTGATAAATTCAAACGTCATAGTTCGACAACTGCCTCACGAAGTTGAATGAGCATGAAAGGCGCGTGCGTTGCGTTTTGGCGACCTGTTCGATGTTTCTGTACTTAAAATACCAGGCAAAATAAGGCTTCACTCATTTTTCAACTCTACAGAATTTAAACAAACGCAGATGTGAGAATTATGACGATTGGTTTATAAACAGAAACCATTTTCCAATATTCTCTTTAAAAAGGATCCAAATATCGGCATTTAATTTTCCCAAATTAACAAGGAAAGAGACATGGGGTCAATGTTAAAAAATATACAAATGTAGAGTTTAAGGACAAGTGCACTGCAACTCTTAGTATTCACTGGAATAACGGAGTCTGTCAACACTAGCGATTGTGACCACCCTTGGTATCAATACAAGCCAGTGCACGCATCCTCTTTGAAATTGTCAGGCGTGGGATAACAGAGTTTGCTCAAGTTCCTGTTAAGTCAAGTTATTTGAGTAGGCACCAGCTGTCTCAAATGACGGTCAAGGTGATCCCAAAGGTGTTCAATAGGGTTCATATCTGGTGAGTTGGCTGGCCACGTCAAAACAGTGGCGTTCTCGGGGTAGTCTCTAACAATTCGGGCAGTGTGAGATCTTGCGTTGTCGTGTTGCAATATCAGTCTTCTTGGCTGTTGTTGGATAAAAGGAACGACGATAGGTCTCAGTACCTCATCATTCTCGCTGGCCAGTTAGACTCCTTCGCAGAAAAACCATCGGAGTCGTCGAATGGCCGCAAATCTCTCCCCACACAATGAAGCCTCTGCCTCCAAACGGGTTAACCTCCATATGCAGTTTGGCGCGCCCCTTAGTCGATAAACTCGAACCCTGCCATTGTTCCTGAATAGTCAAAACCTACTCTCGTCTGTAAACAGCAACCTCTCCCGTTCACGTCGCTGCCACCGGCGTACAGTACGTATCCATCGTAATCTGCGTTGACGTTGTAAACGGGTCAAAGTCATTCCACGGAAGGGGCGGTGGGCTGGTATACCAGCCAAACGAAGTCGACAAAGCTGTCGCCGCTGTTGATGTCGCCGTTACAAATCGGTAGCGGAGGTGAATCTGCCTGATGTAGCGATCTTCGGCCGCAGTTGTTACCCTTTTCCCGATCTTTGTCTGTCCAGTGTCTGGCCTGTCTGCTGGAAGCGTATTAACAGATCTTCTGATGGTGGTTTGGCTGCAGTCGGAGGTTCTTGCCATTTAACGTTGGGAAGCCCCCACAGTGGACATGCCGATCGCTTGGTCACGTTGCGCTTGCGTAAGTCGTGGCATACGTTCTTTATGTTACTGAATGTCTGCGCTTTCCAACAAGGGTATTTATGCAACATTGCTGCACCTGCACCACAAATCAATCAGCACGTGTTTGAGAATGCGAAATACTAGTGGCTGCGTTCGATGCGATGCGTTCGTGTAGAGAAAACATTGCAGTTGTATTGTCATTTTCTGCTTAGAATCCAATCCACATAAGCCCTCTGAATTTTTTCTTGAAAAAAAAAAGTTAAATCTTTCTTTTGCCTGGGAGGTTATATACATTTCATGTATAGCTATAGTTAAAGATGGGAAAAGGAGTATTAGTAGGCGTAATCAAAATGACGACTGTATGAAAGTATTGGAGAGTTTTTAAACAAAATATTTCAGTATGCTATGGAAAAGAATTTGGCATGGCTAATGTCCGTATTTAAATGCACAAGGAATATTTATCACTAAACCGAATAGTCATATATTTTCTTACATAATCAGGATTTAATAAACAACTATTGTATTGTATATCATATTGCAACGTATTTTCTCTTAATGTAGGATGCATAAAGTACTGACTGCAGTCGTCCTGAAAAAATATCATTTTCCATTTTGAATTTGAATCAATTTTAACATATAATTAACTTTACAAACTATCGTGTTTTAATGTCATCATTTTGAAACCACTTGACCTGAGAATTTTCTTGCGGTTATGTTATTATGCCTTTGGGAGGCTATGTTGAGCAAATGTCATTAAAGATCATTTAAGCCTAATTGTTACGGCAGATAACCTTGACAATATGCTAAATAGATCGTCCTAGGTGGTGAAAATCGTTAAGGCATACCGTCACGGGAGTTATTAATTAAAAACCCCTCGACTTCGCCGCGAGGTTAAATGCGTAACTCCCCTGACAGGGTGTCTAACCTAAACATAATTACTCAATAGAATAGGCACAAAAATTGTAGTCTAAAAGATTTACAAAGTCAATCATTTAATGTGTTTTCTGTAAATATGACGATGAATTTTCATCAAATGGGCTAATAGGTTGGTAACCGTCATTTCTCATATATGTTTGCATAGATCATTTAGCAATATGATAAATGATACAGGAGATAAAGGTGTATTACCACATTGGGTCTAACTTTTCAAATACAAACAAATGCTTTTTCTATGATGTTACCGATGCAAAAACCTGGTCTAGGTTTAAATGCACATTATATAATATCCTTATAGGCGTTGCTTGGTACTGTACAACTTCGGTGGCTGGTGTCATTTCTCCGTTGCATGTCACTTTTAACATCAATACATACCAAACTGAAAATTAGAAAAAAAGTTTTTAAAGATTATATTTATTTATGTTTAATGGCTGCAACGAAATAAAAAAATTTAAATGAATGTCCGAAATCATGCATTCAGGATTAGCAGTGACCATTAAAAATAAAACTTTGTTGATAAGAAAGTTAGCATTATCCTGGAACATTCAGTACGTAATGAGAGCTCGGCTCCATATATAATTTACTGAAGTAGTTATCATTATTTTAAATTATCGATGTAAACTATGAGGAGAATTAAAACATTTGTCAATATTTAGATATTACTAGATGACTCATCGTACCTGATATATAACATGCACATGGGCGTATATGTCCATTACGTATTGATATATTCCTTGGTGATGACAAGTCCTTGCTATTTGACTATTTGAATATGCGCAGATTGGACTATATATTTCATATATAAACATTCATTACTGATAACACATCGCTGCCAATTCTAATTGGTCTAAAAGTAACTTCAGTGGTGAGGCACGAACTTATTGGCGGTATATTTACACAACGTGTTCTCGCAATATCAGCATATGTAAAGTAACATGTCTTTCTCCATACAACTAGAAGAATTGAAAGTCGATAAACAAGATTTTACGAGTAAATCTCACTGTCTTCATAAGACAGCTGTCAACCTGTTAAAGATTAAAATCTTCAACCGTTCTGTTAGAAGTATTTTCAGTCAGGACCGAAATTCATTTATTAAATGTAAATTAAGGAGAAAATGATAATTTAATGTACACATATTTTCAAAACAACATGCTAAAAAAGAAATCGAGTAGCCTTAACAATCATGTGTTTTACAGTGAAGGGTAGTTTTGCCCTAAACTATTTCAGCATCAACCCACTCGGCCTTGACTCAAGTAGCTGAATACTGAATTGTACTTTTGAGGTTGTAAACATAAGAACAATAATAAATTCGGGATTACAATTTCTTCATTTTAAACCAAGAAGTTCCGGAATGAATGCATAGTTCTTTATCGGCAGGAATGTGGCATTTTAGAGGGATACATATATACCATCGTAAAGAAAACATGAAACAATAAACTGACTACGGTGTAAGCATATTGTCTGCTATTGTTATCCAGAAAATCCTCCAGTTCAAAACTGTATCTAAATGTAAAGCAAAGGTTACTTAACCTTACTTTGCAATTTGTGAACAATTTGGACTAATAGCAGAAGAGACATACAATAAGTGGTAGAAGCTAGTTTTTTGAAAATTTTATTTCTTCCATGAATATCAGTTCTCCAATATCCACTTATGCCAGTTTATGCAAAATTATCTTCTGAGGGATTAAGATCTCTTTACTCAACTCGGTCGTCCATAATCATAAAATAGATTATCAAGTATCAAGCAAGACCACTGGCAGCATGTCTTGTGTGAACACCCATTCGAGGCAAAGAATAGATTCGCATCCCTTGAATAATCATGGTAAGTTCGTTTTGAAACATTGCCTTACAATTGGTTACATTTACTCTAATTTTCATGAGATCACTGTATTTATTTTTTTTAAAACTCGCTAAACTGCCCCTTTAACGAAGTATATGTTATTAATTGATGGAGAATAAATTATTCCCGGTTTTATTACATTCTCTCCCCAAAGAGGTTAATCAAGTCATAGTAGGATTTTATGAACGAAGCTACTTCTGTGGGTAAGATGATTGCAATTATCCTCAGAATGGGGGTGCAGAGAACGTAAAATGTAATTCAATCAAGATATTCAGGTATTAAACTGTTATTCCTTCTTAACATAAAACGGATCGTTTCAAGACGAATTTCAAAACAAGAAAACGCTGTGCATAAAATCTAAAACGAGAACTGCATGCCATTGGAGGAAATGATTTAACCATTTTATCGATTTATTACTAGCACTTGAAGGTGTTCTTCCGATTTACTTTACACATTTACAGTTATTATTAACAGTCGAGGCATAGATAATGTACATTGACACTTATTATTTAGATAGATTTTTCGTTTGAAAGAACTTTATCCTCAATAACATTCTATTACCTTCCCTTTTAGAAATTTACTTTGATATTTGATTATAAGTTTATTATTGAATATTTTATTTATTTTATTTATATTATTATCTTCTTTTTGTCCAGTAATCTTTAACATGTTTAATGTTTTTCAAATTACAATGAAATTTTTTCAACATATATATCACCACTTCGTCAAGCATTTTTGCTTTTTAAAATTTGTCCAGTCAAAACTAAACACCGTTTCCTTAATCATCCCCAAAATATCAACACTCATAGCCTTTAGGATGGTCTTAAGCAAGTCGTTTTGAGCCTTCACTCCTCAAAGAGGCCATTGGTTTACCTGCTTTGGACTTGTCCAATATCTTCTCAAACCATTTGTGATTTGTAATCCCGACTCCACTGAAGATTGTGTATGCATGTTTTACCATTTCCAGGGCAAACTTTGTTCTCTTATATGACTTAAGTATGA
Source organism: Phorcus lineatus (assembly GCA_921293015.1). NCBI lineage: Eukaryota > Metazoa > Mollusca > Gastropoda > Trochida > Trochidae > Phorcus > Phorcus lineatus. The sequence goes on from OV121082.1 coordinate 33,506,120, forward strand.
GCTAACGTAAAAAATATTGCTATGACCGACACTGATAGTGACGCGTGCCTTTTAACTAGGAAAACGATCGTTTTTTTATGTTTTTGTGAAATTGTTTCTAATATGCGACAATAATGTTTGTTAATCATCTATTTTTCATTTACACAAAAAATAAGATTTCAAGTTTCAAAAGGGATAAATTTATTTAGGGAGTTTAATTGGTGTTTTATAGTTTTTGTGCCTCATTAGAATGTTTGAGCAATGGCAAAGCAAAGGCATTTTATCATAATAAAATCCGCATGAATAAGAATATTTTAAACAGTTGCTGCATAATGGGACTTGGCATGTGAAATTGTATAATATTTTCATTATGATAACATATCATTGGTAAATACAATATAATTAAACGGGCACCGAGTTGGTTGTTGGAGTCAAATATGTCAAACTTTACAAATGGGGTTATTTTATCGAGAATTATAGTACCAATGAATAGGTAAAGGTCATGATTTGTTGTGGAACCGGACAGTACGTCGCGGCAATGGCTCAAACGTTACTTTTGAAAATTAAGTTATAGTTACCAATCGTGTGGGAGGTGTGCATGAATTGGAATACCTAGGCACATGCAAATTGTGATGCCGAGACACAATCACAATTCGCACTTGCCTAGGTGTTCCAATTAGCGCGTCTCGGGATCAGAATTCAAACGTGCCTAGGTGTTCCTATTCATGCCGACCGACAACGAGGTTGGTAACTGACTTACCATTCAGCCATTGAATCATTTCAAATCAGCGACAAAAACCTAAATAAATACATTAAGCACATATCTAAATAATACTTATAATAATGATAATAATAATAATACTTTTGTTGATATCATTGGTGTGATTTTGATGGCGCTTCCAGATAAAAAAAAACGGTGCCTAAATGCGTTAGCTATATATAAGTAACAAAACTTGAGCAAATCTCGAACTTGCTGCATACTGAAATATACATGCAAAATAACAGGAAGTATAACCAATTAGATAATGATGCCAGTTTTGAGATGCAATTTGAACTTAGCTCAGATTAAAATGTATTTAAGCTCCCTCTAAAGCCACAATGTCTTATCAAGCAGATACTGACATGAACTATACGTATGAGCAAATAAGGATGCATTTATAAGGCACCTATAAACATGTATAAGATGTTTTTGATAAATTTATATCAGTTGATTATATCCCAAACTTAAATATCATGGATCTCAATCTTTGCTTGTGCTCGGTTGATTCAAAATTCACACTCGTTTCGTCAAATTCATATGCAACATTTCCGAGGGTAATGGTTTCCATATACGAAATAGTATGGCAATGGAACTAAAACTATATATGGTTGACACATAATAACACCCCTGTTGTTATTCGTCTTACAGCAAACGTGTTTCGTGTTTAGCGAGTAATTATTCAATGACATCACAAGGACACTTATTTTATAATATGACAAAAATATTCTATTGACGTTTTTAACTCGATTACTTACTAAACACTAACCTTAACAAGAGGCATGTTAAGCAGTAGATGAAGACCACATACCTGTACGTTTAAACGATAACTGAAGATCTATATTGAATTTAATTACTCATTTAGTAAGTGTAAATCACATGATCAAGCACACTATGGAAAACTCCGCCAAATTTGTGTTTTGATTGTTAGCAGTTATATAAATGCTCATTCAGAAAATATGTCTTTCCGTAACACAAATAGTTTGCATTTAAATACTCATTTCCTTATAACTGAAATTGTGTCTCACTTATCGTGTTCAGAGTTGATAGAAACATGTCAAGAAGAATGTAAACAAGTTTAGCCTCTTAAACTGGAGTGGTAATTTATCATGCAAATGAATTGTCATGATGCTTTGAATTACGAAATCATTGTTTCTTAGGAACTGTATCAAGATATCAAAATGTTCTCTTATCGTGAGTTTTATCCTCGCCACCAAGGTCGCTACAGACTATGAAAAATTGCAGAAAGGATTTACTTGAGGGCTTATGCATGGATATTTTTGAGGTTTTGATTTGTGGCGGATCTGTGTCTGCGATGATTAATGAGGTTCACTTTTTACTCCTGTAGATTGGTCTAGAAGATTTATATCTAAATGTACACGTACTCATAGTCTACAAATATTAAAATTTTCTGAGGCATAAGTCAATTTTTCTTAAAGAAAAGGCAGTTATAAAAGCAGTGATAGCATGCTTACTGACAACTTTGGCGACATATACTTAAGGCCATTTCGAATATGCCCCATTATCAGCAGTATCCCTGCAGAGAAAATATTAGAAAATGAATTGCCTTGATAAGTGACCCTATGACTTGTATCACTTAAGTACAATTTGACCAAAATATTTGAACTCTATTAATATAAACAAATTCAAAAAACGTTTGGAGAATACACCAATGGTAAAATATCTATCAATCAAAATAGTATTGTTCATCAGATAAAGAAATGTGAAATAAATATTATAAAATACGTCTTTTAATTCTATCAATAATTTGGTTTACGTAAAAAATCCACGGGGTATTGATGGATTTGCCATGTTCAAATGAGGATCCATTTGTTTAGACCTTTGCGCAAAGTGATACGACCACTTACAGACCGTTTCTGTTCAATTACGAAGAATTAATGAAAGAATTTCACTAATCCGAACATATGAAGTGTCTTTGATCTTGGCTATTATTTTTAAGCGTCTGTAACCTTTTACAATCACATTTCAATAGAGATCAGGTCACAATATTTATTTTTACATGAATGATATTTCATTTAAAAAGAAATACTTATACCTATATCGAAATTTAAACAGGAAATAACATGGCGTTAAATCACCCTCTTTACGACATCTAATATTAATATATACGTCCAACGCCTTTTTAAATGTAGACACATGTCATTACTCGGTTTTATATTTGTAATATATACATTTGTAAATATAGCTTGGAAGTCCGTTGTAACATGTGACATATACTTCACCATTATAAGCAGAACAGAACAGAATTTTATTTCTTATAATTCACATCAGTAACAAAGAGAACAATAAGATAACGTATATAAACTTACCTTAAGCTTACTGTATTAAATGTACATATATACAAAATGAAACTATAAGACATACAGTTAAATATAAAGATAAAAAACAACGCAGCCCTGCTTTAACGAATTTAGCCAATTTTACAAAAAGGGGTTTATGCGTGATTTTCATTAGAGAGATGTACTTTTCAACTGGAAGATATTTACAATAATATGAAGGTAAGTATTTACTACTAAGCAAAGAATTCTTTAAAATCTTATCTAGACTGATGGTCTTTTGAGTCGGTTTAATGTTTTTACAAGGTGATGATCAATAACATGTCAATTAAGTGTAAAAGTATCAAACCTGGATCCTATCTCCTGAAATAGGTAAGATTTATCACCTATCATATCAAGTGTATTTAATAGTTAATCACCCCAGGTTTGATTAAAGATATAATCCATTGCACACACACATAAAGAGTGCCATAATGGTATTCCAAATAGACTCGGAGAGTACCTTGTTGTTAAATGTTACTCCAGGAATGAGTGACAAAAAACATTGTATTAGCGCTTGATTTCTCAATAAGTCAGTTAAGGATTTATAAACTTTTCTGGATGTTTTCAAGTGGAAACTAAACAAGATAATCGACAATCAAATTCTCGTCGACAATGTAAAAATGACTCTGAAATGTTTTTCCTTCTGGTCTTTACATTAACAGTCATGATCTATTCTGTCAAACCTTGTTTAATATTTAATTCATATAGTCCTTTTTAAACAGATTTAAAACGGATTTAAGTTAACTGACGTATTGGTGCAGTAATAAGAACAGGACAACATTCGTGCGTAAGTTGACTTTAAAAAGTAAAAACAAAAACCAACAAACATATTAAACGTTGATTCAGATGGACATGTCGTACTTTGATCGTCAATCAATTCACCAATTGTTTTCTTTTAGCAAGTAAATATCCCAGTAATTGGCACCAGTCTCTTCCTTTTAAACGTTTTCAAGCTAGGTGTCAATTAGATGTACTTCTAGATAGTTATATCAGTCATGTGGGAAACCAACAGCTTTCCGATTTCTTGTTTGAGGAGCAACTTTGTACTTGTTGATGTATTCAGCTAGGAAGATCAGGGGCGATACGCTTATCATTGGATCGATATGACTGAAGACAGTGAGCAACCGAGGATACTTGTATTACTATTCGATTTCATGGTTGCAATTGAGAAAACTTCATCTCTATCAGACTAGGTGATTAAAAGTAATGGCTTGATTTATTTTAACAGGTGTATGTGATTGAGTAAACCAAAAGCAATGACTTGATATTTTAACAGGTGTATGTGATTAAATAAACCAAACGTAATGACTTGATATTGTAACAGGTGTATGTCTAAATAAACCAAAAGTAATGGCTTGATTTATTTTAACAGGTGTATATGATTAAATAAACCAAAGCTTTTCTTGTGAAATATTACATTTTTTAATGTAGATAGTTTTTATTGTAAGTTCATTAAAGTAATTTACTATTTGGCATCTTTCCCAACAGATATTAGTCATGCTCTCGGAAACATCACTGCAACTATAAAAAAATATTGTCATCAAATGTCTTAACAATTCCATTACGATATCAATAACTATTTGAAAGAATTAGTATTGAAAATAATGAAAAATATTTTCTCTTTCAAGGCATAATTAAAAAGTTATGTGCCAGTCAAATTTACATTAATAAAAATATTTTATTTTCATTTACAAAAAAAACTTAGAGGATTTCTTAAATAGCAGATATCCATGTTTAGTTTGGTTCGGAATAATAAGGATGACTGTTGACCTTTAAGTATTTTTTCCAAAATATTCGGTAATATATAAAGTAGATAAGACCCATTATTTGAGTGTTTGTTTTTGTATTCAAGTGTTTAAAACAAATTTTAACTATTTTTTTTTATAAATATGTATTAGCCGTTATTGTTTGAAAGGAATATGATCATCAATGTTTAATTTAATAGATAAAGATAAAGATCTTGAAAGGCCCACGAATATACAATAAAACAAATCATGTGTAAGTATATAAGGTAGTTGCAATTTACAAATGTAGAAACAATAATGTCTCTATGTTATAAAAAAAATTGTTGCTGAAAACTTAGTACTTGCTGTTAGAATATATCATCCTGAACATATTTATTATAAACGTTCCACAATAATTGCAGAATGCTTTTATAACATCTTTTCAAGACGGATTTCCAATGTGAAATTTTTACTTTATGGTTGGAAACAAATTTTAAGGTACATTTCAGTATTGTAAGAAAGGTTTAGCATTGAAAGGTCAGCTAGAAGTCAAATTAATGAAAACTTGGACACATCAAAGACAACTACAAACAAATACGAAATGGACCGAGATCATACACCTGACTACCAGCCAGACTAAAGAAAAGCTCTGCACCAAGATCCAACCTTCATTCGCCTCCGATGAAAGGAATTACTCCCGTCCCATTTTCCAAGCTTATTTCATTCTCCTCTTAAACATAATACTTCAAACGTGCTGTGGTACTGATGTATTAACAACTCGAGCAAAGAAGATGTTTAATGTTGTAAAATTTGGAAAGGTGTTTTTATCGCAAAATTGGGGCAGTAGTACGCAGCTTCTGTGCGTCCGTACGTACGAAAACCTATTTTTTAACAGACAGACAGACAAATGTTTATTTAAGTCTCACCCCAATATGATATATAATATAAGAATGTGAGAAATGTAGAATATAAAAAGGGCCATCCACAATTGGGATTATGAGAGACTATATTAAAAATATACATGTATGCCAAGTACATAAACACCATAAAAACTATTGTTGTTTAAAACGATAAAGGTAAAGTATATAAAATTAAAGGTTATGAGTATGATGCACTTTTCCTTTTATATAAAATATTTTGGCAGGTTTTGGCAGCAATCATAAAAAACATCAACATTTGATAGTATAAAACGCACTCTCTTTAAATCATCAAAGCTACAAAAGTCTTGATTAAACGTATTGCACATATCAATTAAATATTTTCTCTCACATTCATACAAGGGGCAATGAAGTAGTACATGTACTTCGTCTTCAATCTTATTAGGGCAGTTAAAACAGACTCTTTCGGCGATCGGTATATTAGTATATCGTCCGGTTTCCATTCGTATTGGGGCTACTCCGCACCGGAACTTAGCGAGCGCACTTCTCTGGTTTCTGGTTAGACTTTTTGTAACGTATGTCTCGGCTCCATATTGGTGTTTAAAGGTACAGTATGTTCTTAACTTGTTGCCACCACGCCTGGTCTTGCTTTCAACTTGTGTTGTTTGTCGTCTCCAATCAAGTATATAGTCTTCCATTATTTTCTCTTGTATTGTAGCAGCTACGTAATTAGGTCAGTATTTATGTTCCATGGGTCCAAAATGTCGTAATCCTAAATTGTCAAGTTGCTGTAAGATTCTTAAGCTTCGACTGTTTTTCCTACGCTTCGCCCAGCGATGGCTCCATTTGAGGAGGACGTAGTTGAGACGTTCTTGATGTATAAGTCTTGTCTTTGTATCTAGTGTCATTACAGCAACCCAGCGGCGAACAATCGGTGGGATCCATCCCATGTCTCCACAGACGGCATGATTAGGTGCGGATTTCCTTAGGCCGAGAAAGAAACGCCTAGCCCGGTTGTGTACAGCATCAACATAAGATGTATTATACGTGCCCCAGATACCGACTCCATATTCAATGATAGACCAAACCATCGTATCGTAGAGTTTACTGTAGGTTCTGTAGTGCATACCTCCTATAGTCTTATATTTTGATATCAACAGTCCCAGAGCTCTACGAGCTGAATTTTCTGCTGCCTTTGCCATTCTATTATAATCTAAATGTTCTGCCAGTAGCAGGTCCAAATAACAATAATGATCCACTACTTCTAATATTTGCTTGCCACACCTGAATTCACACTCTGTTCTTTCCACTGAAGCATTCCTAAAATGAACAATTTTGGATTTAGAGTTATTGATAGTTAATCTATTATTTCTACACCACATATGAAGACAGTCCAACTACATATTTAGTTCTTCTTCAGTCTCAGCAAGAATCACGATGTCGTCAGCATAAGCCAGAACACTCACTATTTTGTCATCAATGGTCACTCCAATGGAAAGACTGTTAAGGGAGATAATCAGGTCATTGATGAACATGTTAAAGAGAAGCGGATACAAGAGACAACCCTGTTTCTGTTAACATGTTCTCGAATTTATATCACTTAATCATGAGAAAAGCTTTTATTCTTTATAATTTGTTTTGAATATCATATGGCCTCTTTGTATATAATTTCTTTATTTAAAAAAACGAAATGATAATCATAGGCCATTTACAAAAAAACATTCAAACATGATATCTGGAAATGAAACTTTTTTGGCTGTTACAAAATTATCAACTGTCTAACGTCAGCAATGACATGCTCAGGTACATACATGAAACTGTTGGCACGTGTTCAAAACGGCGCTTTTGCAAAACTGGTTTAACTGGGCAGTGGTACGCCCTTTGAGATCAATGAATCAATCTTAAATATATGTTTCCAATTGCTAGACAATGTTTCTTAATCACAAGAGTCATCAATTTATTGTAGTTAAACGTGTAAGAAAATATGTCCAAATTTAACTTTTTCTCTGGTTACTAATGTATTTGTTCAATAAGTTGCCTACATTAATGCGTCCGGTGTTGAAACTTTCCTTCACATAAATGTCATATTTATAAATTTCTCAGAAATTTCATACATAGAAAAGATGATACTTTGCTGAGCATTAATGTTTTGACTTCTTTTTAGATATAGTTGTATAAGGTTCAATAGAATAAAAAAATTCGTAAGTTTTAAAAGCAACAAAATCCCAGGTTGAATTTATATTTGAAACTCTTCATAAACAATGGGAATAATTTGACAACCAACACCCTTGAGAGGATGATGTTACATCAATTCCAAATAAAAACATATATGTGAATGACATTTGTGATAAAAATATATATTAAGTGGCAATAAGTTCACAATAACAAAAGTAAACAATACGCAATAGACAATAATCATAAGCATGATAAAAAATTGAGAATAATGCTTCAGAAATTGAATTTGTATGAACAAAATTTACATGAGCTAACATCGAGTTTGTAAACTAAGGCTTATAAAACACAGACATTTTTTAATATTGAGTGTATTAAAATAGGTAGAAATTTCGTCGCTATAGTCTATCAACAGAGGTTACTCATGTTATTTTTTTAAGTAACCTCTACTGTATTTGGATAATATTTTGGGTATCCCATAATAGCCTAGCACTCTCAAGGGAGGTTTCCATGGAAGGTAGTAATTAATTTGCCTCAAAGGTGGGAACGATTTGATTAATGAACATGGAAATCACAAATGAATTGCTAGAACAAAAATGACAGGCAAATGAATTATGCCTGATATCGAAGTACATTCGTTCTTGACCATTCGTTCACTGAATCCTCTACATTATTGTTTGTAGAATTATTCAAACAATATTTATTTCAAATTTCTCAACTCTACACACTCTGCTCGAGCATTTCCTTTCACGATGAGTTGTGAGGGGTCGGGGTCGTCATCACGCCTTCCATCATAATAAACATGTACGTCTTTCAGATAGTCGGGACTCACGAGTAACAGATTTACATTCGAATTTCCACTGCCAATGTCCATACTACTGTTACCTCTTTTAGAATTCTTATCCATGGAGTTGTCTGTTTTGCATTCTATCTTGTCATTGATGTCTTTCACTTTTGAGCATCCAATGAGATCATAGAAGGCGTTCCTGAATTGAGCATTGGTACCAACATAAACAAAAGGATTCCACAAACCAGAACATTTGGCGAAAAGCGCTGGAAGAGTGGCCATTAAGGGTGAAATGACATCAGATTGTCCAAATGCTGATAGGAAAGACACAACTGCATAAGGCGTCCACGAGAAGATATAAACAGCTGAAAATTTCATTCAATGTGGATTAGATGAACCAATGATACTCATATTATTATAAAGTGGAGAAAATAAATTAGGGATATATATATATATATATATATATATATCGTGTTATTGATATTTTGTAATATTTCCCTGCAGTATAATTACAAAATGTTTACTTTATCGTTTTGTTTTACCAAAATCGTTTTTAAGTCATGATAAAAATAATCGATTATTACCTTAACTGTGTGTATCAAATTGTGTATCAAAATACTAACTTACAAAGAATAGAACTTTTAATCATATCATTACGTGCACAATAACTTAAAATGTCAAGGCAGTCTGTATGTGCATCCATATTGTTTAAAACCTTCAAGATGTGTAAGAAGCAGCTAAATTATTAATGTTAACTCACCAACCAACGTGATAGCTGTCTTTAACATTTTCCTCTCCAAAAGTTGCTGCTTCTTTGACATCTTACTGTCAACAGCCCATAAGCTGTTCCGAGCCATAATGCGCACCTGTGAATAGAGATCGTGCTTGATAATCTCACGATCTCGTGAAAATAAGATGTTTGGTACTCTTAATTAACCCGAATGATGTTATCCTTTATCATATACTGTGCAAGTGTTGACGATGAAAAGGCCAATGAAGTTCAATCCCAAATAACAAGGCAAGGCCATTATCATAACTCAACCCCGACCTGTATGCCTATTGTCAAAAGATGAAGTCCGAAAAATATGGCAACTCATTTTGATTTGTTTAATAAGAGAAAGAACATGAATTTGATCCTCACCTTCATGATGACTTTCCCACAAGCTATATATATATTGGTAAAACTTAATGAATATGACTCTGCATTATATGAATGAACTAGTTGGGCATGAAGATCATTTAAAGTCCTTTCATAAGCACAATACACCAATCGAATAACTTTCCAATGATTAGCTGAACTAATGTAACGTGAGCTAAATGTCAATTAGGTCATGTTGATTCGCACACTTCAAATATCGATCTGCGTTAAATCACTGACTGTGTAACACCGTGCTTGACTTGCAGTTCTAGGTAATGACAGCGTTACACCAACACATCTGGATTATGTCGGTTTTCAAACATTCATTTAGCTTAATTATGCCATACGTCTCTCATGTCAGGTCATCCTAAAGTGGTGGATTTGGATATATATGTTTCAGAATGACTAGTGCATCATCAATTGTATAACCAGTTACAATGTCTTCCATTGTCAACGTAGTAGATCTACATATACGTTTGAAAAGCTGAATATTACATGATATGACTACTTATCATATTCAAAAATGTTAATGAAATATGATAATGACTATCTGGAGCATTTAGGATAGTGCTTGAAATGATTTGAACAAGATGGAACTAGAGTAAGAATTAAGTAAGAGATGATGACTCTCCTAACGAATACATTATCAAGGGTGGGGGAAGGGTGTTACTGTTAATCCTATCAAGAATGGTTCGCAATGCTTTTCTTGTTTTCAAATCATGTAAAACATTTGTGAAAATAACAATAAGAAATCTACAAGATGATCTGAATAATTATTTAAAGATTGTTAAGTATAATTACTTTAACATCGTGATAGAATATCAAAACGCTATACTCACCGTCATGTATATATTGAAGTAAGAAAATACCATCAGGCACAGGGGAAGAATAAGACAAAAGACGAAAATTGTTACTATATAACTGAATGTTGCAGCATCTTTAGAATGCCACACGACACTGCAGGATATGTTGACCCCCTCCGTAGTGTACCGGTTCCAACCTACAAGGGGCAGTGAGGCCCAGAATAAACCACAACACCAACAAAGTAAGATAGCTATTATAGCAACACGTTCAGTAATCCTTGATCCAGACAGGGGCTTGACGATGACCACGTACCGGTCCACAGATATAGCAGCTAGGAGATACATGGAAGTTAGACCTAGGAAATACACGGCGAATCCTTCGATGGTGCACACGATATCTCCAAACACCCAGCCATGCTTGAAACTGGCTGAAGCTGCGATAGTGGAACACAATGACATACACAGGTCACAAACACTTAGGGCAATTATGAAGAAGTTTGTTGGAGAGCGTAGAGTTTTGTTCACTATGAAGATGATTAAGGCACATCCATTACAGAGAAAACCGATAACAGAGAGGCAAGCAAGTGCTATACCGATGATATCGTAACCTTTGGTTGATAAATAGGGCTCTGAATTGGAAGTGAATGCAGTAGAATTGATGCCAAGTTGAATGGTCATTCTATGAGTCAAAAGCTGAATTATCAACAATGTGTATGATAAAATCCTCTTACCAAGTTCTTCGAATTGCCGATTCAGATTTAGTTGGCTTCATGCCACTTGTCATATGTTAACTGATAAGGACACAGTGTTACTCCATCAATCTGTTTAAAGTGACTGTAGAGAGCAGGATAAAGAAGCCAGACGCTGAATGTTCACTGTAACAACTGATCTGGTTGCTGTCACCTCGTCCTGTACAGTCTGGTAAGTCCTCCTCCAGGGAATGATGATAGGACAATGTCCTCAGAAACAACATCTTGTGATGATGAGCAGTTCTGCTGATAATCTATAAACAAATTTGTTTCGTTATACAATAAAGATAATCAATTATTCATGTTTCATTAAGTGTCACCTCTTCAATTTCAGAGAGCGATGAGAAGACTAAGGCTATCATATGAATAAGTATAGATTTAATAATAAGCTGATGATTATCTTTGATAGCACTGACACATTTAGTAAACGCTATTGATCGCATGTAAATGAAAACTCTGTGCTTTAATCCTTTAAAGATACACATTTATACCATTAAATATACAAATAAACATTCATTCATTGATACCAATGTACATCTGTACATCCACACTTGAATATGAAGTAATTGATGTCATTGTTTTATATTATTTTGATGTAATTCATTACCAGATTACCAAATATTATATTTTGCAATCATAAACTATCTGTTACAATGATAAGAATCAAATTGAGGGTTAATGACCTTGAGCAATTGTTACTACCTAAACAATTGACTAGTTAAGGTTTTCTTGGCCTTAAAAAGGCCGGATATCAATGTGATAAACAACATTTATGACAAAAGCTGATGTGTATCATTTCCCGATAAATGAATCGGATTGCAGAATGATAATAAAAGTTATCATGCAGACATACTGTTACAATACTAATGTTTTTAAAGTATTAATTGCTGTCTTACATTTTGAATGTTGTAATTATTTTCAACAACCATCAATGATTTAATAATATTTTACTTATCTCTTGTTTATTTCAAATTCTATGAAATCTGATTGACCCACTTTTCACCTCCTTATCATTAGTTATTGTGTGTTTGCTCAGATTAAATACAGGAATCGATAAAAACGATAAGTGGTATTTTGCGAGCATTGTAGTGTACAATCTAATGTCAGTCAAGTGTCATTCACCTAGCCTATTAACGATGTTTGATGGATAATCCCTATCTGCTTCTCGAAATAACGTTCAATCACATGTACATATACTTCATCGGTCCATTGCAATATTGATGACAGAGTAAAATCAAACATGGCATTCTCATAAGGCAAAAACTGTACAAAATAAATAGAACTTACACGGAAGAAAACAATTTTATCATTGATAATTAGTAATGATAATAATGATATATACAAGAATCATGATAATTAATAGTAATAATATATATATATATATATATATATATATATATATATATATATATATATATATATATATATATATATATCAAAAAGAAGAAGATGAAGTTGAATTACATTTGGCAAACGTTTTCAGCAGGTACGAATGTACCTGCTTCATCAGGCCTGATAAACGGCCTTCCAAACGGCCTGATGAAGCAGGTACATTCGTACCTGCTGAAAACGTTTGCCAAATGTAAATATATATATATATAGAGATAGCTGAATGGACGACAAGAGGGTTATTTAGTTGACAAGATTTTGTAATGCATAACGGCAAATGATATGCTTTTGTATACCTCCAGTCAGTTTATCCAAAATCTTATTAATGCAAATGGACAATTCGTTTTATGGCCACCTATAGAAGTTGTTGAATTGGTTAATGAATAAATATTGTAGAATTAATTTCCACTTGGAATATTTATTTAGTACGGATGATTACACTACTAGTGCTCACTGGTCTCTTTAGTTGTTTTCTTTATAGGTTTCCAAATGTATATATTTCTATATATTGTGCTAAAAGGTAATGATTTTAAACTTCGTGTCATATTTTGTTATCATTGTTCAAGTCGAAGAGAGTATTCATTCTTAGAATTAAATTTTCTTTTTCAGATCTTTACTTTGTATATAGAAATGTCCCAACTGGTAAAATTTTGTTTAAAATAAGGTTTCAGGTGCAAAAAATAATGATCATTTGCAGAACTGTCTTAAAACAGTTACTAGGCTAGTTGACTTGCCAATTAACAAATTCAGAGCTGATATAATCACATACATGTAGAACAATATGTTAACAATTGGATGATGGAAACGGATTAATGCTTCTTGGCTCCACATAAGGTTTTTGTGACGCAAAAATAAAGCAGTCATATAAAACATTTTATTTTCAAGTGTTTTCATGTAAGTTATATCACATGATATGACACAAAACTTAAATTGGTTGACAAATAATTTCTATAGTTCTGAAAGCAGATCATTGGCTTTACTCTTGTCAACTAGTAGTTTAATTGTGAGGTATATATAAGTGAGCCGGAATGTTGATGAGCATTTTAATGCCAATGGTATTACGGATAATACTATTTTCTCAAAGTGACTTTAAAGCGGATATCAACAGGGTTATCGTTGATGATACATTGCTTCATTGTAAAATGTAAGATGGAAAAAGTTGTAGTATGGAAAAAGTGCCAGAATATGTTTAAAGAGATCGCAAATAGATATTTCCTGTTCTGAACAAAAAAACATGCGTGTGTGATCTATTGAACAGCGTAAATGGATCATCAATCCTTCAAGAAATCGAGTTCAGCTAACAATATTGAAGGAACTTCCTACCCTGTCCTTGGTGGTTCTACATTAAGGAAGAAATGAGAGAGATTAAGCATTCCAAGGCACTCTTGGCAGAACTCATTACTCATTGTTCATTATATAAAAATACATATCCTCCTGGTCTTATTCCTGTCAAGTTATTTTATCTGGTCTGACAAAATAACTGCCTCATCACAATCTGCGTCCTTTTGATGACACGGTGATGTTCGTTCATGTGTAGATTAAACAATCGTGTATGTCGGTAGTGTAGTTTTCTTGTTCTTTCTTCGTCTACAGAAATACAGTGATAAGGCATTATATAAAAGAGGATCCATGTAGAGATCGTCCTTACAGTCATAAGGTCAGGATATTTATCATTTGGAGATAAGAGCACTGTATTTCCAATAGTGCTTAGAATATTGACACTTGAAGACAGCAAAGATCCGAAAGATATTTCAAATGACATTTTTATTAAAATCAATCTTTGAGTTTTTCCCGTGTTCAAAACTTACACCAAAGGCTTGTCTACGGAAATCAAAACTTACTATTTACAATTATTGGGAATGACAGTTCCCATTTAGGCCATTAAAATCGTTTTTTGACTGTATGTTTCGTTTTATGAAAATATATAAATTCCATTATAATACATTTTGCATTGAATCAATGTAACAAATATAAAACCCATAAATAGGATAACATCGCGAGACGAATCTCTCTTGAAGAGTTTGTTTCTTTTCTTTGCAACATCATTGACACATCACACAATAGCACATACCCTATGACAATGCATGTGTTTTGTTTGAAAGTAAGGTCGTTACTCCATTAATAAGTTTTTTACTATAATCTCCCATCTTACTCCTAGTGCATCTTGATATGATGTAGAGACCTTACAAGAAAATTGATTTGAACTTAAAAGATCAGTTATCGACAGTCACATAGAGGAAAGCGAAAATGCAGATAAAATAAATTCTTCCTACCTTTGTATATCGATGTTGTATTGCAATCATACGTGATTCCCTTAAGGTATATGGGCTACTGAGCGTGAATGTGAACAGCATTCATTTTGTATATTAAAAAGCGTAGAATCAACCACGTGACAGATATGTTTGTCACAGAATAAGAAGAGCTTGCGCTGTGATATCAGGTGTATTGATTAACCAATTACTCTGCTCTATGTTGACCTTCTGAGTTGACTTTGTCCCAGTGATAAAAAGTATATGTATTAAGTGTGTATATACACTGATATACTGTACACTATTTCTTTACAGATCTTACATGTATGTCTACCTACACTGATGATTTCTTCAGTGCACTACTTCATGCCAGTACCATCTATCTGAAATAGTGTAATTTAATGCTTTAAAATCAAGTTGCTATACTATAGTTGATTATGTTAAGGAAACGGTTATATTTTAGCAGCTCGATGTTATTGAAGATTTTTATTACGGAAGCTTAACATACTGCCGTCCTAATTCACTCGTATGTATTGGGTATTATCACATGATATCATGAATTACTTGCGTGTTTCTTTATGTGAATTTTAAGTGGTGTTCTAAGTCTGAAATTACCCTGCTGGATGGGGAAAGCTTGTGGCAGTCATTACAGGGGCAGAAGGATATTGTTTCACCAATATGCACAAATACATACACATTAACATATGAAGCTTACAATGCTATTCAATATGTCTTTGACCTTTCTACAAATATGACATCTTGAATCGTGAATAATGTAACGTATAATGTTATGGTTATATGTTTTTATGTGTTTCATTTCAATTTAAAAAAACTCACCATTACAAACAACTCACTCAATACTTAAATTGAGTAGTAAGTGTACGCTTAAGAGCTTATGTAAGTCATCAAATATTCGACGGGATCACACAAGATCTGGTGGTTATCTTGTAAATGATTCCAATAATTTGATTCCATGTATAGTATTTCCTAACAATGAAATTAGTCTCTTCTTAATGCAATAATAATGTTCACATGGAGACATGATGTTAGTAGGTCATTGTTTCTTCACTCCTGTCTAACCTAGTTGAATTATCATGGGATAAAACCTCTTTGACCCACTTCCTGACCTCCTGCTCATTAATCTATGCAATATGTTCGCTCACATTCAATAAAAGAATCAATAGAGACCATACGTTTTATTTAGAGGGCAATGTTATGCCTTTCACCAAACCTATACTATTCAAAAGAAGCTTTCTTTCTCCCTGAATAGTTTCTCGGCATTTAAAGTTATTAATTGCAAGTTGCAAGATGTTTTTATTAATGTCCTGACAACGGCATTCGTGTACAGAACAGATAACATTTTCAAACACAACGAAAAATCACATTCAATTAGATCGGCTGTTTGTGGTCAAAAATAGACATTTCCTGTGCAGGAGAAATATGCGTTGATAATACAAAAATTGTAAAGGTATATCAATCCTTCCTGAAATCGACTTCATCTGACAAAATTGAATTACTTGTCGTTGGCCGTTTTTACATTAAGAATGAAATGAGGGATAATTAAGCATTCAAATAAACTCTCGACAGAAGTCATAACTCATTGTTCATTAATAAAAAAAGTATCCATATTGACACAGCACAAATCTTGAAGAATGAGGTTTGGAAAAAATGGGTTAAATAGGGATCCTATTCCTCCCGATTTCCTTCCTGCCTAGTTGGATTGTCTCGCCTGACAAAATAACTGCCATGATAACTGTAGAAATGAAGGATAATTAAGCATTCCATGGGACTCATGTCAGAAGACATTACATTTTGATCATCAATTAAGATGTACTTCAAGACACAACACATATCATATAAGAAGAGGTATCAAGAACATATATAAGAAGAGGTATCAAGAACATATCATATAAGAAGAGGTATCAAGAACATATCATATAAGAAGAGGTATCAAGAACATATCATATAAGAAGAGGTATCAAGAACATATATAAGAAGAGGTATCAAGAACATATCATATAAGAAGAGGTATCAAGAACATATCATATAAGAAGAGGTATCAAGAACATATCATATAAGAAGAGGTATCAATAACATATCATATAAGAAGAGGTATCAAGAACATATCATTTAAGATTTGATTGTCTCGCCTGACAAATTAACTGTCTAACATAATCTGCATCTGTTTCCTAGAACGTTGATTTGGATATAAAATATTTCTGTTCGTTCATGTTTAAATGGACCAAGCAAATATCTCAGTAATGTAGTTTGCTTGTTAAAATGGGTTATGCTCACGCCTATTGAAAGGATCTAGATACAATAGGATATCTTTCATTCCCACTCATTCATAACTGTAATTATGTCTACATAAAGTAATAGGACATTTTGTAAAAGAAGAAATATATATACTTTCCGTCATATTTTTTTGATTTTGCTGTAAGGAAAGATTCGACAATGTACGATCTCGTGATTCAATACTTACATAATCTAGAGCCTTTCTGCTGACAACATAACTTCCATTAAGATAGTTATCAATTACTAGTTTATTGTCTGTATTTTGGTAAATATATAGATCTACTTTTCACAAAATTTCTCAACATTTACTGAATGACTGAAAGAATTATCACTTCTCTTTCGACGGCATCATTTCAAATTTATGATTTGAAGATTTTGTTGTCATATAAGAGACGCTTCAACAAGAGCCCTTGTGTGTAAATAGCTTATGCTCAGGTGAGTTTATCATGTCAAACAATCACAGTGCATGTGATTTGTTTTGAAACCCTTTTTTTATTGATAGAGTGTCAATGCCGTTTGGTACATTAATAATTCGTAAGAACGTGCATGAACATCAACCTTAGTCACCTTTCGCTCGTCACTCTGATTGAAATGTATATGACTTCCGAATTGATACAATCACTTTCATGTCACTTAATATGTGAACAATCTAAAACACGCAGCAAACCTTCTTGGCTGTATAAGGTCTTTGTTACGATATTTAAGCAGCAACATATCATAAAGAACACCAAACTGTTTTAGTATCATCTATGCAACACACGATAAGAAATAAAACAAGACTTTTTTGATTGACAAGTTCTTTCTATAGTTTTATTAAACGACCTTGGACTTTTTAGTAGTACTTAAAATGCAATTTATCGTTAAGTGAGCTGATATCTTGAAGTTGATTTGAATGTTATGATATTGAGGATGATTATGTTTCCTTAAAGTGACTTTAATAGCGTAAATCATAGGAGATATATTTGCATCTCAAGAAACTCTTTTTGGGAAACGAAGTTTCCATATCATTTGACCGATTTACAACAACATTATAACATAGTAAAATAAAATATTGATAAAAAGATAAAATTGGTTTTAGTAAATGAAAACACGCTAGGAAATGATTATAACAGGATCATCAATCCTTCGAGGAATCGAGTTCATCTAACAAAAATGAAAACACTTCCTTCCTTATCCTTTGCCGGTCAACATTAAGGACAAAATAAGGGATAATTAAGAATAGGATATGACTCATGGCAAAAGTCATTATTCATTGTTCATTATATAAAAATAATGTATCTTGACACAGCACAAATCTTGAAGAAAGAGGTTATAAATAAATCATATCGGGTTAAATATGGATCATATTCCTCCCGTTTCTTCTTGTCTAGTTTGATTGTCTATTCTGACAAAATAACTGCCTTATCATCATCTGCATCTGTTAAAATAACGTTGATGTTGATACGAAATAATTTTGCTGGTTAATGTGTAGATAGAGAAAACGTATATCTCGGTAGTTTAGGTTGCTTGTCATAATTGGTTTTGCTCATGTATATTTATATAATCTCGATAGAATGGACATCTGCATTATTCTTTAAAAGAATCTTCCCCTCTCAATTCATAAAAGCCTTCTTTTATTATGGATAAGCGTCTACAGAGGTACAGTACGTAGTACGGCATAAAGCTATGATAAAACGTGCGTATACTATCCTTTGAGACATACATTCATGACTTAAATTTGGGTTGGTGTTCTTTCTTTTTGAACATTACTACATTTTGTTTACTTACATGATCAACTACAACTTTTCCCATCTTATCCCCTTGAAAGAAACAACAAGTAAGCATTGACCTAATAAGAAGAATAGTTTAGATCAGTTGTCACGATCTATATACATAGCAATAAGTAAGAATTAAAATATTCTTCCTACCTGTGAACTGCGGTGTTTTATGACAACTGGTGTCATTGAAAACCCTAATCTATCCTAGTTACTGAGTGTCCATGTGAATAACATTCACTTTTATAATAGAAAGCGTTAAACCACCTACGTGACTGAGGGGGTTTACATAGAATGAGCTGAGATCACACTGAAGCCTGACCATAATTATCTATAATAATTATCCATAGTCCAACACTAGGTGTATTGATCACATCACCCACTGTCCTATTCCTGCTTACTTTCAAACGTTTACTTTGCCTCATTGATAAATCTACGTCTTATATTTATTAGTACAATCTATTATACGTTGGAGTGGGGTGAGGGGTAGGAATAGGGGTATGGCACCTCAGGCACGGCAACTTTGACAGCAGTAGAGAATTAATTGTTCTTCATCCAGTGAGGTTCGGGTGCAATGCCACATTGACTTATTGTGCTGTACAACCGATGGTTCGCTAGTTCCAGCCGATAATCGGGTGAATACCGCAATGCATAGCCATAATAGTGGTACAGGCTCTCTCCCTGCAATACCGCTAAGAGCAGGGATATAATGTGAAATACTATTGAAAGCGGCGTTAATCCTATATTTTACACCCGACCCTACTCCTATATACATAAGTGCACTAATGACTAAGGGCCTTACTATTTAAGCAAAATGTTCAAAGTTTTAAGACGTCATCGTTATTTGATAAGCAACAATTTCTGTTTATGTATCTGAATGCCCCTAAGGATTTCAATTATTTAAGAGTATCATGATGCGGCCCTCAGGTACTTGACAGATTGGTACTTTCAGTATTGTTACAAACTATGAGCTTTTAGTTTGGTTATAGGTGTCAATTTATTGATTACGGCGTTTTGATGTTGTCACGGGAGTGAGGCATTTCCCAGATGAATTTGTGGTAATATATGGTTTGTTTTCCTATTTTGTTTAATAAAATGGTTTTGCTAAATATACGATCCATAAACACGTTATGAAATGCTTCGACAACCTTTTTTTGTGCGAATGAAGACACTGACAGGAATCGCCTTTACAAAGGTTTTTACCAAAAGTACCATAAATATTTTTTAATTGAATTTTGTAAGAAAAAGGATAATCAACAATCCACTTGGAACACATAAACCGTAATTCATCGCATCTTGTTGACTATTCTTATAATCTGCTAGCAAAAATCTACATTTAGAAAGATCACAATAAACCTCTGACAAATTATTCTAATACTTCAATACCACGGCTACTTATAGCTAATTAGAAGCCTGTAAGTATACTGCCTGCAGGTAATGAGGCCTTCAGTACGTCCCTACAAAAACAAGTCCAAGGTAAGGATAATTGAGTTTTGAAACAAGAACTAAAGACGTTGATTACATCGTGAGAAGCACAGTTCTGGCACACTTTATAGGCATAGTAATAACATAATTAACTGCCAATCATTACTATACATATGTAAGATAGAAGGATATGGTATTTTGATATTTATGTATTCCAATGATCTTTGTTTGTTATATTACAGTTAATATTTATGAATTATGAATGTTTCATGATTTTGCAGTGTCCTATAGGTCAATTCAGTGTGTGAATCTCTCTTTTTCATTCTCACTGCGTCACTATAAATTATACTGATGTTGATAGAATAAAGTCTGAGATCACATGTGTTATTACTGTTATTATTTGTGCTTATGAAAAAAGTTTCTTTATAACCAATTTTTAGTATAAATTGAGTTTCACATTTTATTTTTTTTTCTATTTCACCTAGTGTTTAATCCAAATATTCAAGAATTCGTGAGTTTACTTGTGGGATACCTGACTAATGCGGTTTACATATGACCATTATTCATGATCTCATTACTATACTTTCGATGTTCACCAATGTGACAGCATGAATATAAGATTTTCTATATGACATCTGCCTGGACTCAATTATCACGTCATGGTTGATTTGACACTTCGATAATGAGATTGTTTGTTTGCATATTCAATACACGTGTCTGCACAAAACATTTTATTGTAAATGTTGCTATAAGAATATGGTTAAATTTTTGCTGTGCATTTCGATTAAGGTACAAACTTACATTAGTTTGTTATTTTAATTAGACAAGAAAATAATAATGAAAGTTATCGACATATTTTATTAGATATGAGTTACCTAACACAAAATATGAGTGTTCCACTTCCTCGAAGACATTGTTCCTAGACTTAGCAAGAAGTTCGAGGTGCTTTGAAGGTAGACAAATTATGCCACACACTCGAAATTTAGTTTTAAGAATAGTATGAACTATTACAAAGAATCCAGAAAAAAATTGTCAAGAAGTATGTTTGTTTTAATATGTTTTATCTGCAAAGGTATATCTAGATAGATGCGATCGAGATATTTTCTTCAATCTCTTTGCATAAACAACATTTGATTGGCTTAAAAAAAATCTTATTTAATAGCCATGAATAAGCAGCCGTCAATGATGCGACGCAATTGGCCTGATAGACATCATGAAATACGCTAATGTATCAGGGTGTTCGTTGTCATAGTCATTAGAAGACAACATCATTCGACAACATGCGTACATTGGTATATTATCTATGGATGTCATTAGCCTCTCTCGAAAGAAAGACGACCAATGCCGAGTATATTGCTGATCCTTCATGGCAAGAAAGCTATCACTTATCACGCATCATGCATTAATTGAAAGCACTGACACGCAATGAGATAAAACAAGAGGGATTTGCATAGAAAGCGTTGATCCAAAACAATTAGCATTACAGAGCACGGGATCACGGCAGGCCATGCACGAAGTATTCAATACGAGAGAATATAGAAATAAACGCAACAAGAAAAGCCTTTAAAAAGGCTAAGTTGGAGGCACCCTTGTTAGGCTATGAAATACTGCGAAATCATATATATAGGGTACAAATAGGATAGGATCTTCATTACAGCAAATAAGTAGATTAAGGCCATTCATTTTAAAGACCTTCATTTTATCTTTTATTTAGAAAAAGTTATTCAATTATTTGTTCATAGCATCAAATAATAGAATAGTCAGGCTAACTTGCAGTTATAAATAGATCTATACAGTTCTGTTTTAAACAACAGTCACCGATTTATCCCTTGGAAGTAGATCTATTTTTAGAATATAGGTCACAATTGATAGCGTCCGGATCCAGCACCGCTCGACTCTTTTGCAAATTCATAAATCCATATGTATCACTAACTGTTTCTCATCTCTCAAAGATTGCCAGTACAAGATATATTAAAATAAAGTCTAAAGCATAGTTCACTACCTCTATCTTTGTCTGTCGAAGCGATATCCCACAAAATGACTCGCCTTTATGACTTTCTCTACTTATCGACTTGTAGCCGCTTGTTTCTCGCGTGTGCCGTTTGAAAGGAGGGTTTCTTACTAACATGGAATAGAGTTTTCTAACCTTCCATGCGACATTTACGCGTCTTATTTAGTACACGTGCGGTCATGAAGAATTGTACTGTCTTTTTTATTCTTAAACACCACTGTTCCCTTTAAATTTTGAGATTTGCAGAGACAATCGTTTTCCGTATTAAAGGTTGCCAATTATTTCGGAATACCCACATGGTCACGTGGTTCTAAATTTGATACAGATGTGTTCATTGGTTTACGATATTGCCGAAATACAAAGAGGCTAAATATGATTGGTTGAAAGTTCCTTTGAAAACTACAACTGTAATATAGAGAGAATTTCACCTGTTTAGATGGTTTGAGGCCGGTGGGGCCTCCAACCAATAAGGTTATCACAAAATCAAAAGTTGTTTTTTTATGAACTTACGAAACATAGTTGATTTGCATAAAGTAAGTAAAATAGATGATTAATTCTCGAAAACCCTGACATTTATTTACATGACTCGTCTTTCTCCAAAGAAATCTCAGAATTGATTAAAAGAATTTATTTAAGATTCTCTTTTGACCTTTTACTTGTTAGTTTAACTAATAATGGATAGGCTACTAAAATTGATTGTCAACACATCGCGAAAGTTTATTTAGTTTGATTTCAGAAACTTATATTCAATTTAATTTCATTTAGATTATTTAAATGAAACATATAGTAATTGTTAACAAACATATAATTCAAAACGTATAACGTCATCTCTTTCAGTATTCTTATTAAATTTGAATCTAAAATCTTCAAAAAGAAGATGCAAATCGACAACATGTTTTCGTGAAACGTGTATGAGTTGTTCAAATAGTAATGAGCCTTAAGAGCCTTACAATGAATATTTATCCGAAACGTTGTAAATTGATCCTTCACTATAACTGTAAAGATGTGTCAAAATTCAGGGGTGAGAAATGTCCGTTTAGCAATCGATAAGCTCAGGTGCCATCTGTCCACGGTCTTCTGTAGCTCCTTCAACAAAACAACATTCATTAAGACTAATTTAACTCTACTCCTTTGCATAACAAAACGGTTATCTGAAGGGATAAACATAACCTTATTGCTTTGTAGGAACTATGACTATTCATTTAAAGTTTCTCGTAATTGTTTCCAAAGCATTCTCTGCAACAGGTGTGCTAAGCTCATGCACGATGTAATGGAATGTCAGTCCAGACGTCGCAGAAAGAACCATAGGGAATACGATCGAGGTCGTAAACATTGTTAACGTACATGTCCGTAGTTCTGGCCATAATGTTTGACCACTTGTTTCTGGCTTTGGTTCTTCATTTTCGAATTCGCAAATCGCTTTAATCTGTACTTTATGTTAAGCATAAACAGTTTATCAATTATTCTGCAGGTGGATGAATATCATCCTAAAGAGAGTGGACAGATCCGAAAGGATGAGGGCAAAAACATAGCTAGAGGGACAGACAGCAGGTTTAAGAACGACTCAAATTTGGTGCAAAAAACATGAGGGATGTTTGCAGGGCATTCAGATGTGACATACATAAAAACAGCATGGTTTTATAGATAGCAACTTCTACATAGTGAAAATAACAAAAAATGGTGTATGTTTTTATCCCTCATCATCGCATACATGGCATATTACCCAATATGATAGATATCGGGTTGGATGTGGGCAAAAACAAAAGGGGAAAGACATATACGTAAATGCATTGCCAAAACACAATCCAATACCTCAACAATCATCTTTATTCTTTCAGGTATATTTTCAAATTACCTCCATTCTCATCCCATTCAAAACTGAATTTTGTTTAAACGAAAAACGTTAACCTGTTTTACTTGAACATGAGTCAGGATTTCCCTACGTAGTTCATCTAATTAATCGCCAAGGCCGATGTGGCTGTGAATCATTCCTATCTAATGTCACAACATGCTCAAATGAGTCTAGTACATGGCTTTTAAACCTTCATAATTGCGAAGAAACAACGACGTCCAAGTTAATCAGGAAACTATTCCAATCCAACTCAGAGGTTTACAGCCTTAGCAACGGGATACAAACTACGTTGTTCTTTGAAGTGTTAACTCTCTTTCCTGTTTACAAAAGGAGAAAGGAAATAGCTAACGGGATACTCCGTCTAATTGAAATCCGACATTCAAGTTCTCTTGGTAAATGTTATAATCTTACTTAACGGGTCTTCTAGGTGATACAAAATGGATGTGTCCTTTCCATTAGGAGTTTATAATATTCATGTCAACTTGCTGTTTCCATGGTGTCAACGCTTATAGACCTAAATTATGACGATAGGTAACCATGAATTTGTGTTCGTGTAAATAGTTCTCTTGCGGTATTAAACACTATATTTAGTATTTGAATATATTCTTGCGGTTACATATCAGTCGAATTCTTAAAGATTCAGTACAAACAGGTTATCTTTGTACCAACTTGTAGGGGATAGGGTGAAAATTCAAAGGCATCAAAGTTAGTGGTATATATGTCTGATTGGAAAAGCCGACTGCGTCTGTACAGTGTCAATTCGACCTACGGTGTACGGTGATAGTAGAGACTTGTGATAACCACTTGTCAATCCAAAAACGAATAACAAACTTGGAAATGGCGTTCACTTTTTATGGTAATCGTTACCACCTGCTTTCCCACTTACTCCTACGTGCAGTTTGCTTCTGTTTTCTCAGTGACGTTTTTGCAAAACGGTTTCAAATGTTGATAATAAAAAAAATTACGAGTCACGCGCTTTTGTCTAGAAGCTTTGCACAATTCAACTACAGTGACAATAGATTTACAGGCGTCAAACATTCTCAAAATTAATATTGCGTTCTCATGTTTTAAAACTTTAACTGACATGTGGTTCCTATGCAAGTCAAATTACCAACATTAACTTTTGGTAAACGAAACGCACCAGAAACGTTTATTTTGAAATCGAAAATATTTGAAGGTTAAAAATGACTATACCATCTCTCATGTTAACTCAACTTTTTCAGTAGATGTTATAAAAACTGCCATAAACAAACATGCTGTTCACTGAATATTTAGCATTCAAACTTCAATTGCGAGTACGAAATAAATATTTCCTTTTTCTTTCCTATAGATATTCTGGAGAGTAATGGACATTTGGTACATTTGATAATATTGAACACTAGATACGATAGAGACTATCACACGACTACGACAGGGATCTTTGAAGTCTTAAACACATTTGATACAATTTGAAGGCCATTCTACTAAATTAGCATTCGACATTTAAAGGTGAAAAGTAAAAAACAATCTCGAGTTCACTGCAAACGAAAGCTCTTAAGATATACTAAATGTCAACACGAGTAGCTGTTTCGCAAGATGAAGGTGACGGAAACTACTTTTAAATCTTTAATTGGATAAGACCTCACGGGAGAGATCTGATTTGGATCAACTTCTGACAAGTATAGATGCAGTCAATACTCGTACTGTAATTAAGAAGGTCTGTTATTCTACCATGGCAGTTCTCGTGACTGGACTATGGTTTACTAGGCATCAATTCCCTATTCAACATGATATTATTACCGGAACACGTTGTATCGTGCACGAACAATATACTGACATATTAATGTCGACTTTCAATAAAACGGGGCAGATGCACGATTTTTGAAATTTTAATTTATTAATTTTTTCCCCAATAAACTTTAGTTTATGCCAAATGTATTATCCCTAGAGGGTCAAGCATCTGATCCATAGAAAACATCGAGTGTAAGGGGAAAACTAAACGAATCACCTTTTTATTATTTGAGGTAGGGAAATGAATCCCATAACTTTACTGAACAAGTTACCTTCATTTTAAAAACGCTTCATTTAATTAAAAACATTGTTATATATATTTTCGTTCTCATTCATCTAAAATATACGTGCAAATGTTATCCGCTTTTTAGTATAATAAATCTCTTTTCAAAGGTACTTAGCTATGTTTGTTTCGCGTGTTTAACCTGAAAAACAAACTGTTCTACAAAACAAGAAGTTAAGATATCAATCAGACGAAGGTTTTTATCGTAATGCATATGGTGGTTTCCGTCAGAGACATCGTTTATACAAGTAAGATGGCGTCATGTACACAAGCTCTTCAAAAGTCGTAATCCTTAATCAAAACGTCAATTGCTTTTTCCGTTTGATTCTACTATTGCCTCGAATTGATGTCTACCAAGAACTGAACAAGTATTTTTATACCAATCATACATTGTTATTTTTTACGATATTGTGTACTGATATTAACTTTTGTGAGAAAATCACTTGGTGCACATGAAATTTTCGACACAGCTACACATTCGGTTTCAATTCAAAATTTGTTTTCTATCGATCAATACATTATAACGTTTCTCTGAATTTCAAACACACAATTTTTATCTCCTAAAACAAAAGCTTTATCTCCTCATTCAAAAGCAGTTTTTATATAATAAAAGATATTGATTAGCTTTGTGATTATATCTGCAATGTGCCATGGACTGGAAGATCGGAAAATGGATCACGAAGCTTCTCTTGTGTTCCAAAATTACAGACAAGGTATGATAGGTATGCTTTAGGCCACAGGGGCGTGTATCGCTTAGAAATAGCTTTAGAAAGACATATATACCCATAGACCCTACCCTACTACTATATAAAAGGAAAGGGATGTAACGACCAAACCACCCCATGCTCGAACAAAGTCAGTTTTCGCATCCAAAATAATTTTTCTGGACAAATTGTTCACTACGATTCGAAAGCTAAATGATTTCCCTACAAAACGAGCTATGGATTGTCAAAATCGGGTAATTATTTCAAAAGTTACATGCAACGACGTCCCGAAAATCGCTACCGCCAGATTTTCAGGCCAAAATCCCCACTCACGGAAAACAGCAAAAACTCACCGTTTAACATCGTTTATTGATTCCAGCAATGTTGACAACACCAATGTAGAGCTCGATTCGATCGGCGACATCGAACTACATGTTCACATTATGAGAACAGCACCTAATTATTGTTTCTACGAGTGCTAGCATACATTTTATCAAAAATCATCTGGTTTGCGGTTGTCTTGTCTGCCATAACAGTGGCCTTGACATTCATTTGACCTCGTAGCCGCAGCAAATAAGCAACTGAGCGAACTCCGAACTCCGATCGAACTCCTCACACTCCTTTCAACACCATGTTTGTAAACATCACAACGTGGTCGAAAAAAGTTTCGGATTTATAGACGTGTCCACCTTACCACAAGCAACTGGAGCTGTTGTTTTTTGGAAATTAGTCACATATAGTAATTTAAGAGAGCCTTTTTTAGGAGTTTAAATTTTTATGTCTGAATCGGCAAAGGAAAAAACGATTCTCCAACTCCAGGCGCTTCGAATCACTTCTCTCCGCTGCTGGCAGTGCTGGGAATAATTAATGGACCGATGCCTTCAATTTACCAAGCCTCCATTAGGTAAGCATCGGCGTATACGATGTTTTCATTATATATTTTTCTTTAATTGCCATCATTCTATCATTTTAACATCAATTTATTATTTTACTTTAGTGATTGTTTAAACATCTCTAAAATGTTATTTATAATATAAATCTAATTACTTTGCCAATATTCCAACAACAAAAACCCAATAAGACAAGCTTAATTGATTATTGATGTTAGATGAAGGTGCCATGTTTTTAAACATATGACAATAATACCAACTTTATCGATTAGGTATGCACGCCTTTTGAAAATTTGAAGGTGCTATATCTGTATATGATTATACAAAATATATATGTGAAACTAGAATAGGTAAATGATTAGTTAAATTAAGTTTGAAACCATTTTAACAAAAGTCTAAGTCATGATTTTTATTTTGGATTTCAGGCATGTCACAGACATAAACAGTAAGTATTTGATTGAGAATTTATGTCATTTTAATGATCTGGTTAGCAATTTGATATAACACCATCAAATGTATTTACCAGCACTTCTATTTCTAAGCTGCTCAATATTTGATTTTTATTCAAGACTGTTAGAATACCTGAATTATTCCCATTTTGTAATATCATATTTATACATGTAGATAATTTAAAGATTGAGCCTTCCGAATTACACTTACAAACTGATGGTGACAGCTGGTTAATAGCCTTCTGGCTTTTTGTAATAAATATCTAATATATGATCATGATATGAAACTATGTTCTGAATTTACTGACAAACATTGTGAAATACAATATATTTAAAATGAAACAACAGGAGAAAATCCCAAATTTTAAACATATTAAAGAGGATATTAAAACTGCATATTTTGTTGCCTGATTTAACGCTTCACAAACTGTAAATATGAAAGCTTTATGAATTTCTGGTCAATTTGTCATACTCTTGTCTGAAGTATTAGATTAGTTTTTAATTATTACTATTTTCAACCTACTGTCGGAATTGATTTTGAATATAAGATTGCCTATCCATTATATCTTGTATACATTAATGAAATATTACTTGTGTAAAATTTGTTTATGTTGGGAACTGTTATTCTAATATGTGTTTTTTTGTATGGAGTTTCGAAAAATAAAAAAATATAAAAAAAATAAAAATGATAATATATGATCATGTACATATCTATTCATTTGGGTAAAAGTTTCTAAAGAGAGTAGCAGAGCAAGTATGGTTTTAATTTGACAAGCACAAATACATGATGTAGCTAGCCTAGAATTATCCAAAAAAATAATAATTTAAGAAATAAAAGGATGAAATGTACATTGTTTAAAATATAGAAGTGTTTTTTCAAAAAAGATTCTCTCTTTGCAGGCATGTGTCTCAATACAGGAGGAGAGAGTGGAGACACTTTTCTATCATTATTTGAAAGTTTTCAGGTAAGCACAACAGCCACAATCTAAAGATTTGGATCATTGCATGATATACCTTTTAATTTTTTTGTTAATGTATTTCAGCAGATAATGTAGAGTATTAGATATATGCCACTGAGACATGATCAAGTTGAAATATGTTTGTCAAGGTAATTTTTGTTTAGATATATTACTTAATAGTTGTGTTTACCATGAGTGAGAAAAGGGAAGACAATTGTCACAACAGGTTCAATGGGAGGAGAGGTAGTGGAAGGGCCTAAATGAGGAGATAACAAGGGGGCTTTAGGGTTATTGGTTAGGTACCATGTCTTAAGCTGTTGTTAATGCTGTATGAAACTTTTTTGGTGAAAAGTGTCACTTTGTTTCTAGAGTTTGATTGAGCAATTCTGTAAAAGAGGCAAAAGAAATCCAACTTAAATTTAAAACCTATTTATTTCAGCTATCTTAAAAGCAAAATGATGTAATCATAAATGTTTATACAACACACCTTTACCAATGTAGATTATGATTAACCAAATATTAAGTTCCATGATTGTTTGAATTATGAGAGCAACCACTTTGACTATACTTTGTTATTTTAAATGTTAGTTTGTAACATTAAATACAATTAATATTGTAGTACTTGAGGAGCTATAATGACAATGGAACAATATTTTTTTGCCTCATATTTAATTTGGTTCCAATTTATATTTTTCAGTTACAAGATTCAGTATCAAGAGGGGACAGTTTAATCTGGAGAATATCCTTGCTGCATACATGGAAAAGAATCTCTAATACATGGACACTCTTGAAACTTTTCTGCTATTGTAATTCAATAAAATCTTCAAATAAAATAAATAAATTGACTATCAATGAATTTATTTGTGAGGATTCTTTAATATGTTTTTGTATATATACAGACATACAAGTGAGTCCCCAATTAAGAAAACAATACATTTACTTTCATCACTTATAGCCAATTATATTGATTGTATTGAATTCAATTGATTCTTATTATTTGATATGTGATAATTATAGGTGCCATTAGCCTTCAAAGAACTAAACGTGTGTTTTGTAGAGTGTAAAATAGATATTTCATGTGTTTAATACATGAATTTCTAGCCACCTATGGATAACACCTCCCTTTTCAAAGTTTTAGTTTAATACCATTAACCATGAGGAATTGTTAACACTTTGCATATCTTAGATGATCAGTAGGTTGTACTTCATAAAAGCCTTTCATGATGTTTTTATGAATATTTAAAAGGTTGAGTTGATAAATTTCAAAGGATGTTCAATACTGAATACAAATACTTTTATGACTATAATATACACATCAATAATAGGCAAGGAAAGTTTATTTTGGCATAACTTGTAATGAGTGCTTAACAGTAGGTGAAATATGGGCTACAAATCAAATCTGTCTGTTTCGTGCTGGATATATAACAGATGATGTACAAAGAATGTGTTTTTAGATTTTCAATTATAATTTCTACATCAAATATTCTATGCCAATTGAATGAAACTGCAAGCAAATAAGTGATTCAATTTCACTTTTCACCTCATCTAGCCTGACATGGGACGGTGTCCATATATAATTTTGTGTACCAATTCCTTGACTACTAAGGATCTAAATTTATAAATTTGGTGACCTAAGAAAGGCCTCTAGGGCCACTCCTAAAGCCTATTTTCATTTTTTTCTCCTGAAGATGACAGTGAAGAAACCTGTACATTCTAATGAGGATTCTAAACTATATATTATATATCTTGTTTGTCCCTGACTAAAGTCACACAGGTCATGGCCTTATAAATATCTTCTTCTTTAATAATCTTAATAAAGCTAAGAAAGATGGAATATTTATATGCTCCATAAGCGATTGGTATAATAATACTATGGCCTAGTGATAGTAGATTTTAAAGACTGATGAGCTCCAGGGTCATGACTCTATTCTTTTAAAACTGAGAAAAATATTACAGAACTGATGTGCCTCTGAGCCTGTGAACCTTGTAAAAAGGTTGAGTGTGTATCACTGTTAAGGTTTGTGTTATTTTATCACGCTCAACTCAAATTAATTTCAGTGAGCTTAATTAATTTCTTTGAAGTGTAAAAAAGGTAGAGCCTTCATTTGATTACAATTCTAACCATTACAGACATGTTTATGAAACTAAAGAGTTTATTGCTTGCAAGGCAAACAAATTCAGGACATTTTGGGGAAAATGCCCTCATACGCAAATATTCTAAAAAATATAACTAAATCAGATTTATTGCATTTGAAACAGCAATTAAAGATACAAGTACTGTGCCAGTCTGGAGATCTGTCACTTCAGACATGCTTTTTATGACCTTATACATAATAAAATATACTGATTACTTTAAGAATGAAATTTATTATGTTATTTATTGGACACACTGTTAATGTTTCTTCCTTTATTGGGGAGAGACTGGCCTTATTTTAGTAACTTAAATCAAATCACCTTTTCATGAGGCATAAAAATCTACCTTTCAACTGAAGTTATAAGAAAAGTTATTTTTTCAACATGATTATACATAACTGTTAATAAGTTTTAATGCAGCATATTGTAACTTAATATGTTTTTGTTGTTTTAACCTTTTAACTATGAAAATCAAAATTGCTTCCAATAAAGAAAACTAAGGTAACCTTCCAAGCGAGGCATTGCATTTATGCCCCTAACCACCAGGGTGGTTGAACAGTATGAATTACAAAATACAAGTCATTATCAATGATTGCTATCCACATCTTTTATGATTTACATGATCTCACTCCTGAGCCAAGCCAATATTGATAAAAATATATAATTCTGTCTGACCTCTGAAAAATAAATATCCCCTTTTTTGTCGAACACAGTTTTGATAATTTTAATCATATCACTATTGTTTGAAGAAATAAAATTAAATCACCTATCTAATTGTAACAGAGGTACTCTATAGTCTATATGGTATAATGGTTAACTTATTTTATTAAATAATGTATCTGAACTGCACATCAAATATTCAACATGGAAGTAGTTTATCTAGAATTAGGAGTTGCTTTCAAATTTGCCTTTGAGATTCAAACCTCTTTACAAATTCTTTTAATTTTTGAATATTTTCTTTTCCAATTATAAAACATAACTGAGTTTTAAAAATATATGCTTCAATTAAGAAGGATAGCGAAATCTATCAAGTTAATGTTGGTAACAGGTTAATATTATATATGCCATCACTTTTTGGAGAAAAAGATCAAAACAATATTTTTAGGTAAACCGAGTAAAAGTTGTTTATATATTCTTTGATAAAACATGAAAAATCATACTAATAAGTATATTGTTCTACATAAATTACAAAAAAATTTTTTTGTCAATTAAAGTTTATGTTGCGATTTTCTAACGATTCGTTTGAAATTTTGACATTTGCCAATTGTCGAATAATTTCATATTTCTGGAACGTTTAAAAAAAATTATGATTTGACCCATAGTTATAAAGAACGAGTTTATTTAATATTTTGGGCTCATTAAAACACACACGACTGCAGAAGGGAATTTAATAGAAAATACTCAATGTTAATTTCTACCAAATCCTATAATTTTTTAATTTGCTGCGGCTACGAGGTCAAATGAATGTCAAGGCCACTGTTATGGCAGACAAGACAACAGCAAAGCAGATGATTTTTGATAAAGTGTATGCTAGCACTCGTAGAAACAATAATTAGGTGCTGTTCTCATATTGTGAACATGTAGTTCGATGTCGCCGATCGAATCGAGCTCTCCATTGGTGTTGTCAACATTGCTGGAATCAATAAACGATGTTAAACGGTGAGTTTTTGCTGTTTTCCGTGAGTGGGGATTTTGGCCTGAAAATCTGGCGGTAGCGATTTTCGGGACGTCGTTGCATGTAACTTTTGAAATAATTACCCGATTTTGACAATCCATAGCTCGTTTTGTAGGGAAATCATTTAGCTTTCGAATCGTAGTGAACAATTTGTCCAGAAAAATTATTTTGGATGCGAAAACTGACTTTGTTCGAGCATGGGGTGGTTTGGTCGTTACATCCCTTTCCTTTTATATAGTAGTAGGGTAGGGTCTATGGGTATATATGTCTTTCTAAAGCTATTTCTAAGCGATACACGCCCCTGTGCTTTAGGCCACATAAATGATATAGTTAATTCGTGCGAGAATGTCCAATAAGTAGAAATATACATTAAAGAAATTAAAGTTACAAAAGTTCACATTAGTAATCTTTTGAAAGGTATCTACATAGTTTGTGTCTATACAGAAGAGTAATACTTGTTTAAAAATAGTTTTATTATTTTGTTATTTTGAATTTAGAGATTGTGTTTTTTGTTGACTAATAGACATTATCGAATGTATATAGACTTTAACAGTACTAGTTGCATTTTATCAAAACTTAGCGATATTGACGCTGTGTACACTTCACATTTCAGCGTGCAACCTTTTCAGGCTCGGTCCAGCTGTTGTACACACCCTCATAGATATGTGATTTACGCTTGCATAATTGTTGAAAGTTATGTACATCTCTTACTCGGTTGCACAGCTGTATCTATTACGTATTTTGCTTCTAGATGATTTATTGGTTCCTTGCGTTATCACACAAACTATGCTATTTATCCACGTGGTTTAAAATAACTAATAAAGTCAAAAGTCATTTATATGTACCCTAACACCGGAAAAGTTATTCATAATATCGAGTTTTCTCTCTGCGAGTTATACAAATGTTCACTCAACAACAATATGCTGAAGGGCAGGGAAAACATTTACAATAATATAGCATAAAGTTATATTAGACACTCGATTACCATAAATATCACACAGGAGAACTTTCAGTTACTTGTCTATACATTTTGATAAATACACTCTGGATAGTCATTATGTGAAGTCAGTGATGAGGAAACCCAGACAACGGGTCTCTGACAGAGATTTATGGCGACCGTTTAAGATACTTATTTCCTGTATGGTGGAATGTTAAAGAAGGCTTTTCCTGTCTCCATTTAAGTGCAATATGACAGGATAAGCGTTAAAGATTGGTGTATAGTACTCTCTTGTAGTCGTATATCTTCTTGGGTTTATCTGAGTCGGCCGTGTTAACTCGTTCATATGAGCAACAATTAGTCTTATATCTATTTATCCGATCTAAATTACTATGGCCGGTTTATTGTGTGAAGCTGTTTAGCAAACCCAGACGAATACATAATGTTCGAAAATGAAAATGAAACCTCATCGTGTTCTGTAATCTGATTGGTCAACAATATTACCCCAATATGATCCCAAACAAATGGCATGCGTATTTACAGATTGCAAGTTTACGTTCTGATTTTCTCAAGCCGATACTCCATATTCTGTGGTTCGACGTCAGTTGTTACTCGTAACTTTTTACTGTTTTTTTCTGGTGTATTTTGGGCGCTTCACCATGTGACCATGAGATGCCAGTCGGAGCTTACATTTGCCTGGTAGGGGCACCAACGCTGGACATCTCAATCTCTTGTTATGCTGCACTCTTCGTCTGTTCACGCATACTTTCGATCCCTTTCAACAGGATATGAGGGCAGTGGTAGGACATTACCTTGCAATGTGTTTCTTTAACATTTTCAAACGGGAATTCACTGTAATATGACAAAGTTAGAAAGAACCTTTTCGTGGTTAGTCTTCATTTATCAAAATTTTAAACCGTCAGTATTCAGTGATTCCAATCATATATTTATTCACAACGCTAAACTTGGTAGACATACGTGTATTTGTATTTGAAGAAATTTTCATAACATAAACTTTGATACGAACCTAAATGTCATATGTGGTGATATAAAAAGACATATATATGACAAATACTGGCTTTCCATGAAAATCTAAAAACAGCCTTATAAATGCACAGAGGTGTAGATATCACGTCCAATATACATGTATACTAGTTATATAACCTAACAAACACTATCAACTCCTAACTACTCTCTTGGCTGTTTTAGATAAGTCTCCAAAATTACGTTAGACTATTTGACGCTCCACTGTCCGGTTTTCGATGATAATTGCGACGTTCTAACGTCATATTTATTGTCACTGTTCAAAACAAAGTAGCTATATAATGTTTCTTTTTGGTAACAGTCGATACTTGGCGATCAAATGACACCATTGATTAAGTTTGGCATATATGACTCCAACAACTCACGGAGTGGCTCTTTAAAATACCTCTGTAGTCACTGTTCGTTCATAAGGCACCAAAACGTCTGAACACAATCCACATAGTTGTCTTTTTCATCTCCGTAATCTATAAAGAGATGAGTCTAGACGTTTGAAGAAAGGTTTCATTCCAACAACGTTTGAGTTGTACTTTGATATGTTGTCAACAGCTGCTTTTCTTTACTTACATAAAACATAGAACTTCTTTTTCTTATATTGCTTATTTGTTTCTGAAAATCTATACAGATTTCAAACATAAGACTTCAAAGGGTGAAAGTTTCCCTTTTGATAAATGTTGATAGAAAATGCATTGTTTATCGATCATTTTGTTTGATTCAATTTGAAAAAAAGCCTTTTCAATATGAACAGGTGAATGAGACGTAAAAGGTTTTGTTTGTATACAATAACTTCAAACATGAATAGGCTAAAAAGATAAAGTTTTGCCATGACAGTACCTAGATGTACAAAACTTTAAGAATTTCTTAATATCACACAAAACATAAAAATTCCTCAATATCTAAATACCATTAGTACACTTAATAATTTCTATCGCTTATTTCAAATCTTTTTTTCCATTTAAAAGAAAGACAGTAAATATTTAGAAATTCCTAAATTGAAAAAGGCATTATAATTCTCTTACTAATGAAAATATTCATGAAGTAACATACATTATCCGCGCTAGGAAATGTTTCGATTTCCAGTAATATTTTGAAACAATTTACCGGCATAATCAACTCGAAAACATTGTAGCAGGGTTTACTGACGTAGCGCGAGGAACCAGGTCAATTGTTGACAGAAATGACAAATAAGAACTCTTAAATGTTTTCGAACCATGGACTTATTTATAGTAAATATTAACTTCTATATGTATGCTTCTCTTGTTTATGTGTAACAAGACTTAGCTGATTTACGAAAACATGCATCCTAACAAACAAGGATTGCAAACCACATAAAGTAAGTCTGTAAATAGAAAATGAATCTTAATTTCTGCATGACAGTATAGTGAGAATTATACAACCAATTGAACACCACCCGACACGAAACCTCAGAAGATCAAGTGATAAGTCCTGCCTGAGAAGACTGAAATCCAAGATAGTATGAATTTATTTGTTGACAATGGTGGCTATTTTTGTATTGACAAATGTCGCTATTACAGAATAAAGAAGTTTTTTATCATTAAAATGTGTCATTATTCTTCCTAACCCAAACTTCTCAATGCCATAAAAGAGGGCAATGGTGGCAACTGCTCATTGTCTTCAAGCGAAATGTATGAAGTGAGATCCCAAAGGTATATATCACTTTAAAACGTTTGATGAACGAGAAACTTACGGTACGCCTGAAAAGTAGTGTATTCATGGCTTACATATTCTGCAGTAAGAGACAGATAAAAGATTAACTTCGTGTGTGTGTGTGTGTGGGGGGGGGGGGGGGGGGGGGTGGATGGGGGTTGGGGGGGTTGGTTAACGTGCTGTTTACGATATCTAACTTGTTGCAATCCGAAGATTAAACAGATCCTCAAGTCATAAACTTACTTATGTAAATTTGTCTAAATATACATTTCATGCTATGAAATTGTACGAATGACTTCATTTATACAAGCATTTTGAAAAATAATGTACTATGAGCCTGTGGCCTTGAACACATGAATGAACTTCTTAACTTAAATAGACAGATCAGTAAAGTGGGAACAGCGGAGGGAACTGGACGGAAAGTAATACTTAGTGTGAGAAAGAAAGAAGACTTCTGAACAATCAAAGTTTCCTCTGAACTCTACCGCTTGACCCCTTCAGCTTGGTTGTACATTATAGGACACAGAGACACACAGAACTCTGCACACTAATTAGGTATTGACCTTATGGCGGATTTAGGTTCCTGGTCTTGTACAAATATGTTTATGCCGAATGCAACATCACGACTACATTGCAGGCTTTATACTCGCAATAAAACTAGACGTGACAAAAGTACAATACATGTCTGAGAACGTGTTTTTATCCAACATCCTGTTAGATGCAAGATTAAGATACATTTTTATTAACGTACATTCACTTCTTGTACTATTTTTTGAATGAACACACTACAAAAAAACTAGAATGAAAACATTCATACATCACGCACATTCATGTGAATTGTTTTTCTTACAGGGCGTTGGCCTTGGACTCCTAAGACGTTGGCGTGATATCGCTGGCGAGGGATTTTATATCATGATGTGTAGGCAGTTACTGATGACAAGTTTAACCAGCATATGAATCTCTTTTCGCTAATGAGATAATTAACGGAAAGAACGTGGGTCTCAGAACGTGGGTCTCGCAAAAGGTCATTTATCATCAAAACCTAATTTTTTGTACACTTAATGTGTCTCATAATTACATTCCTGGTCCACCAAATACACCTTTTCTATTCATATGCATAGCAATAAACATATACAATATTCATTATTTTTATCATGTATAAAGGGACAGTAGCTTTTTATCTTAAGTGAAGAAGTGAATCATGAAAAAGAAAATAAATGTTTCCAAATGCAAACTTTTAAATCAAAAGAAGCATTTTAAAAACGAACGTACCATGATCGGTTATCTATGCAAATCCTGTTCCCTACCTCAAATGATTAAATGATTAAAAGGTGTTCCCCCAAAAAGGCTGCTATGGTCATGGCCATGTTTTTTTGTTAATACGGATGGGATGTTTTGACCCTCTGAAGATAAAAAAAATATAAATCTTTCAAAAACCGTGCCACTGTCCCTTTTACATTGAATTATATATTGCTTTAGAGGCTTTAACTCACACCAGAACACGATGATTTTTTCAAGAAAAACTTGTTGTAAGTTAACCAATTAATAAGCACCATGAGCAGTGAAAATATAAAATTTACTTTGATGGACGACTCTCACCATGGCGCCATTCTTAATGACAAAATGACACTACAATGGAAGAGGAGATTTTATAAAGTTGTACATAGAAGAAACACATCTGTTATTTGAAGTGGCGTTCATAAGCAAATATAACATTTGCGGATGAGAATAGAAGCAGTGGTCCTGTAGTCCATCATGCTTAATATCATTAATTACAAAATGGTCACAGGGTCACCGTTTCGGGGCCACAAAATCGCAAAATCTACAAATTATAGATTTCAGTTTTCTAGGCCTTTTGCTTCTGGAAAGACGATGAGAAGAGGTTTCTAGGCCTCTTGCTAAGTGTGGCTGCGGTCAGACCGTGAGACCAGCAAAACCTAAACAGAACGAGCTCGATTCTCGATAAAGTCAACATTATGAAACTTTTATGCCTCGGAGCAACATCTATTTTGATCAGACTTTAAAATAGAGCCAGGAAACTATCGTGATAAAAAAACGAGAAAAGGATCGTATTTCTGTCAAGCTGTTTGACATTGATAACTCTTTAGACTACATGTACAAAGGTACTTTCTTTGAAACAGGTTTCAGTTAAGGTATAACGAATTCAAAATATCAGAGTTTAACGATTTCTACCATCGCGAAACGTAGTTTTCGAAAGCAGGTTACTTTTGGACTAATATCGGCCCTCAACAATTGGTGATCGATACATTTACTAAAGATTGCCTTTCCATTAGATTATAATCTCCCTCCTTCGATTTCTAAATATAACTATTCCTTATTGAGGAACAGATATTTTCTCATTGATTAACTGTTAAGACACCCTTGCATTATTGACCTTGACAGCTTATTCGAAAACTTGACCTTCCGTTCATTCATCTGTCTCTTAATGAAAGGGAAGTTGTATTTGATTTTATATTTGCCTGTAAATATTTCATGATGCAGCTGTCAATTTGACTTTTTAAGTTACCCTGTAGAATGATGAAAATCTTATTCAACAACAGTACTGTATTTTTCTTCGGAATATCAATGGTTTCACAGGTTTGCCGTGTGTTGTAGCACCTGCGCGATACATTTTCATCAACAATATTCGTTGCCAAGTCTTACAGTGCAAGGGGTCTACATCTCTAAGGAATTTCATAGAAAATAGCATTTTATTTTAACGTGTCTGAATCAGATATTAAAGTTTCTTAAATATAAATAAACATCACGGATGTCACATCACATGTAGATGCACACCATAATAACGTTGTGATCCAAAACTAATGGATAATAAGAATAAATAAGATAATTATAATGAATTCATAGATTCATAGATAGTTCCACTGTTTCGGTGCAGCACCTGAAAATGATCTTATAATAGTCTCCCATATTTTGTGATCTTCATTCCTCGCATATTTGTTGTCGAATAATTGTACGAAGTTTAATATTGCTGTACTACATATCACAATAAAGTATCTTAAACGGCAAAAAAAAAATCCATAGTTTTTGTGTATGTAATTCTTCATTAACGTATTCCATATATTTGTTTACAAAGTAAACAAAATCACTGATGTTTGAAACCTACAAGGACTAGAAATAACCAAAAGATGTTCATATTGGAAAAGCGTTTGTTCAAAATATTCAAAACTATAGTTAGAAAAACCTACATAAATAAAGTGTAATTCAAGTATTTATTCCTAATTGCTTAATCGTGCACTGCAACACTCCCCGAAAGAAGTGAATATAGCATTACTTTTATTTATTTTTACTTTTACACTTCGTTTGTGGCACAGCTTCATGAATTACGAAAAGGGAAAAGGTTTCTCAGGTATATGAAGCACAGGTGCGATTTTGGATTTCGTGTACCCGTGACTGTTATATAACCTCAAAAGTGGAACGTCTCTTTAGCATTAGCAATATTGATCTAAGAAAAATGAGATTACTTAGACAAAAGGTTTCCAAAGTCCCACATCACGGATAGAAAGATTATACCTAAAAATATTAGGGTGTATGCGTGATGTCGCCACTACTTGATTGCTTAAGGTGTAGTTTTTGATGACATGTGTAACAGGCGTGTCAATCTCAACTCCTTGGATTGTATTTCAAACGTTAGTGTCGCTCAGGGCCAATTAACTTCAAAGAGAGTTTTACCATTAAATGATTTTCGTGTTTATATTTGTTTTAAGAAGGGGAGACAATTTACATCATGAATCCTAATATCATGGAATATTTTGAACTCAGAAATTACTTCAAATGTATGCAACTTCAAAAAGTTGAATATCAGCTTTTGCTAAATGCTCATAAGTCGAGGAATTCATACTACCATGTTTTGTGAAACTAATATTTTTTTTGCCTAATGAAGTGAAAGTGAAAGAAAAACTTTTTGATTTCCAGATGACTTTACCGCACTGCACACGGGGTAAAAAATAACATTACGAAATATGAATTTGATTAATACCTGCAATATAGAGGCGAATAAAATATATTCATATTATGTTTCTTTCACTTTGAATGGTTTTGTCTGCTTTTCAATACTAAGGAGACTAAATGGGAGCGCGAAGTCTGATATTACCTACTTCAGTAGACGCTTAGATGCTCTTCAATCAAGTATGCGTGTTTGCAGGATTTAAAGAGAAATTCAATATCATCTCTTCATTTGGGAAATGTCAGCGGACTAATATCACAAATAGCAACGTATTTTAGAAACTTATCAGTATTTTGAAAAGGTATGACTTTCACCTCTCTCCTTTTGTACAATTCCTCATAATCATAACCATCATCATCATCATCATCATCATCATCATCAACATCATCATCATCAGTATTATCATCCTTGTCATCGATTACCTACAATTTGTCTATAAAAGTAAACAACATAACAACAATCATGTCTACATATATTCATGATCATGTCTCAATCTTCGAATGGTTAAGTAAAAACTTATGTTCCGCTTTGACACGTGCATTTGTTATGTTTTGGAAGTGCACCAATGAGAAAGGAGGTCGTTTACTGAAATAAGCTAGCTATTAAACCTCGATCTGGGCACATTTGTCCTGCGATGACGCCATAAAACTCGCCTTTTACTAATTGAATTAACGTAGCTCTAATTAAGAAGGTGACATAGATGTTATTCCTCTTTTAAATTGAAGGTAGGTCATTTATGAATACGTTACGAGTGATACTGACCGATGTCACTTTATGAGTGTGTTTATAACATCATATATCGAAGCTTAAAACGCTTCGTGAAAAGCCTTGTTATATATGGTATATGACCCGTGTCGATGTCTCCTGTGCTTGTGCACGTCACTGATTTAACGAAAAAGTGTAAACCCGACGGCTAGATTAAGGGTGGCTGAGATCTATATCTTCGCAAGGTAGTAAAGCAAAATTTCAATGACCATTCGATTCATAGAATTAAACCTTTCGTTTTTAAACGAAACTTCTTCAAACAAGTTTTCTGTACAAACACATCAATGAGGATTTTGTTGATTCCTTTAGAAAAAAGCTACGTCTCGCTTAAAAATAAAATACCTGTTATCAGTCGGTTAGTGTGTATGTCAACGTGTGAATTCATTTGTATAGATCAATCGGGATTTAATATAGATTCAATT
This sequence comes from Phorcus lineatus, assembly GCA_921293015.1. Taxonomy (NCBI): domain Eukaryota; kingdom Metazoa; phylum Mollusca; class Gastropoda; order Trochida; family Trochidae; genus Phorcus; species Phorcus lineatus. The sequence continues at coordinate 33,548,081 of OV121082.1, forward strand.
TTGACAAATCAGATCAGAATCAAATATCCTGCGTTGTCATGATAGAATGCTGTATTACATCGGAATGTTATTTGAAGGGTTATGAACATTAATCGCTGTATTTATTGAAATGAGTTTGCTCAGCATATGTTGATAACACTAAATAAAGGGAAAATATATGTAGATCAGAGTTTCAGGCATTGAAATGTACACGTATACATGACACAATATTTAAAACTATTGGAACTGAACGGAAACAATCTTAATATGTTTTAATCTGACAATAGCACGTTTCTTGACAATATTAATTCTTTAAATTTTCTCCTATCAACACTCGCTGATGCCAACTGTATTATCTTAGGAGGGTCAAACATATCATTACTCATCGCGGACACCGTAGGCGTGGAAGAAATGACCATGTAACAAGCAAAAGGTCACTGGCGACCATTTTGTTCTATTTTGAATTTGAGTTAGGAAAATTTATTCGTATACATGTAACTAACCCGACATGGGACTTCCTTTTATAACTACTTCGTTTGATTTGAAACATTGTCCGTTAAATGGATACATTTATTTTCGTTATCAAGACAACTGTTCATCTAAAAGGTCGTGCTCCTGCCTTTTAAAATGTTTTAACAATGGTGATGATTATACCATCTTCAAGCATCAGAAATTAGTTGTTAAAACTTCTAGTGTTGAATTAAAAAGAAATATTTCATTAACCTGTGCTCTTCTTTGAAAGGACATTTAAACTCCTCCCTACGTCATCCATAGAGAGCTATATTAGTGTTTAGCAACAAGCGTACAAACCGTCAAATTTTTTATGTAAACACATTTTCACCTTAGAAGAAGAGAGAGCTTCATTAAAGTATCTTTACTTCAGATTTATAATCATGGCACAAATGAATCATTTGTCTAGAAAACAGAACACATTTTTACATAAAAAGTTAATGCATGTCACTTATTTTTGACCATTTCAGGTTTGAACTTGAAATTAGTTAGGTCTCTGGAAAAAAAGCAACGAATCGTGACAAAAATACAGCATGGCTTAAACTAGTCAGTGGTGGAGAAATGCTTTCATTTGAGGGTAGAATCCGTGTCCTGAGTGTGCCTAGAAGGCTTTATAATTATAAGATATATTATAAGATATATATATAATCTATTATAATATAGGCTATTTCGTTTCAGTTGAAGAACCAGTAACCATCGCCTCGTCTTTGTCTAAAATATTTTACATAGTCACTGAATACTTTTCCCGTACATCTGAAAGATAGGGGACGCGATCCGTATTTTCTGTTTACCCTCAAGTTACTTTTTCTGCCTTGAGAAGGTTCTATTTTGGTTTGCTAAAAGAGAATTTGTTCATGATTTGGCTTAGTGGGACGCTAACTGTTAATAATGTTTGTTCAATTTACAACGGGAAACAGTTTTAGGTTGTTTATTTCCTGTATTCTTCGATGTCTTTCCAATTAACCTTCTTGTCTTTAAAATTTGAGAAAGGATTGGCATGTAGTAAGCAAGAAGTATCAATTCAAATATTATTCTTCATCAATCTAATTTAGATTTAAAAACAACATTTTCGTATCTACTTATTCATACAATTCATGATGTCATCAATGGAAATAAAATGGTGATGTGTCTAAACAGTGATTTTGTCACTGCTTTTAGGTATCGATAGAATAATTAGGTGAACGTAAGAAACACCGGTCATTAATGGATTTGTCATGTTCAGATGAGGATCCATTAACGAATTTCTTTGCTAAAATAATAAAACCACTTACAAGCGATTTCTGCTCAATTAGCGAGAATGCATAAAAAGAATATTCTCTAATCCAAAGATATGACACGTCTTTGATCGTGGTTGTGATGTGAAATGGTGACTTATCACGATCACGTTTCAATCACCCTGCTGGAAATAAGGCGAATATAATGCAATGGAGTTATTATTTTTTGTAAATGTAACCAAACTTAACGATAACCCTTTATTTCTAGAAGATTATTCGTGCGTACGTGCATTAACATTAAAACGCGAAGAATGGTGGTGTCAGATCGATCTCTTGGTGATAACAAATATGCTTGTGAGTGCAAAACATTATCAATGGTTTTGTAGTAATCCTGATACTCATTTGGGATTAAGGAACATTTTCGTCTCAATTCCAGTTCAGATGATGACGAATGTATTTAATTGTATTCCACTGTGGTTTAAACTGCATTTAGTTTTAAATTTTTGATAAAACATTGTTGTCAATCGGTTGAATTAAAATATAACTTCATTGCATGAAAAAATATGTTTAAAGGTGTTTTTAATCAAATGAATCTCAAAACTTTTAAAAGGTGATGAAAATCAAATTCCGATTGATGTTGCAACCTTCTAATAAAAATATTGCATCAACTGGCGTTATACGAAACGTAGCAAATCCTTAAAGTCTTCGAGTCACATTAGTCGAATTTAAAAAAATAAGATTACGCGTTAAGTATAATAACACGTGGAAATAGCCTAATTCACCATAGGGACATCGAATGTATGGGTCAAACACCTCATAATTCTATTCTTGGAACCATATTGATATTTCGCACGAAAGAGATCGAACCTTGCTTGGTTGCGCTCAAGAATAGAGTAGACATAAGATATTCGATCTAATGGAAAGGCTTCACAACCTTGCATGGATGAAGCCGCACTTTCAATCGATTAAGTCTTATGTGGAAGTACATGTAATTAAGGATTGGGGATTGGTTTAACACAGTGATGTAAGTAGTAAATGATAACTGAAATGCTATCTACTGGAAAGGAAACGATTATTTATTCATCATAATAAAATACTTGTTTATAACCTCATGCATGCTTGTATTTAGCTGTAATTAATTTAACTTCAAAGCTACAACACTGTGATCTTAAAGGTAAATGATTTGTAAGTATTACCTCATTGCAATTGATAGAGTTTGGGAAAACGTCAAATTCTGAAAATTGTGTTAAATACAAAATGGTTTAGGGGTGCTTCTACACCAGTTGACTCTATACTTTATCGCGTTTTGGTGGTCCCGAAAGCTATGCTAGACTGAGTTTACATGCTCCTTTCGGGGCACCCAAGATGGACAAGTAGACGTAAAAATCAGACCAATTTTGAGTCGTTATAAAACCTGCTCTTTCTCTCACCATGCCCTTCCTTCCGTCTTTTCTCTCATCATATCCGTTTTATCAAATAAGTTCAAAAGATTTTTAAAATGGATCAGTCAAAACACATTTTCAAAATGTAATCAGCATGATATAACAATAAAGAGATTAAATGAAAATACAATAGTTTGAAATATCAAAATAATCTCTTACTAATATCTAAAAACTACAGGATAATCAAATCTAGCATTTACACCGATTTTAAGCTATCATTCGACGTCATATAATCGTTGTAATGTTTAACATGGTTGTGTTATCTAAAGTAAGTCGCTTAAAACAATATCGAGGTTGGAAACTGCAAGGTGACTTTTATTGATCTTTTTTTAATAAAAAAAAAATAGTTTCAAATTGACATTCATTTCAAAATTACAGTGAAATTTCCAGTCCATTACTATCAAATCATGCATGTAAAGTCTGTCAAAGGAATATCTCTAGAAACAGATAGAATTTTCGTCATAATTTCTTAAACGATGTCATTGATGATCTTTTTAGTGAGCTTGACATCGTTGATTTTTCTTAACATGAGGAGCTTAATGCGATGTTTGTGTGACTTGACGCTTCAAATAATCGATTACGGGGCTGTAATTGAACCACCTTAGTATGTAAACGGGTTTAAGAAGAGGCATATCAGTTTGAGAACCTCGTCTTTGGTACACTAATTCCTGCTAATTGCTGCTTCTTCTCTGTACTTTCTTCTCAGCGTTCTCTAATTATATCATATTGATTTCTGGCAATCATCCCTGGGATATTCCCCCCTCAGATCCCTTACACTATTTATGTTTAGTAATAAGTTCTTGACTGACCTCATGTACCCAAGAGATCATAATTGTAATCATAGTCAGTAACTAGTTATGTTGCTTGGAACTTGATTCCTCTTCTTTTAATCTCTTGTTGTAACAGTGTCACGAGCCATTCCATTCCATTTGAGCAAATAAAAGTTGAAAGAATTTAATCATTCATCTGATAACGATGAAAAATCTCGTGCTGAAACATTTTAACACACGATTTGGATAGTGATATGTCCACACATTATGACACCACTTTTGATTTGATACATTTTTATCATACTTTTTTATTCTATATCTATCATTGATATTTGGTGTTATTCATAATTGATAGTTGTTTGGGCACAGCACCCAAAATGCTGCCTGATCCAAAAATCCATGTCAGTATCAGACCGGGAGGTAGGTAGGTAGGTAGGTGGGATTTAAGGGCGACGTTTAGGCCAACAGATGACCTATATGCGCCCGGCATTAAAATGGTTAAAGGTTATAAACAGACCAGGAGACTTTAGCTTATAGTTATCTCCCTTTGTATGGAAACGTCGTTTGGCCAGAGTAATCCTTTTTAGTTATTTTGGCATTTATCTTCCTTAGATATTACACTTTAAGAAATATGTTACTTATTGGTAAATTGTTAAATGGTGTTGCTCACATATTCTCTAGTTTATAGCTATAAACATTTCAGTCAGCAAGTAGAAGCAGGAATTATCAACAACCAGCCTTATGTATTTAATGAACTTTCATCCTTTTAGCAAAAATTGTATTATGATATTGATTCCAACACACTTATCAATTGAAGTACTGAGGTCCAGGGTCTCTGTGTCAAGGCGCCAACAATCTGACCTAAAACCAACGTGAATAAATTGACGGAATCCCTTCAGTCACGCAAAACAAAGAAATTTCAGTCACGCAAAACAAAGAAATAAGAAGCCTCAGGGTGACCGACATTCTCTCCCAACAGAGCTAGCTCCGTCATAAATTCCTATACAACCTCTGTCTTAATACGAAGGTTTCTCGATCTTCCGGCAGTTTCCCCTAGCGGGACAACATTGCAACTTAAACTACCTGGCAATTCTTCAGCCAATGAAAACATGAATAACATATTTGTTGTCACATAGGCCTATGTAATAATGCAGGGGCAAAATGAGGCGTTTGTGTTCTGTAAACACGACTCAAAGTGTAAGGTGCATATTCGAATAACGTTAAGCTTTCGTAAAGCTTCCGAAAATAACTTAGGCGATTTGAATGATAACTTTTGAAACGGCGTCGCTGATTGCACAACTAACTTTCATTGCATCCAATCAACCTTTTACATTTAGTGCCCGAGAAACCTTCGTATTAAGACAGAGGTTGATTCTGATTTATATAAATAGATGAAACCGGGACAGTAAGGCAGAATTAAAGACACAATCATTAATGGCCCTGTTAAATCTAGTTAAAATAGCGTATACAGGGGTGACCGAGTTATTGTTTAAATCCGCTGAACCAATGTGTTAGCCATAAACGAAAATATATAAAATAAGAGAAATGGAAAACTTTAATCTAACAAAAGATAACCAAATATCTTAGATGAAACGTGATAATAACTGCTCATTTTCAAAAAGAATCTTGATTTGACACTTACATGACATTATATGCTCGAGTGAATTGATCATATTCTAAATGAGTAAAGGATATTTTATCCATGAATACTTCTCTTGCTACAAAGTCATTCATTCATCTCAAAACAGCAGCCGTTGTAATACCCTTCAGTTAACTTAAATGTATACTTAGATCAAATAACATGTTTTCAATTATAAAGATACATGCGGATCTGAGCTAAATCCTTTGAAGCCGTTCGATAAACAGTCTATTCCAAAAATATGACGCATCTTTATGCTATTTTTAGGTATTAACAGACATTTAGAACATTTTGTTTCAGCCTAAGAATGTGTTATTGAGGCATTCGTTTTTCAAATGATATTGATGAGAAAACCCAGTCAAGTATTTCCGTGGTAGCAGTAGATCAACGCAGATGAATGGAAAGTTTTAAGTTACTCAAAAAAGTGTTATGATGTCTTTGATTGAGAAGGATTAATATAGAAATACAAGAACTGCCCTGTTGAAATACTTTTGAGTTTCTGAAAGCAATATCCCCTGTCTTCTTATCCCAGTAGAATAAAACTTCTTCAGCTACAAATAGACTATTTATATCAATGCTAATTTGTTAGACATTAAGAAAACACCTGGAATCAGAGGATATATTCTTCTTAAACTTTAATAAAAATTGTGTATCCTGAAAAAAAATCACATAGTTTAAAGTGTTCTTAAAGTGATTTAAGAGGAATATATATTCACCTTATAAAACAATGCACAAATAACAGACCGGCTTGAAATGACAGAAATAATCTGGCTTTAGTTTTCAAATCAATGAAAAGATTTCTAAGGTTGGCCTTTTCGATTTTCAAAAAAACATCTTTTATACGAAGAAACCACTCAACAAATATTTTTATGATAGTGTTATAAAATGTTTCAAAAGAAAGATTATATCATGAAAAACAATTATTAAAGGGTTGATTTCATAAACTATAATCTTATGGTTCATTTTATCTGCATTGTTTTCAAATTATAAAGTATAGTTTTTAGTTTTTAAGCTTCGGTATTAACTTTTAGGTGTCACAGGATATGCTTACATAGGAAGCTCAAGTCATGAAATCCTACGCTCACTTCTGTTTTCAAGTCCGTAGCTATGGGCTTCGGAAATACTTTTATTGTTAACCAAACTAATTTAAAATTACATTAAACATTTAAAATAATACTTTTAACATGAATTGTTTTACTAGCATGTGTTGTATTATATGTTTTTGTCTGTGAGACTGAGAGTGGGTGTATTGTTTTTGGTCTTAAATTTGGTATGAATCAGTTTTGGGCCGAGAGTTTGTGTGCGCACGTGTGGGGGTCGGGAGTCGTGTGGGTACTGTCTGTGATTGTGTTTGAATGAAAGGTTGTGTCTGTGGGAGAGAGGGGCGAATGTATACTGTGTTAAAATTAAGATAGCTCATAAAAAAGATCAAACCATTGAGATGTTTTTCACACTTTGATATAAGTCTTCCTTCAAATAACTTAAATTTGACATCGGCATATTTTAATTCTGTTTTTGTCAACAAAAGTTAACGCTGTATTTCATAGATGAAATTTCCATTATAATGAATTTATTTATTTTGATTTATAAATGATCGATAACAAATAATGATTTTCATATTGAAATACAGTGTATACATTCATATGATGCATAAGTGATTTAGTAGCAACAATGATTACAGAAATTTTGAATTAAGGATATGACAACAGTTTGTGCAACATGGTGTTTACAATTTCTATTCTTGCACAAACATTTCTGTTGTGGGAGAAAATATTAATTATGAATAATAGAACTTATATTTTATCAGCCATATACAATTGAGAATGTGTGCACTAGTACTTGTATACGATAAGGATATTTAAACCAATTGAAAGGTAATCCGATTGACTTACAATTCCCCATGTTACTGTTATTTAATCCGATTGACTTACAATTCCCCATGTTACTGTTATTTAATTTGATTAGTCGTCGTATTTCATCAACGTATCAAGTTAAAACATAATGAAATCAGTTGTCATTTTTCTCTGTAAATAGTGTTCAATATCACATAATTTCTTATCACAAAAACATTAAATATAGAAAGATTACCATTTTATGTCTTAATGGTCCTACACACATATCGTCATTGTTCTCTTTTGTGTAACATTGCATCGCCTTGTTGCTCTAAATTCATTAAGACATAACGAACGAAAATGACACAATTGTCAATACGTTTGACAGTTTTTTCCGTTAATCGAATATCAAATTCATCTTTACCACCATGGTCATATAATTATAGACAAAAGGGAAAGGTAAGCTATCCACTGTCATTTGTTATCTGATCAATGTTAAAAGATAACTACAGATGCTGTTGGTATTTTTTAGAGGAAAGTGAAAACTAAATCTGAGTCATAATAAGAATGTAAAATGACATTTTAAAAGTTATCCATAACAACAAAAAATAATGAAATATCATGAATGAGTATTTAGAAACATCAATGAATCGTAAGTATTTTCATTCTTTTTTCAAATACTATTCATTTTCATGATACGATTCGGAGATGTGAGTTGCTTACATTTATTTAGTATTTGCTTCTTTTTCAACTGAAGAAATTCATTAAAACATTTAACTTTGTCTCAGTCAAAGATGTACTGACAATATTTCTGACATGTTAAAATGATGGTAATGGTAAACATAATTTGTTCGCAATTATTCTTTCATTTAGCATCCATCGTAGACTCTGTTTAATATAAATGCTCTGTTTAATGGTTTTTATAGAAGCTCGACAGCATGTTCAGAGTATGGGGTTGTCAGTATAGGCATGTTGACTTGCAAAACTCTTTATTCCTATTTAACTCTTTCCAAATATGCGTGTTTGTGCACTGTACTTCTTCTTCTGCAGAGTTCTGTATCAATTTCGTCTTCATTTCTATTGGGTTTCTATTGAATGAGGGTTTATATCAATCTTATAAAGGTTTCTAAGTAAGTTTCTGCTTAACCATCTGTTACCTTGGAAACAGCAAATAATTAGATAAAGTTACTTTAAGTTATGCTTGAAGAATTTTGCAAAAAACATGAGAGTGAATATGAATTACTTTCTCTTGATGTACATGTATTGATACAACAGTGTCATATTTGTTGGTGTCAACTTCAATCAATAACGATTTATAATTGTTATAAATCTAATGATCAATGTTAGTAGGTATATCCATGAAATGAAAACGATAAGAAGTAACTATGGAATAAATCTATGTAGAATCTTTACAATAACAACAAAGAACAATGTAAAGTTAAATGCAATCCCAAAATGACACTTGTTGTTCGGAGGTATTGTAACACATTGTTTCGTTAACAATCATTACGCAGGGTAGGTACAACAATTATGATACAGCATTCAAAAGAAATTTTAAAGAAATGTCAATGAAGTCAGGAAACTTTATCATTTGAGAAATTGTAATCATTTAGGATGTACATCATAGTGAAAAGGCTGAATTAAGAGTTAACCATGAACCATGAAAAAACTGTTTTGTACTTGAATGCCAAATGATAACTATGAACTAATTTATCTTATGAAAATTAAACAAAAGATTTCCAAATCAGAATAACCTGGCGAACTGAAGTTTTTTCATCCAATACAGTTTATTACAAATACCTCTATGTAATTTCTTCAATTGCCATTACCACAACCCCTTCCTGGTCCCTGCTCCTTCTTTGTAATAAAGAGTAAAAGGAAAATAGAAAAAAATGGCAATGAGTGTTTTATGATATGGATAAAAAGATGAGCATGAGTAGGCCTGGTGAATCACGCAGACTTAATGAACGAATGTTCACCCTAAAAATATCATCACTTATGAATGTTGTGTTCGACATTTGAATCCCTTTATTGTGGAACATATATAAATCCTTGTGACTTAATATTAAACCGTTTTGTGATAATGAGCTCTTTCGTGAATGTTGACAACAGTCACCGAAAGTATAAAGTATATGCTTCAATCAAATAAACATGTACACCATATGTTCATATCAAGTCTTACATATATCATAATCCTAAATACATCAATAGTTCGTTTTAGTGGAACATCCAATATATTCATATTAATGTGCAAATATTCTTCTGAATTTCATCATTACGTCACGGACGCACACTTGAATTCATTTAATTGAATTTGCTATCAACCATGCCAGATGTGACTTGCCCTAATGGATTAAGATTCAGAACACAGATTTCTCATCACACTTCAGCATCACTAGACTCTTACACTAGACGAGATTACTCAAGGATCAATATTGTTCTTCCTCTTGTATCAATATTGATCACAGACCAATGCATTCAAAGAAGGTCCCACGATCATCAGTTTCATAATGAATTACTGTACTAAGTGGCCTAAGGGAATATGGCCTGTGTTTCCATAGCATGTTATTTGCTTTTTTCATCCCTGGTTAGTTTGGTGGAAGAATGTTATATATACCATAAGCTGACTTTCAAGTAAGATGTTATGTTAAATCAAATTCATATTGTATTTCTTTATTAGGAGCATTCATCAGTCATTTTCCATAATTGATGTGTAATTGTTATAATTAAGCATTCTAAAACCAATGATATTAAGACTTTAAGATTCTATTGTATATCATATTGACGTATTTAGTAACATAAGAAATAATCATATTCATTTTGAATTTGATCCTTTCACATAGAAGAGAAACCTTTAAATATCATGATTCATAAACACAAACTCTATAAATTTACGCTATCAATGCTCATATTCATGAATCAATTCTTTGCAAGTTTTTGCTTTTGGTAGAATATCATGTTCTCATATTCATTTTAAGAGCCATTTTTGCATAGAAAGCGAAGAATAATTCTCATATAATAATTTGCAAACTGACATGTTAATATCAAAAGAAACTATATGCAAGCGGTTTGTCAGCTTCAAAACTATGACAAAAAACTCGTAGCTAATCTACAGTAAATTATTCATGTAGCAAAAAATTGACATGAGCTAGTTGTTCATAAACATAAGTGACTATGGTTTGAGGTGTAAATGTCAGTATTTCAATTGGATCATTGAACTCAAAATCATCCAGGTGAAAGTATTGCTGTTGACTTTTCCAGAACGTGTTGCGAGATGGTTATGTAAAAATTATCAGATTCAGATTCAGATTGATTTATTCCACTCGTATCGCCATGAACGGTGGTACAAGAGCTAAACTCATACATGTATATATATATATATATATATATATATATATATATATATATATATATATATATATATATATATATATATATATATATATATATATATATATATTCATAGATAAAAACATTAACACATTTCAATAGCATTACATATAAAATTCATAACTTGTAAAACTATATAGAGCATGAATTATGCGATTGTATTGTTTTCTATACAAATCCTCGTTCAAACTCAAAGAACACGCAATTTGCAAATAATATATGATAAATAAATAAATGATAATAATTAAGTAAGTTTCATCAGCCATTAAATGTTTGTTGGCACTTTAGATACACAATAGCATTGAACACAAATTCCAGAAATTCCCAATAGGTCTCCATGCTTGAAAATGTATATATAAAAATGTTAATGACGGCAATGTGATAGTGATTGCAGTTAACGTTGCCCTTTTATAAGGGTATAAATTGTTTACAACCCATGAAGTCCTGAAGAAATAACCACATCTGAGAGAACATCTGAATCCGATTATGCCGTCCTTTACCAAGGATAAGACACTGTAATCTAAGGATTTTATAAGAAATAACTTTTGTTATCAAGATGGTCATATTTTTTTCTAAGAGAGGTTAACATTTCTTCATTGAATTGATCATTATTCGAAAAAAGATATACCATAAACAGCAGATTTATGTCAATTTTTTTAAAAAGCCGTGTAATTAACATTTCATCAGAATTAAGCGTGCCTATTTGCAAATTACACTATAAAACTCTCATGAATATGAAATATGTTTTTTTGCTGTCAATATATCAAATTTCTACAGATGTTACAATATCCAGGTTATATATATATATGCCTTGCGATCTATAAAATGTAATTTAAGATTTATTTACAGGTATAATTCCCTATCTTACAACAGCGGCAATAAGTGAGGAGATCAAGCTACATCACCATTAAGACCGGAAGATACTATTGGCTTTCAGCTGACATACAGTAACAACGTTGACTGAACCCTAAGAAAAGTAAGTTTCACAACACGTTAAGGTCAGCATTAAACATTAGAAGCTCTTCAATTTATCAATATTTTATTGTTGACTTGGCTTTTACATAGCAATAGTAATTTATTTAAAATATACGGCGGCCAGAAAATGACTCGATTTGCACAACTGTTATAACTGTGAGAAACTGTCCATTACAAAGGTTAGGAAAACCTTAAAAGTTCCAGCTTTCAAATTTTTATTAAGCGTTAAGCGGAAACACAATGACATCGTCGCATTGCATTTTTTCTTTCTTTTTCTTTCGTGAAATTTGTAGGTGTGTTTTATAAGTGACATGTTTTTATTTTCTTTGTCGTTGAACATGTTAAGTCCAATCTTTCTTTATTAGGCATACATGTATCTTGAATCATGGGTAATTATGACTGATGATTTATCATGAAAGAGAGCAAATCTCGACGACATGATTACCTTAAAATACACAATTATTGGGAGGGAAAACACGTCGCAGTTAAATATATATGCTTTAACAAACCAAACAATTCTACTTGCGGTCGTATGACAGTTACAATATATAAACTAGACTCGATAACAGAGAGCCATGTGTTTGAATTGATCACAAAGACTTATATGTATTGTAAATTGTCACTAATTGTTATCCATTGAGGGGAAAAGACCTTCTTGATTTATTGTGACAATCATTACTTGCTCATATTGATTATGTTCTTTTGATAATTATACTTTACACATCGAATCATTTCTATGGATCAAACAAAACAACCTCAAATCGACAAAGAAGCTGTTATTGAGAGCATGTTTACGTTGCTATGTAGCAAAATAGGTAAACCCTGGCTTATATAATCAATGACGGATCCGATAAGTAAGGACTAGATAGGCAATAAGGAATTGAATCGCATGAATTAAGACATTAGAATGGAGCAACATACCAGTAGGAAAAAACTACATATAATTAAATTTCATCATTAAATAAATGGTTCTTGAATGCTAATAATCCTTGCTGCTAATTTCACTTGCTATCGGGTTCATATGTAATCGGCTTAATTGGGCAAAGAGTGTGTTCATGGGGTCAAATATGTCAAACTTAAAAAAAAGTGATATCTAATCGAGAAGTCATTGATGTGTCTGAAACTTAGTATCTTATTGTTTGTCGATTCAATATAATGACCAAAAAACGTGTCCGAGTCAACATTAATGATCGAAAACCGTATGATGGCGCGCGCCAATGACTTATATGTAAACGTAATTTTGGAAACTGATTTTCAGCAGGCACAAAGCCTAATATAGATTGGTAGTGTCATTTATCTAATACACAAATCAATTTGATATTAGACTTCTTAACATTTGTATGGCCATTTATCATTTTCAATTGAAAAGAAGAAATATCACATATTTTGGCATTTAAGATTGAGATGAAGTTGATATTTTCAAAAATTGATTTTAACCTAACTCAGAGCATATAATATGATAAGGCTCTTTTTAGAGCCACAAAGAAAATGTTTTAAACATATTGAGTGTCACTTTATCCAACATATCCAAGCAACCTTATTCAAGACTATGACGCGATTGACACAACGTTTGCGAAGAATCAGACAAGAGTAGATAAGTGTAGAAATATCCATGCAATCATCATCCATATTTATAAAGTATATCATTTTAATTCTTCTTAAATGGAATGAAAACATTAACGTAAACAAATAACTTTCAATATATCAACCTTGTAAACAATTGCGATGAACATTTTCATATGTGAGAATCGTCGAATATAGTAGTTATACATACATGTATAGAGACACAGGCAGCTCACACTTGATTATAGTTGAAGAGAATATAACAATTCTGAAAAAGCGAGAGGGATGTAATTCCTTTGATCGCAGTTGAAGGCAGGCTAAATCCTGGATCAAGGGCTTCTTTTTAGTCTGGTTTGCAGTTAGCTGTGTCTCAGTCCATTTCTTCTTTGTTTGGAGTTGTCTTTGATATGTCAGGCTATTTGCCGTCTGTTGGAATAACCTTTGTTTAACATTTCTCACAATGCTGTGATGTACATGTTTATCGTGATATTTCAACATAGAACAAGAAAAGGCAGAATATTTCACATTTGAAACTGTCCTTGATAAGGCATTTTTAAAAAGTGTGGGGCAATCATCGAAATGCTGAAATATTAATTGTTACTCACATTCTTTAAGAGCAATAACGATTAAACCAAGGCTATAGAAAAACGATAGGTGTCAATTTCAATAAAATGAAAAGCTTGACTACAAAAACAGAAGCGCGGCGTACAGGTATATTTATATCTACCTCTAACAATTTTTTACCACATTTGGAAAAAAGATACTCAAAGCTCAACATTAATTAATCCTTCCTAAAATTTCACATCACAATTTTCAAAAAATTAAGTTGCAAAAGGTTCAAGATTGTAATATAAAATACTCATGTTTAAGAAAATGTTGAAATTTGGATTTTTTAATGAAAAGGAATATATTACCTAACAAAGTAAGCAAGGCACAAACTTTTTAACTTTTAAAGACTTGACTTAAAAGATACAATTATTAAATCATTTCCAGGAGAAATTCCTAAATAGTATCATTAAAATTTTAAGCAACTTCTAAGACAAAGTTCATTAAAGGGGCACAGAGTATGTTGTTGTAGTCGACCTTCAGAAATGGTGTTGAATTATAGAGGAATATTGGTTGTTTCGGAAAATCATAATCCTAATGCTTATCAGTTCAGTATAGTGACAATAAACGGGTAAAAAAGTTTTTATTTGTGATCAAAAACTGGACAGTGGTGCGCGCTAATGACTCTAATTTTGTAAATCTATTTGCAGCAGACGTCAATACAGTACAAACAGTATCAAGTAGGTCATTTAACATATAGACATGTTAATTGGACACGGAATGTTAACCTTTTAACGTTTATAGGGCCGTTTTCCGATATCAATGAAAACAATAAAATAAGATAGTTTTGGCATTATAGAGGAAAAGATGAAGTCTTGTGAGGCGTTTGAAACTTAACTTAGGTGATAAGTTAATTTGGCGTTTACTAAAGCTACATGAGAAATCATGAAACATACTCTGTGTCACTTTAACAAAGCTGATTAAAAAATCATCTGTGCTTTTGAAAGAATGACAATCTCGCAATAAAACAACTAACATAGACTTTCTTCTTAAATGAAACATTTCGTGTTATTGAACAACAAATAACTAAATATAATAACTAATAACGTTGAAGGAGAGAGGATTTTATTACATTAGTTGACGTTTCGATTTCAAATTGCTCAATTGATACCTTTTTGAGTCGTTGCTTCTTATATGAAAAAAAAACAAATAGCGAGAGAAATTTGGGAAACTGCGATACTGCTATTCACCTAAATTAATAAAATATAGTTTTATTAAACGTTTTGCTCCTTTCGGATAAAAGAATAATTCAAACACATTTAAATGTGTCTTCAGTTATTTTGAAATAGGGATGCAAATTTTAACCTCTTGACTTTCTCGCAGGTTGTCGCATCAGTAAGTGCTTAAATTAAGCATAATTTAGGTACAAGGGTACCCAGGGAGTCTCGTCTTCGGAAATCTATTCGTATGCAACGATCTAACTATCTTAAGTACCTATAATTGACACTTGACTTGAGAACGTTTCGAAAGAAGCGACTGATGCCAATTACTGGGATAATTACTGACTAAAATACAAATACGGCTTAGATGAATGAAAATTGTCATGACATATGTCCCTTCTAATTAACGTTTCATTTGTTTGCTGTTTTGTGTTTGATTCTTTAAAGAGTTTTATTATAAAACAATAAATTAGTTATTTAAAAATACACTAGTTAAGAAAAAGGAGTGTCAACGTTCAGCTGGCATCTCTTAAAAGCCAACATATGAACAAAAATTACAACAAGTGGGTGATGTTCAGAAAAGATTATAATCCTCATAATTTTTTGTCAGCTATTTCTTAGCTGTAAATTAAACAAAAATTTCCTTTTTGCGTGTATTTAGTTATCCATATGGCACGCTTGAATGCTGTAAGTATTATTCAGTATTATACTCAGGTCAATTACAGCTTAACTAAAATCATGCAAGGGGTGCTCAACATATAAATACATTTAAGAAGATAAGTATCTTATCTTGCCTATGTTGGTAGATAAGATTACAGGTTTCATATGAATTCCATCATCTTAAGGACATGTTCTGTATAATTATCTCGGGATACCTTTTAATCGATTCAAGATCTTCAATGTAAATGGGATATGTTTATTCCCCACAGATTTTCAAGGTTTGAAACACAACAGTTCCAAACTCTATTAACGCATTGCGATTAATCTGAAACCTAGAAATAAAATGAGTCTGTTTCTCCAAAGACGACCAATTGTTTGAATCCCTCTAACAGTTCTGCAAAATGAGCTATGGGATTCGTTTCCCTCAGGTTTTTGAAGAAAATGCCACATTCGCACAATCACATGTTTATATTGATACGCATTCCTTATTTAAACGTTGTAAAAAAGGATTCATGTAAACGTCTTTAATCTAGCTAACAATAAAATTTGGTAGTTAGTTATTGAACTACGACGGTATTCGCCAGATTGTTTACTATTTACATCGTGCACTACATTCCTAAAAAGTGAATACATGCGACTTAATCTATTTTTGATATATATTGATCATTTAGAATTTTTCTGATACATTCGGGAGTGTCACCTACTAAGTGAATTCCTGTTTACAAATGTAGCCGGGCAACAACAGATTTTAGGACATGTCGAAGTCGCCCTACCGAATCATCTAAAGGGCACGTTGCCACAGCCATAAGTTAGCATGTTCATACTGCTACTCTTACTGACATTTAATCTTAACCTGATGTTCGATTTACCTTGCAAAGGCAAATATATTCCAGACATTTTAATTCTAAAGCATACATTCCCGCAATATCAATTTATCATATCTTATTTCTAAACAGTTTTGGAGTTTGTTTCGTCCTCGTACACGTGCATCGTTTAATCCCCCTTTTGATTAGTAATATATAAGTATTCAGCTTTGTTTTGTAGATCTTTTGTCATTACTTAAATTCATATGATCTTAATCTACAGTTTTAACGACAACAACAATCCGCCAAATGCTTAACTTATGGTTAAACATTTACCAATGTTAAATAAGATTGTATCACTGACCACAACCCCAAACCGAGGACAGGATACTCCCGATGGTAATCTTGAAAACAAGGGACGTTCTCACATAAGATTTGAGTGGGTCATCCATGCCGTGAGATAACACATGGTATGTTTTATCGCTATATTTTTCATAGAATCCTATTACTTGGTAATTGGTAATTGTTTTACATAAGATCTGATCATTCTGTAGTGTTTCAAAACATAGACAACCAAATTGAAAATGTCTGTTACAGTATCATGCATCTATGCATGTTCACAATTGGGAGGCTGTAGTTGGATTCAATTGGGCCATTTTAAAATATCACAGAATTATTAAATCATAGACAGGCCTTGTGAGCTTAACATTATAAAACTTGTATAGTTACTCGGTGGTTTATGTATTTGCTAGCAATGACGATTAAACTGACCTAGTAATAGTAAATGGACACTAATTGCACTACATACAGAAATATAAGCGAATCAAAGTAAGCTTGTTACCAGTAGCTCGGGGTGTGTTGGCACCTGCTCACAGAGCCCAGATAATGGAGGAAGTCTTACGGAACCCAGGTGTTGACCAACTTTCAGTACAGGACCTCCTTTCACAAAGCAATATTTACTAAGATTAACCGTAACTCCCATTCTTAAGCATTGCACTAAGGTAAACTTACGATCACCTTTGGGCTTTCTAAAGGAGGCCCCGATGATTCCCAGTAACCATAACGACCTTGCTAATTAGACATATAGATATCTCCCCTACTATCCCGCTTGAATTATAAAGCATTCATGTGAGTGCATTGAACATTACAGCTGTTGCTTATGTTGATACACTAAATGGAAGTATACAAAGGCGAGTTGCTGCATTTGGAAAGCCCTAGTCGCGATACCTTATTAACTGTTCACAATTCATAATCTTAACCTGTCGCTTCTATACAAGACAATGCAAATACGACGACATATGTAGTCTTCCTATGAATCAATCTTTATTCACTCAAAAAAAACCCACCAACGGTGGTACAAGAGCAAAATAACTTTACAATTTATATCTAATAATATGCCCTATTTCTTAACATCATTTGTAACAAATTAATGAATCTAGATATACATTTCAGTTCTTTTGTACATTGAGGGGTCAAAATTTTACGAAGAGAATAAACATTTGAATATTTGCAAAATGTTTCGGGAATATACAGAGTTCTAATTGCGTGAAGGGCTTTACATCTGAAGATGTAGTGAAACTTTTCTCTAATTACATTTTGGTTGCATACAGCTGTATGCCAAAAGTTTGTTCACATACCTGAATATACTAGTGCAGATATATAATTTGAGATGCCTTTGAGGTGTCGTAGCGTTGCAAAATAAACGTATAATATTGAATTATCAATACACATATTCAGATCCATTCTTCTTTTAAGCAAAGGTTTATCGTACCCAACAATTTCCCGTAACAGTTTTGGCAGGTCATTGAAGTGACCAGGAGTCAAAATTCCGAAAACACTTATTTTCATTTTTCTCCATAAAATCCTTTATAAATGATCAACTTCTTTAAAAATTAGTCACGTTTGATTCTTAGCACAAAGTCAATGTGACTATGTTGGTTTTAAACTCAGAGAGTCGATATGGGACATTTTATTTGACATTTAAAGAAAATCGAAATTTCGAAATGTGACCCCTCCTGTCTATATCAATATGCCAAAATTCGTATTTCTGCACGAGTGCAAGAATGGCTATTTCACACATGGACTGTGGGTGATCAATCGTCAGTCTTGCTGAGGTTATTCTATTGACGTTGAAACGAAACCAAAATTACATGATATTTGCACTACGAATCAGTGGTAAGTGAAAATACTTTCGGTATGCAGCTGTAGTTTACATAGGCGTTCTTCCCTCTAAATATCATTAACCATATATTTCTATATCATTAACTATATATTTTTCTTATCCCGAAATTAAAAGTAAGTCTGTTGGCATTTTGTGGTTTAGACTTTACCGCCTCCTCATAACTTTTCTTTGCATCTTTGTTTGCAGTTACAAATGAATTTGTAGAGCGTTCTATCTCCTTTGAGGCGTATTTAGTGAACCACTTTTTGTTCTTTTTAAGTCGCTTTGCAGAAATGTCTTCCTGTAGTTTGCAGGATTCATTCCACATTTCTAGTAAGGATTCTTTAATTTTTCCTGAACTTAACTTTTGTATTTCGAACATGATTTATTCATCACAATCATGAAAGTTTTTTTCATGTGTCTCAGCACGTATTTTCAAAATCTCGATTTCAGTTTTCATTGAATCCAGAACTCTTTTCTCACGTAGGCGCTGTTGCTCTTCTGGTTCACCTTTGATAGAGGGGATTTTGAACTTCTCTGGAATTATTTTTCTTTCTTCTGTTATCCAATAATTGTAAGTATCAACAAGGTTGGAGTTATTCACATGACCCCAATACGCTCTTTTTCGTTTAGAGAGAAGATCATTCCAAGTTTGAATAATGTTCTGCTTTACCTTTTGAATGGTGTCCTTCATTCTTTGTTCAGCAGAATCATCAAGTAGATTTGCCTGCAAGATAGCTTCGTTGGCGTTGACAATTTCATGTACACCCTGCTGGAGGTTCTTTATAGTCTCCGTTATTGAAGTGTTGAAAGTTCCTGCAGGTCTATTGTTTCCCGATTTCTCTCTCATTTCTATGAATGATGCATTCATTATACCCATTTTGGAGAGCATCTGAGTCATCTTTCCACTGATGCAGCTAAGGACTTGAAGAATTTCTTCTTCAAATTTCTTCCCACCACTTGTCCGCTTTGTAGCCATCTTCAGTTCATAAACCAAGTATATGCAGATGTAAATGTTAAATGTTCATGGTTTATGTATTAAATATTCTTTAAAAATAACAAACTGAAAATTGGTCTTCATATAAGTTCATTACCAACCGGTTTCACAACATAGTGATCATCAGGGTAACTTATACATTGTGTTGCTAATTGTATAGCGTTAACAATGGCAAGGGACGTAATTCATGACGTCATATGCATACCACTAAAATATATAGTAAATGCGACGTCAACATGTATCAAAAGTCTTAAAGACACATTACAAGTTCTTGATGTTTAAATGAAGAAACCTTAAAAGAGGTCTTCAGATGCAAAAAACTTTATCTTATTACATTCATATACTAGACAAAATAAGTTTAATAACTCATTTGTTTAGGAATGCTATTCAATCAGCATGTCAATGACAAGATATATAACTTTTCAGTCAAGAGTATATAGTTGTTTATTTTCTTTGCTTGCAAGTGCCTGTGATCACAATAGAGAAGATATCCCTTGGAAATTTAATTAAGCCCATATTCTTTAATATATTTAAGTAAAAGATTACCCCCCAACCACTGCGCTATTCCCCCCCCCCCCCCCCCCCCCCCCTTCTTGTTCGGGTCGAGTCCGTGGCGGGAACCCACACCCTCAGAATCTGGCAACAACGCCAACGTTGACCACAGCCCGTTAACAAACCCTCAGTCAGGCAACAACGACAACATTTATAACTTAGTTGCGACGCAAGGACAGTTATTATTAATGTTCAACGTGTTAAAAACTGTATGTGGAAGATAATGATGTAAATTTAGATTTACTTCTAAATGGCATAGAACTTATCAGATCTGCACAATCAGACAATCTTCAAAGCAGTCCAACAATATATTTCAAACAGTAAGCGATTCTCCTGACTGCAATATGTACACTGTGTTAATTTGTATATTTCTTACTACTATTTCTGTAATATATCACTTTCCTTGTTACATATATGTTTTTGTGTATCTTACATTTGTAAATACTTGGGAGAAGGTTACCTAAGTTGGATAACTTGTACCTAATCCCTTTCTTCAATGAATAAAATATGTTTAAATAAAAAACATTATTGGTAAAACATCAGTGCCATTACAACCTACATGTATGTCCTAAATTCTGAAAATAATTTTAATGGCGAATGTAGTCTGTAAAGTGACTAATTCAGTCAAATTAGCAAAACGTTCCAAGAAGGCATTTAAGTTTTAAATGCAGGGGTGCTATTTTTTCGATTTGTATATAACTACTAGCACTAATTTGGTCCAGTGATTGTCAGTAATTAACCTTAAACAACAAGTAAATAATCAAATATATAACAGAGTTCAGTTCCTAAAAGGGCAAGTCATTGCCTGTGATTGAGGGCAAAGTTCTCTCATAATTGAAAATTGTGAAAATGTAGGTTGTTCTAACCTCTTAATTAAAAATGGTCATATGAGAAGTATAGGTAGAACACCTGTAAGTGCTAATAAGTATTCGATGAAATGGTTCTCAGTACAAGTTTAATTAAGTTTCTATAACATCATCCCGTCCTAGTTTTGGATGAAGGCTAAATAACGTTTCCGAAATTGTCATGAAACGATGTCTTTGATATTATATGAATAACACTATTTGAATCATTAAAACCCTAAAAACATGTCTCATTTAATGTTTATTTGGAAAGTGAACAAATTCAACAGTGTTATTTTTGGTATTACGCTATCGGCAGTATTAGAAATTCTTGTATTATCGCGGGTCGAGTCCGTTGCGGAAACCCACACCATCAGAGTCAGCCAACAACGCTAACGTTGACTACAAACCGCTTAATAACTTTATTAGCTGCTTGTATTGTCAAAGCTGGCGTTGTTGCCTGACTCTGAGGATGTGGTTTCGAATCCCGCAAATGACTCAACCCGAGAAAGACCCGAAAAAGTCCAAGAATTTGTACTAATGCAGATAGTGTGATCCAAACTTTAACACAGTTGCATATGGTTGAAGAGATCAGGGAGAAAAGGGATAGAAAGGTATGATGGAGAAGACGGAAGAGAGGCAAAGTTTGAGAAGACATGTTTCAGAACTTCTCAAATTTAGTCTGGCTTCTACCCAGCGACCTGATCAGCTTTGGTCCTCTTACCATTATTAATCGGTTTTATCATCGGTTAGCTATGTGAATCCATTTTCACAATGATTTAAAAGGTTTCAACTCAAAAAATGCCGCCAGTGCATTTTGTTTTATACTTGATCATGACTTAACTACGGATGAACGGGCTGAGTAATGAGATGTTTTGACTCGGAAGATAATACATTTGTTGTGGATTTGATTGCTTTAGTACAATTTAAAGAAATGTGAAATATTTTCCCGAAAGGTAATGTTGATATCTTAAACCTGCTGGTACAATAACGACAGGCTTCGGAGTTATAAATGGTATAATTGTAGATCTTACCGTCTTTCGTGTGTTTCTAATCTGGTCTCAGAGTTCAAAAATCCCAACTTGCATTACAGGATTGTTTGTTTTCCCATAAGATCAAAATGATTATAACAATAACCTGAGGCTCCCGTGGTCAACCTTAGTTGTGACAGCGAGTGCATATATGTGTATTATTGGCTTCAATTCTAAATCACGTAATGATTTTGCCGTTAGAAGCCATGGGTGGTTATTATGAATCCCCATTTTGCTGGTTTTGCGACATTAAAGAGAATATTGTAATTAACTAATATATAAGAGAATATGACCATGAGATGGTACAATTCCATATTGATAAATAACTTTCACAAATCAAACCTTTTTAAAGGAGCAAAAAATAATCTTTTAAATGTTGGTTGTTTGGTGACCAAGAAGAACATTTACTATTTAGGAAGAACTAAACTTGGTTGGTTTTTGGTTAATTCAAATTAGAAACACGGCAATATCAAAACACTTTTTAAGTTTAACACATACAGCACTATGAACAGTATCATAAATTACAATTTCAGCTTCATACCCAATTGCTTATTAAAATGTCAGTTAACAGCTTGCCCGCGGCTTCAGAAAGTTGGTAAGATATAAAATTCTTGTTTTCAGTTCACTAGGTAAACGTTTTAATGAAGAACGGTATTTTATGTTAACAATTTTGGTAATACGCGATTATTGTGTTACTGTTTGGGCATCATATGATCGTATCTCATCATTCACGTCAGATTTCAAACATACTAGAATTTGATGCGTTATGACAAATATCTAATTCGACAAACGAACAATTTTATTTGCGGACGTTCAAACAGCAGCGAGATGTTATACCCAATAACCAATCAAGTCTTGCAGATGTGCAAAAATTCCCTGGACAGTGTTAAATTCTGGATCTATTGATTTTCTGTACAGTTTTCATTTTAATGCTTGAATCCGTTAAATATTTTCCAAGTTCAAATGTGCGTTTATGATGCATGAAATTAGTATAAAACGATTATCAATGACAATTCAGTGTCCAAACTTTCATTTTGTTCCTTTATATATAATTACCAAAAAATAGCAACATGTAACATTTTATTTTTCAATGATTACTGAGGTATTTGCACTGTAATTGCTTATATAAATAGCCACA
Source organism: Phorcus lineatus (assembly GCA_921293015.1). Taxonomy (NCBI): domain Eukaryota; kingdom Metazoa; phylum Mollusca; class Gastropoda; order Trochida; family Trochidae; genus Phorcus; species Phorcus lineatus. Next base: position 33,571,345 of record OV121082.1, read on the forward strand.
TGTATATGGTGTTGCTTACACTCAAACTAATTAAAAGACTCGAGTTTGTTTGACCAACAGCTATTCAAAATTGACCAATCCCTTTTGCCAAAGAGCAATCTAATCACTAATGGTAGTTCTGGTACAATGCGCTATCATGCATGACTCTTGTCCGCAACTGTCATGCAGACATCCTTCCTGTTCTGACCACATCAAAACATCCGGAAATTGATTTCGACCGTGTTTGGTATCACTATGATAATTAACTACCTTGAACTGACCAGCGATAATATTGTTATGAAAACATATCAATCAATAACTAAACGAGCATGTATATTACCATTTGGCAACAGGACGTTTTTTGAAAGATTTTTTTCTTAAAACTTTTGCAAATGAGCTAACGTTTCTGCCAATATAATATCTTCAGAGGGTCAAATATCTAATAAGTCAACCCAATTATCCAAGTTGTTAAAGAAATAATTTAAATATCAAACAAAATCCACTGGCGGGCATAATTTGTGTGAAATGTACCACTTTAGGTAGGTAAATTGATAATCGTAACCGATCATTGAATATTCATTTTGAAACTAATTCTTTTGATTAAAACACCATTGAAACCATTACTTTTGTCCCCATGAAGTCACTTTATTTATCTAAAATAAACGTATTACTGCCTTTTACTACAATTTGGGACAATCTTTACAAAGAGCCAGAGGATTATAATCGCTAATATTCAAACCTTTGGAGAAGGAAAAATATAGAGTATAATTTCAAAATAAACGTATTACTGTCCCGTAATTAGAACTTGGATAGTATTTACAATGAGTCAGAAGATTGTAATCGCATCAAACCTTGTATAGTGTATATTTGTAATCAACATAATACTTATATATATTGCGTTGTTCAAAACTACATTTACTTAACCGAGTTACGACATATATTTCATAGCATGTTTTAAGCACTGCGAGGTACCAGGTTCATAATAATAATGGTTGAGGACTAAATATCGGGTGTCACATCATGTTATGATAACTGTTGCCAATTTCCACGTAGGTTATAATATTGTTCAGAAATTATATTTGTTGTTCGGAAGAATATGAATAACACAAGCAGATATGAAAAGAGGTCAGACTTAATAAACATGTATCGATCTATGCTATATCTATATCATACCTCTTGATCCTCTAACTAAACATTTACCTTATTTTTTATTTCAAAAGTATTAAATCTTTCGACCAGTGTTGTGGTGACATAGCTTGTGACACATTCTCTCCCAACAGGGGAAGCTCAGATGTATTCTTATACTGATCATTACCACATGGTCTTCATGGGTTTCAGACAGGTTTTATCAGCGACGAACTTTTTGCAACATTAACTGTCTTGCAATATTTGATGCAATGAAAAACACCGTATATATGGATAGCATATTTGTTGTCACCGAGACCTACATTTGTACATGTTTGCAATGATGTCATTGCTAAATAAGGTGACTGTGTTCTATAAGGAAGACTCAATGTGCTAAGTGTACATTAGAATTTAAGTTTGGCTTTCCAAAAGTATAAGGAAACAACTGTGGCTTTTCAAATGATAACTTTTGAAACGGCGTCGCTGATTGCCCAACTAACTTTTATTACATCCAATCAGGTTCCTACATTTCTAGACCGAGAAACACTCGTTTTAGGTCAGAGGTTATTTGAAGAACCTATGACGGAGCTCCGGGGAGAGAATGCTTGTAACAGTAGATGCAGTTATGCAATGGATTGCGCGAAAGCATTTTGATGGGTTTTTATGTTGCAAGACGAACCGGTTAATCACTACTGGCTGGTTCCTAAAGATCGATAGCGCTACTCGTAGCATTGCTGATATATGTTATTAGAAGAATGATGGCAGAAAGCATAGGTCAACGGTTTTTCCTTTTAGGTGAAGAAACTGCGTAACTGCCATCAATTATGACTCAGTACACATTCTGGTACTTCAATTGCAATACTTTCCATTATGATGAAACATTACCAAATGTTGAATCACGTCGATATTATTTTTTAATAGCAAATAAAGTGAATTCACGTCTTTAAATTTGTTCGTCTGTGTAGTTTTTAAGACATGTGAGCTGTTGTATGACTATTAATGGGTAATCAAAATCAAATTTTAAGATCATTTTTTTGAAAACTGATGAAACAAAAGCTCAAGTTAAAAAGAGAAGTCAAAAGTATAAATTATTGACTGATTTTTTAAACTTTATATTTAAAGAAACATTAAGTAATACGGATCACAAATGCAAATATCAACGACATGTAAGGGAGCCCTCAAACGTATGAAGTTTTATGTAAAATCTTTTCGATTTTATAGTCATAAATCATTGTTTCCCTTATAATCGGTCAGGTAATTTTAAGGAACTAACTCTATAATGGTTAATTTTGCATACACGTTTCTCTTTTGTTTTCTTTTTACCCATGAGTATTTTATTTAATTATTACATTATTTACCTTGTCTAAACACAACATTATCTTCAAGTTTCCCTTGGTTTTTATAAATGATGAACATTCACTGGCAATTCCGAACTCGGCTCTTTTTAATCAATAACATTACAAACAAATTCAATTAATATAGAAATAACTCTTCGTATATTTTAAGAAAAAAATGAAATGTGATAGACAAAGTCCAAAATCCAAATGTACACAAACACTTTCGATAGGTTTTGTCAAAATACCGACATCAATTGCGTCAATGTTACGTTAATAGATTCCTCTTAAATGTTCTAAAAAGGTCTTTCAGAGATGAACCAGATAAACCATTCTCTCCAACAGAGGTAGCTCTGTCATAAATTTCTATACAACCTCTGTCTTAATACGTAAGTTTCTCGGGCATCAGGCAGTTTCCCCTAGCGGGACAATATTGCAACTTAAACTACCTGGCTATATTTCAGCCAATGAAAACAACGAATGCATGAATAACAAATTTGATGTCACACAGGCCTGTGCAATGAAACAGTCGGAAAATGAGGCGTTTGTGTTCTGTAAAGACGTCTCAAATTGCAAGGTGCATATTCGAATAAAGTTAAGCTTTTGGGAAGCTTATGGAAATAACTTTTGAAACGGCGTCGCTGATTGCACAACTAACTTTGATTGCATCCAATCAGCGTTCTACATTTCGTGCGCAAGAAACCTTCGAATTAAGACATAGGTTGTGTAGAAATTTATGACGGAGCTACCTCTGTTCGGAGAGAATGCAGATACACGTGCTATACGACCAATGATTTGCTGAAACAGCATATTTAACGACCAGAGACTTTTACTTTTACTGGATCAAAGGTAAAGTAAACTTAAAAATAAAAGATTGGCAGACTTTCAACGCGATGACACGCAAAACTTGGTGAGTAGTTGTGGTCAAACACTTTTCAATCGGTTGAATTGACCTAAGTTAGGGTAGATTTGTTCATGTATATGTCAAAATTAAATACTCATTTCTTTCACGCCAAATATTCTGGATATACATGTCCACATGGTGGGGATTTTCATATCTACGACATCCTTTTTAAAAATTCATTTTGAATTTCTTATTACACCACATCGTCAAACGTAATATGTCTCCAGAGTAACAGCTGTTATCTTGACTGCTATGGTAAACATATTTTTCACAGTGAACTTCATAGTTGAATCTGAAAAAAAACCCTGCAATGGACTGCACTGATTTCTTTCTTGACTGCACCAAAGAACCACTAGGATTTTACATTGCAGGCAAATCCAAGCCGATTGAGATAAACCCGGACGCAACACCAACTTACAAGCATTAAGAAATAAGCGTGCACGTGGTCTGACAGATGAAAAAAGTGTTTATCAAAGCCAAAAAGAGATTTCTGATCTAACTCATACTAGAGTACAAATTTAATTTGTACAGCAAAATTTTGCAGAAAAACATTGAATAAAATGTTTTCAAAACTTAGATGCGATGAAATAGATGTTACAATAATTAGACTGAATTCCTAACTCTTGACTTCAAAATGTAGATTTTGTTAATTATTCTACAAAGATGGGTTACAAATGTTTACATTTTAAGAATTTAGACTTAAGATGAAATGGTACTGAGATTTACCAAGAATAACTATTGCCCTTGTACCGAAACTAAATGATAGATTTTTGGTTTCGTAGCTATCAAATTGAATGGCAGATATAAAACATATTTTCTTTGCTATGACAGTAACAGGTTGTTGAAATGTTATGCATATTTTCAACAATGGTTGAAACGTTTTGACAAAATGGCAACAATCAAACGAACTTTGAATTAGTTTTCGATCTTTTGAATTCAACCCATATTGCCCAGTTCCATGTTTTTGTAATCATATACCTATATAGTTTGGTTGGGTTAGAAATCTATTGTGTATGTATCTTCGCACTACAAATAAAATTTTTAGCTTGAGGATAAGTTACATTTATTATATCCTCTTATGTTTCAAACTTGATGGTGATAATTGACAATGGCAGACGCCCGTGATGTTTTCTTGAATTATCAGGTTATCGAGCAGAGATTCACATGGTGGTCGAGCTTGTCATCATGGGCTGTATACTGATCAATCAACTGGCATCAACATCACGCTATTTGTCCCTGGCGTTCTTCTAAAACTAACATTGACCGCCATTATTGACAAGGATCTGTAAAGAGCTTATCATGACCATTTAAGTGCATTCTTCTCAATTGCAGAGTTTTAAACGTTTTGTAGTATGTACAAGCTTTGATGTATCTGGACATTAAGTTCTTTTGGGTTGTTGGACTACTACAAAATATAAGACTTCACGAAAACTATGCTCATGTTGCTACTGCATTGGCAATACAACAATTTACTCTATTTTCGTTAAAATCAAGTGACACACTTATAATTGATTTTGAATAAATATGTTTATGATAGAGGATCGCAATACTGCAATCGCATCAATTTCATGATAAGATTGCAGTGTGCATGGGATGAGTTTTTTTTATCTCCATACAATACAAAACAAATCACATATTCAGTTTTATACACAACAAAATAACATGTATTTAAACACAGTGTTATATTTTCAAGCAATATTTTCAGAAGTTTACAAAAGAATATAAAAAGAGATCACGACCTAAATTAACTATTTTTCCAAGTGACAGTTATATTAGTTCCTTTTTTTCAAAATTCCATTCTCCAAGTTTTTCCTAATCAAATTTTATGACCTTACATTCATAAAATAAATGTAAAATTGATTCTTTCTCGGATTTGAAGAAAGTGCATTCATTAGATTCTTTCTAGCTGATCATAGCAGAAACCTATGAAATATAAACTTATTTAACCCAAGAGTGATTTAGCAGTTGTGTGACTTAAAGGTCACTTTTTTCTATTGTCACGCGGTTCGAGCGTGCGACCTTTTCCCCGCCTCTCCTCTAATGTACTTTTGTAAAATGTCACCGATTATTGTATATATCGAAAGTACATATTATGTACTTTACATTCATGTATCTATTTTTATCATTCATGTCTTTATTCGCCGACTGTGGCTATTTTTATATGTTCAAATGTCATTTTCATGCTCCATTTATCAGCCTTTTTACATGTAGCATTAATATGCCAATGCGCATGTTATATATATTTATATCTACTTGTAGAGGAGTTTGCGCCCTTTGCAATAAATATTTATGGAGCTAGGGATAATTTAGTTTCACAAAGAAACACAGCTTCGCGATATCCTTAAGATAAGCTACCATCTTCTCTTGGAGCACGGCCTGGTTTTCTCCGACGTCCGAACGGAGCCTATAAATAGCGGGCTAAGCTCTAGTATCAGGAGTCTTGACTTGATCCTTGCGGGGAGAGGTCACGGGTGGACCTGGGACGTTGGAAGTAAATTGGTGAGGTTGATATTCCTTTATGTTTCTCTGTACCTTTCTGGAGTATGTGATCACTTCCTTTAAGAACTTACAGTGTTTACCTTACCTTCCCTCCCATTATTTCTAGTTCTACTATACCTTAACTAGTGTTCTTATTCATTTACTCACTCAAGTAGTGATTAGGGATCATCTAAAGTACTGTGTGCTTGTTGTTTATTCATCCCTAATTTTAGTCCACCCGTGTCCCGACACTACCCTTGTATATTCACGCCAAGTGTTGATTTGTCTTATTGATGCTATCTCGTTAAGACGGCCATTAACTTATCTTGTTGTTACAACGTCTGGGGGTATGTTAGAGTGATTCCCTACAGTTTGTCTATTTGTTTATTCATGGGTTGTTGACTTCCTTAATTAGTTGTTAACTCCTGTTGAGTGGATTACGGGTAGTTTGTTGCTGTACCCGGTTATCGTCTTGTTTAGACTGCAAATAAATCACTTGATTCACTGATTTGCTTCTATCTAGTTATTATTGGCTTGATTATTTTCTTTTCTTATCTTTCTGTCGGATAAACGGGTCTCGTCTGAGTTTAGATATCGTTACACCGTGACACTATCGTTTCCCATGTTTATAATTTGGTTCAATTAATTCTTTTGGCCATATCTCTCTGTATTTGTAAGTCTTTTGTTTTTTTGCGGGATTCGAACCCACAAACTCAGAGTCAGGCAACACCTCTTCAGATAGTGTGATCCCCCCAAACATAATATTGTGACATTTGTTCATATATGATAGCTCGTTTCATATTCACTTACTAGTTGACAAATTTCCATAATTATACATAGGTCATTATTGAATCGGCATTAAACATCTATTGCACAAAGTAAACTATTTCAGTCCGCATGATTTTAATGCTTGCAAGTGGCGGATTAAACATGAATGAAGAGTAAGAGAGAGGGGAAGAGTTCACCCATTTTTCAGCCAATATCAGATAAAACAAGAGTTCATTCTTTTCATAAAATTATATAACACACTTCATTAGAAAATTGTGTCTTTTATCAAACATTTCGTCGCAGGGTCGAAAACTGCAATAATATCATGATTATACATCCTGATAGAAGTTTATACCATGACTGACCAAAGAATGAGGAAGAGAGACCAGGTACGGGATCGAACCCAATGAATCTGCTACTGTTATGCGACACAAGATTTGAGATGTAAAAGAAATAACTCGTTATTACAAAATATGAGGTTCATTGACTGAGGTATTCTCAAGTGGTGCATAATCAAAGCGTTTATTGACTGGGTCTCCAAACATAGAACACAAATACATTACCAGATAAACTCAATACCTTCTGTTGGAGCAAATGTTGAGATCTGTGTTCGAATTTCTCAATAGATATTCGATATCGGTCTCTATTTTCTACTTATGAGAGTTATACAATAGGTAAATAAAACATTTATTTTAACAACTAATATCTTTTTCAATTTTTGTTTAGCTTTACATTTTGCATTCACTAATATTTTAATTACATTGACTTTCCGTGAATACAACCATTTGAAATCACAAAATAATGATTTCCTTTACCAGCGTAAAATTGACAACTAAACATAAAAGCAAATCCTGCACAGTACCACTTAAATAAAGTCATTCTGCAAATCGACGTTCTTTGATTCTCTTCCAGAGATCTGCTGTCTTCATTCTTGACTATTTTCTTCATGAAACGACCATTTCAATACAATCACAAAGATGCTTTTAATGCTAATAATTCATATCTATGTATTTAATCGATTGTTTAATTGTCCATTAGACAAAGAACATGTCAGAACCTGCGAAAATTTGTTCCATTGACAGGAATGCGTGTGATGTTAATGAAATCCTTTTACACACAATCATATTGTAAGATCAAAATAATGATTCACTTATGTCGTGTTCTTACTATACCATCTCATCAAAGAAAGGTTTTTAATGTAATTTGAAGCTGAATAAAGATTATCACGATTTGTTCTACTAATGCATGGAACAATTAACTATTGTTGCCTTTGTATACAAACTCTCTCTTGCATTTTCCTTGGTATGACCTCATTCAAGGGAACATATGTGGAAAAAGGTTTTTATTTTCGTGGAGCATTCAAGATGACAATCAATAACAAAAGATCTATAAAATAAACAATTATGTAGGGACATACTACGCTATTGATTATTTTTAGTTTGATTATTAGCTTCATTGATGTTGTCAGCGAGTCATGTGGCAACTGTCTGCGAGTCTGGAACTCTTAGAAGATGTGATGTGCTTAGGAGAGTCTCCAGAAATTTACTAATCAATGGTTCTCCAGGATATATGATGTCGAATAATCTAGTCCCAATGGTATCAATATGAAAAAAGTCTCTACAGTGTCCAACGTAGAAAAATGTAATGAGAATTAAATAATGGATGTTCTCAAGAGGATCAAACTTTGGATAGGCTCAGGGAAGTCCAAAGTGGAAATTTGTGATATGAAATATGTTCTGTGCTATGTCGGCATCTACAGTAAACAACATGGTTTAATGTATTCATCTATCATCTTTACAAGGAAAAGGTCGAATTTGCTAACAGGTTAACTCACTCAAGAATCTACTGTTCTTAAAAGGCTATACGATGTAGAAAAAAAGTACTGAATAGAGATTATTTCATTGTTAAGTATTCTATATATAAAACCATTGAAGATAAATAAGAGTATGCCGACATTCATGCTGTTTTCCTGAATTATCATATTATCGCACGCTGATTGAACATGTCATTAGCAATTATATTCTCATCAATCAGGCAGCAGCAACATCACGCTAACTTGTTATAAGTCCCTGACTTTCTGTTAGAATTAATATTGAGCGTCGTCATTGACAGGAATCTTTGTGGAGGTTATCATGAACATTTAAGTGCACTATTCTCAATTGCGGACAGTCATCCTTTTTTGTAGTGTGGAAATCAAAAGTAATAAAAGCTTTGAGTGTATGTCAACATCAAGTATTGGGGGTTGTTGGACTCAATTCCAATTTTTAAAATGCTTTTTTGTGATGAATCATGTTCGTTTGTTATCACTTGTGTCTGTCAACATTTTTTGTCTCAACATAAGTAAAACTGGCAAAGATGTAAATAATTGTATATGCCGTGACGTACGGGAGGTCGTTGCTAGATTCCAGTTTTAGCGATTGAATAAAATCTAATCAAATTAAATCATTAATGAATGGAATTTTTACACTCGAAAAGATGACATATTACTTGTACTAAATCTGTTCACTATTCCAATCCGTTTTGACAATACGAATATTTAAATTATTTTAGTTTATATCATAGCAAATCAATTATTTAACCTGATTTACCTTGATCAGCCCGAACCAGTTACGGAAACAGAAAAAAATAGATCGTTGGAACATTTTCTACACTTACTAATTATCCATAATCTCCATACAAAATGACTGGCTGCTATGGTTCAATTGAAAATAGCTTTAATTGTATCTAAATGACCCTAACAAGGGCATATGAATATGGATCGAACGAAATACGTCATGCTCAAATGCCTTCTTGATTCGCTTTTCCTTTGGTTTTCAGTATACATAATTCACTACTGTGTTGACATTAAACATTAATTGCACAAATTAATCTATTTTAGGCCGCTTTAGTTAGTTACTTGTGAATTGTCGACTACTCAAGAAATGGTTTCCTCGTTTGTAAACATTTGTGTTCACCCCTGTTTAAAAACAAAAGTTCGATTTCTTTTTTAAAAATTGTATAACACACTTCCTTGGAATATTATCTCGATGCATACAAGAAGGTTCAAAGACATAATTATGATTATGCATTCAGATGAAAGTTGTCATGACTGACAAAAGAAGAGGACAAACTGGGTACGGGACTAATGAATCTGCCACTATTATGTGGTACCAACAGTCACATGTCAATAAAATAACTCGTTCTGCAGGAATGTGATGTTCATTGACCGAGGTAAAGTGCCGCATGATCCAAACGTCTTGGCGTCTATTGATTGAGTTACAAAACATAGAACACAAAAACATTACCAGATAAATTCAATACGTTCGGTAGGAGTCATGCGTGAAATCTTTGTGAATGTTGGAAAAAATGATGTTCGATATCAGATTCTATTTTCTATTTTTGAGAGTTATATAATCGCAAAAAACATGTTGCAAACGTACATTTTATTGTTTCATCCACTAATGTTTTAAACATATTGACTTTCACTTTTTACAACCATTTAAAGATATAAACCGGAATCATTGGTTGATTGAGTTTTAAAATTAAAAACTATAAATTGAATACTAAACATAAAAGCAAATACCGCCTATTATCGCTTAACTGAACACATGAGAGCCTTCCTTGTCAGTCTATCGGAGACTTGCTGGCTGGGTCTCTTTACTTTTTTCTTCAGGAAATGACCATTTACAATACAATAATAGTGTATTGAGGCAATATTGCTTTGTTCCTTGTCATTGAGTATATATGTATATAATCGATTGTATCATTGTCCATTAGACCAGGTACAAACATGACATGATAACCTGTCAGAACCTGTGATGAAAGTTACTTCATTGACTGTAATTCATTTGATGTGAATGGAATATGTTAAATATATGTGATCAACAATCCAAAATGAATACTTATTTCATGTAACATTTGGTCTTTGACAAAGGATCTCTTGCATTATTTAAAAGTAATTGCATAAATTCCGAAAAGTTATAAATCGGGTTAGTGAGCATGGTTAAGAGTTAAGGGCAGAGTTATTATAACCTTTATTGTACAACTTTACTGAACCAAAGCATAACACCGCAATCTAAAGCTACTGTTATTACATCAAGTTAAACAACACCAATGATGATATTTGATTTATACATGAAGGGCTCTGTGACAAGAAAAATACCATAAAAGTAAATGTAGTTGGTGCAACATACATGTAGGCTTTGTAACACTGTTGTATTCTTATTCCATTTTATATATCGATGGTTGTTAATACTAAGTTACAGTTAGTATAAACATATGTTTAAAACCCCGCAATGATTACCATATCCACCTCCTTTGAAAGTACCTTCATGAAGCTTTCGTAACAGTTTACACCCTTATATACACTATGAAACCCATTATTCGTTTTGGATGCATATAAGAATGTTGTGTAATATCAAATTTTTCCTGACTTTCGTTCAGTGCGTTTATGACTTTTGGATAAAAAATACAAATGCATACATTTGAAACTTGTCGGTTTGAAAAATATGTTTTCCACGTATATATGTAATCACTGCACCAGTAGTGAGTCCTCATATACAGTATAACTGTCTTGTCCTCTTTCACGGTATGCTCTTTATCAATGGAACAGTTGTGATCAATTTTTTAACCACGAGAGGTAGTCATATGGCGCATTGCAGATAAAAAATCAATAGCGTAAATCAATATTATAAAAGTTTATGTAATGACCTTCTGTGCTTTGATTTTTCAGTTCTAGTATGATTGTTAGCTGTACTAAAATGCCAAAAGTTGTCGAAAATCAACAATCAACAATCTCCCTTGAGGCCAAAACGTATAATATGATACTTTGGAAACAGGTGTGACGGAAAACATTAACAAACTATTAAGATTTTATCGCCGGCCGGCAAATAGAAGGGGGACATTTTCGTTGTGCAGTCCGTTCGTCCATCCGTCTGTGCGTCACGAAACGTTTACTTCTCTTTAGAAAACAACTCGGAACACAGTTTTTATCAATTTTTCTGAAACTTTACATATGCTTGAGCATTATAACCGTAATGCGCGTCTCTCTTTTTCGACATAATGCATTTGGTAATATTTTCGTTATTGCCTAGACCTATAGCAGTCGATTTTGCCATTTATTGGTAATAGTGGTCCTGCGAAATCAACTCCTCTCTCAGTTTTGACTGATCTTTCTGACAACTTTACACATGCCTTAGGTATATATCAGTGATGCGCATATCAAAGTTCAGGCTACTTGCCATCATTTTCCCCAGAGTTAGGGACCATGAGAATAATTGCACAAAGAGTTTGGCGAGCGCGTATACTTATCAATGTTATGAATCTATAACCTTAGGTTGAATGTTCATCTTCAAGGTTAAGGTCACAGTAAACCTTTCATCACCTATAAAAGTAATTTGTCATAATTTTTTAAGCTGTCTTATCTAAACTCATTTTTGGCTGATTCCAGAATAATAAGAATATTGATACAATATGTTCAGTGCTGTTTTTGCAAATGAATTTTCTTCTAATAATAATACCGCATACAATACCCTTATTTCGAGTGCTTCTTCAGAAGGTAAAGTGTTCATCAAAGAGACACCTGATGAGTTCCCAACATCTCAACAAGTTCCTGAATATTTAATGTCAAATTGTATATAGAGTAGCCAATGTGGAATAGTCTCCTGGGTATCCAATTTACAATAAGCTCCTGGCTATCCAACGTTATATAAGCTTCAGATTACCCAATATCGGATAATCATACCCATGTCAAATCAACCAACAAATTAATATTGATTCAATTCACATTATAACCAATGGTCATTTTCGGAACTTTTAATAAGAATGCAAATAAAAAAACTTCAACATACCTTAACACTAAAGCAAAAAAAGTGAACATCTTTTTTAATGAAAAGAATATCATACACAGCTAAACTAGAATAATGTGTTCAAATTCTGAATGATTCTCAAATATCGCTAATATAGTTAATGGATAATGGCAGGAAATAAACAAATTGGGTAGGCTACTATAACAGCCATTTCAAGTCCATAAATGATTATTGCTCTTTCTGTCTCGAATTAAATAGAACATAAATTTCCAGGAATATCGGCTTGCTCTTAATCAGAACAAAACAAGATGTTGTGTTTTCACATTCCTTGATACAGATCTCCACTTATACTCAATATTATATCGAGGTGTGGTGGTTTGTGTGCTTGATTGATCCCGAGAGCCAAGATGCTGATCCTGGACAGGTGGACAGACAGTACACAAAAACAAATTGAGTTGTTCATCCCATTTTCCCCTGACCTGTCCACTCTCTTTTGTATGAACAATTAATGATTCAATATTTTTGAAAACTCACTAACTCATTCATGGACATGGATAAATGTACAAAATGGATCTCTTCAAACTCCTGGTACCATCTAGATCATTTGTGGTGACGGTCTTAAGGAATGTTGCAGCTTATGTAGTTTACAATACATTCCACTAGGAATGTAATGCTTTGTGTAATGCTTTGATTATCGAAAATTACCTAATTTAGTTCATAAGATGAAATGTCTCCATCTATATTTGAAAATCAAACAATGTATTCTGAATTTAACTGAAAATTAATCATCAAGATTTATAACTCACGCTCAATTTTGTGTTCGCAGGAATATGATTTGCAATCTTACCATTTAACTTCGGCATTATTATTTAATATTTCAAGACGCATTGCCATGAACTTGTGAGACCTACTTCAATTTCAGTATTGAGTGGACACAAACATGTATATATCCCGTAGGATTAAACCTCTGCCTAAAGTAGTAAAATAACATCTGAATGCAAGGAGGTCGTCGGCATGTTTGTTCTTAATTATTGATTGAATAAACCCTATGGTGTCTTATTCTATAATAGATACATAAATTATTTGAGCGCCGTCTTTGCAAGTATGGTTATGTTCGATATCTCCTGATTTGGCAGCGACTAATCATTCAGTTATTAATCAGAAAAATCTATATTCTTTCACTTGTTTAGAATCTATGTGCTACCATTCATCAATTGCAACCGGCATATTTATGTAGGACATAATACCATGTCATGAAAAACCTGTCATGATTAGATTGTTCGGGTTGCTAATTGCTTTGGAATCAATACTTTCAACGCGACAAATCAAATCTCCTTTGCTCTATTACACTGCGTGTTTGTGATTCATGTAATACATGGCGTGATAAGTGATAGCTTTCTTAGCCTGATCGATCACAATTATTCTTCAGCACTGCTTGCCTATCTATCGGGAAAAGATAATGACATCCATCGTAAGTATACCAATGAATGCATTATTGTAGGGAAGTTGCACTGATATATTAACCCAATTGTCTCAAAGATTAGTTATGGTTATTTCACAGATACCATTAAACGATATCCCTTAGATCTTTTTGTTTCAGTGTTATCAATTATGAACCATTTAATCTATAATGTAAAATCTTTATATTGTACAATGCAAAAAAGGTCATCAGTAGGAATGAATGAATATATATGCAAATGTATTTGAAAGCTAATATGAATAAGCCATTATCGCCATTAAGAGAAAGTGACACATAGAAAACTGATAATTTACAACACTACATTTTATCTACTAACATTAAACAAGTCGCAAATCTATTGTCACAATAAAGAGGAATTGGGAAGATGTCTGACAATTCAAGACCAGAATAAACAATTGGTACTTTGCTGCGTGATGGTTTGCTTCAATCCACCGTGAACGCTGTGTTTCAGTGGTGTTATGAACAACAAAAGCCACAGATTGACGTATCAGTCTGATGATACCGTACATTAGAAATGTGGCAAGAGTTTTTTGACAGCTCGAGGGAACAATACAGACCATTTCACTATTATTCACTATCATTGATATGACAACAATTCTGAATGACTTGTTAGGGTCAAGCCACATCCCACTACCACTACTTCAAATTTGAAAGGCAAGATAACATTTTGAAAAGTCAAACAGTCATTATTTCTATGACCAATCATTGCTTTACATAACAGAATATGTGTTTGAAGGATTGCAAGTGTGTCACGTCAATTTTGCACACCTCATATTTTTCCAGAAGAGGTTTTTGTTCTTCTGAGAAACCACTATTTTAGGGGGAAATTTTTTAATCTATAATTGTTATAATAATCTGATTTTTAATTGAAAAATTTTAAAACTTAAAACGAAAACAAAAGGTTGAAACTAGGTTATATTATAAGATATGCTTGACCTCATGTCTCTCCTAACTTTTGGTTAAATTTGCATTACAGGAGTCAATAATTTGTTACTTGTTTCAGGTGTTTGATTCTGATGAATGGGAAATATATGCACATGTTTGTAATCGATTTATTAAAATAAATGTTCTTCAGTGTATGATGCCGGTTTTGTTGGAACAAAACGAGTTCAGCCAATGGTTTAACAGGTACTCATTTGAGTTTGAATTCACCTTTCCTTGCTTTTCCCTACAATTATGTTATGAACGTGAGGTGTTTTTAAAGTTTTGTTTAATTTTGAAATTTCATCATCTTTGCGAAGATTAAATGTTAATTTCGAGTGCGATGTCGTTCAATAAATAACAATGGGTACGAACGTAGGGGGAAAATTACTAATTTGACCTGGTGGACAACGTAACATCATCGGCATTCCATGATTAAAAAAAAATGAATTGGTATGATGGATAGTAAGCAATAGGACAAATGAATTGCTCATGCAATCAACTACCTATTTTTAAGTCCTCTTTTAAAGTATATACATCCACCCTTATCCTAGGGCTAGTTCTGGTACAGATAGAATAAAGGCCATTCCTGCAAGGATTTAAGTCTTGTAACTGAATAACCTGAGTAATGGAACGTCTCGAGATAATAAATTTACATTCGAAAGTATTACAAACGGTGTCTCTACAGAGAGAATATTATAATATTGAGATTTGCCATTAGATTAAACAGTCTAGATTTTGTTCGTGTGTGCGTCTTATAAGTTATATGATTAGCTATTTCTGATGGTAACTTAAAGAATAACTAAAGAAAATATAAATACATTGTATTTACCAAGAAGAAGAACTCACCATTCCTTTTTCTTATTATCATAACTCCTTGACACTTTAACTTGAATGTCGACTTGCAGGTGCAACTAGCAATCTTTTTTTAAACCTGGTGATCAACCATCCATCCGGAGTCTTCACTGAAATGTACAGAACACGAGTTTTTTGCACTTGGTCATGGTTTCCAAAAGGCAATGTGTCTTCGCAAAAATGTTGTCAAATGATTGGAGTATAGGTAACAGCTGTGTTGCAAGAAAAGTCCAACATATGGGAGACATTTCAAACTGCATATAGATAGTGATTTCATACTTGTCTCTGTATATCAGCCTGGCGGAAGTACGTATAATGTATTCATTTTGCTACATCATTTATTAAAAGCTTGTTTATATGTTAATATGTCATGAAGTTTAAAAGACACATACATATACCTGTAGTTATAAGTTTAGGCTAGATTACATATAATATCATTATGATGGTTTTTAATTTTGTAACATTATTTCAAGGTTCAAAAGCCTTTGAGATAATTGGCCAATGTTGTTTATCTGAATTATCAAGTTATCGAAAATAGATTCACACGCTGGTTAAACCTGTCTTCAGTACCTGTACACCGATCAATCAACTTGAAGCACCATCACGCTAACTTCTTTTAAGTCCTGGACAAAATCTTGCTACCCGTTAGAATTAACAGAGACACTTTTCACTATTGAATTGTAGAGCTTGTCATTAAAAGGGGAGAGTTAATTATAAAAGAAGTCGTATGTCAATTCTACATAGCAAAGATTGATTAAAACAGAGTATGGCTTTCATTGTGAGGTCAAGAAACATTTGAACTGTTTGGTCAGTTTTTCTGACTCACCATAGCAAGCCTTTTTCTGTTAGAGTTTAGGGGTATATAGTTTGGATTGGTGAGTAATTCATCATTAAGATAGGGCTGATTAAATTATTCGATACATTTATTCCTTTTTTTCATAGAAAAGCTACATACGGATCCAGAACAAGTCACTAATAAGGTGTTCCCAATTTATGAATATTGGTATTGGTTTTACAGAAAAGAGAAGAGTTTTGCAGAAGAATTCAAACTGCAAATTGATGCAGAAACGTGACTACTCCATGCGACATTTGTTGCGCATTGTCGATAAAATAAATTTGAGAATTACAAACTTCTGTACTTAGTATGGAAAGAAATTGTCATCATTAGAATATTAAGCTACAGTTAGTACTTCTGGATATAAGTATATATAACATTGAGTGCATTGAACATACATTAGGTGTGGATATGTGCGCTATATAAATAACTTTTTATTTTTATCATTATTATTATTAGTAGTAGTATAATCAGAATTGTAACCATTATTATTATAATTATTGTTTTGTTGCTGTTGTCGACATTACTAGTATTATAATTATTATTTTTTTAAATAATATCATTATTGATAATATCAATATCACTTTATTACAACATGGATAAATTTTAGAAATTTGACAATATATTTAGTAAAAAGCTAACAATAAGGTGCATGTAGTTGATGAAACATCAGCCTTGGAGGACTGTGACTTCTACACTATAATCAATGGTTGCTGAAATGATAGATTAGTACAAACAGATTATGATGACTCCTTCGCTAGGAGTCAGCTGTCTGAGGGCTTCGAGAGTGTTTTCATGAGGCGTCAGTTGTTAGTATTACACTATGTACTTAATATATCCAGATCCAATGTTCGTTTCTGAATCATAAACAATGTTGTGTGTCAATTAAAGGGGTACATAGTATGTTTCTTTAGTCAAATATGTCAAATTTCATAAATGGTTTTATTTTATCGAGAAGTAATGTTTGTTTTATAAAATCAGAATCCTTTTACATATTAGATCTGTATAGTGACAATAGACGGGTTTCCACTTGTTACGAGTCGTTATTTATGATCGAAAACCGGACAGTGGCGCACTAATGACTCAAATGTCATTTTGGAAAGTTATTGACTGCATTTAGAAAGACAAACATAGGTTGATACTTTTAAGTACATTATTTAACTTCTAAACAAGTTTAATGGACAAATAATGTCGACATTCTAACACTTTTAAAACTTTACATAGGTCATGAGTTATTTTGGCTTATATATATGACACTCACTCTGTGTTACTTATTGTTTCTTGTTGAATTATATTCAGTAACTTTTCATCTTGGAATAAATCTCACATTAAAATATCTGGACATGTCAACCCCAACATAACTTATTTCTATTGTTACGTCATATAAGAACTCTCTCTCTCTCTCTCTCTCTCTCTCTCTCTCTCTCTCTCTCTCTCTCTCTCTCTCTCTCTCTCTCTCTCTCTCTCTCTCTCTCTCTCTCTCTCTCTCTCTCTCTCTCTCTATCTCTCTCTCTCTCTCCTCTCTCTCTCTTTCTCTCTCTCTCTCTCCTCTCTCTCTCTCTCTCTCTCTCTCTCTCTCTCTCTCTGTGGTGTGGTGTGTGCTGTTGTTTTTTATCAACGCTTTTAACTATGAACACTACACTTGATTGAACTTTCACCTTATTGAAATTTATATATATATATATATAAACATTATACTTATTATCTTAATTCAACTCTCTCTTGTGTTGTCTTAACCTCAATTAAGCGAACATATATATATTTTCTGACTTCGAGAGTTACACAGGTGGAGCATTCCAGATTGATATCAATAGCGAAGAATCAATAAGATAAACGATTATTTATGATATATATTATATAAAAGTGATTCAAAGATTTTAAATTTTAGAATGAATATAAGTTGTTTTGATATCATCGTTAGTTGGATAGTCTGAGGAAGTATAAAAGTATTCAGACTATCCACGTGACTTGACCCGTTCATTGCTGTAAAGGTGTATTTAAACACACCGATGTCAAGAATTGATGTGTCTTTATGAGAAAAGCCCCCCTATCCAGCAATAAAACTCATTTAAAGTAATTTTTTTCTAAAAAATTCATCCAAAAAATATTATTTCATGATTTTTTAATTTAAATAACCTGTCTTACGATTTCAATAATGTTTGTTCATATTTTCTCAATTAAGCTTATGCAAAAAGTATTATGTTCAGAGGGATAAACATCTCATTACTCAATCCTTTCTTATCCTTCGTCAAGAAAGTGTCACCTTTAAAGGCAAAACTGCCTGTGGTAATTTTACTGTTGACACATTTAGTCATTCAAGTTTGAGGAATTGATTGATTTGCGTAGCTTAAGATATATTTGTATATGTGTTTCCGAACTTCCTCTATTTATTGATATTGATTATTAGAGATTGTCTCTCTTGGTATCATATATTTCCATTTCATCAGACACCTTCATTTCTTTAAAGAAAAGTGATATAGCGGCTTTAACAGATGAGAGTTAAGACAGATGAGGAAGATGGCGTGTCAATGATTTGTGTACATAACCATTACAAATTATTACTTGCTTTGAATGTGAAATATAATAAATCAATAGTGATTCTAATAGATTTATCATTCATTTACCGTGATAAACAATTATCTTTTGGAATTTTTTACAAGATAGATAATAGATTTCATGGTTATATAGTTGATTAATAATGGTAGAAAATAAACAATTGTATTGTAATGACAGCCAAGTCAATAGATGTTTGTTGCCCTTTCGGTATCGTATTTAATGGACTGGGAATATATAGATACATCGGCTTGCCTTCAAACCTCACTGAAAATGTACTCTCTCAAGAAATTAGAAGAATATCCTGATGCTCTTGCATTAGTTTTTTTTTCATTTCAATGTTGGATATTCAAAAGGTGAACAATTATAATGGAGCCAGCGTAGCCAAAACATGAAAAGGTTACTGAAATAAAGCATACCTCTGCTTCCAATGTGACATTTCTCATGATTAAGACACTGTGAAATAGTGTTTATATACGTTTAACTGTCCGTTAAAAGAACGTGGATTAGTTTTGGGGTCGCATGTGATATTCATGACAATACGACTTAGTTGCTTCGGGATTTTATCTAATCATTGTCTTGATTAGGAAGTAAAAATACACATAACATGCAATGAATTGTGTCGGTAGAGTTTCATTCATGTCATTTCTTTCAATAATTGAATCATTTTGATTACAGCAGAATAATAATCAATTCTAATATTGAATTTAAATGTAACTCTTATTTTAAAACGATATGTCAGCCAATTTTTTATAAACTAATTTGTTTTTCAAACACGATATGAAGCACTTGCAGCACATCCATTCATAACAGAATACGATGTCATGATATTCCTAGACTAAGAGTTAAACATATAAACCATTGGCATACATTTTTAATGACAATATGAAGGAATTTGGCTGCTTATCTAATTCATACTAACTCTGCCAAGAATGATATGCTTCGTAAATATCATTTGAAATTTCAGGACATTTTTTGCTTTATATTTAACATAAACGATGCAACGACGCATTACCTGCAAACTGAGTATATGGATATTTATTAACAGCTTGATACAACATTCGTATGCATTGGCTTTCCGTTAATTTAATTCATATAATTCTTCAAAATATAATTTATAATTAGTATTCATTCGAAAGCCGTCATTGCAAGTAAGACTTTTTGTGATGTTTCCTGATCCAGTGGCGACTACTCATTCAGAAATTTATCAGTAAAATCAGTTTGTTTGTGAAAATAAGCAAATTGTATAGTCTTTGGCATTTCTCCAGATTTGGCGGCGACTTATCATTGAGAAACTATACATGCACTTCTAAAGATCTATATTCTACCATTCAACAATTGCAATCAATACATTTATGTTTGATGTATTTATAAAGTCGCGAATAACCTGTAATTATTGGTAATTGCTTCAGAGTCAATTTCTACGCGACAGTACATACATCCTTTGCTTTATCTCTATATATTTATGTTTGTGCTTAATCACGTATAACCTTCAGTACCGTTAGCTTATCTATCGGGAAAAGCTAATAACATCGATCGTTCTACTTATGTACGCATTGTGGTCGAGAAGTGTCGCAGTGTGTCTAAAATGATTCTTTAAGTTTAAATCGTTAAAATCATATCACTTTGCATTACATGTCTCGTAGGTCGCCGTCATCTCTCGGGGAATCATTCAACTGTATCCAGTATGATAGATACATATCTCATTGGGTTTTCGCCTTTTTATTTGCTTTTATTATCTGAAAACATAAGCATGTGTTATATTCTTTGCATTTCTAGCTTTGAAATGGTATGTTTTCTACTTTAATGACGCGAATAACCTTGATAAGGTTGTGGTTTAGGGGTAGGGCTGTTTTATAGTCAACATTGAGGGCTGAGTGCAAGTTATTGGAATAACACGTCCGGGCAAAGATTTGTCTGACATCAAAATAATTTAACTGTTTTCTATGTCGAGGCTTGTCATAAAGAATGAACATCTTAAAGATGATTTTCACGCCTACAGATTTTTTACTTGTAGAGTTGGTGATTTAAAAAAAAAATAACTTACGTCCTTGATCTCAAGTTTCGACCAGTTTTTGATGTTTCGTTTACGTCACAAGTTTCAAGAGCCAGGTAGTTTCTACTGAAAGTTATGTTTAATTCTAACGTTATTTTGTAACCCAAGTCTCTCTGTCTGTGACGCCAGCATTGCTTGCTTCATACGTTTAGTTCATTCAGTTTTCATCTAAGATTAAGGAGGGTTAGTTTTACTAACATAGTGTCCCTCATGTATTTAAAAGGACGACATCCAATCGAACTTATCAGTCTAACTTCCTATAAAGCAATAAGGATTTTTCCAAAAAGTTGTTTGAATGTCCAATTTCATGAGCACTTCATGACATCACATCCGGCCGGTGCTTTTTCATATTTCAATCCATGTTAGGTATTCTATTCATAACGTTCATAAAAATATTACTGTACTTAAAACCAATAATGGAAAAACATAAGTTAAAACCGATTGCACTTTAAAACAGTTCAACCATGTCTTATGTAGAAACATTGTAATTATAATGCAATGAAATATTTTGTGTCGATCTGCAATTCTAAACAAAAGGACACATATATGTACACGGAATTGTTAATGTGAGCAATTTATAATGATGCTTTGGTTTGAACAGATGTCACTTTCTACTTTCCCATACATTCACATCGAATCCTTTTTACTGGAATCATGGATGAGTGATCATATGTAAAAATGAGTTGAACCAAGGTTCAACGTGTATTCAATAAAGTTCTAAGGTCAATGAATTCTAAGAGCATTGATCTTTTCTACCAATATCGCCTTCAAGTCAATAATCAGAACTAAAAAGGAAAAGATACTAAAATTTACAATTTTAGAAAAACATGCAAAGAACAACATTACAAATACGAAAAATAATAACATTTGGTATAAAAGAAGTCAACATCTTGGGAGACAATTTTCGAATACTTTTTAAGAAACAGATGATTTCACATACATTTTGAAAGAATGCATAGCAATTTGTTTAGATCGTTCATACTTCCTTTCACACGTGCGTATACACTTTTATGAGATAAATTTGACAATAAGTGTATGATTATTCATCTATATAATGGTCAGAATTTTATAAATAAAGGGGAATTCTTAATTGTTAGGGTAAATGTATGCCACGGCTAATAGTAATTCCATTCTACAAATCAACAATTTTGTATATTTTAACACCTAAAAGAAGACACTTCTCATAAGGTAAGGTATTCTTATGTAATTCCTTAATAAACGATTGCTTGACAACGAAATTTGATCATTTTGGCAGTACGTTGTGTATTTCAATTGTCAGTTTAAATGAAAAGAGCAAAAGGACTACTTAAAGGGTCAGAAGTACGTTGTTTAGAAGTTCATATCTTCAATTTTTTACTAAAATACAATAGTTTATGATAAGTATTTTTTCGTCAAAAAATCTCATTATTCAATCTAATCATCAGTAGTCAATCAGTTGACTTAACCAATTTGGCATAAATTGGAGTCATTAATTTTCATTTTTCTAATATTACTCTATCAGCCGGCAAAAACGTGCTTCTACATTTATAAGACAAGAAAAAAATAACATACATAAAGCTTTGACACAGAGGACATAATAAAACCATCAACTATCAATGATATCAATGAGTCATAAGAAAATAAATAAATATTTTTGCCAATTTAACGAAGTGTGCAGCTGTTACGCATTTTGAAAGATAAGCAGGTACTTGTCCATGCATTCTTCTCCTACTAAATACCTTTGATATGGGATAGGTTCTAGTGGTGATATAATGATGACAAGACATTAAGTCTTGTATCACAATAACCCCTGCCATTTACTACAGTAGCAATTGAACGTTTTGAGACAAATAGTTTACAGAAAGACATGTTACACTCGACTTATATGTATTACAAAGATTCTTTTGCTGAGGAGAATCGTGATTAAATTCAGTTTGGATATTTCTGCTAATAGACACAAATGTCTAGTTGAATTTAACGGACTTAGCTGAGGCGTGGGTATGGATCCCTTGGTTTGTCTTTAAGACAAGTTGTAAGGGTACTCTTCTGTCGCCTACAATGACACGAACAACAAACTTAACTTGCGCAAAGACAGAATGTATTACACATTAATAAGTTTGATCATCCGTCTTATGATGGGGTTAAAGGAAGTGGATATCTGGAATATCACGTCTTTATTCTGCTTCCTACTTTAGAATGTCCTTAAAAGTTTGCAACATTTTCCTTAGAAATGTGAAAATATCAAAAAAATATAGTAAACGCAACTTTCAATCCATAATTACGAAATTGAAGATACGTTTTATATATCATCACCAAATCGTGTATGTATTGGTTGATGCTTATGTACATGGCGTTACAAAGTTCCCATCACGGCCTCGGCAACTTTTTTAGCAGTAGAGCATAGTTCTACACGACATAAGATTTTGGTGCAATGCTACATTCAAACCCAGTATAACCCCTGGTTTGTTACCATATATTTCCAGTCAATGCTCGCAGGTTACATCGCAATGTATAGCAACATCAGTGTCGCCGGTTTTACGCTGTAATAATAATAGCAGCCGTGATCCAAGTGAAATATTCTTGAAAGCGGATCTAAAACCCCGAGTCACCTTACCTAAAAGCTTCGAACCATAAATACAAACACATGTATGTTCATGAATATATATACTAAACATACGTAAACATGCACTTCCTATTCATTGAGACAAAGCAATCGTTGTATAGAATGAAGGGAGAGGCGAGGGCGGTCTGCCGCTGTTGTAATCAATACAACTAGTGTTCACCTGACTCGGACTATCGCGTTCAGACTTCAGAGTGAGCTCTTCTCAGTCTATGACATCCCACTTGGTCACGTGGGTGGTCTTACGATTTCAACCATATAAAGAGAAGGCTATCCACATGTACGCTCAGTTATTGGGATACCTTAGATGATACAGAAACAACAGTTGTCCTACAACGTCGATATATGCAGGTAGGCGCGTATTTCATCGTTATCCATTATCACTGTCTTCTTTGTGATTGACAAAAAATGTTATTCTAGTCATTCACTTTCTTGTATAGAAATTGCTTACCTGCGTCAGTTGGGACATATTGTAGCAAGTTCGCAGTGCTCAGATAGAAACTTCTATTACTTTCATGCATGTATAGGCATGAATTACTGTTTAATGCAAGCTTGTTCCCCCATGGGAACCACAATAACGTTGAATGATTCCAAACAAAAACACTTCCGGTTACTATGCAATACACTGTACACATTAACGTACCTTAACCTATTTTATCTACTAATAAGGTGGTTTTTTTTGTATCAATAAAAGGACAACCACATCAAAATGACCCTTTAAAAAGAAGTTGTCAAATGTTGTTATCTGATAAGGAGTATATAAGTTTTGATTAAAAGAGTTGTTCATATATAAACCGAAAAGATAGTCCATATATCATCTGATTACTGTTAATAACTTATAAATATTAAGTAATAATTTCAGTAAAGCTGTAATTTGACTTCAAAGTAACCAAGGAGGTATTTTACCTGTAGATAATCTCTTTTTCACATCGTCAGGTATATATAAAAAGGTATCATATTACGAGTATAGTACCTTGTAGCACATGTACTATGTGCACATTTTGTATCCGAGTGTCCTTCTTATTGTTTCGATACTTCTATCTTCAAGAAATGTCCATTTGCGAGAACTAGATGAAACGTGATCAACACTTCCAAGAAAGCCTCTTGGGAAATTTCATGTTATTTTCATTTGCCTTCCGCCACATTTCCCTTGCTGTATCTAAATTATCCATATTTTCTTCCTAATTGTAGGGTAACCTTTGAGGAAGAAATTTCCCCTCATAATCTAGTTGTTGAATACATGGTATGTCGGAACAGGAATTATATGTTTTGAGTACCGCCATAAACATATTTATAAACATGCACTTAAACTTCGATTCTGTAAAGTATACACGTTCATACATTTTGTCATTATCGTTTGCAATAAAATGATGGGTCTTTTCAACTGGCATAAGAGAAACCATGTTTATAAATTTTCAGTTTTTTTCAGAACCATCGATTAAATTGTTAGTGAACTATATATAAACTCCTAAATATCAATTTAATAACCTTTGTTAGGTTTGAAATCATATAAAAGAGACCCAGAAGATGACAATATATATTCGATAAACTACTAAAACAGCTTATATTAATACAGCAGCAATAGTGGATCCGTGAATAATAGATCAGAGTAAGAACAGTAACGTGGTAATGTGGTTTATATTAACTTATGCAATCAGTCCAAGTCATTACCAGCCTTACCATTTCATGCAGTATCTGCCATTTTGTGTATAGCATATTCTCTCGATATTTTATTATCTGTCATTGACTTTGGGCGTCTGATTATTTTCAGCATAAATTTTTAATTAATCGATTATTGCATCAAAAGTTAGGTAACGTAGTTTTCCCCAAACAAACTATGAAAACAAAGCAAAGTTCATCAAATAACATATATAAGGACCATTGACCTGCATAGGTTTAATCTTTCGTAAGAGTTTATCGTAATGATTTCGGGTGGTAAATTCAACTATTTATGGTAGCAATGATTGTATTCATAATATCATTACACCATTTTTTAATATTTTAAACAATCACATTGTAAATTCAACGTTTCAAGGTTCTCGTTGACGTCAAACAATATCTTTTCAAGTATCATTGTTTGGTTACAATAACTACCTTGTCACCCTATTTGTGACATGAATAAACGACAAAATATTCATTAAAAAATTCTTGTCCCATTCCACACTTGCTCACGAGTTCACGTACAAGTATAAAGTCAATATTGCACCGATCTGATGCATTGAACGTATTGATCCAATCCATAATACTTGACTGTGTTCAGTTGTTTCGTAAAGACGTATCAGGGCGTGAATATCTGTCAAATATTGCATGTTGAATTGGATAAAATATTATTGGTGCATGGGAATATCATGCTTAGGTAGGTAGAAAATGTACACTAAGTGGATCCTTGTGTTTTGCTGCTTGTTTCTATGACCGAGTTCAACAAACCTCAATAATACCTCTAGAGTTCAATGAATTCTTGAAGAAATGATGCTTTATAGATTTTAGCGATACTACTTGCAAAACATGTACGGGCCTTTGTCCATCCCGAAAAGATTTTGCCCCTATTGTTTGATTAGTCATTTGTACATATAGCCACGCTGAGGGAGTGTTTTGCCCATTTCGCTTTTATTTCATAGTTTAAGATTATCGGACATGATCAGATTTTAATCTCCAATAGTGTTTCTTGCGACAAGAAATATATAAAAGTAAAAGGAATATTTATTTTATATACATGCGTATAACATAAATAAACAATATATAAATGTACATATTTAATAAGTGCATTCATGAACGAGATTAGCACAGCGACAGTCTCTTCATTATCTAGCAATCAGTATCGTTTACTTCATCTGTCAATGTTCTCAAAGGACAAACTCTGGACTGTGTATAGCAATGAGTGACTTTTAATTGCCTTTGTCTCCTTATCGCTACATGCATTTAAAGAGATGACACTACGTTCAACATGATTAATAGATTATCCATCTTGTATATTTCATTATAGATCATCAGCAGGACTGCTCATCATCACGAGATGTTGTGTCTGAGGACATATCCCCATCATCATTCCCTGGAGGAGGACTTACCAAACTGTACAGGACGAGGTGACAGCAACCAGATTAGTTCTTTAAGTGAACATTCAGTGTCAGGCTTCTTTATCCTGATCTTTGCAGTCATTTTAACCAGACTGTATGGATAATAATATGCCCCCATTCAATCAAGAGATAATTAAGAAGATCTGAACTTGAGAGCATTGTAGAAGTTAAAGAACATTCCACATCAAGTTTAACTTCACATTAACATTCTTATCGAACTGTGCATTTATTAAACATAATTCAAAAGGAAAGGAAATTCTTTTTCCTATAATGATCGCTCAACTTGAAAACATTTCAACTACCTTTCCAATCACTTCTACATCACAACCCTACTTATCAATCAAAGGTTACAATATCATCGGTATAACACTTGCTTGCCTCTCCGTCATCGGGTTTCTCTGCAATAGTTGTGTCTTACTCATCTTCATAGTGAACAAGTCTCTTCGCTCTCCAACTAACTTCTTCATCATTGCCCTGAGTGTGTGTGACCTGTGTATGTCAATGTGCTCCATCATTGCAGCTTCAGCTAGTTTCAAACATGGCTGGGTGTTTGGAGAAATCGTGTGCACCATCGAAGGATTCGCCGTGTATTTCCTAGGTCTAACCTCCATGTATCTCCTAGCCGCTATATCTGTGGATAGGTACGTGGTAATCGTCAAGCCCCTCTCTGGATCAAAGATTACCGAACGTGTTGCTGTAATAGCCATCTTACTTTGTTGGTGTTGTGGATTATTCTGGGCCTCACTGCCCCTTGTAGGTTGGAACCGGTACACTACGGAGGGGGTCAACATATCCTGCAGTGTCGTGTGGCATTCTGAGGATGCCCTTACATTCAGCTACATCGTCACAATTTTCATGTTTTGCCTTGTTCTCCCCCTGTGCCTGATGGTATTTTCATACTTCAATATATACATGACGGTGAGTAATTTCTTGATAACATCTTAAGGGATAATGATAACCATCCTGCTAAACCAGTGATGTGAATCCGCTCGCGCTCTCTTCGGATTTCTTTCGGGCTAAATCACTCCTATGGCTGGCGGCTTGATGTTCGTATCTGCACACCTATTAGTATTTCAGCCAATGAAATGCCTTTAATTCAGGAGTTTGAAGCTTCTAGCTTGAACTCAACAGATGTTTTTCCATCCCGGTTGTGCCGCTGTTGCTGGATGCGAGTCGTCTCATTAGCTGGTTAGATAGCTAGCGATACGAGGGTTTTGGCTTTAAGGAGATCAGGGTATTAGGAAGGAGCGAGGGCGGATTCATATACGCTGATTTGGCAGGATGAATGATAACAAATTTGACAATGAAATGCACTTAATGATGTTAATTGCTAGAATATGTATGCGTGTTTGTGAACTGAACTAAATTTGGTTATCGTCTTGATAAGATCTTTTTAAGCAGTGCCCTGAAGTGTCTGTGAGTTAACATCTTACTTCCCCTACAGCCCCCTCCAAATAGTCTTCATTCATACCCTTTCACTCCTTCTGTTTGACCTCTTATATAAAAATAATGGGGAATTTATTGCTTACTCAAAAATTATCGAATGCTTTGTCCATTTATACGGACCAGATATGTTTCTGTTATGTTATCATGAACTCGAACTGCGAAGTCAAGCGCAATGTAACACAGGTAATTACTTAACCGAGATCAATATTTGAAGTCTGCGTATCAATATGACCTGTATCAAAATTACCTTAACGTAATGTTCTGGTGACATCAATTTATATTAGTCGTGACTTATAATTGGAAACTAAATCAATTTGTGCTTTGTGCAATTCCGTAGTCTTTTTATCCAGATTGATTAAATCCCCTACTTAAACAAGTAAACAGTGCAAATACAATGTTCATGAAGAATCTGTATCTTGCTAGGCGTTTAAACGTAGTGTTTAAGAGTTCGTGAAAAAAACCTTTAGGTGACAACTTTATGTTTGCAAAACTTTCTCATATTTTAAAATATATATTTGAAAAATACATATATCCTACGATACTTGGTGATTTAAAAAAATATTTATCAAGATTCTGCAATGAAACTTGTACATCTTTAATGATGGACTTGCATAAGGGTTTCAATGTTGTGAGGTCATACAATTGTAACGTCAATTGTGAAAAGGTATTGCATTACGAATCATAAACATCATCCTGCTAATTAAATCCTTGTGATACAATGTAGTTGATTGTGCGATGCACGTTTTATACACTTTGCACTTTGCCAAAAAAGATTGGACAGAGATGCGTTTGACACTTGTATTCTGTTTGTTCGATAACGTGAACACAGAATTATTGGTTTTAGTTAATCACATAACTCGTTGTTTTACTTAAAAAATTCGCTTTGTGGTTGTCACTTAACATAAATGTAATCAGATTGATTTTTTTCGCTGACCTTTTAAGCTTTTCCTTCCCTATTGTCAACAGTTCTGTAATCTTATGGCAGAATTTTTAAAAACATTATAATCGATGGCATGAGAGAGTATGAATAAGCCTGAACAAACTTCAACATTCTCAATATCTCTTCCACGATGTCAGATGGTAAAGAAGCTAGTTTTCTTTTCCTCAAAGATTGGCATGGTTCCAATTACCAGATAAAAAATTAATTTGTTTGCATACAAGATCAGCTACGTATACCAGGAACAACATGTCGGCATCGACATTCAAAACACAGATAGACCAGACAAACAGTCTTGTTCTCATTATTTGCTAGAAATTGGCAAAGCAATGCAGATAACGAATAGCTCTTGTATGTTTCATTCAGTTAACTCCTCACTTGCATACTCGAACAGGATGAAGAATACCCGATAGGCTCAGGCTTCAGCATTTGTTTAAGGAGACACGCGATCATGTGAGTCTACGCATCTCCATCAATGTGCTCATCTTAATGGATATACTTACTGTAGCATAGCAATTGACACCAATCACTTCCACTGATGTCTAAAACTTTGTGTCGTCAAGATGTAATGTATCGTGAATATAAACATCTTTGGGTTCAAAGACTCACCTCTGAATCAAACAAGGCTATAAGTTATTGGGAATGGATGGGGTAGCTTCAGCTCTATTTGAAAATGATTTCTCCAGAATAACTTGAACCTTTATGTGAGCTTTATTTTGACAAGTTATTGGACTTCTTTCTACTGACAGGAACAATGATAAATCACTGCATGCGCTAAGCAAATCCGCAACCATGGCATGAGGAGGTTTCCATTGTTATTTGGTTTTAGATTATGTAGGGAGGGGAGGACGGTAGACAATTATGGCCACACGATAATATTATGCGATAAGCAGATGGAGATCACTGCAAATAGTCTCACTTACATGTATTGTCATTGATAATGTCTTTGAAGGCACTGTAACATGTTTTAAAAGGATATCTAATCGAAGCAATTTTCTTTAACAATAAATGGAGTCCTTTTTAAAATTGGTAATGAATTATTTGACGCATTACCTTACATTAGTGGAAAACATTGAAGAAACAGATATTTTTTTAATGCGCAACAGTGCTGGCAAAAACCAAAATTGGCGTCAGTTCGCCTCGATAAATACCATGTAGTAAATGTAAACCATAGGAAATAATCGTAAACAAGCATATAACCTTATATAACCTTGAATATTCAAGACACGAGGCTTATATCTTTTTTAAATACTTTTTGAAACAATCCATTTGAAACATTGTTGGTAATGATATATTTTCAACATTGTACAATTGTGCACAACCATAATATTCAATTGTCGTGTATATCCTATCAATAAAAGTCAAGGATGAATAAATATTGTTTTCTATATTGTTCAATAATATTGATTTGTGAAACGTGTGTGAGTAGATTTTACAATTACGCATCGTAAAAGAAAATCCTGGAAGCTCGTGGTTCATAGTATATTTCTTCACTAAGGAACTTATTGGTCTCACTTTCTTTTTGGACTAATCTTAATATCATCATTTTCTTAATTACCTGTATAGCATTACTTTCTTATAAACTCGCTTATGGTTTGAAGAGAAATCAATGGTTTTGCGTTAGAAAGATTATTCCATGCTATATCAAGTTACTCCTTTTGTCTCGCACGTATCCCTTAAGTATAACAGTAATTTGCTGCGGTGACTTTTCCTGGTACATTCAATAGTAAATGCCAGAATCAAATTAGCTGTCATCCTTGGTCACCAATAGATTGATGATCCGATTATCTAACTTCCAACGGGAGAATCAGATTCAGTTTCTGGAAACTGCCCTTTATATTTTTGGTTGTGACTCGCTTACAGATTTAATGGTAAAGAATCATGAATAATATGTCAAATGCCACTTACACTATAAAATTCACTTTGGTTATAAATCGTTATATCCTTTTCTATATATTTCCATGTACAAATTGATCACAATTTTTACGTTTCATTTTATTGTAACTTCCATTATTTTGGGGTATTTTTTCAAAAGAGGGTCGATACATCTGTGAAGTTATGCATTTATGTCAAACTTAAATGAATATAAATTGATCAAGACCTATACATATTTGTAACACAGTAACAATACAATGTAAGTAAGTTTCGTAAAACCACTAAATGCAGTTGTATCCATGTCCTTTGTATTAGATACGTTAGGTATTAGATTACGATCATATGGGAAGAAATCCCCCAGTCTTCTGATCTGTACAGCAAACTGCATACATTCAGTAGACTTTTCTGAAAAGACGTAGTGCTTGCATTAAATTGTTACCATTTTGCAGATATAAATGGAGCAATGAATGCTCTCAGTATGTTTCTGTTTAACGTGGTCTGAAACAATATCTGTAATTTGTGCATTATATGGACCCTTACATGAATAGTGCCATTTCTCCGCATAACGGAACAAGCAATTTTAATGAAGTTTTAATGAAGGAGGTTTTGTTGAGGTAAATTGAAAAGTGTCCGTATTCTTTTTTAGGATTTATAAAACCCTGACTTATATGGATTGCTTTACTTGAATAATGCTGTATAAACTTAATAGATTTTGTTTTTAAAACATTTAACGATTGTTACTCTGCTAAACCCTCGCGTTAGAATATCTATAAAGATTGTGTACACGCAAATGTTGGATCATAAAATAACAATCTCTTTTGACAGGTGCGCAGTATGGCTCGTAACAGTCTATGGACAGTTAACAGTAGGATTTCACGAAAACAGCAAATTTTAGAGAAGAAGATGTTAAAGACAGCCTTCACATTGGTTGGTGAGTAAATCAGATCAAAATGAACTTTGATATTAATCGCTTAACTTACTACAAGAAGGATGAAACATATGATACCTTGTTATGTAGTATTGAAATAAAGGTCTTTTGATCGACAATGGCTATCGCTAAAAATATTATCCAATAGAGCAATAATAAATTATTTCGATGATGAATCCTTTGACCTTTTCGAGGAAAATGTCATGGCTAATGATGAAAATCAATTCAAAGATTCATATTGATTTATCATTTTTGTATGTTTCAGCCGTCTATGTCTTCTCGTGGACGCCTTATACAGTTGTGTCTTTCATATCAGCATTTGGACAATCTGACATTATCTCACCCTTAATGGCAACTCTTCCAGCCATTTTTGCCAAATGTTCTGGTTTGTGGAATCCTTTTGTTTATGTTGGCACCAATGCTCAATTCAGGAATGCCTTCTATGATCTCATTCGATGCTCAAAGGTGAAGAACAATAGTGACAATTTTGAATGCAAAACAGAAAATTCCGTAGACAAGGACTCAAAAAGGGGTTATTGTAATGTCGATAACGGAGCTGGAAATTCTAAAGCAAGTCTCTTAGCGGCAACCCCTGTTTTCCAGAAGGAGCTACACATTTACCAAGAAGAAACGATTATTGACGACCTCTCCCCTTCTCCATCGGATGGGAACGGACATACTCAGTCAGAATGTGTAGAATTGAAAGACTTGAAATGAGTCATATTTGAATTATTGAATCAGTAAGAGACGAAATGAAAAGTATAGAATACAGAGCTCAGGAAGAATCGATATCAATATACTGCATAACTTTCTTTGCAAGTCATTTTGTGTTTACTCATTTTATTTCAAATGTGCATATAGAAAGTCTTATAGTATTTATGAATTTACATTCACATTAGATTGTGCTTTTGTCTTAAATATATTTATTTTTCACATATGAAATGTACACTGGTGAAATCGATTGCTCAATCATTTATTTTGTTTATGGACAAAATGGATATGTGTCCATGAAGATAAATCTTCGTCACTATTGTCTTTTGAACATATATATTCATATATATATATTTATATAGTTTCAATGGATTTAAAACCATGACTCTTAAAAGACATTCAGCGAGATGTTCGAATCACCTATGCCAAAATTATTAATGTTGTTATTTCGTGGATAAATGTAAGGCGTATAGGTTCAAGCTAGATAAACGAAATACGGAAATCAGCTTGGATAGATTAAAGTTAATAGTGGTTTCGACTTCTTTAGGAATAAAACAACAGACCTTATATGTCAAATTACCGATATTTCGTTAACACTTCTCATTAAAAAAACCCAAGAGAAGTATGATTATTGGTTTTGCATGATCGTACATTGTAATGTGTATTCTTACATGCAAAGAACGCTTCTTTATAAGCTTATCAATTTGTTCCAGATCAATTTATATTAACAGTTGTTTAGCTGTATTTTTCACCAACATTCGTGCTTTTGGTATGGTTTTCATTTGAAATATTGTATTGTTAATTCACCTGCTAGAAACAATAAACATTCAAACAAAGCATTGTGATTTATATTGATAAACAACCATATGATTTTAAATAAGAAAGCCATTGTAAAATCAAAGAACCTCAGTGAAATATATTGAATTTATAATGGATCTCTTGTTTTCTGAATTACAACCATTTACATTCATCCAAATATCAAATAATAAGCTGTTTGAGTGGCATTCTAGAAACTGTTAGTATATGAACAAAGCGGGAAGGGTAATGAATGAAGCCAGAGTAAGTTAATCCCAAACATCTTATCATGTTTTCCTACCTGTCTTCATCAAATAATATCTATAATAAAATTTCCCTCTCCATTGAATAGACAAAAATGGTAGTTCAATTTGGGTTATGAGCTTTTCCTGACCTGCAAGGTATCATTGTAAAACAATATGTCTATATTGAGATTATATCCTGAGGAAGTGTGTCATGCCGAACGAGTGTGAACTTAAGCATGAATCGAGGTTTATGCATTAACATGACTGTCTTATACAAGCGTCATTTGTCACACTTTCTATGAAATGATGGCTATATTTCCGACGTTATTCGATTGAATCAAAATACAGTTACTTCATGAACAGTTGGCTAATGAAGCCACGTACGACCAATTACCGAAACCTTTGATAAACACAATTGTTGTAAGTCAAAAGTTATATGCCCACATGTGTACTTATGTATGATAAAATGTTACATTCGTATGTATTGTGCACTTATGTATTTGCTTACAAAACTCGGCTTTTAATATGATCCAATGTTGTCAAGTAAATAAACAATCACGATGACGTGTTTTAATTCTTGCATCTGTCCATAACCTGTGACAATGAAAAAGCAGCCAGTCGCTACTCGTTCATACCGCATGGCTAAAGTTTCATAGGAATATTGAAATCCAGCCCGTTAAGATCCAGGTCTTGAACGAATACAGGTGGGTTGTGAATTCATGTAATAAGTGAGACATATAATTTTATTATGCATATTTGTGCTTTTTCTCTTTTGCGTGATATATATCAAAACCTTTGATTTCTATGACAACTTATAACTTATATCATTATTTGTTTATGTTGGAGCAACGTATTGGTTTGAGCTATCAAAAGGTGTCATGTTCTCTCGTGGCATCACACTAAAATCGATTTGTTTAAAATAAATGTTGAAACAAGATTTGTCATTGGAATTAAATGAGAAGAAACTCCTATCTGGTCTTGTAATAATCATTCTCAAGCACCGGTGATTATTGTCAAAATCACTTTACAAAAAGTTCTTTAGACCATGTGAGATGACATTTTACTCATGAAACTAACAGAAATTGTCACGGAATATATTTTGATGGGCCCATCAAGCAAGCAATATTTATTCGTATATCTGATTTTGTCTTTACTATATTTGCTGCTTACAAATCCTTTTGCGAACTCCTCACGATCTTTTACGTAATCAGACTGAAACATAAATGAATTCAGACCTTCAGGCATATATTTTATGCGACAAAGCTGTATACAAGATGTAATTGTTTAAATTTACATCGAGGTTTTTAGGCAGTAATGCATACCATACATTTTGTTTGTAACGTAAATTAACTTAAAGCTCTGGAAACAGAAATGAAATAAAAGTGGTGAAACCTATTTTGCCATACAGATACACCACATTTGACCAAAAGTGAAGGTTGTATAATTTACCCGTGAATAAATAGAGAATCTCATCCAAGTGTCTTCTGATAACTAATATATCAACACGAGTTGATGAACGTTACAAATTTTACTTTTATCAACGAGTGTTGATATATTTGATATCAGCAGACACGAGGGTGAGATTCTATTTATCATCCAAAATCATTTTTCATTACATTTGAATGACAAATGAAAATTGCTGAACACCATGCTGCCCTAAGACATTGTGACGCCGTGGTGTTTATGACGTCATAGCATTGTGATGTCATTACTTGATGATGTAACACAACTGTGATGTGATATACTTGATGTCAGAGGAGCATCGTTCAAAATCTACTTCCACAATCTCCTGTGGAACAGAGTTTCGGATGATACATGAGATTACAACTGAACGGATAAAATTTGTACCATCCTGATACTGACAGTAAATGTAGCTCATTTTATGAAAGGGCACAGTGAATTGAAAAGTTGCATGTTATGGTTACATGTGTAGGTATTAGCTTTATTAGAAAGAGTTTTTGCGATAAGGACATCCTTCTTGTGTCATTCCATTGATGAAATATAAAAGGTTAAGCCTCACTTTATAAGATTGGAAATATTTGATAGGTTTTAGATGGTTTTGCCAAATCTTTGAATTTTAACGAATCAATGAATTTCAAAAAATTAAATCTAATCACCTTTTTTGTGATTACACTTTCAATCCTGTGCCAACTACTAAACCATGGATATAAAACATATACATCTCTCAAGAAATATTGGTTAGATTTTTGTATTCGTTTACCTACTCGTTTTCTAATAAATGCACAGAACGACATATTTCAAGACCTTCTATTATCAAGGAATTATCTAACCTTAAACTGTGGATAACATTTTGATAAAGTGTCTTGATTTGCTCTTGTTGAGATTTAAGTTTTTGTTTAGGTTTAAAATAATTTATGACATTAATTTGACAATAGATACTGACAGTCTAAATACATTTTGATACAATTAACAGCAAGTAATCTATTTATCATTTTGCCCTGTCCTTGTCAATTAATTTTTATCGAACAACTGCAATCATGTTCGGTTGCATTCATTGATTAAAATAATCGAAATCAATATTAGTTATTCATCTAAACATTCACAATTTATAATGACAAAGATATCGTATGTCCATTAACAATGGGAATTAAGATAATCGAAATCAATATTAGTTATTCATCTAAACATTCACAATTTATAATGACAAAGATATCGTATGTCCATTAACAATGGGAATTGTCTCACCACGGGGAAATTGATAGTTGTACAATGTTTGTATATACTGTATTATACTCATTTTCCATAACTGATTTTCAAGTATCTGTAGATCAGTTTATATTAAACTAAAAAACCCATAGCTTACTGATCATTTCATTATTGTTTGTCATTGCTAATTCAAGATGTTCATCTGTAGTTTACGTGACTTAATGCAACATTCATTGTTCATAGAATCTACCAGGTATAACTCTGCCAATTACTTGTTTCCTTTGAATCTCATTAATTTTTATATGCTATTTAAACATTGGTTTAAGGTCCACGTGGTTGAAAAGTTGAGAAAAAACGTTCTATTAAACATTAGACAAAATGATTCAGTAAATTTGCAGTAAATCCTCAACATATGAAGCATCGAAGCGTTTTTGTACATTCTTATTTGCTGAAGCAAAACATTAATCGTTTAGGGCTTACGTCAGAGATTGTGCTTTTGAAATAATACTGTAACCAATGTAGGAAATGAAGAAGGGATTGCTTAATTCAAATACATCACTAAAGATAAAAAAGGATGGACCTGGACCTCTGAAAGTGAGACTGTTGGCAATAAACTACAGAAGCACCTTTTTAAAAAAAAAATTATATCTTTAAACTTTCTGCCAAAAACAGAGTAGGGAAATGGATTCGCACAGTTGTCTTACTGATTAAAGTACGTTCTTTTCAAAGCCGCTTCTTCTGATTTAAAGACATGGTTTGAACCAGGTAACATTTATTTTCATTTTCGAAAGATCATCCTATTTATCTAAAAAAACGTGCTCCTCCCCTTTAATGATCAGAAGTACCAAACTTATTATTACTTGAAATATTTTAACGAAATTAAATGATCATCTGTACAATATAATCTACATTTCATAATGTCGACAATTTTATCATTATTCAAAGTGAAATCTGCTAAGTTTAACTATGCTACTCTTTTCAACTTTGTGTAAATTTGGCAGCCATTAACTAATAGTATTTAGGTTCGTGTTGCGATTACAATCAATGACAGAACTAGGTAGATGTCCAATAACACATTCTATTTCGAATTGTAGGACTTTATCACATTCTTTCATGTCAAAACCTCTTTCCAATATTGTTAAACAAAATCGATGTTATTTTTTTTCATTTATCAATTTGAAATTCTTAAAGCAGCTTAATCTTTTATTTTGTCCTGAGTCGAAAAAAGTCAAACAATTTCTCTTAAACCTTGTTATCAACTTTGTAAAGATTAAATAAATCTATTTTCCCTGTAATTTCAAAAATATTTTTCATCATGAAAACGAGCGATGAAGCACTTCATGATTTTATTTTACATGCATTTCTTTGAAGAGTAGCAAGAATCGTAACTAAATCCCCAAACTCCTATCTTTCTGAGAGGCAATGAAAACTAGAAAAGTATAGATATTTGTTTTATTTATATATTTATTTAAGGTTAGTTTCTCATTGTAAATTTTCATTGTCTTTGATCAGCAGATGGTGGGATTGTGATTAAAGGCATTTTAATGAGCAATTTGCATGCAAGTTCATTCTTTTTTTGTCATTACGGCTTTAATCTTTAAGCTACTTTCAGTTTACCCTGGGAAACATTCTTCTTTATTAGAATGATTTATAGAGATGTTTCTTAGCTGTATAAAGAAACCAAAAGGCGCTTTTGACGTTTCCACCCTCTTTATAAACGTTTTAACCTTTCTTGCATCGATCTTCTAATCCAATTCATGTTTAAGGCTAAAATCAATCCAAATGAGGTACTTGTAAATAAATTAATTAAGGTAACTATCATTATAGACAAACGCCTTTCAATAATCAAGATATTTGATACATTTGATGTAACTAGCATATATATCATAATAAGCACAATATATTGTTCATAAAGTAGCATGAATTTTCTTGAAATATCACCATTTCATGTGTTTTTATTACGGGTTTATTTATTTTTTTATAGATTTGATTTATTTTCTATAAATATATTAAAAAGAGCGAGTACTAACAATTACACAACATAAAAATAGGGGAATATATGTTATAAATTTTCAAAATTGGCATGATAAAATTAGTTATAAACATTCATATTTTTTCTAATGTTCAGTAATTTATAAATGATAT
Organism: Phorcus lineatus; assembly: GCA_921293015.1. Lineage (NCBI taxonomy): Eukaryota > Metazoa > Mollusca > Gastropoda > Trochida > Trochidae > Phorcus > Phorcus lineatus. Next base: position 33,609,841 of record OV121082.1, read on the forward strand.
TTGATAGACTTGACAATGAAAAATAATATTATATTACCAGCAGACTTCGACAGAATAATTATTTCATTTAAACCTATGATGATGTGTCAAATTACATTCTTCTCGAAAATAAATAGTTATTATCAATGTTTTGTTCACACATGATATACTTTCAAAATTTTAAGTTGTAATTACTTTAATATTCTTAAGAATCCCTTACTTAAAATTATATTTTAGGATAAATCAGCATAGTTGTTTGAATTTATTTACTTGAACTCCACATTTCTCTTCTTCAGACACAAGAAGACATGATGAAGACATGATGAACGATGAGTCTAATTCTCCCTCACTGTATTTCTTCCTTACATCGATCTAACTCACACCTCTTTTTTGTAACAATCTTCTTCTGCTAGCTGGTTTGCTTTGCGTGATTGCTGGCAATGTGACAGCGTGTTCGTGTTTCATGGAGATCAGATTATTGGCGCCATGAGACGAAGGGCTTTGACAGTAACGATTGAATAAATAAATGGCAGAGAAAGTTTTCATATTGTCCATCTTTAAGTGTCTTCACGAAACGACGGCAAATATTTTGATCTGTGACAAGTATTCAACCTGTAAAGTCAAATTGCAGAAATAGTGACCTACAATGTGAATATAAAAGTAAAATATGTTCGGTTAATGGTTGGAATCTGCTATTAGATATGAATTCATTTAGGTTGAATCTCTTAATCTTTCGGAAAACAGAAACACAATCATTACGCTCAATGCTGTTTGTGGCAACTTGACAAAACAATGTCGAGTAACATGACTAATGACTCATGGCAAAGACCCTCTATTGCCGTTATGAGAATCTGATGATGCCAAAAAAGGGCTCGAATTAGAACATTGTTTACCTTAGGATTAATAACTTAAGCTACATGTACCTATTTGGAAAAAAACAATATAGTGTCTTAATCTGATTTTTTTAGCTGGTGTGTTCATTAATAAGTGATGTGTTCGTTTCAAATATTCACTTAGTTACATGCCAGCTTATTCACTGTATATCTTGATATTATAATTTATAGTATAGACTGATTGTCATCATTGTTATGAATTTTTGCTACATTATCAAAATGTGATTGAGTCACTGACTGAGAAATTCATAAACTATTTAACTCAGTACGAGTTTATTCAATATGTTTCATGGTATAATATCGTAGGATTTTCTTTTCAAATCTATCCAGCATCACCAATACGAACTTTCATTGAATGTCTTGATGGGATTCCAATTTAAAACGCTTAAGGCGTAACTGATTCTGTAACTGTTTGTAAATCAGTAATAGGTTATGTTTCCTTGGCAGTACAGGAAAAAATTCTATCATTTGGTTATGTAACCATGCATTGAAACATTCAAATTAAACAGAAACATAATGAGCGAAAAGATAAACTAAGAAACCCCTATTAGTTACTCATTCACTCAATGATTACCTTATTCATTACAAATTCAATAATGAATTGTAATTACTTGGATTACTGCTTTGATGTTTGAGAATGCTTGGTTTTGATATGGAAGGTAATTTCATGATCAAAAGGATTTTTTGAAGACCTTTTTGTACTTTCGGCAGATAATAATTGCATCTTCATAGTAATTGATTTAACATGCTTTATAAGGAGAAATTCATGTACATTTCTTGAATAGAAATGATATTTCTTAAGGTCAAATTATTAATTTATATACAAATTTACAAATATAAATTCTACATAGATCAACCTTGCAAAGACTCGATGATCACGGCTGGAATCCTTATCCTTATGAAGATCATGAAAAACAGTTTTGGTAAAAAGTTCAGAGTTTTGTTTAAAAAATTGGATCCATAAAATACTTATGCCATAATCTACGTTTTCAGTTTCAAAACGAGAGATGTTTATATCAAATGTTTTTGAGGTTCCCAAAGTGGTGCCATTTTTTTTATATTTCATCACGAAAAATATCCAGAGTCATTTATCAATTTTCTAAATAGTTTCTCAAAATAAAAAGTTTGTAACCATAAAGGTTTCTGTTAATTTGCTATCTGCCATATATTATTCGTTTGCCTTGTTAATTACAATCTAGTTTACTATACCTTTCACAATAAATTGTCCTTCCTCCAAAGAACATTAATTGATAAAGAGTTTATTTCAGTTTACAGACGACATTTCTATTAAACGTAACTGTTAAGTTCCTTTAAGCTCCGTTCTTGTTTTTGTATTTGATTTGTATAATGAATAATATTTTATTTAGATAGTATTATTCTTCTTGGACTAGATCTATATTCAAAGCTTGAACTACTTCGTTTACTTCTGCATATATTTCATTTGGGAAAAAAACATTATCCTGCTTACAAATTTTTTTCTTTCACTATGTCGTTTTTTTAAATGACATATTTACCAAATATCGAATGTTGATATTAATTAATCTTTAATCATTCGAAGGGTTCAACTTCTTAAATGCATCTAAAACTTCAATTGTCATAGAAAATAATTAGCTATACACATGTACACTTCTTCGTATTCTACTCATTCATAACATTCATAACATTCCTGTTATAGTTTCCTTTTTTGTGAAAAGAATAATTGGCAATAATAGATATAATAGCATGTGTATAGTTGATTTTGATGTCTTAGTTCTGTTATAATTTAGATCTCATTTGACAAGTTTGAGTAGAAGGTTAAATATGACAAGGAGACAAGTAATTTGAGACGGTTTACGTCAATGTTAGTATGTACAAGTGACAGTTCCTGAAACGTCTTTCTTGTTAGAAAAATAATTTCTTATGTGTAGATGATAGGTCGATAGGCATGAATCTCCAATGGAAACCAAACTCTCATCGTCAGTAAATCTTTTTATCATTAAACCTTTCCTGGTACTGGGCAAAAACAATCAACAACATATTTCCTTATAACATTTGATATGGTTAGTAAATGAACTGATTACCCAAGAAAGTAATGAATTATTTTTCAAATAAGCATTGCCTATACAGAAGACTTCAATCAAAGGACTTTCAATTTATTTATCTTTTGCATCGAAGTAATGCATTTTGAGTTTGAAAAAAGCTTCCTTTGCAAAGTAAATGTAGTATATCAGAATATTAGCAATAGTTTACATATATAAGCCTTTTTAAAAAAATGCCATCTAATTGATTTACACAAGTCAGTTTGACGATCTGTGATCAAGCATAAATCGATGCAAAATGTAAAAGATTCCTGGAGGGAGTTCTGAAAATGGAATAATCCCTGCTTTACTGGGAGCACTTTATAATCCCTTTCATCGCTTTCTTTACTCACTAATGCGAATGTCTCCTGCTGGGCAAAAGCAAGGTTATATATTATCGAGTTTGAAACGTTAGTTGTAATAAAAATTAGATACATATATGCGCGATTATATATCGATGGATTGATAAGTGAAATCTATGATTTTATTATTAGCTGTTTTTATCAAGGTAGATGTCTTACCAATATATTTAGTGTTTTTTTTAATGTCAAGAGTACAGGTCTCCATGGTATTGATATAAATCAATAATTAGTCCCAAAAGATATTATCAAACAAATCATGTTTATATCAATATGATAATTTGATACCGTTATTTTAATTTTTCACATAAAGAGTGGGGATAAATGGAAATGTCCCTTCCCACGTGATTATAGGATTCTCTTCTATCATTTTTGAGGGCCTGATAGCGCAGAAGTTAACGCGTTCGGCTTCAGATCAAGAGGTCCGTGCTTCGAATATAGCCAGGGACTCGACAACTTTGTCTGCAGTAGAGAACTGTTCTACATGCAGTAAGGTTCAGGTGAAACGCTTCACTGAATTTAACTACAGTGCCACCCTTTGTTCGCTAGTTCCAGCCGATGCTTACAGGTTTCACCGCAATTCATAGTCACAATGGTGTTGCGGGCTTTCTCCCTGAAGGAAAACCAGCAGACGCGATATAAGTGAAATATTCTTGAAAGCACCTTTAAACCCCATATCACCTCACCTCATCTAACCTCTATCCTTTATATCAAAGCACATCAAGCTCCTGAAGAAGACCAGTAGACAGAATTTGGTCAAACATACATTGTTATACACTTAATAGACATTTTCTAGTTACGTTTATGGTTTAACTATTAAAGGATCTTACTATACTTGGGGCATATGGAGGATTTTGAATGGTCCTTTGAACTGTGGTAATTGTGACACATGACTTACGTACATCAACTTCTCATGTACTGTAACTCTTCCTTTAGCCAATATAACTTGTCATGCTACTAAGAAAATACGATCAAACAAAGGAGATGTATTGAAATAGCATACAAACACTTCAATCGTTAACATAATTCTCTTCATTCGCTGTGGTGTAATGAATTTACTGGCTCATTATCAAGGGTAAACACAATCAGTAAAGTTCTAAGATAATAATTCCTATTAAAATGGCATCTAATCAATTTTAGTAGAAGCCTCTTTTCTTGTGGATCATGAAGATGTCAACTAAGAAGATATTTACACTGCAGGAACATCTTGACACATAGTTATCATGTCATAATGGAGGCAAAATGAAGCCCATTGTAAATAAATCAATAGGTTCCCCGCTGAGAATTATTTTAGATTTATTATATTTTGTTGTTTAGATATAAAGAACATTACCAAGATGTTGCTAGTTTGAAGAACATTATATTCCCCACAAAACGTAAGGTATCATGAAAGTTATCATGTATGATTATTGTATACAACTATGTAAGTCTTTAAAATTATTTTGTTTAGAATGACTCCTTTGATTCTATTAATTTTCTTTGTTTTTTAAAAGAATGACCAAACTCACTTAACTCGACAGAAATTGTATGATGATTTTTCATATACAGCTGCTTAAGAGAAATTTATTTAAAATTTAGATCAAATATCATGTCAAATGGTGTTCAGATCCATTCATTCTAGCATCATTCATCCAAAACGACTTTTTACAAGATGAAGAAAATAAACTTATCCTATCACTTTTTAAAGCTGATATTTACATTACTACACGAACATATTTGGCATGGGTTATACAACACGGGTGTCCATATGCAAAAACCATTGTTATCTTTTTGGACGAAACAAATAGGGGCAAAAATTTATTAAAGAAATAGGAAACCTGCAATCCATTTTTTGACATCATGCCCTTTTCGGGAAAAACCGCAATGGTTCCTGGCATTCCAGATGTATGACAGATAAAAATGATACTTTTACAAAATGATTCTTACACATTTAGAAAAACTTTTTTTAGCTGTGTATGGATTTGATTAATTCTAGCACTTTAATTGGAGTTGCTACAAGATGGAACCGTGGGTTACAAATGTGGATAACCTGTTGTGACTTTGTGTAGAAAGCATAAAGCCCTCTGACATTTTTGTGTAGAAATTCAAATCGATCGAAACTGATGATTTACAGACTTCCTTTGAATGCAAGGTCAATCTTTGTCGATAACACAGGGAGAATAACAATGTTGAACTTGTAGTAATTTTTTAGTGGTCATTAGTAAAATTGGAAATCTGTGTTCAGTGTCTCGACCCATCAGAGCGTTTTACATCTACTTCATATGCTAACTAAATCATCAATGATGTAAGTGTGATTTCGCTACACATGGTTACAACACAATCGAAAGTTGCTGAATGCTTATTATTTTCTTAAGAATTGATACGTGTTTATCAAAAATATATTTCGCAAAGGATTTGATAGAAACACATACCCGTCATGAAAAAGAAATTAAATGTTTCCAAATACCGATTATTTATTTAATCAAGACAGTGTTATACTAACGTACATGTACCCAGTTATGTTAGGCTACGTAAAACGTAACTATCTAAAAGGTGCTCTCATAAAAATTTCATTCAGATTTCGCTTGTTTCGAGACACTATGTCTATAGATTCTTTAAAATAACGAGACGTTTTACCCCTGTAGGATGTGTGTTTATATTCAATCTATTTTCATTGAGGAAAATTCCATGTTTTCAATGATTTTGACAGCACTTATTTTGAGAAAAGTGTTTTAAAATGCAGTGTATTAGATATTTCTATATCTGCATAAGTTTCTGTTCAGTTGAGAAAATAGCTTCTTCTACTTCGTCTTAAATAATGATTTTGGGAGAGTGTGAAGCTGTTCAAATAAATTTTGCAAAAAGTGATGCATCATCATGTTACAGGTGTTCACCATAGTTATTATATATAAGAAAAACTCTATTCAAATTTGGAAACCATTCATGGCAAAGAGTTTGCAGATACCTTCCGTACACAATGGAAACGGTATTTGGATGATTGCTTTATATTCTGGGAGAACAAAACTGTAGATATAAAAAACATTGTGCAATTCCTACAAGACCTTCATCCAAAAATTAAATTCACAATGGACACAAGTGACCATGAGCTCCCATTTTTGGATATATTAATAAAAAAGGAAGGAACAAATATCATCACTGATATCTACCATAAACCTACAGATACAAAACAATATCTTCACTTTAAGAGTTCTCACGAACGCCACACAAAAGTGAACCTCCCATATTCACTGGCACGAAGAATTTGTACTATTGTTACGGACGAAAGTCTTAAAAATCTAAGACTCAAAGAATTACAAATGTCATTATTGGATAGGGGTTACCCAAAAGGGATAATAGATCAAGGCATTAAAAAGGCTTTAAGCCAGGACATCTTCTCCCTTAGAAGACCAAAGGACAAACAACAAAATGAAAATGTATTAGCCTTTGTGACAACCTATAACCCAAACAACATGGAAGTCTTTCCTAAATTACACAATAATCTAGATATCATGAGACAGGACAATCGTCTTGCTAGAATGTTAAATAAAACAAAAATAATAAAAAGTAAACGTCAGCCCAAAAACTTGAAAAAAATGCTAACAAGTGCAAAATATACAAGCAATCAAGATTTACCAACTGTGAAAAAATGTTTAGATAAAAGATGTGGAACATGCCCATATCTAAAAGAAGGCTCGACAACAACTTTTGAGAATGGAATAGACTTTCATGTTAAAAGCAACATGTCATGTAAATCTAAAAATGTTATCTATGTCATTTCTTGTGAAAAGTGTGGTGTAACATACATTGGACAAACGAACAACTTGCAAAACAGAGTAACAGTTCACAAACAACAAATAAGAGATGATAATTTAAGACACTTAAAAGTTAGTAAACATATATCTCAATGTAGTAATGGTGCTTTTAAAATATTTCCTTTTTACGAAATATTCAATAATGGAGGTGACATTACATCACAATTGCTAACAAAGGAACAGTACTTCATTAACAAATTTTCTCCTTCATTGAACAGCGTCATAAATCCCTAATCCTATCACTGCCAATTCAACCCTATTAGATTTAAGAGGGGATAACTCACCAGGACGATTGTTGATTATTTTGATGTTTGTGTGGCATTTTGTTGTTACTTAGATACACTGAAGACTATTTAAGACTGCTGCTGTGCTTCAATCATACATTCCCTGAAGAAGCTTCGAATCAAGAAGCAGAAATATGCATATTGGAAAAAAGATAAAGTCATGATTGTGAAAGTTGATTTACATCTTCTCTGTATTTTTTAATACTTTCATATATACTTCTCCACGATTGATACTTCTTACATTTTCTATATATATAATTAACAAGTTTGGAATTAATTTACAATTAGTTATTATTGTAAGTCAACTGGGTATGAATCGGCTTTTCACTTGTTTCGTTTATTCTCAATTAGGAGTCTTAATATAAAATGTTATATAAAACATTGATATAATGTGCATCTATAGCTCATTTAGGGAAGTGTCACATTAAGTATAAAGTTGAATGGTTCGAAAAGAATATTTTTGAAGATTTAAAGTTTATGTTTGGATTAATCATATCTCAACAACCATTTCAATTATCTTTTAATCAATTCTTTTAATCTATATGTGATGGAAAAAAGTAATTTCCGAAACTATATAAGAGTTTTAAGAGCTTTATAACCGCCAATAGACAACAGGTGCTTACATTCTTTTTGTATGTAAAGCCTGCTTTCTATCCTATGACAAAAGAGGTAGCTCCAATCACAAAAGTGATGCAATCTCTTTTCAAAAGTCTGATTCAATAAGCCTAAACAAAGCCGTTCATATATCAAACTAAAGTTCTTGCTTTGCTTCCATAAAGAAGTTGAATACATTTCTCACATTAAAGAAATTTTTGTCCATAAAAATGTTTTCTTTTGCTTTCTGCTTTAAACGTTTCGTTTGAACATTTCTTTAGATACTATATACATTCAGAATAAGTTGGTAAATCCGATAGACACAAAATGATTAACAAATTGGTATTTAGTATTACAGATGACATTGCCATTGAAATGAAGCACTAAAGTTACCTAAATATACACTCAATTGATGGTTTATTCTTCTGGGAAACATGACATTTGATAAGTGTAAGAAATAATCTTTTCTTAAAAGACTTTTATTCCTTGTGGAAACGGCCTAATTTAGAACTGATTCGTTAGATTAAACTTTTTTATGTGTAAGATGTCCATTGTCTGATTATAATTGGACCAGAACAACATCATTGTTTACAGAGTTTGTTAGTATTTGAAACAACAACGTTAACTTTGCTCAATTACAAAAGTTAATATTCATTCATCTGACTTTAGTATAAAAGCTCAATGTATCAAACTGCAACTTAAGTTTCCAAATCTCAATTATCATTCACAATAGATATGACTGAGTGTCATAAATAAATCGATGGATTAAAAAAAATAACAAAAATAATAAAAGCATATTGTTTTAAAGATAACAATGGACATCGATATTAAAATTCAGTTCTCAAGTTACTTATGTTTACACTCAGTGAACTTCCTAACTTTGTAGAAAAATAACATTATACACAAGTTTTACTCGTGGAATTATTTTAACTTGAACAAATGCATTTCCTTAAACTCTTTAGTGTAAAGGAACTGTATTCAAGACCATTATCATTGCTTTAATTTTTTTTATTCTATAGATGTTATTTCTTTAAATGAAAGCTTGAGTTAATAATGAAAATTGATACTCTTTTGATCTGTCAGTATTCTACAAAACGTTTCTATTTATTCTAACATATTACATTACTAATATACACTTAATTGTAAACATTCCATTGACTTTTTCTAACAAGATTCCTGCAAAAAAAGATGTGGAATTATCTCTGCCATACGGGAAGAAGTTAATATATTTTTGATCTTCTTGCTTTCATTAAGATGAATTTCTCCGTATATGCTAAGTAATCTTTAGAACATTTTAAATTGACGTTTCCATGGTACTGATTAAAATTAATAATTACTCTCAAAACTTCTATACACTATATTATACAAACAAGACACTGATATATGATAAAACTGATATCATTACCTTCATGTACTAAGTGAATACACATTACTTACTATACAGTACGTTATGTTTAATTGAGAATCAGGTCTCCTTACACTTGAGTCAGACATATTTAACATCACAGATAGCATTATCTGCGCCTTTTATCAAAGTTTATCAAACCGCTATGGGCTTCCATCAGGTAGAAGTGGGCCGTGGGTTTGTTACTCCCAACAGTCATTGCAGGTAAACTTTTAGTTCTACTATTCAGAACTCTTATTTCATGTGTGTGGCCTTTAGAGGATTATGAACATTCGTGTTAGGCATATCAAATATTGATATAGCCTTTAGCCAATTTGACTTGTATCTTTCTGAAACATAACTCTTGCAAACAAGCTAGTTGGAAGTGAAAAATAATCAGTGGGTCCCTGCCAAATTTTTTATTTACATGTACATCAGTTTTCTTGTTTTATGTTAAGAACAATACCAAGATGTCACTCGTTTGAAGAGTTGTTTTACTTTGAAGAACGGAAACTCCCAAATATACATAATATAAGAAGAATATAATTCACAGCTATATTGAATGCTTATTTTGGAGGGGTTTTACACCCAAGTCCGCGACACAAGAAACAAAATATCCTCATTGTACGCAATTATGTCTATAATTCGCACTGATATTTACAATATTTAAATTATTCCATAGTTGATTTTTAGAAGACAACATTTACATTCTATTAGTCATTATTTATTTCTTATAAATGACAACAAGCACTAAACTCAACAGAAGTGCTTTGATGGTTTGAAAATGTATATGAATTAATCTGTTGAAATGTTGGATTTGCTACAAGATATATAGAACTGGAGATTACAAAACCAGATAATCTGGTTGTACTTTGTGGAGAAAGCTTAAATCCTTTGAGCATTTCAATAATTAGTAATTTTATTCGAAACAGAAGAATTACAGACATTCGTTGAATGCAAAGGTTCCTAAAAAGTGAAGAACAAAATCAAACTTTAAGTAATCTTGTTTTATGGTGCTTAGGTCCGATTGGAAATCGTTGCTCTTATTCTCGACAAATTAAAGTTTTTCACATCTACTGTGTATGATGGTTTTAGTGTGTGATTCGGGACACATGGTTAAAACAGGAAACATAAATTCCTGCCATTACATATTTATTATTTTGGAAAAAAACATCTTCATATGCGGGTGATTGTTTCAAATCTAATAAGTTGATTACTACATTACTTTTAAAAAAATGAATTGATAGAAACATGTATCCATTCTGAATGACTACTACAGTGACAAAATGACTAATATAATGTAAAAAGCCACTAATAAGAGATAATGATAAAGCGTTCGATTATATAGGAATTCTACTTATATAGGAATTCAGTGTATTTTAATCATGATTAGCAAATATACCTTGTTTGTTGCACCTTGATAGTTAATGGTATTTCTCTCTAAGGACTTTTTGACGTTATACCTACCCATGAAGATGAAAATATAGTCCTAATACTCACTTCTTTTTTCAAAACGATATTGTAATCTTGCCCTTTGCAAACTTTTAAATGCACTTTGGTATGTCCTTAGTTAAGTAAGGAATCTCACAAAAGGATTTTTTTTACCAACTGCAACTTATCTTTTTATTCAAGACCAACCTATACAAACGCACATGTACCATGCATGTCCCGTTATGCTGCCCGAAACCAAATTCCCTAATATAAAATTTTAAAGTTTTTCAAACAAAATGCCCTTTGCAGTGTTCCTCGTTGCGTCACTTTTTACGACTATAGAAAATTCCGATGAGTTATAAAATGTTAATCCCTCTTGGGAAAAATTGTTTTGCACAAGGATGAAGAGAAGACTGGACATGTACTGGCAAACAAGATAAAGATATGAGTTGCACACAATATTTACAGCTGCATACCGAAAGTTTGTTCACATGCTTGCGTATCTTAGTGCAAATATCATGTAATTTGAGATGTCTTTGAGGCATCATAGCATTACGATAAAAAAACGGACAATGTTGAATTTTCAATACGGAAGTGAAGATCCAGTGTGCTTTAACGTACACTTGATATCATACCCATCAGAAAACCATTGCAGTTTTGGCAGGTATTTAAAGTGAATTGAATTGCACAACAGTTTTGAACACAAGTTATGTTTGTTCCTATGTACTAAGTCGATGTGGATGTGCTGATTTTTTTCTCAGAGATTGGAACTGGAATGTTTTACTCAAAATTTTAGGAAATCGGAATTTCGAAAATATGACCCCTTCTGTCTATTTCATCATGTCAAAATTCGCATTATTGCTTGAGAGACAAGTCGACTCCTAAACAAGTTAAAGAATGGCTATTTTACACATGGACAATAGATTATTCATTGTCAGTTTTGCAAACAAAACCAAAATTACATTATATATTTGCACTACGATACAGTGGTATGTGAACAAACTTTTGATATGCAGCTTTACCCTTTTTACCAATTTCATTTTTAACATGTAACGTTTATGCAAAAGAAAATGTGAAATTAAATCACCGTGATTATGAGCAAATTATTACAATTTTGTCATCTTTCAGTTGTGTTGATTATGTTTATTTCTACCATCAGCTCACTGAAGGCAAGACATCTGTAAACTTCCACCTGTATTGATAACACAAACTATCATTTTCGACAATTAATATTCCATGGCATCATTACATTAAATCTAAGACCGATTATTTGAAATAGGACAGTTTAACTCATGATCTTCATGTTGGTCTGATGCAATAGTTGAACATTCACACAAGCATAATGAAGTCACTTATCCAATATGTTGAGAATGACACTTTGTTTTGAGTCAGAAGAAATAAAAAAGACAAGAGCACAGAATAATGGCTCATTCTAATGATTGTCTATCAAATAACGTACCCCTACAAAGCCTTACTTCAACGCCTTTCCTCCTTGAATACATCTCTAGAAATGTATCACCGGGAACCTACTTTAGAAGATAGCCACATATATATTGCACAATGTATATCGTAATTAAAACTGTAATTGTAACAAGACTAGTTTACATCATAGGAAGTTTGAGGTATAAAACAAGCTTAATGAAATGATTGATCCTTTTTTCAGATTGGAGTAAGTAAGATAAGATGTAATGGCAGTATTTAAAGACGATATATTTCTTACTTTTTAAAGGATATACATATTCAAAGACCATCAACTCAATAGATGTGTAAAAGTAATGGTAAAAGTTTCTAGATTCTCAAATTTGTTAAAGCTATCCTGCATCACTTAACGACTTAATTAAATGTTTTGACTACATTTAATGTTTTGACGGAGATGACATTTTCAATTTATAACACATAGGGTGCTAATATTAGTTATAACATTCCGTCAAGGACGACATGGGGATATAATTTTTGGGCGAAAGTTTTTATGCAACGAGCGGAACGCAATATATCCCTATCCACCCTTGACAGATTGTTATGACGAATTTATCTTACCGAATGTCTTTATGTATTATTGAAAAGACAAACAGAAATGAACAACTACTCCTGATCACGTGACTATGACTGATTGACGTGGAAGCACGCTTTACTCATGTAGCGGGGTATAAGAGATTTATCATCCCTCGGTAACGGTCTATATGGATATTTGTTTAGGGTCACGTGGACCAATCAGAGATCGGCATTCTTACAGGAGGTAGGATAATGATATTGTAACTGAATCAGTAGCATTGCATGTCTTCTTGACACTACAATACAAAATTAGGTACAAATCAATTACTTAAGTGCACATTTACACACTCAATGTAAGAGAAGCACAATATAAGCAAAATAGAACGAAGAATAATTTGAAACATAATGAGTACTTCTTGGAGTAATAACTTTTCAAATGATGAAAAGAAATGAATAGTATTCATAGTGGTCATATATACCTTGTAGTTACTCAATTATCTAAGTACTTCAAATCTTGACAGGCTAAATAATGAACAGTAAATGCTCAGATAACTGCTTTGATGTTAAACATCTAAGAATACTGGGTTTGGTATGGTAGGTAATTCCATCAAACATGATCAAAGAATTTCATGCAGACATTTTCCGCGCTTGCAGCAGATGATAGAATTTATTAAACTAATAAAACGGATTTAAAGAAAACCTCTATGCACTTGCCTTGTATGATATTAACATTGTCCATAGCCTTATAAAGATATTGGTTTCGGTACCGATAAACTATCGTGATAAAACAAAAGTTTTCACAATGTTTAAAAATACGAATCTCACCACAGCGCAAGACTCGAAATAATTGCTAAGACATTCAAAGGACTGAAAAATCTAAAACGAAATACTGAAACAGATAAATGATATGACGTTGAAGAAGTTTACGAGTAATTTTATTTTATTTTGAAAATTTTCTTTTTTCTTCCGTTTGATTGATTACACTCGTATGGAAATATTTACATTTTCAGTCTTAAAAACCCTTTAATTTAGTTAATTAAGTTGGTCTTAGACTTTGAACAAAAGACAATTTGTATGATATCGATGTAGTGCATTTGCAAAGACTTTGAAACAAAGTAAATGCAATCGACCTAACGAATAATAGATAATGAACATAACTACATATATGCCCGTTCCAATGTGATTGTGTCCGAATAGCGCAGTGATTAACGCTTTCAGATTAAGCGCTTTGGTTTGGGTGCATTGCCACAATGAATTTCAGCACAGTACCACCCATGGTTTTCTTGTTCCAGCCGATGCTCGCAGGTTCACCACAGTGCACAGACAGAAAAGTGTTGCAGATTGTTGAAGTATCTCTGCCTATCCCGTGGCAGCTAATAATCACTTTTATCGCGTTCTTTTCTTACTAATGCGAGTGTCTCCTGCTGGGCAAATGCCAGTTCATATATCAAAGACTTTGAATTGTTGAGTATCGTAAATTGCGATTTTATATTATTGGACGGTAACCGATATCCTTGATTTCCTAGCTTTCATTAAGATGGATATCTTTCTAATCTACTACGTGGTTTTTGAAATGTTTACGTTTGTTAGGAGTGTACGTTTCCATGGTATTTCATAAATGATTAATATCATGATACTTCTATACATGATAATATGAAACCAATATCTATTATATTTATATCATTGTTAATATAGTTGATATTATTTCTTTCATGTAAGTTAGTTGTGTTTAATTAGATTACAAGATCTGCGGACGCTTGATTCCTACCTATCAAACATCACAGAAACATTCGCATCATCTTTCATCCAAAATGCCTTGGAAGTCCTTCAGGCAGAATATGGAATTGTATCTATTCTTAAACGCTCAAAATAGAATTTCTGGTCAAGCTCATGAAGTCACTATTCATGATCGTTAATTCATATAAGAGAAAACTGAACCGTCGTGTTAAACAGAGGTGTGTGTGAGATATTAATTACGCATATACACATTTTTCATATACTGTAAAAATATCCAAAAATATAAGAATAGAGATTTATATATTTAAAAAAATAATACAGTGCTCTTTCGTATGCTGTCGTATACATTTTGCACTGGTTCATTCTCAAGTGAAAACAAAGTCAATAAAGCAGCAATTTCAATGTTAACATAATTTTTCATATTAGTCTCTGTTTTAATCGTTATTGTAGACCATGAAGTTACCAACTAGCAAGATTATTTACAAGGAAAGAGCATTTAGGTCAAGATTCAGGCAAATTAAGCACATTGTAACTGAAAGAAAATCGAGTTCCATACTGAGATATATCCTTACAAATCAGAGAGTCTTTCTGTTATTATGGTTCATGGAAGTTCATTGAAAGTTTCTTGTTCATAATGCCTACTTTAAAAGTAAGTTTTACTATATTTGCTACTTCATGTAGACATAGAGTGGATTTAGTTTCATGAAATAACAAGCGTTATTAATTATGAAATTTTTTATATCATGATTGTCCCTCATTTACCGTAGAGACACCCTAATTTGAATATGATACAAGATGCAAAGTTGGGTTGTATTTTCATAACGTAAAGATTTTAAGGTGAAAGATATTCCGATCTGTACAGTTAACCTTATCACCAAGATGGAAATATCGGTCCAATTGTTGCTTTATCATAATGTGCAGTCGATCTTGTAAACGTTCATTGAAACATTTCAATTACAATCTTCAAAGTGTTGCAACAATGATAACAGAAGCAAGAACAAAAATAAAAATAACTGCTTACAGTACAAAATGAAATTCCTCCTTATAACAATTATTCCGTATGCATGTGTGAAAAACAATTAGGAGAGATTTTCCTTTTAAAAGCAATATTCAGATTTTCAAAGCAAAATATAAATATCTAATCAAATATCACGTATGAGTAATGGACACATTGCTTTTACTGTCCTTTATTGTCATTCCGCTGATTATATCCCTCTTTTTGTGGTTGATACATTTTAATAATGGCTATGAAATTAAAATGGACGAAACCGTGTGTTGTAACCAAAATGTTTTATCCAATCTGATTTTATAGGTTTCACTTCTTTCAAGAATAAGCTGCCATTGACGTTTAAACTGAGAACCTTGAATAAAAAATTAAAGATAGACTTTTATTCAAACTTAAAATATTTTAGGCAACATATATGCCAATTAAAAGTACCGTAGCTAATTGCTAATAACATTCCAACGTCGCCATACCATGACAGAATATTAAAATACAGAAATAAGCGTTGTAAATTTCCAATATTTCTAATGCTATATTAGTGATGATAGTTACAGTTTAACAATACTTGATCGGTTTGATATCACGAATGAAGTTCAAATTTGAGGGAAACATGTAGACGAAAGTTCCATTTTTTAAATGTACTTTTGTGACAAATTGCATAACGTAGGACCTAATGAAGCATGTTCAAACAAATGGACAAAGCTGTTTTTGTGCTTTAGAGGAAAACTGCGTTACTGATTGCACATGGATTTGACAAGTATGTATTGATTAAATAACTCTTTACAGTTGGAAATGGATCGACTCCATAAAGCATGTGTCAATGTGTAGAAAGAAATTCCTTTCAGAAAATGAAACGTTATTATCACAGTTTCTTTTATCTGCTTTACAATCCAATTGAAAGAATCACGATAACGTTGGACATTTTAAAGACTCATGTACCGTTACAGCTTATTTCAGGCCGAATTGTTATAGCAGTTATGTTAAAAAGGGTTTCCCGTTATTCGTTGACTTTAAGTTGACTTTTTCTATCTAAATAGGATAAATCTGATAGATGACATTAGTATTGCTCTCTTTCCTCGCCATTGTCCTACTTTCATCGATCTAAATAGTTTTTTATGCATCTATATGTATATATGCCTTTTTTCTGTTTTGCGTGATTTGATGAATTGCATTAGCTTCACGTTTCCAGGTGAACAGATTGTTGACGCCAAGAGAAAAATACTTTGAACTTTCACAATCATATTAGTAAATGGAGACAAAAATACTTTTTAATTCTTTTGGAACTTGTCTGCACGATTGATAAGCTTTTTTCATGGAAAAGGTTTTATGCCACAGCCAACTATTTCTAGCTTGTGTCTACACGTAAGTTTGATGAATTCATTCAGTACTTTTCTGCACGATGTAAAAGATTTTCGTCTCTGAAAAAAATGTTTGAACCAAAGACGTCAATTACTAGTATGTGTCTGAGAATAAGTTGGATAACAATTGATTCTCTTGATAATCAACCACATTATTTATCATATCACAACCTGACTAGGTATGTGCATCCCAATATCCCCATTTTTGAAAAATATTTATTTACTGTTGTTGAATAGCATATTCAACAAATCACGTGTACGCACACTATGTTCTTACAATTCAAAGGGGTATCATTTATTGCCACCACTATGCCTTTCTTTACGTCTTTTCTATCGTCTGTTCGATCCATTTTCTCTCTCTCTCTCATCAAGGTGTGTAATAGCTGAAATATTGTTGAAAACACGCTAACTCACAAAGAAACCCTACCCCTGTAAACTAACATAGCACTTAGTAGAAAATGACATTGGAGTTACAGAACCCTCCTGAATTATTTTGGAAATACATGACTGTATTTCACACTACCATCAGTTTACAGAAGAAAAATACCCCAAATCAGCTTGATGGTGTGGCAGATATCATAGGGAGTAAAAAACTTGTAAAATTGCTTCTGCATGATTCGCTTATCCATCACATTTGATTGCAGCTTTGTAAAGTTACTTAATAAAAGAAATCTGATCACACATTTAAAAAAGAATCTGTATTAATGGTGTCATTGAAATATTTTCTGATTGGATTTTCAACTTGAGTACTCTTTGAATTAGATTTTCCATTTCACGCTTTTAGTAGAGTTGACATATTGAAACACTTAACTGTCGTTACCAAAAATTTCAACTTTGAATCCAAACTATAATTGAAAAGGTATCGCATAGATCATGATGTTCACGATAATTGTCTTAAATTTTCTAGAAATCTCGCTATTTGCTATTTACTACACTTTCCCTAGAAATCGAAGTATCAGAGTAAATACCCATTAATTTTTTTATCGAATTTGATCGTTTTATTTTTGGGGAAATTATTCAGTGAATAAAGGATAATCTGTATGACTGTTCAAACCACATTGCAGTCATTCGTAGGGAATGTCACTGAAGTCATGTGATTGTGGTATTTGCTTTTCAACATCTGTTTCAGTTAAATACCGTGAATCCCTATAATTTAAACCACATAAGCTTTAGGCTGTTATATGATACAACTTCATTCAAAAACATATTCGCTTGTGCATCATTGATATACTAAATTAACTGCCAATACATGTAGGCCATATGAATTTTCACGCAGCTAATACCCTTATACTCGTCGGCGGCGACTAAATAATTATTTTAACTCACTTACACATTCACAATATTTGATTGTTATTAACTGTCCACTGTAAACAGATTTTAATTACTTTTATTTATATCAACTTTTGCGTCAAATGGATATAGAGATTAATATGTTGGCAACAATAAGTCTGTAAGTTGAATATTTGAATGACCAATTCGTCATCAAGTAGGAAACTCTTAGCGCCGATGAATGGATTGACGTCTCATTCTTGTTTTATTTTACCGTGTGTGGGATCTAATTTAACAAGTTGTCAAATATACATCAACCAATATGTTACCCTCTGTAACATGTTTTAACTAGGTTATGTTATAAGTATGTACTAATAATAAACGTATATATGCCTAAATTCGAATGTTACTGGGTATGAACAAAGCTATGTTGTAAGATATCTAATCCATGTCTGTTATTGACTTATTACTTGAAATGACATAATGTTAAACTGATCACTTTCTGGATAAATGCGTTTGAAAACAATGACTTTGTCCCTTCAGCTGTGAAAGTAGTTAACCTAATAAGAACTAGCTTTTAGTGTCTAGCTGCTGTACGAATCACATGTTGCCCAAGGAGTTGAACATGAAATAAGAAATGCTAAGGAGACTAACATCCAATGATCGACTGAAAACAGTGCCTTTGAACAACTCAGCGGGACATATATCTGGCAAAGATTTCAGGAAATGTAACATATATTAACGAATAATTTACATGCAAAAGAAAAAGAACAAGCAAACAGACTACAGCAGTCTATATTAACGTTTCTCCTATTAAATCTCATAAAATGATTGATATTTACCGTGTTTATCAAGTCCCCTGACACATTAATTTTATATCGCAGTTATAATGTTCACTTCTATATGAATATGATACATTGTCAACAACCTAATCTGAGCTAAGATATACCATTCATGGAAGCGATTGCTAGAAGGAGTACAGTATCAGCGGAACTAATGACTCTAATGACATCTGAAATCTCTCGTATCAACACAAATGACAATATCTACCTATAGGTATCTAACAGCTTCTAATGCCAGACATTAACCCCACTTTAAGACCCAGATAATCTTTCTTTGCTATTTTTTGTTGGATAAAAAACAACAAATTGGGGACATTTACTTGAGAGTTGAAACACAGTTCTTTAAAAGACCCACAGTCATTCACAGTTTTATGAGTGGCGAAAGAACATAAATCGTGGTAGTTTTAAAGGCATTTTTCAAAGATTTCAAATGACCATGGGCATGTATGATATGGTTATCATTAGTTTTAAGAACGATAAAATATATTTGCATTAGGAACATACATAATGTCAATACTCAAGAAACCACCAACATGAATACATGTACCCTGCAATATAACACTTTTGGAATCAATTCCTTTAGATTTAGAAAAAATCATGTTCATGATTAATGCAATTCTATGAGTCAGCCAATTATAAATAGTTTCGAAAATCGCGTAACATGGTACAATTGACTCTCATGTTTGAGGAGAACAACATGACTATTTCCTCAACAGCCCAACATACTCAACTCTCGCATTTGCGTGCAACATATAAAGTTACAAAACAGTTTTTGTTCATAAAATATTTGGAAGTTTGACATCAATACACGACTCTTGCGGTTCCCGTATTGATTGACAATTTCATAACGTATCACATCACTGAATACTGATTTTATTTTATTTTTTGCTTTAAAAAATAACTTTCAAATTTCTTAATTCTGTCAAACAAAATGACAACTTAATTATGGCTTTACTGTGTATCTGTTAGATCGCTTTGCAAACGTAAATGATAACTTTATGACTGTTTCAGTATTTTTTCAACTTTGATTCTGTTAAAACAGGAACAAATAAATTATAACATATACTTCCGATTAAGTACTATGATTTGTTTTTAATGTTTTGTTGACCCAAGTGCAGTTTAATCAATGTTGACAATCACAGAAACAAGTCCATTAGAGTATACCATATAGAAAAACAATTATCAGAAAATTCAGCATTTGAAAATCATTTCAATCAGGAAATATAACATAAGCGATCGACCATTATTTAAAGAAGTGATATGTGATACTATGTGATATGTGAACTAGTCAGAGCTGAAAATTGGTATATTATACATTTTAGCTCCTCTTGTAAAACTTGAGTTTTGGGAGTTGTGATGGTTCTTAACGATTACAAATTAACTTTTTAGTGAATAAAAATCAACTTGATTTGTTTGTTATTTTATCGACTTAATACGAAAATGGATAGTATTTTATTTTTTAAAATCTTAAATTTATGTACAGTTAATGTTTCAGTTTTATGTACAAGTATTGCCAAAAATAGTTACTTTGTCAAAAAACTTAAATAAATGAACAAATAATTATTTACTGAAGTTTACAATTACTATGTGAAAATATATTCTGATTTTACCACACGTTTCTTAAATTAGAGTCAATCAAACCTTTATGTGTAATAATCACTTCTAATACATTCCGATTTCGATAGAAAATTAGATTTTTCAATTTAAATGTTTTTGTAAGAAAAGATAAGTAGTGAATTTTTTTAGTTAAATCGGAATCATTAATTTTCTTAAATTTGGCCATTTGTTGTTTTAAATCTATGTGAAGAACTTAGTATGATTGATTTTTCAAAACAAAACAACCCCCCCCCCCCCCCCCCCCCCCCCCTTCCACAGTTCTTATCAGTTGATGATATGTAACTTTATCATGCTTGTTGTCCCTTAACATTCAGACACATATGCCTTGAAAGTCCAGCATCAAAATGCCAGGTGGGTTACATTAAGGTGCTTTCAGTATAGCGCAAACTGACCGAGCTTCGGACACTTTTGACTAGTAGCTGACGCAATAAAACGTGCAATGTCGGCAATACATTTGTTTTGAAATATGAATTTCTCTTATGTCAATTTGTTAATTTCCTTAAATAGACAATTGATCGAAGGTAGTATATCTAATCGACTTTTTGCTATAATGTACAAATAATAGATCCATGTAAGAAATTGGCAAAATATTTGTTCCAACGTAAATGTTGACTAACAGATTAGGAAATATAGGAAGCGCCAAAACATTTTAAACTGTATCCATAAACAAAGATAAACAACCACAGTTAAATTGTGATGAATATTGGTATATATAAAGGGGATTTTTAAGTAAATGTTGAGATATTGTGAATATGTCTAAATGACCTTGCTTCGGACAGTTTTGACCATGGTTCGGACACTTTTTATATTTTATTTATACGGACTTGTAGTGCTGTAATTCAACCAACAAAAGTTCTGGAAACATGCAATAACATACGACTAACATATTTCACAAAGTGGTAAATTTTTAAAAGCTACGGTAAGCGAGTAGGGCGTTTTTGCGTGAAATGCCTACGAAACTGATTGTGACGTCATAATTTTGTAACGACGCATGCGGCAGTTTTGGGAGAATTTAACATCGGAAAGCAGATGACAAACTAATTCATGTTTCCGAAAAACCTTGATATTATTGTACATGAACTACTCAATGCGTGTTTTGGAATGTCTGAGACCATTTTGATAAATATTTTAAGCTAGGGGTGCATGCGAAAAGATCATGTGCAACTGTCCGAAGTTAGGTCAGAACTGTCCGAACCTCGGGCGATTTCATATTATTTTCGGATAATTTACGAACAATTCTGCATTTTAAGATAGAAATCCAAAATAAATATTATTGTTTGATAATTTGGTTTGCTAATATTTACATTATTCAAATTATCTTTTATAATGCAGAGTTTCAAAACATTTGAATCGAAACACTGTCCGAACCTCGGTCAGTTTGCCCTAGACGATTTCCGTCTGATGGTTCCTTCAAAAGGGAGGATAGTATTAACATAAAGGTTATCACAGTATCTTAACTTACCTGTTTTATCTAATCTACCATTTCTTTAATATTTAAGTCAATAGGAATTCCAAGTAAATGCGCTTTCAAAATTGCTTTGTTGGTGTAATTCTATTTCTGAAACAAAATTTGGATGTAATTGAGTGAGTGACTTATTGTTTCACGCCTTTTGGGCAATATCTCAGCAATTAGAAGTGTGTAGAAACTCAATATCTGAAAAGAGAACAGTACTCCCAAAAATGTACATTGAATAAAGCTCGGTTAACGATCATGAGGCTACGATTATCGATTGCAGTAAGATCGCCAATTAAGTATTTATGATATTCAGAAAATTACAAAATGAAAGTGTTGAAACAATTTATCGCCAATTTTCTCCAAAAATAGATAGAACCAAAACTGCAATCTTCTTTTTTCAAACACCGTTTATGAAATTGATCAACTGATATATCAAAGTCCGATAGAGGCAATTTAACTTCTTATACTACTTAGATGTGGTTATATGCAGTATACCAAGATCACCCTCTTGATGTGAATTGGCTTATTCTCCTTTGAGTTCTAAACGTTGAATTGTCTACGTCAAACTTTCAATACAACAGGCACCCTTTACTTATCACACAATGATATTTTCACTTGCAAATTTACAGATCCATCAGACATAAACGAAAGCAAAGACGTTGTGTTCATTTATTTGCCTTATCGATTTTATAGAAATACAAATGTAGTTTAAAAGACATATTCTAGAAACGAAGTAGTTTAGTCCTTACTTCATTGATATACTTCGTTTCTTATCAGCAGCTGTCAATTATCATTCTATTTTTGGGGTTGTTTATCATGGTCGTGCTACTATAAACATTCAACAAACGTATTGATATCCTCAGTTTGATTAGATGTTATCAGACTGTTGCCATCTGCCTACCTTAAGGTTCAGGGATAATGATGTTGCTGTTGACCTTATATCTTCCATCTGTGTATCCACGAAAAGCATCATTTCCCCGTTGTTCAATGTAATAAAAGTCGTTCTCAACGATACTTAATATTGATAACTGATGTTTAATCCTACATTACTTCTAAGCATGATAAGTTGTTTTAACATAGTAACATAGGACTCCCTACACAATTAACATTTTTGAGTTTTGAGCAAATGGAAGTAATTAACAACTTGAAGATGATTACAGGGTATATTTAGAGAATATTGTTACTTCAATAGTAACAGAAGGTTAATTGGATGATATATTGAGGGGGGGAAATTTCATCAAATAAACATTGTGAATAGTAAGTTTAAGTGATTTTAATATGATTGCAACGGAATCATTCTTTATATCAATTAGTTAGTATAAAGTGCTAACATAAACAACTGTGAAAATTAACAAATCATATCAAAGGATAATCAAGGTGCAACAATTATGTAATTTACAAACATTGACCTGGAAAACTGTTATAAAATCATTGTTTGTAGAAGACCCAAAATATGTCAGTAAAAATCATTATAATAAATGCTGAAACGTATCAAGATAAAACATTTTAAAACTATCTCAAATTTACGATTGCAAGATACATTGGGATGTTATGCCTTTTACACATCATATATGTTAGCTTCGTGCCTGGATTACAGGAAATATATCTATCTGTAAATAAGAAATGCCATTTAAGAAACATATCTTTTTTCTTTATGTCCATATCTATAAATTGAAGGGGTGGTAACACTCTGGATGAGTCTTTTGTGAAAATAAAGTATTTCAAATGTGCAATGTGCAATGGGTAACAGAAATGTCGGCTACTTATTGGTTAAAAGCGGTTACGCGCCCTAGAAACAGAGACGACGTACTGCCAAGAGTTATCTCCCCTTTTTTTATTCTTCTTTCTGCATATACCTAAAGACATATTTCTACAGACTTGCATTTTCAAAATGAGTTCAAATCCCTATTCTTTTTCCCTGTGTGCGCTTTGAGCATGTACTGCGCATGGAAAAGCGCCTTATAAATAGACTATTATTATTATTATTATTTATTATTATTATTGTCCCAATGTTAGGTAAACAAAGGCTACGCTAAGCTGGTTTGTTGAAACCTATCGTTACTAGCTCAGTGTATTCCTCACTAATTGAAGTCATTTCGCATTTCTGGACTGGAACATATAAGTTTTTATAAAAATGAAATGTTCCAGCGAAAAAACCTTTGGCCTACCGGTTCACTTGCCCGTAGCAAGGTTGTCCATCAGTGAGCTGTTCAAAGTTTGGAATGGTGAACTAGAAAACCAATCTATACACATATTAGTCGAGGTCATCGCCGACTTTTATTCATATTGAACTTTCAAACCAACTTGAGCATTATGTTGTGATGCCTGCATGTTCTTTGCGTCCGACACTTTCAAACTCAATCGCATTTTCACGACAGTCCGCCATGACGACAGTTAGGAATCTGCGGCGATTTTAGCGCCGCTTCAAATCGAACGTTTCCAAAATGAAACGTAGCCATGAGGCCACGTGATCAAACAATCAAAACTTAAAAAGCCCCTCAAAACTCGTTGTATTTATTCAAGTTCGTTAGTCCGTATTTGCGTCTAAACCGCTGCACGATGCACGGAAAAATAGCTGTTGACTGTGCTCTTAACGGTGATATAAAGATATACATATTTGTAAATTCATAAATAAAAGAATAACATTTAAAAGATCAGCCGCCATTTTGACTATCCAATTTTTCAAGCCATATTAAAAGCATAAAATAAGGGTCCTCGTCAAGATAAAATACCATGTGTCCACGAGTTTGATATGAGATATATCATGTGTTCGAGTAAAATATTAAACTCGAACTTCGGTCTCGTTTGATATTTTACTCGAACACATTTCCATATCAAACTCGTAATAACTTATAATAACTATAATGTATTTCCCTGATCATGAGTACTAGTACATGAACAGTTACATGACACTCATCTTAAAAGTGTAGCACTAGGCAATACATTGCTCAATCTACATCAAACATGTTAGCATCAACTTGTACTTGTACGTGTACGTGTACCAACTCAGCTAATTTGGACCATATAATTCTACTCAATTAACTTGATTATAAAGATCCTCCTAATTTACGAACATGTTTGTAAGGATATTCCATTTTCAAAAAGAACAAACAACCAGATTATTCTCACCCGGTTTACCTTTTAACAGTATTCAGAGCAGAAAAGATCAGTTTTAAAATGATCTGTTCCGAGGGTCTCTTTGTTGAGAAACTTACGTTACATAAATTTGCGTCATGTTCCCCTTCTAAATCATATGCATATATCATCTTAATCATTTGCCTCATGTACAAACATTGAAATATCTTCACATTTGCAATTGATAGAAACATATCATTGTCAAAATTACTCTGTAATGCATTTAAAATTATGTCATTAGATGTGATAGACAAAGTAAAATGTTATAATACAAACAGAAAAAGAACGTATATTTTGAAATAGCTGAACGTTTCCTTTCTTCTATCTGATATCTCCATTGAAGAAACATTCATCTCATCCGAACACTAGATCGCGATGACATTTAATCATTGGAGAAAAGGAAATTAGATAAAGTAACAATTTATCGCATGGTTTGTTGACACAATTAGTAGAATTTATGGAAAATCAATATTTTGGGAGGCGATATGTATAACTTATTCATCATACAAATGTCATGACGTGATAAATTATTTAAGGTTTCTAGATTTATCTGAGATACATTGAAACTGTTATCTTAAAGTCATTAAGTATAAGTTCATTGTATTTACTCTTTGACATTTGAGTCTGGTATTTATGGAAGATAAGAAAACTAAACATTGGAACAGTGTGCATGAATGAGACAAATTATGTATTTTATCTATGAAAGAGAAGGCACAAACATTTACTCATCATAGAAAATGTGACACATTAATTCTCGTATGTAAGGAACAAATCTTACTAAAGGTACATTTTACATGGTTTTGACGGATGAAAGATAAGTAATGGATAACACCCACATACGAGGGTTTTATAGCAAACATAGGCCTTTGCCCTAGGGACGACCAGAGTGCGCGGTACGTTGTTGTTGTATTTTTTAAAAAAAATTCGATTATAGTCATAACTTCGGATTGCTTCGAAAGTAATCAACAGAGGTTGTGTTCAATGGAACAGTAGTAAAAATGAAAGTTTTTGTTACCAACTGCAAGACAATTTGTTTATATCAAAAAATGCAATTCTAAAACACACCAGTTAAGCTCAGTTAAGCTACGCCATTTCCCTACCTCCAATGATTAAAATGTGATAAAAAAAAGTTTTTGCTTGATACTTGAAGATTTCTTCTACGCCTACGCATTATCAGTTTGATTAATGAGAAGTTTGACCACTTGAAGATTATACATGTGGCATAAATTAAAATAAATTACGACAAAATTTCAAAAATAAAAATTTAAAAAAACGTGCTACTGCTCCTTTAATTTGTCAATTTGATCGTAGGGTGGAATTGAAAGTACGCTTGCACATTGGGATTTTATAATTAATGAAACGGTGGAACCTGAATCGAATTCGATATTTAAATAAGCATTAACTACTATTTGGAATTTAATTTCTTGAAATAAAACCCATAAATATCGACAACATAATTATTATTTTAAAACAAAATGGGGAAGTATGTTATTTTACTCTACCGTTGGTCAAATCGATCATAGGCCTTCATGTAGTGTCGTTGAATCAAACAGCCCTGGAGATCACGTTATCGCGCGCAGTGAGCACGTGACTGCACGTGCTGCACGAGCATTTTTATTCGCAAGAACGATGTCCTGCTGTGGGGAGCTGCTTTTAACGCAGTCAGCATATTGTGACTTTGTGTTCAGGTTCGGCGAACCTTTGTCTGAAGAAATGGTACAAACAAAGCTTGACGAAAATATGCCCAAATAATACGAAAAGGAAAAATGACTGGGCCCTGTCGTTATTTAAGGTACGACAAGAAGAGAGAATGCAACGCTCTCTAAGTGACAACCTGTTTCTCCCATTTGCTTGTTTGACAAAGAATTTGTTGGATATGACGACCAAGAAACTAACAAATCTCTGAAGTATTTCTTCTGCAAAGTTAGGAAGAAAAATATAAATCATTATCCTTCATCTTCGCTGTATGCCATATGCTCTTCTTTTGCATGTGCTTTGAAAGCTTCTGGCAGTAAACATAATGTATACGATTTCAGCGACGCTAGGAAATGTCTGGATAGCGTCATGAAGGAACGTTTGGCTGCTTGAATGTTTCATTTCAATCGTAAGTGTAGAAATATAAATTCCTCGTTAATGTAATGACGTCACAAATACAAATCATTGATTACAAAGGCACATGATGAAAATAAAATGAAAACACATACCGGAATGATGGTGAATGATTGTGTTTCCAAATTATCCAAAGGTTTACACGCTGTGGTTTCAGGAAAAAAGGTGATATAGGGTTTAGCGCCGCTTTCAAGAGTATTTCACTTATATCGCGGCTGCTAGTATTATGGCAGAAATAAATCCACCAACACCATCGTGGCTATGCATTGCGGTTAAACCTGCGAGCATCGACTGGAACCATGGGTGGTACTGCACTGAAATTCAGTGTAGCATTGCACCCAGGAGAAAAGTGGTTTTAGGAGAAAAGCGTTCCAAGAAACATTAGGGTGATAACATTAAAAAGGATATAATATAAATCTTTCTCTTTTGAAATTTATGAGTCACTTTGTTGAATACTTCGTCCTAAAATTGTCATACATTAATCAACGTTATTAAATAAATTCCATTTAAATAGAGAGAGTTTTCGGTGTGATTGGCGATTCACCATGTGAATTCTTTACAAATTGTTCCATTTATATTGAAAAAATGCTCATGAAAATTGTTGTATCATTAAAGTGTTGACCATTGAATAATTGTTTTACAACTACCAAAGATGACAAAAATTATTAAATGTTTAGAGTAACAGTGACCCTGTCTTTAAATAAAACTCTTCGGTGAGTCTTAAAAGTTGCATAAATCTATAAACACTTTCCAAGAATATTAAACCAATCCAATTACATTTAGTGCGTCCTTTTCCTTTCTTCTCCTTTACCAATATTTTTTGCTAGCATAAAACTAATACACGCATCCAAATATCACAGGGCCGAACTAAAATAATTTTTTACAATGTGTATGGTGTAAAAGAAAACATATAAAGGCAGGAAGGAAAAACAACGTTGCTCTCTTTTCTAAGTATGTTCGAATAATTAAGTTTTTATGCATTTGCCAATACCGTCTGTTTCGTTCTCATGCTGTTTTGAGTAAAATTAAGAACGTACGGAGAAGATACATATGAATATGACTTTGTTTTTTAGTAGCGCTATTTGACAAGTCGCATAATATTCGATAATTACACACGTTGAAGTTAATCAGTTAATAAAAGCATTCTGTTATAAAATGTTTGGCAGCAAGACCATGGTTCTTTTCATAATGATACTTTCAAAAATGGAAATATATCTTCTGGGGACAAGAAATAATGAAAAATTATTTTGATCTTGGTCATTAAAACAATTGGATTTTTGTGGTTATTAATTTTTTTTCGGTGTTATCTTCTTAGATTGCCAGTTATTTCATTTAAAAGTTGAATTTGACTATCGAACAAGATTTATAAATGAAATTTAATGACAAAAATCGAAAGCGGATACTATTGTTTCTCAACTATGAGTGTATCCCATCTGAAGATGCGAGGCTAATGGGTCTATCCAACTGTGGATACCACACTATTAAAAGTTAGGAAAAAAATTTTTAGATGGGAAAACAAGTTCATGTCTTGATTTTGGTTAGAAAAAATTCGATATTGAAAGAGACGATTTTGAAAAAAATGATTTCTTTGCTGAAAAATTTTGAAACAGAGAAACGTTTACTGAGGTTATAAAGTCTTCTGATCTCTAAGACCCGATCATTTTCCACATCACGGATATTGTTCACTTCTATGTGATTGTGATACTTTGTCAACAACCTGACCAATCTGAATCAACATATGGCATTCATCGAAGCGATTGCTAGAAGGAGTAAAGTATCAACACAACTAATGAAAAAGTGACAATATCTATTTGTTTTCTGAACAGCTTTTTAATGACAAACAAAAACCCTACTTTAAGACCCAGATCATCTCTCTCCTACTTGATGTTGGATAAAAAAAAGAAATTGACGACATTTACTTGATAGTTTAAATACAAGTCTTTGAAAGTAGTAAGAATTTTATGGTTTTACAATTTCTTTATTTCAAATAAATGAGACGTTTCGATGTAATTACTAACACTGATATCAAGATAGTGATACTGAACGTTACAGCACTGTGAATATATACAGCTGCATGCCAAAAGTTTGTTAACGTTCCTAAATATACTAGTGCAAATAGCATGTGATTTGAGAGGCCTTTGAGTTATCGTAGCGTTGCGAAAAAGAAACGTAAATTATTGAATTTTCAATACACATATGCATATCCATTCCTCTTAAAGGCAAATGTGTACCGTACCCGTCACAGTTTTTGCATGTCATTTGAGTGACCAGGGTCAAAATTCCGAAAACACTTATTTTTATCCATATAATCCTCTATAAGTTATCAACTTCTTTAAAAATTAGTCACGTTTGTTCCTTAGCACATAGTCAATGTGATTATGTTGGTTTTAATCTCAGGAAGTCGATATGGAACATTTCATTTGACATTTAACGAAATCGAAATTTTTAAAAAAGTGACCCCTCCTGTCTGTATCAATATGTCAAAATTCGAATCACTCTTATCCCAAATTGAGAAACACAATAGCAATAAATGGGAAAAGGCAGTCAAGTTTATCCAAGCTGGTTTAACTTATTTAAGTATCATATTTTGCTTTGATGAGAACCGATCTGATCTGTTCCTTATTCTAATTCTTTCTTTCAATTTGATTTATATCAAAACATATGAGTCCATGTTTAAAGTCGAAGCCATGAGTCATAGTATCTTGTTCAAAGCAACATAAAATCTTTTGGGATAATAAAACATCATTGCATCAGAAATATACGACATATTCTATATGTTATGTAAATGCTCAAGTATATACCAATATCGAAACATGTAACTTGTAACATAAACATTTCTTGAATAATTTCTTTTAGATTTAGTCATCTCCAAATCATGATCATGAATAATGCAAGACTAAGTTAAGAGTGAACCAATTGATAATAATTCAAACTAAGGAAATATGACTATATTGATTTCGATGTTTGAGGGGAAAACTCACTTAACATTTCATAATTTGTGAATAATAGATTATAAACTTCATTTAAATACAAAATAATTCTTGCCCTTCATATTGAAATACTACTTCATGGAATACTATTTTTAGATTTTTCTGCACGAATAAAGTTTCGAATTACATTTAAAATGTAAAATGAAATAGCAACCAACTTTGAATTTACTGTGATCCAGCTAGATTTATATGCAAACGCAGATTTAAATATTTCTAGTTTTGTTTATGTCAACATTTCATCCATTGTATTAAAAAAGTTTTTATTTCGGTCAAAATAGTACTATAGTCATTTTCTTTGAAGACAGTCATAAAATTCTTCTATTAAGACACCATAAAAGCCCTAAAAAGATTGGCAAACATCTGTGAAAGAAATTCATTATGTCAAACATTATGCATAGAGTACCGTGAAATGATGTGAAAGACAGTTAGACTCTAATCATGTTCGTCTGTTCACTATAACATTCCATATATGTATCACTGGTGTACATAAAAAGAAATTGTTTGAGAAAAACAAATCGTAGAGGTGCTAATAGAAGTAATATCTGCGTAAGAAGATTCTTTTTAATAGTTGCTGTCGTAAAGAAAGAATTATCTGTTTGAAATGAAAACGTCACTTGCTTCAATCGACGGCCACCATATTCAAATATCCACCAGCTCAAATTTATTTCCATGCCACGAATATTCATAAAAGGTGAAGCTTTTACAAGATTTAATAAACTGACAGAGGAATCGATATACGTAATATACGTATATGGTTTGGGACGGACAACAAACGGAAGGACGATGTCATAACGTAAAACCACGTCTTCTAGTTTAAAGTGCATCCTCGGTAAACGTTTAGTTTGTTATGAAGGACTTTAAAGTTTAAAATCTATTTCTTCAGAACAAATTTCTTTTCAATAACTGTCTACTGTTCGACTTAAAGAATAATAAAACAGTACATCATGTTTATGAATAATTTTCCAAAGCCAAAAGGAAAATTCATTTTAAAGCTACATGTACTTGGAATAGGTTAACTGTAATTTTATATCAGGAAAGAAAAAATAAACCCAGTAACAGTTTAAATTAATTACAATTAACAATCTTGATTTCATAGGGTTCTTAGTTTCATTTAAGTTATTATTCAATGTGTATACAAATAGATTTGGTTTCAACTGTTTAAATTTCCCCATTTACATTATTTGACAGTAAAAACACAGCAGTTGATTGATATGTTTCATCAACAATCCAAAATTTGTGTCAAATGCAATTGTTACGGGTAACCTGCCTTGCATGAAACAGGGGTAACATGGACAACCTTCTCTTGAAGGTAGATATTACACTTCATTTTACAAGACCTTTTAAGGTATAGTAAATAAAGTTGGCTGAAGAAACAAAAAACTTAGAAATTGATGTTATTATTTAGTTACATAGTTTTGCAAATTAGGTGTTTTCGTAGCCAACTCAAATTAAAGGGACTGAAGAATAATTATGAAAGCTTCTTAACACGTTCAGTATCTATAATATGGTAAAACTGTGAACTGCAGTCAACTATGCCTTTTAACTTATAAATCGATTTTTCATTCAGGTGATTATGCATGAGATAGTCAATGGATATGTTCGATATTGGTTAAGGTTACTGGTTATGCTGATGACATTACTCAGGTTAAGTGCCAACACTTTGAAATTCTTTGACCATAATGAATTTGTGTCAAATGCAATTGTTACGCAAATGCAATTGTTATGTCACATGAAATATAGCTTCATCAATTAACTTGATAACAATCTAGGCATTTTCGCAAAGTGTATGCAGAAAGGCAGTATGCGATAGAAAGGTCATCACGCTTATCTTTTTTAAATACCAAGGTCACCAAGGTTTGCAAAACACAATGTTTTATCCTAATCTAGGACGCTCCAAAACATACAAGCTTGGTCTCCTTTGTGGCTGTGATATGCACTGCTCATAACGCTATAGATATGTAGGAGTATACTTTTAGTAGGAGAAATATATGGTTTATTGAATCTCCTTTTGGAAGAGTTGTAACTCAGTAAAATTTAAACACATGCCTAGATAAGCCTGGGACTAATACAGATGCAACAAAGAAAAATGTTTATTTTTTAACTGGTGTCCGCGAAATATCATTCTTTATGTGAAAACTTCAATTTCTGATTGGTTTAAGTGACCCTGGACAAATATTGGCATGACCCCGTTTAAGGAAATTCAGAGGGAGGTCATGATGAGATCAAGCCGAATTTGGCCTTTTCGTTGATATTATGGACAACATTGTTCTAGCAGCAAGAAAGAGATAGTCATGGGTATGAAATCCAAAGATAAAAGATAAAAGATAGTCATTTTAACTTGATATGCTTAAAATAATATTTATTTAGTTTTGTCTGATTTATAAACCTAATTTAAGATAGAATTTTCAAATAAAAACTACAATATCACTCACAGAAATAAAAATATGAAGGAAAATGTTGGTGTTTAAAGTACTGGGATTGAACATTGTAAATCAGCTCATCAATTTTTGGTTTAGATTCTGGTTTCTGGTTTCCAAAAACGTAAATGCATAAAAATTGGATAAGTAATGACGAATTATTAAATCATGTTACAAGTATAGTCCGTTCTTAATAAATTCTTTATACAATATCTATAAAGTCTAAATGTAATGCATTCAGGACAAAAGTAATTATTTCAATACTTAATTGTATGTCTGTGTCTAGCCAACTACTCAAATGATTTCAGAGCAAGTTGAAGCGATAACAGCATATTTTCTACGTGTCACTATCCCCTTGGAAATGAATCTCAAAATTTCTTATAGACCGTTTGAGTTTTCAAAAAGAATATCTACAGTTAGGTATCAACAAGGCAAACTAATAGTACTTGCTGATAGAAATAAAAAAGAATTTTATCGATTTCAATGATAACCCTGTTTCCCGCATTTTTCATTGGAATTGCTTTGGATACTTTAAATATACGTAATAGATTAAGGCAATAGATGCGGCTAGATTCTAAAACTCTTTCAACAACTTATACAATTTGCTCAAACCTTCTACTTTCAAACACTGAAACCAACCACCTGTTAACAAAAATTAAGCTGATAATCACGGTCTGATAATTTACGATCTTTTTCATTTCATTTCTTATATCACTGTTAGATGTAGATTGATGTTTCTATGATCACTTAACAATTCGTATAATTTCTTAGAAGCTTCATTTCTAAAAATGCAATAATAGAACAGCCTTGATGCACATACCCTACGTTTTACAATATGTTTTTTCACATGCAAACTTCAGATCAATCAGAAAAAAACTAAAGTAAATACATTGTGTTCAAACCGACACGTTCAGTTGCTTTTCCCATTATACAGATCTTATACAAATGTAGTTTCAAAGACAAGTCATATTCTCGAAGCGGAAATAACTATGTCATTATCTCAAAGATGTGCTGTCATTTCTTATCAGCAGCTGTCAATTATCATTCCATGCTTTGGGTTCTTTATCATGGTCTAGTTTAAACATTAGACAGACGTTAATATCCTCAGTTTGATTACATGTGATCAGACTGTTATCATCTGTCAAATTTTCATTCAATGAACACGGTTCTGGGATAATGATGTTGCTGTTGACTTTAATCTTCCAACTGACTATCCATTACATCATTTACATTCTGTTTGTAAAAGGTTACCAACGTTTTTTTCACTGGTATTTAAAATTGATAACCGAACATTAAATCCTACATTGCTTCTAAGCATGATTAGTGAATTCAAAGTGATAATAGCACATTTTAGATAATAAAGTTATCTTTAAGCCTTAAATAATCTCTTGAAAATAAAGACGAAAACACATGTTTTTTAATTGACAGACGCTGTCTTTACTCAACAGAACAGTTTTAAAACGAACTTACCATGACCGGTTCAGCAATGAAAATTCATTTCCCAACCGCAAATGATCATAAAGGTCTTTAAACAAAAATGGTTGCCAGTGGTTTTGAAACTTGAATAATTTCTTCACGTCTTTGGATGACTGTGTTGTGTAATGAGATGCTTTGACCCTCTGAAGATAATACATGTTAATTTGAGTAAATTTGAAGACATAAATACATGCCACAGCCACCTTAACATAACCACATAAGATTCGCTACTGAGTTACCTTCTTAATTTTGAGAAATTAAAAATTATCAAAAACTTGAAGATGATAAGACTGTGTGGAAACGTGTACATTTTAGAAACGATAGCGGGAAAGTAGTTACTTAACCACTTTTTTATAGTTGTAACAGGACAAATTCAGAACACATGGTTACAATCAAAAGGTTTATTGCATACTATATTAAGGGGTCGGTGTGATTGTATGTACATTGTGAATAGTTATATATGTGTTCTTAATAGAATTACATCGTTATCATGCTTTATCCTCTGGTAATGTGATCCGTAGATCCTTTAAAAGGGTAAAACAATTAAACTTATTTTATTTACAATCTGTATTTGACAATTGGTTAGAAAAACACTATGATTGCATAAGATGTAATATGATATGTGCACATTGGTTCAAGCGTTTCAAGGTAAAACATATCCAAATTATATCATAATCAACATTCCATACTCTTCAGTGCTTGAGTTTAGATTGATAATAATACCTTGATGTGATTTTTTATTTTTACCTCCTTTTTTATTTGCCTTTTCACGTCGATATATGTTTGTTGCTTACCTAGATGACTGAAATGTGGTACATCATACCTAATGTAAGTTGTCATTATGTGCGTTTTTTTATTTTTATTGTTATTATCTGTATTTGAAAGAACTAAATTATTCCAAATTTACTTCGGGAGTTTTCAGTTTTCATATAATGCTAGAATTTAGAGGCATCTTTTTAAAAATATATTTGTGCCAGTATTTTTCAGGTCTATCCATTTATGCAGAGAAGAAGTAGCCTGTTTTAAAAGAACATATAAGGCTATTCAAACACAAGCATCGAAGAAATGTTGCTGGTGTTTGTATACAAAAACACGGTTTTAAAATTGAGAATCTCAATCTAATGTGAGTTTGATATTTTTCTTATTTTTTCAAAAGTTATATTTGATTAGATAAACAAGTGTCAATGCCTTTAAAACTGTTTTACACATATGTTTTAAACTAAAACTTTATATAATGAAAGAGCTACGAGTCACTTGACTATAGATGTACCCTAACTAACGCCCTGGATGGTCTGTTGTAATTGTGTACATCGAATTTAAGAGAATAAAGTCTTCGAAATGTGTGAAAATATGATAAAAGAATTGTTTTATTACAAGGGCAATAATTTTATATATCAAGTATGTAGGACACTAATTATCGTAGTACAGCACAAGTAAGTACATTGTTTTATCATTATAATGGCGAGCATCAAGGGAATAAACAACTTCAAACATACATTACCTTTTCAACTATTCATTTTTTAGATATCTATATACATTACCGTAATATATAAAGTGATCAAAATGGCCTTAAATCAAAAGATGATTTAGTAAAATTAGTAACTGTTCCATCTTCACACATCATATAAATGTAATGATTACATTCTTCGTGTGCTCTGGATTTATCTAAACAACGTTGTAACTTCATACAATATCTAAAGGAAGATCATTGCACATGTAGTGGGACATTTTTCTGGCATCTATGAAATATATTACAAACTAACATCCTACACTGTAATTACACTTTCAACATATCAAATCCTATATAAAAAAAACATAAAGGAACTAACGATAGGTAAGTTTTACATGGTTTTGTCACATCTAGTCAGGTATTCATGAAATATTACGACATCACAAGAGTCAGATAAATAGTCATAGTTGACCTAACTGAAAAAAAAGGACTTTGTATAATTAATGGTCTGGTCAAAATGACAGGTCCTGGTAAATCCTGTTACTGTTTCATGGAAACTGGGCATATCCATCTACCTCATAAATATGAATAACACCAATTTTGAAGAAAAACAAATCTATTCTAGGCACTAGTATGTTGACAATAAAATCAAACACACCTACCGTTACGCCCGTTATTGTTGGCGTATCCAATTTATCCTAAAACTTCCACAGGTCCAAGCGTTGTGGTTTCCTAGAGAAAGACATTTCTCGAAAATGTAAATACCTGTACACAAGAGAAGATGGCCTAATCCAGCTTTTTATGTATGCTATTTTGGGTGAGGGCTACCGGATACATAAATCGGAATTGTTTACTAACACTAGTCAGGTGTTTAGGACTAAACCATCCATCAACGAGGATGAAAAGTCAACTCTCCGTTACATTTTTTTAATACATCTGTACCTTTCAAACATGTTTATAATGGAACTTGAATAGAACTGTTATATGCACTTAATATAAATAATGAATAATACAATATAAAATCAATTTTAACAGTAATAATTTTCTAACCTGTGTTGACAATCTATCACTCATTGATGTAGTATGAACACATCAAATTAACTGCTTCTTACTATCGTTACTATATGAATAAACCAATCCTAACCAATATCATAGAATGCATGTGTGCTTCACTTTTCATCTTTACCAAGACTGGTTGTATTCACGCTCTACTTGCACCCACAAACTCCTTACCTGCGTTTACGGACTCACAAAATCAAGAATGCAATCTAGAAATAATTATTTAATTTTACAGTGATCCTAAGGAAAACGTCCAAAAGCAGAATCAAAACGAGGTGGCTTCTGTTTAGTACTTTGACTCCTCCTCTAAAGGTTCATAGGCAGTTGCCACTACTTTCCGTTCCGTTCTAACATTCATTTTAACAACTAATAAACGTAGACAGAACGGGTTTGCTTTGATGACATGAATTTGTAATCATCTAAAAAAAATGTTAGCCATTATGGTTAGGTTCATCTAGATAAAGAAAGAATTATTATATCGGTGAATATTAATTTCAGTAGTTTCTTTGATATTTGGGAAGGAAAGTTTTGTTTTTTTAGTTGCAATAAAATCACATTATCTCGGTGTGTCGTTGTATATTAACTGCCGTATCCTAACAGGTGAAATGAAACATCTTTTATGTTAAGCACGATTACTTCACAATTATAAGTTTGATTACCAAGTTAAATCTTTCTTATCTTTATGAGTTGTATCAACTTGCTATGTCACGTGTAAGCAGCGTGACTTTAAGGTACTTTGAAGGACACGTCAGACAAACAGAATGTCTTAATCCAATCGACACTGCTACTCAGAAATTTCTAGCAAAAGCCTTTTAAGCCTCGTAGGGTTGTTATAATTCCATGTAGTAAAGACTAAGAAATAATGATTTGTCAATTTTCAAGATGACGAATATATATGTATTGACAAGATTTCCTGTTGGCTCTGTAGATTTACCTACATACCTATTAAAGATGAGCACTTGAAATGTCTCATTACAATTAGTAAGTGAGTAGGTGGCTGAGTTGAGATTTAATGTGTTCTTAAAAATAATAATGTTATTAAACAAATGAGTGTATGTTGAAGGAGAAAAGGAAAGAAGGAACGAGGCAAAAGACGGAAAGCAAGTGCTCAGTGAGAGAAAGACGACATGTTTTAGAACTACTCATATTTGGTCTGGCTTCTACTTCGCAGTCTACAGTCCAGGTTGGATGCCCCTGCCATGAGCAAAGCATGAAATCAATCTCCGGCAGACATAGCTCTCTTGGTCTCAGAAGCACTCAAACCACCACACGGCGAAAAGGTAATCAGTAATGTGGTGGTGTACTTTAAATTAAATCTTAACTTAAAGCCATTATAAAACAATCAGTAACTATGAGAATTTTCGGTTTTGCCATCTTAAAACCTTTTTCAGAGAATGATGTAATAAGTAACAAGTTAACAGTGGGCAGGATAGCGCAGTGGTTAGCACGTTCGACTTCGAATCAAGAGGTCCGTGGTTTGAATCCCGCCAGGGGCTCGGCAACTGTGTCTGTATTAGAACTATTCTATACGCAGTGTTCTTTGGGTGAAATGCTACACTGATTTTCAGCGCAGTAAAACGAACCTGAAAAAAATCTTTGGGGAGCTGTTGACATGTCCTTCGGAGAGAAGCTTCAAACTGTTGCAAACCGACTCAGAAGGAGTGTTTATGCTTTTATCTACACTACTACATATCACTCGCAACTTATAAGAAGTGATCGTTCCTGGTGGTTAGAACAATAAAAGTACAGCGCCAAAAATCATGACTTCGAAGGCTAAGTACAAGTACAGTACATGAAGGAAAGGCTTGGCGAGAGAAATACAACTGGATTTAGAACGACTCAAATTTGATCTGGCTTCAATCCGTTGGTTTAACCATCACAGTTGAGAATGATATTTTAATCGTACACTATTCTATATAGGCCTATAGGTTTAACATATTTTAATTACGTAAACATTAATGGCGTCCGTTAAGTTTTAAACTATCCGTGAGTGTAATAGTGGACGCTTTACTTACCTCAATATATGGCTTCACAATCTTACTATGTCAAGCATTGTAAAGAATTGTATAGTTTTGCCTATTCCTTTCAGTACCTTAAAGTGATTGTAAAATTGGGCAACACATTGATGGTCACATGAGGTTTTAAAACTTCATTTCAAGGAAAAAGGAATGTATCTGCTGCTTGTTAAACGATGCCTTAGTTCTTAAACCCACGCAGTCAATTCCTTTATTGTATTTTAAATATCAACGACTAAAGTAGTTTTAAAAACAAATTCTCGACATTTAAAATAATAGTCTTTATTTTATTGCAAGTCTTTGATATTTATATTAGCAGGTACATTTTCAGTCTATTTTTTGGTGGTATCGTCTTGGTGATATCCCTTTGAGGTATTATTCAGTTTGATGACATGCATCGTTATTACAGACACCATGAAGGGAGTTGATTTTTAATCTTCAAAACAATTGTGCATGACAGGGTTCATTTAATTGATGGTCATACGCTTATCATAGCCCATCCCGGTGCTTTATTACAAGTCTAATCAAGGTTTTTCATATTGATTTCTGCAGTTGAAATCCTATATAGCTACAAACCGTGATTAAGTGACTTCAAATATAACTTGGGCGCGTTCGGCTTCGGATCAGGAGGACCGTGGTTCGAATCCCGCCAGGGGCTTGGCAACATTGTCTGCAGTAGAGATTTGTTCTACATGCAGGTTTGGGTGCAATGCTACACTGAAATTCAGTGCAGTACCACCCATGGTTCGCTAGTTCCAGCCGATGCTCGCAGGTTTCACCGCAAGCCACAATTGTGTTGCGGGTTTTCTCCCTGCAATAATACTAGCAGCCGCGAAATAAGTGAAATAATCTTGAAAGCGGCGTTAAACAACAACTCAACTCACCTCACCTCAAATATAACTTACGGACAAGTTCATGACACTAAAAAATGTAAGACATCCAAGGACGTTTTCTATATTAGACAATAATGACTGTAAAATTATCTTAATTTCACATATTTCAATTATATTTTCTGTAGTAGTTATACGATATGCCCAGAATGATGTCATAATTTTTACAAAATGAATTCAGACAATCATTTACCTATATTTTATGGGTGATATTTTGCAAAAATCATTGTAAATAGCAGGGGATACTTCTCTTTATAGTTCTATTCCAACATGAATTCGCAGAGCCATTAGAAAATCACAAATGTATGATCTTAACATATAACAGAAATTATGAAGGAATAATAGGATCATTAAAAGTTATAGAGTTATATAAAAGAATGGTGTTTGTAAGAAACTTAAAAGTTATGTAACTTTTTGTGTACGTTGCTTTGAAAGTTTCAAGGTTACATGTAAATATCTGTCATATTCAATATTCTCCCAACTTAATTGCTTCAGATCTATACCTGTGTTGTATAAACGACGGAGAAGTCAGGTCGCTTAATTTGACATAAAACAAATGCTTTGACATCACGGTTCGCCTATGACATTGTGTTTCTAATTCACTGAGGGCGGGTAATCCGTCTATGCTTCGATGTTGATTTTGATTATTTTCTTTGATTGCTCGTCTTTGGTTATACACATATTATCACATTCGTGCCCATGACATATTATGCTAATGACATACAATCCTAATCACACAAAACATTTGTAATAAGTAAAGTTTATCGTTGCCATTGTAGATTTATATTCATGCTACATAACGAATAACACATGACTATGTATCGAGGTTTTGTCTTGAGATAATTTTTACCTGTATGATATTATATGATAATATGAATAAATATTTAATGTATTACAACTGTGATAGTTCAATGGGCTGAATAACAATGAAAACAATGATTAATCAGTGTCGTAATTCACAGGAATATATCATTTTCAATGATGACTATAATGAGATGTAAGATGATAATCATAAAAAGTTTATTCACCCATACTTACTGGTAAATGACACTTATGAGATTGTTGATTTCAGATCATGTTCAGTTTAAAATGTTAACGGTTTCATAACATTAAAACAGCTACGCAGAATGCTGTACTTGTACTTAGCCTTCGAAGTCATGATTTCTGGCGCTGTACTTTTATTGTTCAAACCATCAGGAACTATCACTTCTTGTAAGTTACGAGTGATATGTAGTAGTGTATATAAAAGTATTAGCACTCCTGGTAGACTAGTTCCAGCTGTTCTCGCTGGTTTTATTGCAATGTATAAAGGAATTATCACCGTTCAGATTACTTTATCACACAGCAGTTCTGAAGGGATAAGGTGTCTTTCGTTAAAAGAAAGGTTTGCATTTAATTGGCATATCAACGTAAGATGAAAGAAAACAATTTTGATTAGGAGTGTAGCCCTAAGTCATCCACCTTTTTCTAATGTACCTTAACTTTAATGTACCTTTTAACTTTATAAAAACGCTAATCTGTTCAATTGTCTATTATGATTATTTGTATTTGTTACAATCGTGTTTTTTAAAGGGGAAGGAGAACATTCATGGAAAAACATAAGTTTTTGAACTTCAGGTCACCTCACTTCACTACTTAAACCGATCATCCATCCGTAGTGTAAATTAAATAAAGTAATATTTTATATTAAAGTAATAACCAATCATGATTCGTTCGATTTAACACTCTTTTTTTACAAAACAAAAAAATTAAAATTAGAAATACAATTTTCGTTTTCGTTTGATCACTTTTTATTGCCCCTTTGAATAAACATGAACGAAGTGCAGCTTCATTGCTGACATTTCATTTTCTTAGTCCGTGGTGATATCATAGCTACATAGATTTTATGGATCATGTTCCGATGGGATTTATGTTCCTATGAAAGATCTTCTCACACATCAACTGTCAAACAATAAAAACTATTTAAGAAAAAAAATTCGATAAAGGCATGATAATATGCAGCTCCCGGTAAAGTTACCACATAATGTGCTTGAAATCAAAAGATAAGATTGACAAATATGTCTGCAAAATGACCAAGTTTAGAGATAAAAAATTATTTAATTATTTAACCTTCTAAACTACTTTTGAGATAACAAACATGCAATAGCTAGCCACGTTGACTCAATCAAACTAGCGGCAAGGTGACAGACAAGAATATATGTATGAGTTCAAGAACTTTAGAGATTCGGTAAATGTAAGGTGGTCGGTTTGACTTATTTCTCTGAAGTTCGAAGTTTCCATGCACATTAAATTTGACTGTCATATATAATTCGGAAAGATGCTTTATGGCCTCTTCACCATTAATCTATCATTTGTAATTAAAGTATATACTGCTCCCAAGAATTATTGAGAAGATAAAGAAGCGAAGTGGTCATTTTCCGTGCATTACCAATGCAAATAGGAGTGTAAAATGATAGTCGCGTTACAGCTGGTAAGAATGGTTCAGGTTTCCTGTCAAATAGGAATTACGTTAACTATCTAAATGTCTGTTTAGTTGACAATGATAAAACATGAAGAAGATTAATGTTAAAAAAATATACACTATTACATTGTAGCACGCACATGAATTTTTTGTTTTCAATGTTTGAAGTAACCAATGGACTAAATATAGGTTTCTAACATAGTATCACTAAGTGTCAAATTGTTCAAATTAGTGCGCCAACATGAGCAGATAGTTTAGATTATATTAATGAACTCTCAAATCTGTTGTTGATTTATATACTTTGCACGCCTTAACTAAAAGTGAAGATTATTAAGACAGAATAAATTTTTGTGAAGAAATGTATTTTTTAATGATTTGTTTGGAAATTGTCGCGGTACATAACAATACCTTTTCATAACTAATAACCCGAAGTAATAACAACTTGATGTTGTTATTACATAACATGTTCCAATTTCTTGTCTTTATCTGCTGGATCTATCCTAAGGGTCAGATCTTATTGATAAGGCTTACTTGCTAGAGGGTTTTTCAATAAACTAAAGGGTCGTTATAAAATATCAAGGATATCTTTTTAAAAATTCAGTTGCATACTGCAGGCCCTCTTTCATTTAATTCTGCAGATACGATGTAAAACCGATTTCTTTAAAAATAATTTCATAATCTATATTCAAAATTGGTAGTATTGCATTACTTATGTTACTCTTTGGTTCCTAGGTACACATTCTTCAAATCATTATCGTATAGCAAAATAATATTTTAACATATTTGCTGGATAATTTGAGAAAGATCAATCAGAGCAACATTGTCAGCAACTTCAGAGAGAGAAACTTCAGAGGTGCCCCAAAGGAGGGACGATAAAATCTTTGTCACAGAATCTAATGAAGTGTTAATGAGCCTTAGACTGCTAATTGCAGTTCGATTATTATACCTTGCTTTTTTCTTACAGGCGTGTAAGGTATGTCAATGTAATCCTTTAATCATCATAATTATATAGACGTATTAATCAAAATATAATCTAAACTATCACCTATGTTCTCTTATTTTCTCTTCTTAACATATTTCATTAACCTATATTGTTTTTATATATATTATTGCTATACGTATATGTATATATTTTCAGATTGAAATAATCACCTTACAAAGTATAAACCAGATGGAACATCATGACTGTGTTAGATAGATAAAATCTAAAGAATTGACATGAATTTTTAAAGATTTCGCTATTCATCACTTTTTGTTTCTAATGTTCAAGGATTGCTTGAAAATGTTTTCTTCTTTGTTAGTTTTAAAAATATAAAAACATTATATATATTTATACATCAGAAAAACACCACAGAAACCATTTAACTTGAAAACCCAATTTAGGGTCATATATAATTACAAACTAGAATTTTTTTTCACTGTTTTATCGTCTTCTGTCATACATCAAATATCAATATCTGTAACTAGCAATTGAGGTTAGAAAATGGCGTCATAGCAATTCATCGTTGTTTTGTTTCATTTTCCATTCTTAGGTATTTAACCTTCTGTAATTTAATGACTCTCAATTTTACAAATATCATCATGAGATATATCTATCTCATATTGTTGGTTTTATGAGGCTATAACAACTACTTAAAGTATCTACTCCTGCATATTTATCATAGTTATAACTTGACTTTTCAGTAGAAATTGTTATAAGATGAACAATTAATACATGTCTAAAAACTATGATTTCAGTTTTTAAGTTTAGTTACCATTTTTTCAATTTAACATTTTAGAGTAGATAATAATGATAACTTTCTTTTGTCATTTAAAAGAAGATAAACTACTCAATGTGAATTATATACAGCCTTAAGTCATGTTTCGAAAGTATAAATTCCCACTTACCAAACCAACATTCCATTCTTGAAGAACTAAGACGTTCGTGAACAGTTTCACAAACAGATGAAGTTGAATAGATTTGCAATCTTTTACTGTCATATTTTGAGCTTATCTCGCATAGAAAGGATGGTAAATGGTGAATTTTCCGCCCGAATTTTTCTTCTTCACATTTACTCTAATATATGAAATATCCTATTTAGTTTGCGACATCATATTTTGCTATCACGACCTTCAAGATCCATTAATTCCATCCATCATTTTTTTACAATTTGGTATGGTAACGGCAGTTGGATAAGCATTTAGAAGCGTTTGTCCTACATGAGAAATTACAAAAACATTTACAGAAAGTGCACTTGGCTTCGCAATTTTTCATTTTTATGAGGCAAAAAAATAACATTTAATTTCCACAGAAAACATATCTTTTCTCAAATATTAATTATCCTCATGTAGCTATTGATATATTGAGATGATATTCTGTGACCTTTCTGCTCCTGCAAAGACATTTTTCTAATGTCAATGATTTAAGTAGATACAAAAATGCATTTCGATGATATATATCAGCTTTTGCTGCCAGGAATTTTGTCATCTTCGATTCCTAGTATTGACTGAATTAAAATGCTTGATCAGAAATAACCATTTAAGAATAAAACAACTCACCTGACAGTAAGACAAGAGTTTTATTAAGGAAATGTTAT
The DNA here is from genome assembly GCA_921293015.1 of Phorcus lineatus. NCBI lineage: Eukaryota > Metazoa > Mollusca > Gastropoda > Trochida > Trochidae > Phorcus > Phorcus lineatus. The sequence goes on from OV121082.1 coordinate 33,654,465, forward strand.
ATTAGACAGAAAAAGCGAGTTTCAATTCATTTTTTATAAACAAGCAAGCCATCTACAATAGAAATAGCGAAAACCTCAACCTGATTTGCGTGTGTCCTTAGTTTCTGCCACCTATTCTATGTTTAGCAAAAGCTATTAATCATTTTATGTATCAAACACTCACAATGACAGAATTCATTGCTTATGTTACAAAATTACAAAAGGATTTAACATATCAGAATGATTGAACCATATATTTTGTATTTCTTTGAAAGCACAAATGCATGAATCACTAGGAGACATTTTTTATCAAACCTTTACACAAAGGAAACTTCATACATAGGAGCTGTTTTGGTTTGGTTCAGTTTGTTCGTGAGTGACAGTTGACAAGGTCTCCATGGGAATGTGTCAATTAAAGAAAATGCATATAAAATCGTATTATTTTATAAGATAGCTGTAAACATTTCTTCAATGACGATATGATTTCATTATTGATTGAGACTTATATTCATATAAAGCTATCATGCATCAAAGTTTGTAAAAAAAAATTCAGTTATTTGTAAATCTTGGGTAAATCTTCTTTGCTTATTCGAGTACGATAGATGTTGTATGTTATAATTCTTATTCAATATATATATGTATATGTATGTAAATGTTAAATGTTCATGGTTTATGTATTAAATATTCAATCATGACACACCTTTTTGCCACTGAAATTATGTGCTGAGACACATGAACAAAAGTTTCGAGGTTGTGATGAAAAAATCATATCCGAAATACAGAAGTTAGTTTAGGAAAAATTAAAGAATCCTTACTAGAAAAGTGGAATGAATCCTGCAAACTACAGGAAGACATTTCTGCAAAGCGACTTGAAAAGAACACAAAGTGGCTCACTAAATACGCCTCAAAGGAGATAGAAAGCTCTACAAATTCATTTGTAACTGCAAAGAAAGATGCAAAGGAAAGTTATGCAGAGGCGGTAAAGTCTAAATCATTGAAAATAAAGAGAGAATAAAGAAATTTAGGTTAAAAGGCACACCTAAATCTATTTTTTTCTTAAATATACACTTGTACATATTTGAATATGGATTCGTTTTCATAAAGCATTAGATCTGCATGGCCATTAAGATTAAGCTAACATCTAAGGGCACTCTCCCTGGAGTAACATTTGATACCTTATTCAATAATCTATTGCGCTGAACTTGAAAAAATGTACTATCAAAAATATAATGAAAGGCATTTTCACATGGATTTCCACATAAACAGCTGGGGTCGTTGACTAAACCTACTTTAAATACATCATAGTTTAACTCACTACAACCACTTTCCCATCGAAAAATATTCAGGTGCTACATCTGATGTTTTTTTAAGTTTACGTTTAAATTGAGAAATGGTTGGACAATTTCTGACTTCAAGAGACAGATTATTCCAATATCGAATTGCCGAAGGAAAGGTGCTTTGTTAATAAATATTTTAAAAAGCAAACACAGTTTTCTTTTACATCTACTCTCCTTCAACGTTTCACAGACAGTTTCATAATACAATATACTTCTAGAAACATAACATTGGAGTCCTGTAACTATCCTTGCGGCTTCTAGCTGCTGCTTTTCTAGTTTGTCTGCCTGTTCTAATGTGCAACCATCCAATACTTCACATGTATATTCAAAGTGTGGCCTAATATATACTTTATAAATCTTACTTAACGTTCACAATCTGTCGTATATACAAAATGCGCGCAGATAATGAAGAGCTGAGGAAAATAAAGAACGATTCTTTATTGATGGATATACCCATAAATTGAACTGTATCTAATATGAAATCATGTTGACGTCGCATTTACTATATTTATTATCTTTTGAATAGTGAAGTATGCCTTTTACGGGTGAAAATTAAACCCGTATTTTCAGTGAGTGAAATAAAAATGGTATTCTTCTCAGTGAAATGATGCAACAATCATATGACGTCATGTGTGACGTCATGAAACAATTGAATGACGTCATGCAACGGCCGCGCTGGCCAAGCTTCTCCATTCATATAGTAAGGGTCATTTACGAGGTTTTGGGAAACATAATAAATAGAATATTTGACATTTCTCGTCCAATACCATGAATATCTCGTCTCGTGAAGTAGAAAATCATATATTTACGCCACTCGTGAAAATTTAAATTGAGAAATGTCAAATATTTTCTATATATTTTTTGTGCTATGCATATGACGTCATAAATCACGTCCCTTGCCTTTGTTAACGCTATACCATTAGCAACAGAATGTATAAGTTACCCTCATGATCACAATGTTGTGAAACCGGTTGGTAATGAACTTGTATGAAGATCAATCTTCAGTTTGTTATTTTTAATGAATATATATATAAGAAATAGAAGACGAGTTGGTGTGCATCTATCGTTGAATAAAACATAGCAGGGAGCATAAAACACGAAGGGCTCAGCAAACCCACACCTCTCCTTCTTTTGGTTTCGAATCGATTGACGCCGAGTCAGCCATGATGGACAATAGCCCCCTCAAGTTTGATCAATGGACTTGGCCAATATGACGTCATTTGTAACGTTACTGAAATGACGTCATTAACCTCGCGCATGGTTGTATCGTGAAATAAAGCACATCGTCGGTCCCATTGTTCGCCATTGTTTTAATGCCGTGGGTATGCTCTGATTTAGACATGAATAAGTTGATAATAAGATTTTTTTCACACTGCATGAATGGTATCGTCCCAAATGCAGAACTCCAAACCACAGAACAGTTAAAACCACAACATTCACGTTTGGCCACACACACCTGACCCCTCATACCATAATGGAATGGTCTATATGATTAGATATAGTTTTTGCATTTAGCATTTATTTTGCATAAATGTTCATTTAATTGATTTGAACTCGATTTACTACATTTGTACAAAATATACATACAGAATAAGAGGTATGTTAACACGGTACAAGACATTGTTCGCTATTTAGACCTGTTCATTAATAACAGTTTACACATGTTCATTGGTCAAGGTTTCATTTAATTCTGTGCATTCAAAATTAGTAAAAGCTCAAACATTGTCAAAATGTATGTTGTTACAACAAGTTAATACTCAATATTTACCAATAGGCATATACCATGTGAAGGAAGTCTCCCAAGAAAAATCCTTGAAACTGATAAATAACTGTCTCGCACCAACTACCTCTAGAATCTGATTCCTAAATCTGTTTCTACCGTCACTACAACCTACGAAATCAGCTCAATTTACAGACTGAACTGAAAACTAAAATATATGAACAGTCGTTTCTGACTAACACGATAAAAATGTGGAATTCAGTACCTGATAAATTCATGCAAGCAAGTGCATTTAAATCTCTGCTGAAAAGAAATGAATCAAATTGCAATTATTTTCATCGATATTATGGAAGTCGTTTCTGTCAGTTTATACACTGTCGGATTATGTTTGGATGTAGTGATCTGAACACCGATAGAGTAAATAGACATATTTCAAACAATCCATAATGCGCGTGTGGATACCACCATGAAGATGTACATGATCAGTATAAAAGTGAGTTGTATGCGGTTGTTAGAAAAACTAAAATAAGACTCAAGACTTTGTTAGTCATTCTATTTATGTTATTATACATGAAAACTACAAAAAACATGTCCATTAACAAGTGTTATACAAATACTTTAATTTGATTTCCTCTATATACTGTTGTTATAGTGTATGGGCTGGATAGGCATTAAAATAGGCACAGTTTTGTTTGTTTGCCGAACCAGATTCGTCTCGAAAAGAAATATGTTTAAACCATATCATGGATATTGAAACTATACAATTTTGAATATGTTGTCCCAGTGTGTACTCAGTATAAAAATATACCTGGGAGTATTACTTTGACGCTCTACTCACTGTTGGGGTTGACCAGTTCATTACTTCATTAGGTGTGACCAGCCTGAAAATAAACTTATTGTTTCTGCGCTATGGCAATTCTGCTTTTTTGCTTTCTGCGTTTTAACAGAGAACCGTAATAATAGTAAGGCGATAATGAGGATTTATCAAAATAGCTTCATTTCAAACGAAAATACATTAGGCATAAACCAGCGATTGTTTTGAAAATTTGAAGAGGTAAATCAGTTAAACACTTTCTACTGCCATTTTCACATAGCCACATAATAATCCCTCGTAAATTTCTTTTTCACTATTGAGCCCTTGAAAATAATAAACAACTTGAAGATTAATTGACTGTGTGAAAACATTTACATTTGATACATTTTCTATACATAGCGGAGAAAGTAGATACTTACTCTCTCTTTATTAGTTGTTACAAGATATGTTCGGCGCAGATGGTTATTTCAACACTATCCGAAGGTTCATTGCAGGAGATCATATGTCATGTTTCATAAGTACAACGCGTCGAAAATACTCATCTTTACAACAATGTGAAATAATATCAAAGGGTAGATAAAAGGTTTCAAATTTATCCATTTACGAACTTTAATATGACAAGCGATTATGAAGTAACCCATTATGCTTAAAAGAAAGTCGAAAGACCAGGTGAGAACAGATTTCGTATCATATTGGACATTTCTTCCCCTTTATTGATGTAACTTTTGATTATATACAATTTATAATTACTGATGGATGAAAATATCCTGATATGACGCCTTAAAGACGTATTTATATGTAACCTTATAACCTAAAATATTGGAATATGATGCCATACACTTACAAATATCCGTAGATATCGTTGTAAATTTGAGCTGATATCTAGAAAAAGGACATCTTTATGTCCATGGATCTATAAATGAAAAGTACTCGATGAAATGAAAATCAACTTCATCAGATTTCTCACATGAAGTTGATGACAAGTATGAGACATGGTTTAATGGATATAATTGTCAATTATTTTCGGGTTAAGCAATTTCTCCAGAGAAGATCGATCATATTGAAATAGTTCTTAAAAATGAGTAAATTGATAAATGCAAGAATGATTGCTGGTTTTTCTGTACAATAGGCAGTATTTTTAAAATGAGAATGTAAATCATTGGTTTATTCGATATTTTTCTCTAGGTTATATTTGAATAAATGAATGTTACATACATGACTTTATAACCTAATGTTTTGGATAAATCAATATATGTTTAAAAGCAAAACGTCAGATGATAAAGTATATATCAATCGCTTGACGGAATGAGTATATCTTCTTTATTTCTATTGACTGCTTTATTTCTAGCTCTAAATCTAAGACAAAACTAACTTATTGAAGTTAAGGAAATTAGGAAATAAGTCTCAAATAAGAAAAAAATTGGTTTGAATCCATGTCACTGTATTCTTTTCTCAACAGTTTAGTATAAAAGTTAATGATGAGACGTCAAATGGATGACATTTTTTACCCAAAAGTAACGCCATGGATTGCATGTTTTCTTGTAATTTTGTGGATGATTATAAAAGCACTATTTATTTTCCTATAGAAGAATTGCAATTTATATGTGTACAAAGATATCTTAACATTTCATAATCCAAATATTTAAGATATCTCCAGAAAAATATCCTGAAAACAATGCGACAGCAAATGAATATATGCCAATAATTAATATGTATTTAGCATTTTAAACACTAAATCAAATAGCAGTCCAAAAGATTTCCAGCAAGGGATTTTTTTGCAATGTGTAACTTTCATTGTGTGGATAGGATTAACATTTACATTGTAACAAAACATTATTTTGAAACTTCAACGTACGTGATTGATTTTGAGACATTTCAAATTTTGTATTACCTTTAAATGAAAAAAAATATATCGCATAAAAAAAATATTTTAGGTAAGATTAGAGTAGATTTGACCTATTGAATAAATTTTGATCACAAGCTGAGAATTATGTTCTTATGTCCTCTTAATTGTAGCCCTATTTATTATATTGATTTCATTCATAATTAAAGTGCCTTTTCAATTAAAATCTCTTGTGTCTATTTCTCAACTATTTGATTTGCATAAATAGCTTAACTCAGTCCTGCTCAAATTCTTTTTGAATAATTAAGTGTGAAACATTAAGTTGTTTTTTCTTTTAATGGGAATAGACAGTTTTGCAATACGATTGCAATATAGAGATTATTTTGTTTAAAAGCATCAAGCAGGGAAGCCACAACTTCAACCGTTTACAAACTAAGCTCATTTTGACCATATCTTTCTACTCATTAAACTTGATTATCAAAGTCCTCCAATTTCAAGGAACAGATTTTTAATTATGTCCAGTTTCGCACAGAGAGACCATCTATTATCTGCCCCACTTTAGCAATGGCTGGATATTCTCGCCAGATATGTTGTTCAACAGCATTCAGAGTAGATCAGTTTTCAAATGATTAATCCCGAGGCGTTCGTCTCTTGGTTGAGAGACTTACATTACTAAATTTGCCTCACGTTGCTCTTCTAAATCATATATAATCTTAATCATCCACATTCCTTTTGTGATTGCCAAATTATTTATCAAATTGATTTAACCTTCGGAAATAATTTCATATTCGGAATTGATATAATTGTTTGTTTTGTTTATGTTTAATGCATATGGAATATTCATCTGAGTTGTAGTAGATAAAATAATAGATATGATTATAATATAAAATCATAGAAAAAGAACGTAAATTTTTAATTAGCTGAACAAGGATATCTTCCTTTCTACGATAATAACTTCAATTTCTGATGTATTTATGACATTTATCTAATCAGCATACTGGATGGCGATGTCATTAAAATCAAATAAAAACAAATTATATGAAGCAACAATGTATTGAGTGGTTCGTTGACAACATTTGTAGAATTTATGGAAAATCAATCTGTAGGAAAGAGATAAGTATAACTAATCAATCACCCTGCTGTGCCTACACAATTCTCAAGGGCAAGTGTTCTGCTTATCTGTCTGACCTACATGCATTGCCCCCTTACCAGCCACCACGACAACTCCGATGAGAAGACTAGCATCCCCTCAATGTCCGAAGGTAACAGTTAAAATCTTACCGCAATAGATCTTTCTCCTGCCAGGTTCTTCCCAAGTTATGGGAATATCTTCAGATCAATCTCTCCCCATCTTTTGAATATTTCAAGCATCAACTTGATATAAATTTATTTTAAGGTCTTTTGAAACCTAGCTCCCTCCTAGCTCCCAAATCCTGACTGCATTAATTCTTTGTAGTTCTTTCTTTGTTGCGCTTAGAGCATCCTAAGCATTGATTTTGTGCAATATATATATATATATATATATATATATATATATATATATTTACATCATACAAGTATATGACGGTCATGTCATACCTGAGAAACATTGAGACTGTCAGTATAAAGTCACTAAGTTTATGTTTATTGTACATCTGTCTTGACATTGCTTCTATGGAAGATAAGATAACTAAACATATTAACAATGTACACGTTTTTTTAATATCAGGCATTTTATTTGTGACAGACAAAACTTTTGGTTAATTGTATATGTATTTTCACATTCAAGTCCTGTATCTGTTGAAGAAAAACTTAAGATAGATAAAAAAAATTATATTTTAACATATAAATTCTTATATCTATGAAAGATAAACCTGCTAAAGATAGATCAAGTATTTTTAACATATCAAGTCCGGAAGCCGTGACCGATATCAATATATTATATTTTCAGTGGTGAAATATGCCGTTTATCGGTGAAAGTAAAATCCTTATGTCACTGAGTGACATATAACAATGCTATTCTACTCAGTGAAATAACGCTACAATCATATGACGTCAATAAACAATTGAATGACGACATGAGATTGCTGCGATAGCTAAGCAATTTTCCTACTCATTTTATAGAGTTACGGTAATTTAATTCGTTTGGAAAACATAATAAATTGAACGTTTGACATTTTTCGTCGAATACCATGGATATCTCATCTCGTGAAAATAAAAAAAATCTACTTCACGCAATAAGATATACTTGGTAGTCAACGATAAATGTTAAATATCCTCAATTTATTCAACCTCAAAATAGTGAATTAATAGTCATGTATTGTTACCCTGCCTAATTGAAAAGAGGTTTGTAACTATGATGACATATATAGTTCTTTAAGTACTTTTCATGTAAACTGATGAAACAATCATTGTGAATAACTTGCTGAGAACCGTCTTTCGTAACAAAGGAATATGGTGAAAATAAAATCATAAACGCCTACCTGAATGTCGGCGATTGTATTTAAGTTATCTCGAAATTTCAACAGGTCGAAGCTTAAGGTTTTAAGGAAAGACGTTTCTGTTGGACAGCCTAAGTAAGCTTTGGTGTATACTATTTCGGGTGATGACATTAAAAGGCTAACGGATACATAAATCGGACTTGTTTACTAACACTGGTCAGGATTTCAGGACTAATGCATTCATCAACGAGGATGAAAAGTTATCCGCCCGTTACATGTCTGAAAATCTGTACTCTTTCTGACATATCATGTTTCACTTTGTTAAACATTTGTGTTGTAAATTTAACATCCATGAGGAAAGAAGATAGTTAATTATGGTTTAAATAGAATTCATGTTTTCGTTCATAAATCATCGTTGTCAGTAAATCATCAATGTAAAAGTATATACTTTCTTCCATAATTATTTAACAAATGGTTCCATCTATATTCATGTTCATGAATAATGTATTACAATTTCAGGGTTGATTAATGGGTATTGTTTTCAAAACTCACCAAACATGAAAAAAATACTTTAAAGTGTCTTTAAGATGAAACTCTTCAAAAGTGAAATAAATCTACAAAAGCATTACACCTTACGAGTCTCAGTACTTTCATTGATAAACAATCTAATGTACATGTGATAAAGTGATGTATTGAAAGTTATACAGGCAAAATATCAAATTACATTACGCTTCACTTATAGTTTAAATTCCTTTTTCTGATATTGTAACTCTGCTAATAGCATGGATATTTACTTTCTAACCTGTGCTTACAATAACTCCCTTATCGTGTGTCTATTGAACATATCAATATGACATCCTTACCAATTTGATTATGACAATCCCTTTTGATATTTCAAAGTTATTACACACGCTTCTTAAACACACAAAATCATAACCTACATCAATCGCACTCACATAATCGAGGGCGAATCAGACATAGTTACGTACCTGGACAGGTCTAAAGAAAATGTCTGAATCAGGAGAGGAAAACAAGGTAGCCATCTGATTTATTATGTTCGAGTCGGTAAATAACAATCTTAAGCAGTTGCCTATGCCTTCCATTCAGTTCTCAGACTGTTTTTATGAAAATGAACTGATAAATTCATAATGAAATATTTTTTCTTAGATTTTCCTTTCTCCGTTCTGTCTGCCGTCGGATCAGTTCTCGGACTGTTCTCATTAAATGTAATGAAATTTGAATTGATAAATTCATATTTAACCTCTTTTTCTTAGATTATCCTTTTTTTTCATGTTGAGGACATGTTCAATTTATAAATTATATTTAGAAATAGTCAGTATGTAAGTTTATTACAGTTGTTGATCGTTGGAGTTTCTCTTACTCTTATAGTTGATCTCATATCTGACAATCAAATACTGAACGACCTTTCTTGAAAAAGCATGTTTATCCAATGAGATAATGATAGGCATGATATAGATAGTATGATAGATAGATAATTTAGTATACTGTTTATTACTTGAACAGATTAATCAAGGGAACTTACGCAACACGGGAACGCAATATTCCCCTGACTGATGCTACATAAACACTTTATAAATGCCTTCATGCAACATTAATAGATTTTTTTAGCATAACGTGGTGTTTTCTCTGCAGTTTCTATACGGTTAAGCATGATATGTTTATAATTGAAATTGTCTATCAAATGGCTTAGTTGCCAGTGGCTGTGTCAGCAGTGTGACTTTATAGTACTTTGAAAATTGTTTCATCATATTTTTAATGCAAAATGACACGGCCACTTAGAAAACATCTGTCAAAAACCTATTAGCCTTAGGGTTTTTATGATTATATTAAATCACAAAATAAAAAATTGATTTTATCAATTTGTGTGAAAAATGTTTAGGATTGACAAGATTCTCTGTAGGCATCGCAGAATTACCATTATCCTTTGAAAGAAGTTCTTGTTTTAATAGAAAAAAATATAAAACAAATTACGATAAAATATCTATCTTATACTTGCTACTATTACTTTAAAATTAGCATAAAAATAGTTTTGTATTTTTATTAACCAGGCCAACTTGGGTCAAGCAGAAACAGAACACAGCAACCAGGAAGACATCGTCAGCATCGTGTGTATCGACGATCACACCTGCTTCTGGAAGAAAACTGACCCTCTTGAAATTATCCTGAAGGATCTATTTACATATCCTGAGGACACACTCGCAAACGTAGTGTAACTGAGGTGAAATATTAATCGATCTGTTAAAAAATGTATAATTTCGGTCATTTGCTATGCTAGACAGATCAACCTGCCATGTGACTGTACCTGTATGCATGCTGCGCACATGTCATGTTGTGTTGATTCTCATAACCCTTTAAGTTCTCACCAATCACGTCAGTAACAGAGAAATCATCAGAATTGGTTATGCGTTTCCAAAAATTGTATATTTACTAAAATATTCCAGTGTACGAAATACAAACAGAACAGAAATAACAATTTAATCAAAAACAAAAAGTTTCTAAAAATTGTTGCTCATTTGTCTCAATGCATATTCAAGCTAAAAGTGTTTCATAATCAACAGCGGTATTGATAATAGTAGTATACATATATGTAAACATGACAGGCATCTATTCCGCTTCAACATGACATGTACACGTGATTGGTATAAAGGATAAAGTATTTTGTTTCAAATGCGCTCTTCAGACTTTTGAAATATAGAGTGTTGTAAATGTTACAAACATATCAGGTTTAAAAGGAAGAGAATGTGTGTGCCATTCGTAAACGAGCTAAACCAATGACTTATTTATAAAATCCAAAGCAATCATTTTGTCGTATCCAAGAGGTCCGAGGCAAAAGAAGCAAATTCTATATTTTCAAAATTTAAAATAATAAGTCTTTGTTTCAAAGACGAAATGTTCTTTCTTCGTAAACAACTATTAGTTCATTAATTGTAATTGAAGACGATCAAGAATATTTTCTGTCTGAGGGGACAAATAGAGAAAACTGTTTACATTTGATATATTTCTATGATATCCTTTTCTAAAAAGGAAATAGTGTTGTTTTCTTTAGTAGTTATAGTAAATGTTCAGAAAAATTATTTCAGTATACATTTACTTATCTTTCATAGCAAAAAATAAAATTCATAATATTTTTAGGAATGAGGTTTAACAAATATTATTGTACGTACATTGTGAACAGCAGTAGATTCTTTTGGCATTTCAATAAACTTTATTTCAACATAAACGCCATTTAGGAAATAATCGAATGTATAATTTAACCAAGTATATCAAGTATGAAGGAATCATACAGGTAATATATTGAATGATTATAGAACTATTCTGAAGTATTAAACTTTTACCAGACAAGTAATTGGTAAAGCGTTGTATTTGAAAGTACGTTTACAGTTATACAGATGTTAAGGTAATTCATATAAGTTTCAAAATACGCGTCATATTCAACATTTTCCCACAATTGCGAACATCAGCAATGATCATGATGACAAAATCCTATACATGAGGCGTATCACACTTAAAAATATATAGTTATTAGATATTTCAGAAGAGGACCACACTCTAAATATCTATCTATAGCCCGGGGAAGAAGCAGTGGAAAAAATATTGGATGTCATTTCCAACACTTTTCAGGTAAAGCTTATAACATCCGTAGTGTGATGCTCATTTAAAACAGAAACATCATTTTTATGAGAAGTTTTAATTCCCTGCTTGATACCATCAGCAGATTTAAGATTATTACGAATATTAATCTTTAGATATTTTACTTCTTTCAAAATTTAATTTTTTATGAATGCAACCTTGTGTTAGTGCCCTAGAAACCTTATTTTGATAGAAAAAGATAAATGTTAAAAATAAAAATGTCGGACAATTAAGTGAATATGAGTCAGTTACATGACTTTTGTAAAAGTGGTTTTATGGAAAAGCTTCCCAAAAAAATGACTGAAACGCTTTGGCTAAGGTCATGTCTTTTAAAGGTAGTCCTATTATGTTATTAGAATCAGTGAATGTTGTATTTTTCAATATATATGATCAACTTATCAGATGTCATTAGTCGCCATTAAGACTGAGCTAAAACCACGGATTGTGTAATGCTATTAAATATTGAATTATCGATCGCAGAGTATATTGCATACCCTAAATCTAGGTCAAAAACATTTTTCTGACAGTAAGGCAATTAAGAAATTGAAAAGACTTGCCACATACATGCATGAGATGTTCTTTCAGGTCATTTATATATTATTTTCATGAGATCCCTTTGTTTACCTAAAACGTACTGTAGTTTCATATGAGGTTTTCAAACAAAAGAGGAACGGTGATTTCTTTAGGTAAGATAAAAATGCTGATTAATATTGTAGATTTAAGCATTAGCGCTCGTTGTCTCTTAATTCCAGCTGTTCTACTCTGTTTAAGGGAATGTACAGTGACATTATCACCGTTCAGATTACTTTGTCTTACAACAACCTGGAAGAGACCATGTGTCTTTTTTTAAAAATTTGTTATAGATCTGCATGATTTACTACTTTTGGAAATAATTAAATATCAGCCTAAAATTGAAGTAACATTGAAGTAGACACCGGACGTCGGTTGACACATTAATCTATATGGACATATAATAAAAAGATTAATTTCTCGTTAGATTTCAACAGATATTAACTTAATGTTAAGTGAATGAATTGAAGAATATCTATGCTTGAGCTAAGACGAATAAGTTTGTCATACGCCTGAACTTATACAGAATTTGATTTTGTTCAAAAGCAACGTTTTCAAAAATCTTTTCAAGGGTTAACAATCCGTTCATGTTGATCTACGATTGTCTTGTTGAATTTCCCAAACCTTCACCATTCGTTAAAAGTTTCCGTGCGAGCTTTTTTTAACTGTTATATATTTCAGAACTGATGTTTTAAAGTCACTTAACCAATAACCTATCAATCTTTTTTTTTTTAAAAAAAGGCAATCTGCAACAAGAAATAAGCTAAGTAGCCATTTTCCGATAATTTCCGAGTTTGTTTGGTAATAGTCACGCTACAACTCGTTACGGCTCTCAGGAGCCTGATGAATAAGGCTTGCATTACCTTCTAAATGTCAATTTTTTTATAATGGAACACTTAAACCAGGTTTCATGTACAGAATACAATGTAAAAACAATGTAGCACGCGCCAAAGACAAGTCGACATATGATTATGAGTTCTGAGTACATATTATTGCCAAGTTGTTCTTTTATGGGAATTTCAGTTTGTCTCAAAACTTTGAACACTAACGTACAAGATAAATTTTATTAGAAGTAATATTAAACCTATGTGAAAAATGTTTGAATGTGTCTTGGTGATTTGTAAGAACGTTTGACAACTCAATACCTAAAGTTATTCAAATGCAATGTGGTTAAACAATAACCATGCTCCAATAATGTCCTTATCTACTGAATCCAACCATGAGAGAGATCTAAATACTTACTTACTTCAGATCTTTCACTATACCGTAGAGTCGTTGTAAAACTATCAATATAAAGCCAACGTTTTCAGTTGCATGCTGAAAGTAGTTTCATTCCATTGTGCGGGTATGATTGAATGCCCACGTTTTACAAAATAATTCAATAACTCACATTTAAAATTGGTAGTATTGCATACGTGATTTTATTCTTGACATATAACCTTCAACTCAATATCACATATAAAAATTAAAATATTCTTAACACATAAGCTAGAAAAAGTGAGAAACATCTATCCGACCTACATTGTCAATAACTCCATAAAAGAAAACCTTTGGGAAGCCATCAGTAGAGGGACGATAAATCTTTGTCAGAGAATCATCTAATTAAGTGTTAGTGAGCCCTAAATAGGTAATTACTGTTCCGTTTTCTTACCGTGTGAATATATTTCTCTCATACCCTTGTGATCCATGAATTATCACTAATTCAATCTAAAATATCTATATAGAAATTCGTCTTAGTATCTCTACTGATTTTTAAAAAATGTCAATAAAACTATCAATATTGTTCTCTTTTATTCTGTATTATAATCATATCATTGATGCATATGTATCCATGATAAGCAATTGGTGTAAAAAAAGTCAAAAGATAACATCAATGTATCAAGATTTCTATAAAACAGTCCCCCCCCCTTTATAGAATTTATCAATAGGACAAAAATTTAAACACTTTAAGGATATAAAAGAAAACGCTCAAGAAACCAATAAACTACACCGATGATAAAGGATAAAAACCTGAATTCACAAAATAATTTAGAGTCACTTTTAAGCACCAACTAGAACACATTAGCAGCGTTATCGACATCTTTCATATATAAACTTCCTAATGCTGAACCCAAATATTCTCATATCATCTGTGGCTGTCTCTACAGTAAAGACAATGGCGTCAAAACAATTAAGCAATGATTGGTTTCATTTGTATGCAAATGTTAAGTAGTTTAGCTTCTGTAATTAAATGACTCTTTAGATTTACAATTATCATCATGGGAACTATTTATCTCGAGAAGTTTGCTTTTATGAGGCAATTAACACTTTACTAAGTGTCTACTTCTGCCTCTTTATCATAGTTATCACTTTACTTTTCAGCAAATAAATAGTCATTGTATGAACTACGTGTACGAGTGTTATCCAAATTAGTTATCCAACAATTTTGTTTTACGTTTATGAATGAATGATGAAAACACTTGCCACTTGAAATACGATTTAAATCAACTGTTAAATGGCGAGGATGAAGTTACGTTTTTGAAAACATAAAGGATCTTTTGCCAAAATAACATCCAATTGTTAAAGAATTTACTTATTAAATGTAGTTGAATACTTTTTGGCTGCGGAAATTTCTTAGAGTCATACTTTAACCTAAGCTCGCATTAAAGCGATGACATTCTGTGATTTCCACCCTTGCAAAAAGAGATCACTCACTTCATTTCATAAACTATCATATTCCTTCACGATATTTAACTACGACAATCTTTGACATCCATTAATTCCAACCTTTATATGTTTTTTAAGGTGACCGCATTTATTAGTTATAATAAAAAGCTTGATTTACGTTAAATTAGAATCTTATATAACGTATAGTAATATTACACAGAAATGTAAGCTATTCTTACGAAATTAAGAAAAATTACGAAACACCATATATTCATAAACAAGAAATATATCATGGACTAGATATTAAACATAGTGACACAACTGTATTAGCTAATGTACTAAGTAATGTGGTAACGTAAAACACATACTAATATTCATTGATTGAAACATGTTTTCTCGCACTGTTTGAATTTCGGTTGATGTTACAGATATAAGAGAAATCACATGAAATTTTAATCATTAGAAGATAATGCCTTTTTTTTCAAATCACACATGCATGAATCATGATTTCGTTTAGAGTTCTAGATGCCCTAAGGGATGCGTCAATTAAATGACATTGCATTTCGTTTCGCAATCCTTCAGAAGGCGTCAATTAAATGACATTGCATTTCGTTTCGCAATCCTTCAGAAGTTAATTTTATAAGGAAAGTTATAACACAAACATCCATAGGGAACATGCCTTTTCTCAAGGATTATTTATCATTATGTATCTGTTGATATACATCTATAACTTGCAACAGAATGATTATATCTCTCTCTCAATAAAAACAAACATAAAAAGGTATTTTATTTCTTAATCGTCTTTTGCTAACGAGATTTTTTCGCCATTCAATTTCATGTTCATAGTATTGATATAATTATCAATGAGATGCCTTTTATTCAATTTGATAAGGGGACGCCAGTTCAGTATACAATTTGAATTGATAGTGTTTAAATGATGTACGACTATTTATCAATAAATTGGCACTCGTCTTAAGACCACACACATACATGTAAAGATGATGAAATCTTATCATTGATATCAGCTTAATTGCGGCATTAAGATTAAGATGTTTTGACTAAATATCTTCATAACTGTTGATTGGACACGTATAAACAATGAAAACGGGAGGAAAGGGGGCTTTTCAAATGTTAAACTTACGTAAACTGACATTATAGACACAGTGTGTTCCATGTATCTGAAACACGAACTGATAGTTCAGAATGTGAAAGGGATTGCATAGAAGTGTTCGAAAATAGCATGCCACAAATCAAAAGCAATCAATGGCGTACTCTGCTTCTTGAAATATATTCGTGTATCATTGCATTTTATACATTAAAGAGCTCGTTTTAAAGCAAACAGTGACCTTTGAGATAGGCCACCTTTGAGTATCTGTGACAGTTCTGACTGATATAATATCAACATATGTCATGCCTTTTATCCACACCCTGAAATATTGTCCGACAATCTGAGTACTTGAACTTATGAGTGAGCTTTAGATATTTATGTGCAAAGGCTGAAAATGTCATCCAATTTACACACTCTCTGCTAGTTTTTGCAAACATAAAAAATAAAACTTTAAATGTGCTTTTGAAAAAATCTCTGAATTATACATTATTGTCTTATTTTTTGCCCTTTTGGACGACTTTCCAATCTTGTATTTAGACATTTCTTTCAAAAGATTATTTATCCTCTTTATTTATATGCCAAATTTAACTGCGTATCAGATTGCTTCATACACTTCGACATTATTTTTACCATCCAAATTGGACTAGTTTAAATCAAAATACTATCACCCTGAACCAATAGAAACATGGTTAGTTTTTTGCAATACAATATTCAACCTTCTTTAATTGTGTAAAGGGTATAATTCTGCGAATATCTAGATATTTGTCTTCTTATGGTGTATTATACTTTTTTACATTAACAGTACATACACCCTTATTTAAACACGTATTTGACTACCTGTTTTGATTTGCTGTCATGCAAATCATTTTCATTTTTGTAAGTCGTTTAGTCTTACAAACAAATGGTTTTATAAATCTTGCTAAACAAAATACATTCACTTCAACCCTTAGAAAGAAAATGATACTTTCTTACCTTAATTTGCTTTGTTCATATCGTCCTGGAACGCATTGTGGTATATAGTATGGCATAAGCGCGATATTTCTGAAAAGACGTTTCTGAACCAATAAGGAAAAAAGAGTGAACAACTTGCTCCTGCTCAGATTTTCATTGAGGTCTGTGCACACAGCCTCGCACTCTAACAGGTGAGTTGTTTAATGTATGTTGATTACACTTATCAGAATATCTAAGAACGGCTTTTTTTATTTATCTACACGAGCTTAGCAGTACACTTGCTTATGGTATCTCTTTAGTTCAATCAACAGTCAGGGTTTAAAACCCTTTACCATTCTTAGCTAAATCACACCATAAAACACATATATAGCTAAAATCTCTATGGAACTATGTTAAAGAGCCACTCCGTGATTTTCATCACATAATACTTACCTTTGATACGAAACTGAATGTCATATGTAGAGATATAAAATCAAAACATATTAACTTTTCATGTCCTTTTCATGTACTTTGTTGATATTATATTATTTTGTGACTACGTATTTGGTTTTCAAACTGTCTTTATAACCTCAGCAGTGTTAGTAAGACTATTTTTGTCTTCTTCTCATTTTGCTTCGATGGAGTTGTGATGTTCTGATATCAACTACATTTTAAATGATTACACCTATTTGACCTAACGGTAATAAGTTAAAACAATGTCTTTAATATATGTGGATATGCTGTCTGACCTACAAATTGTTTTTTCGACATTTCTTTTTGAATAATAAAACTTTATTTTTTAAAGTTTTTTTTATCATTTCTAATTACAAGTTATCAATCGTTTATAAGGTATTACCATATGATCTATGGTGATTGGCAATTTCCAAATGTTTTACATCAGCTTTGACGTTCGCATAGAAGCTCATAGATAAAATCATTGGCATTTATCATCAGTGTTGATATTGTTTTCATGCCCTTTATAGTTGACTTTATCTTCACTATCCCTCCCTAGAGATTGCCACTATTTGAAAATGTCAAATAAAGTCATTGTTTAAGGAAAAACTGTTTAATCAAATGCGTAATAAAATAATGGTAATGCTGAAGTCCAATTAAACCTATATGAGCAATTACGTTTAGACGTATCTTGCAGAATTAATAAAGATAATCAGTTAATTCATCATTCCACTGTCTACTCATTTAATCTTTACAAGTGATTTTGCTGTTGAGAGAATAATTATTCTTCTTAATGATTATTCTTCTTTCTCACGCCATCCCTAAACCAGAAATATTTCTCAGCTACCTGAACGTTACAGAAATAGGTTGTAATGACTAGAATTTTGTGGCAAGGTAATTTAAAAGCCTTCAAGGCGTGCTATTTCAACAAATCAAGTTTACGATCTTGCAGCTTCAGGTGAATCATTAGTGAGTATCAAATAATTCAATAACTATAGGCAGGAAATAGGCTCCAAATGACAGTCATCGAGTAATGAATTAACTACAGTAGGGAGAGCTGTTGAATGGATGTTTTAATACAAATTTGTGGAGAAATCAGATGTGCATTAGCTGTATGAGAAATGATTAGGGTAGCCACACAGCACGTCCGCATTCACAAAAACGTCCACATTCATCCGTCGATATGGCTGCTTCCCGTTTGCTGAGGGCAAAAGAGTTAGAAGAGTTTTAACTCACGTTAATCACAATTTATCAGTTATTCAATGATCCAAATGAGTTGGAAAGGAGCTGAAAAGAAATTACATATGATGTTGAAAATAAGGAATCGAATTATCTGCTCAACAGAGCTCTCATGTGTGTAGGTCCAACCTTGTAACACAATGAAACTTGAAAACATTGCCAGGTTCCCTGCTTTCACAAGTTATTGTACCTGTAAGTACACTGTTCGTAAAGAATAAAACAAAGTTACAAACACAATTTTTTTCCATTTCTTTTTAAGGCTGGGTACTTTGCCATACAACTTTCCAATTGTAGTAATTTGAACTTCAATTGAATCTTTGACTTACCAGTTATTTTCATTCAAAGGAGGGACCTAGCTATGTTGTTTTGAAGGGTAGAAAAATGCGGCCTTGGACAAGATGATCATGAGTGCACATCCTTAGAATGACTATCAGTATGAGAGTTTAAAAAAACAATATTGAATTGAAGGAAGTTAAGTATTCTGTTTATTTCTTGACCTCATTAATCAAGCATGATTGCCGAAAGTGTACCGAACGAAACATTTTCGCGACTTGGCCGCCAGTGTGACGGCGGTGCTAATGTCGTCACAACCACACAAAAGTGTGACGACATACACGCAGGGGTATAACACTAGTTTAACATCGTCGTATAAATATTACACTGCCGTATCTTAAATGGACGAGTAAATAAAATCAATACTTAATCGGACAGACACAGAAAGTAAAATTAAATGGGGATTTTTCACATACACTCTCTCACACACTAAGGACATAATTTAAGGTATTTTGTAAATGTAGGAGAGAGGCATTCGGAAAGAATGAATATAGTTTCATTATCTTGTAAACATTTAATCAAGGTTTCCTCTTTATTAAAAGGTTTTTTTATTATTATCATCACGGTTTCTTACATAACCGCAAGAGAGACATGACATTATTTTCGTCAAAATAAACGGGTTCATGACAATATACTCCTTCATGGTACTATACAATGATCAAAGAGAGATCATCAGAGTTTACTCATGCGTTTATAAACATATCAGAATATTTTCAAAGCCAAACTATTGATGCAAATTATAAATGCCCTATAGAATGTCACTACATGGCTATTACAATTTATTTTCATCTAGACGGGTTCAATTTGAAGCTTTTGTGGACGTAAGTCTTCTGATCTGTGTAGTGCATATAAAAATTGCAAGAGAAGCAAAATACTGTTCAAAGAAAAGTCATTACAGGTTATTCTTAACATAACTTGTTCATTTATATATCAATAACATCTATTGGTATTTAACCATTGTCAAAAGAACTTACGACAACTTTTTTTAATGGGTAACAATTTGACCTTTACTACAGACAAGACAATTTTAATTCCAAAATGTAGCAAGTACTTTATAGACGGACATTTATATAAATCGTTATTTCTATTTGGATATAAACAAGTAAACGAACTGATGTTTTTATATTTGCCCTTGTAGGTATCTAGATGATTAAGGAGCTATGCGGTGACAAGTATGCTGCTGTAGCAGGACGAACTTAAGACCATAAATATGTAAATAGTTTTCTGTATTAACTTACTGAAGGTTGTGATATTTACAGAACCATGCTTAGCTTGCAATCGTGCAGCAGACATAAAGAATTAGTGATTTTCTGATGCATTAATGATAATCATTACGAAATGGTCCTAATCATATTCATCGAGTTACTATAAAATACAGTATAAATAGTTTTTTGAACATGTGAAAAGAAGACATTTTGCATCTTAGAAATGTTAAATCATATAGGCTTACGTTTCTCAAAATTCCGGCCAGAAAATCCAAGCATACTTTTTCTCAAAGTCAATGATTTTTTTACAAAGATTAAATCGACTAGCTCTGTTCAGTCCTAAATGACAGTTCAGAAAATGCTCACGACTACTGTAATATCATGTTACCATGTTACCATTTATACCATAGTGCACTATCTCAGATAATATATATGTAATTCTCCGTAAGATGAACAAATATCGATTAGTATTACTCAGTTATGTTTATGTATTTCATCAATGTAATGTCAATATTAATAAACCTTCCATTAGACCTCAATATGGACGTAAATCGTACACATAAAGAGTTAATAATCAAGGACCTTCCTTTAATAATCAATGTTGTTTTAACACTCATAGACTGAACACATCCATTTTAGTCCATTAGAACGTTCTTCATTATACTTGGTGCAATAATAATAGTACGTACTTATTGAATA
This sequence comes from Phorcus lineatus, assembly GCA_921293015.1. Classification (NCBI taxonomy): domain Eukaryota; kingdom Metazoa; phylum Mollusca; class Gastropoda; order Trochida; family Trochidae; genus Phorcus; species Phorcus lineatus. The sequence goes on from OV121082.1 coordinate 33,675,412, forward strand.
ACTACTTGCAAAATGTTGCCAATGTGTAATCATTTTATCATTGCTTACATAACTAGAATTGCATAACATTGCTGTTTTGATAAAGATGATAGTTTTTACATCTAATGGTTGTGTTACAGACATGTTAACATACATAGTTACTCATTTAGAATAGACATGTAAACATACTGTTTACCGAAAAAGTAAATCGATGTTTATCATGAAAATAACTTTCTTTAAACATTTATGCTTTTGACATGTCTAAGACCATAACAAATATTCAACATATGATAATACAACTTCAATCAAGCAGTTTCCTTACATTTGTTAACCGTTTGATTTCTATTCATTGATATTAAGTTCAAGATCAAAGCATGGTAGTTGAGATTTACCCATGTTTCTTTGAAGCCCTTGTTATATGTCAAACTCATCAATAGCAAAAGAAGCCGATGCTCGCAGGTTTCACTGCAATGCATAGCCACAATGGCGTCGAAAGCTTTCTCCTTGCAACAATACTACAATGATATAAGTGAAATAATCTTGAAAGCGGAGTTAAACCCAATATCACCTCACCTCAAGAGCAAAAGATGAAATAAGTTATTAATTAGGATAACCGGAAGAAATACTTTACGATATAATGAAGATCTCAATTAGTAAACGTTGTTCTGATGAATGTTGTTGTACAATGTCTCCAATGCACCGTAGGAAAAAACTAAATGTAAAGGAAAGTACATATCCAGTTCGAAATTTGGAATCAAATGCTCAATTCGACTGATTTCTTGAACGTCCGCATCCTGCTTACAGAAGAGTAAAAAAATTCTGTCAAAGGTAAACAAATTGACACTATTTAGACAAGGTGAAAGGGTGTCATTTATACACCTCTCAGGTGAACTTGGTTCTACATAAAACACCTGACATACAACCTAGGAGGCGTATCTAAGTTTGAACAAGTGTGAGGGATGAAACATACATGTAGTACGAAAAGTTTATAATCTACTTTTGATATAATTGCTGAATCCTTGAGAACAACTTCATTTCCGTGAATTTAACGTCGGCTTTTTATTTGATTAGGTTATGCAATGCTTTGAAACATGAACTGACTAAGCATGATAAATTGCAAAAGTTTTCAATGTTAAATTCAAAATTAGTTCTCTCAGAAATAATTATTTAGCCCGAGGCATGAACCAAATAAATTTTCTTTGATCTAAATCGGATGTTCATGACAATAGTTTACCTTTTTTAATGATGTATTTTTTTAAAGCCATATTGATTAATTCTTCATTGGTTTCCTGTACAAAGAAAAGTAACAAAGATAACAAATAATAGATTAGCAAGTAGTAATATGGCGATTGCAAAAAAAACCAGCAAAAGAATTAATCAGAATGTCGGATCATATTTAGCTGTTTTTATTTTGAAAGGTAAATTATGCATGTTTAATAAGCATAATACAGGAAAATAAGTCTGATTGATTGCACCATTGAAAATATGGAGGTGGGATCTGATAAACTCTCTCAGGTGGTAATTGAAAGTATCGACTGCTTCCCTTAAATCTTACAATGCGTCTACATTTTGAAGATTGATTAAATCACAGGGGCGTGTATCGCTTAGAAATAGCTTTAGAAAGACATATATACCCATAGACCCTACCCTACTACTATATAAAAGGAAAGGGATGTAACGACCAAACCACCCCATGCTCGAACAAAGTCAGTTTTCGCATCCAAAATAATTTTTCTGGACAAATTGTTCACTACGATTCGAAAGCTAAATGATTTCCCTACAAAACGAGCTATGGATTGTCAAAATCGGGTAATTATTTCAAAAGTTACATGCAACGACGTCCCGAAAATCGCTACCGCCAGATTTTCAGGCCAAAATCCCCACTCACGGAAAACAGCAAAAACTCACCGTTTAACATCGTTTATTGATTCCAGCAATGTTGACAACACCAATGGAGAGCTCGATTCGATCGGCGACATCGAACTACATGTTCACAATATGAGAACAGCACCTAATTATTGTTTCTACGAGTGCTAGCATACATTTTATCAAAAATCATCTGCTTTGCGGTTGTCTTGTCCACCATAACAGTGGCCTTGACATTCATTTGACCTCGTAGCCGCAGCAAATAAGTAAGTGAGCGAACTCCGAACTCTGATCGAACTCCTCACAGTCCTTTCAATACCATGTTTGTAAACAACACAACGTGGTCGAAAAACGTTTAGGATTTATAGACGTGTCGACCTTACCACAAACAACTGGAGCTGTTGTTTTTTGGAAATTAGTCACATATAGTAATTTAAGAGAGCCTTTTGTAAGAGTTTAAAATATTTATGTCTGAATCGGCAAAAGAAAAAACGATTCTCCAACTCCAGGCGCTTCGAATCACTTCTCTCCGCTGCTGGCAGTGCTGGGAATAATTAATGGACCGATGCCTTCAATTTGCGAAGCCTCCATCAGGTAAGCATCGGCGTATACGATGTTTTCACTGATAATTATATTTTTTTCTTTAATTGCCATCAATCTATCATTTTAACATAAATTTATTATTTTACTTTAGTGATTGTTTAAACATCTCTAAAAAGTTATTTATAAATGTAATTACTTTGCCAATATTCCGTAAAAAAACCCCCAATAAGACAGGCTTAATTGGTTATTGATTTTAGATGAAACTGCCATGTTTTTAACATTTGACAATAATACCAACTTTATCGATTAGGTATGCATGCCTTTTGAAAATTTGAAGGTGCTATATCTGTATATGATTATAAAATATATATGTGAAACTAGAATAGGTAAATGATAAGTTAAATTAAGTTTGAAACCATTTTAACAAAAGTCTAAGTCATGATTTTTATTTTGGATTTCAGATGAAGGCATGCATGTCACAGACATAAACAGTAAGTATTTGATTAAGAATTATGTCATTTTAATGATCTGGTTATCAATTTGATATAACACCATCAAATGTATTTACTAGCACTTCTATTTCTAAGCTGCTCAATATTTGATTTTTATTCAAGACTGTTAGAATACCTGAATTATTTCCATTTTGTAATATCATTTTTATACATGTAGATAATTTAAAGATTAAGCCTTCCATATAACACTTACAAACTGATGGTGACAGCTGGTTAATAGCCTTCTGGCTTTTTGTAATAAATATCAAATATATGATCATGTACATATCTATTCATTTGGGTAAAAGTTTCTAAAGAGAGTAGCAGAGCAAATATGGTTTTAATTTGACAAGCACAAATACATGATGTAGCCTAGAATTATCAAAAAAAAAAAAAATTTAAGAAATAAAGCGATGAAATGTACATTGTTTAAAATATAGAAGTGTTTTTTCAAAAATGATTATCTCTTTGCAGGCATATGTCTCAATTCAGGAGGAGAGAGTGGAGTCACTTTTCCATCATTATTTGAAAGTTTCAGGTATGCACAACAGCCACAATCTAAAGATTTGAATCATTGCATGATATACTTTTTTAAATTTTCTGTTAATGTATTTCAGCAGATAATGTAGAGTTTTAGATATATGCCACTGAGACATGATCCATTTGACATATGTTTCTCAAGGTAATTTTTTAGATATATTACTTCACCATGAGTGAGAAAAGGGAAGACAATTGTCACAACAGGTTTAATGGGAGGAGAGGTATTGGAAGGGCCTAACCATGGGGGGGGGGGGGGGGATAACAAGGGGGTTAGGTACCATGTCTCAAGCTGTTGTTAATGCTGTATGAAACCTTTTTGGTGAAAAGTGTCACTTTGTTTCTAGAGTTTGATTGAGCAATTCTGTAAAAGAGGCAAAAGAAATCCAACTTAAATTTAAAACCTATTTGTTTCAGCTATCTTAAAAGCAAAATGTTGTAATCATAGATGTTTATACAACACACCTTTACCAATGTAGATTATGATTAACCAAATATTAAGTTCCATGATTGTTTGAATTATGAGAGCAACCACTTTGACTATACTTTGTTATTTAAAATGTTAGTTTGTAACATTAAATACAATTAATATTGCAGTACTTGAGGAGCTATAATGACAATGGAACAATCTTTTTTTGCCTCATATTTAATTTGGTTCCAATTTATATTTTTCAGTTACAAGATTCGATATCAAGAGGGGACAGTTTAATCTGGAGAATATCCTTGCTGCATACATGGAAAAGAATCTCTAATACATGGACACTCTTGAAAATTTTCTGCTATTGTAATTCAATAAAATCTTCAAATAAAATAAATGAATTGACTATCAATGAATTTATTTGTGAGGATTCTTTAATATGTTTTTGTATATATACAGACATACAAGTGAGTCCCCAATTAAGAAAACAATACATTTACCCTCATCAAATTTCATCCAATTATATTGATTGTATTGAATTCAATTGATTCTTATTATTTGATATGTGATCATAATAGGTGCCATTAACCTTCAAAGAACTCAATGTGTGTTTTGGGGAGTATAAAATAGTTATTTCATGTGTTTAATACATGAATTTCTAGCCACCTATGGATAACACCCCCCTTTTCAAAGTTTTAGTTTAATACCATTAACCATGAGTAATTGTTAAGACTTTGCATAACTTAGATGATCAGTAGGTTGTACTTCATAAAAGCCTTTCATGATGTTTTCATGAATATTTAAAAGGTTGAGTTGGTAAATTTTAAAGGATGTTCAATACTGAATACAAATACTTTTATGACTATAATATACACAATAATAGGCAAGGAAAGTTTATTTTGGCACCACTTGTAATGAGTGCTTAACAGTAGGTGAAATATGGGCTACAAATAAAATCTGTCTGTTTCGTGCTGGATATATAACAGATGATGTACAAAGAATGTGTTTTTAGATTTTCAATTATAATTTCTACATCAAATATTCAATGCCAATTGAATTAAACTGCAAGCATATAAGTGATTCAATTTCACTTTTCACCTCATCTAGCCTGACATGGGACAATGTCCTAATATAATTTTGAGTACCAATTCCTTGACTACTAAGGATCTAAATTTATTAATTTGGTGACCTAAGAAAGGCCTCCTCAAACCTATTTTCATTTTTTTCTCCTGAAGATGACAGTGAAGAAACTTGAATTTGTTTGTACATTCTAATGAGGATTCTAACTATATATTATATATCTTGTTTGTCACACAGGTCATGGCCTTATAAATATCTTCTTCTTAAATAATCTTAATAAAGCTAAGAAAGATGGAATATTTCTATGCACCATAAGCGATTGGTATTATAATACTATGGTCTAGTGATAATAGATTTTAAAGCCTGATGAGCTCCAGGGTCATATCTCTTTTCTTTTAAAACTGAGAAAACTATTACAGAACTGATGAGCCTGTGAACCTTGTAAAAAGGTTGAGTGTGTATCACTGTTAAGGTTTGTGTTATTCTATCACGATCAACTCAAATTAATTTCATTGAGCATAATTAATTTCTTTGAAGTGTAAAAAAGGTAGAGCCATCATTTGATTACCATTACCATTACAGACATGTTTATGAAACTAAAGAGTTTATTGCTTGCAAGGCAAACAAATTTGGGACATTTTGGGGAAAATGCCCCCATACGCAAATGTTCTAAAAAATATAACTAAATCAGATTTATTGCATTTGAAACAGCAATTAAAGATACAAGTACTGTGCCAGTCTGGAGATCTGTCACTTCAGACATGCTTTTTTTGACCTTATACATAAAAAATATACTGATTACTTTCAGAATGAAATTTATTCTCTTATTTATTGGACACACTGTTAATGTTTGTTCCTTTATCGGGAGGATACAGGCCTTATTTTAGTAAAAAGATACCTATCATTGAATTCTCTCTGCCAACAGGACTATTTGCTCTCAACTTAATCAATTTACCTTTTAATGAGGCATAAATATCTACCTTTCAACTGAAGTTATAAGAAAAGTTATTTTTTTCAACATGATTATACATAACTGTTAATAAGTTTTAATGCAGCATGTTGTAACTTAATTTGTTTTTGTTATTTTAATCTTTTAACTATGAAAATCAAAATTGCTTCCAATAAAGAAAACTAAGGTAACCTTCCAAGCGAGGCATTGCATTTATGCCCCTAACCACTAGGGTGGTTGAACAGTATGAATTACAAAATACAAGTCATTATCAATGATTGCTTTCCACATCTTTTATGATTTACATGATCTCACTCCTGAGCCAAGCCAATATTGATAAAAATATATAATTCTGTCTGACCTCTGAAAAATAAATATCCCCTTTTTTGTCGAACACAGTTTTGATAATTTTAATCATATCACTATTGTTTGAAGAAATGAAATTAAATCACCTATCTAATTGTAATAGAGGTACTCTATAGTCTATATGGTATAATGGTTAACTTATTTTATTAAATAATGTATCTGAACTGCACTGCACATCAAATATTCAACATGGAAGTAGTTTATCTTGAATTAGGAGTTGCTTTCAAATTTGCCTTTGAGATTCAAACCTCTTTACAAATTCTTTTAATTTTTGAATATTTTCTTTTCCAATTATAAAACATAACTGAGTTTTAAAAATATATGCTTTAATTAAGAAGGATAGCGAAATCTATCAAGTTAATGTTGGTAACAGGTTAATATTATATATGCCATCACTTTTTGGAGAAAAAGATCAAAACAATATTTTTAGGTAAACCGAGTAAAAGTTGTTTATATATTCTTTAATAAAACATGAAAAAACATACTAATAAGTATATTGTTCTACATAAATTAAAAAAAAAATTTTTTGTCAATTAAAGTTTATGTTGCGATTTTCTAACGATTCGTTTGAAATTTTGACATTTGCCAGTCGAATAATTTCATATTTCTGGAACGTTTAAAAAAAATTATGATTTGACCAATAGTTATAAAAAACGAGTTTATTTAATATTTTGAGCTCATTAAAACACACACGACTGCAGAAGGGAATTTAATAGAAAATACTCAATGTTAATTTCAACCAAATCCTATAATTTTTAAATTTGCTGCGGCTACGAGGTCAAATGAATGTCAAGGCCACTGTTATGGTGGACAAGACAACCGCAAAGCAGATGATTTTTGATAAAATGTATGCTAGCACTCGTAGAAACAATAATTAGGTGCTGTTCTCATATTGTGAACATGTAGTTCGATGTCGCCGATCGAATCGAGCTCTCCATTGGTGTTGTCAACATTGCTGGAATCAATAAACGATGTTAAACGGTGAGTTTTTGCTGTTTTCCGTGAGTGGGGATTTTGGCCTGAAAATCTGGCGGTAGCGATTTTCGGGACGTCGTTGCATGTAACTTTTGAAATAATTACCCGATTTTGACAATCCATAGCTCGTTTTGTAGGGAAATCATTTAGCTTTCGAATCGTAGTGAACAATTTGTCCAGAAAAATTATTTTGGATGCGAAAACTGACTTTGTTCGAGCATGGGGTGGTTTGGTCGTTACATCCCTTTCCTTTTATATAGTAGTAGGGTAGGGTCTATGGGTATATATGTCTTTCTAAAGCTATTTCTAAGCGATACACGCCCCTGTGGATTAAATTGTGACATATTGACACATAAAGGAATTTATTATCCCAATAATGAACCTATATTTTCAGTTCGTTGATGTAACCATTTGATCTAAAATAAATATCTATTTAACTGAACTTTTAGATCTAATTATGACAGTGAATGTTACACAACAGCCGCTGTCAACTATCAATCTAAGTCCTTATCGAGATCGTAATTTTAGAGATAATCTTGAATAAATTATCTACCCCAAATAGATGTAATTATATACCTTTTAATGGATGCAGTGCATGTAATTTGTATATGTAGATAAATAACACAGAAATGATAATTGAAATGGAATCGTACATTATTCATAATTATAACTTCGGGATTTGTAAATATTAACTTTGATTTTTTTTAAAAGAAACAGTTCCCATCAAATAAACTTTTTAATAATAAATTGTACATCTATTATTTATAATGTCTAACAATAGTTGAGCATTTAACCGTTAGATGATGCTGGATAGATTCATTAATTTGAAATGGATTGCTAGTTGTTTGTTACTATCTCTATTAATTACTAGAAACAAACTTAAATACGTGAAGGACAGAACTAAAGCGTATCTAACAAATTACTTGAAATTACCACAATTAGTATGCTTGTGTTTTTATTATCATAACTCATTTGAATTCATAACCTAGACTTGGTGTAACAATTTTAAAATGAAATTACAAATGTTTTGATAGTATGAACATCCTTTTCCCCTAAATTGTCAACATTTCTTTTATGCTGTGTCAGGAATTGTTTTCTAGACATTTGATATCTGGCTCATAGACCACTGAAAAGTCAATTTGACATCAGGGTAAATCAATCAAAGTTTGATTTGATCCAGTGAAAAAGTCTTTCCATTTAAAAAAATAGAATTCTGAATTATAAGTTACATGCTTACTCATATCGTAAAATAACAATATATGACAATGTTCATAAAAGTAAAATGAAAATGAGTTTAATTGGCGGTTTTCCTTTTGAGAAATGAATTAGTAAATTAGTTAAATTCTTGAATTTGGGTTGTTTGTGAATTTGTCAGCTGTTGATACAGGTCCTTTGTTGTATCACGGTTGAACAATGCTTATTATCTCGTAATTTCATGGCTGTCAGATTGACTTTCAATTTAATTTTTTTTCGATTTCTTAGAAGTAGGGAAATGATGTTTATCATTACATAAATGTGACAGACAGCTTAATATAATCATTTTATAATAAACTTGTTGTTCATGTAAAGTCTTTCTGTTTTTATTGATATGCTTTTAGTTTTGGGTTAATAGTTTCTAGTTGTTCTGTAAGTAGCTCCAGTAGTTTAATGTGTCTTATGCAATGGAACAGTCTATTGGTGTATAGAAGGGAGGTTGGGTTAATCCATTTAATAATGTCTATTTCTATCAATTAACCCCAATCTGTTCTCTTATTGGCTGATTCAAATCAGTGCACTGTCTTCCATGTTTCACACCACCACAGCATTAAGCACAGCTAGACAGACAGACGTTTAAAGAAAGATAAGAATAATCTAAGGTTAGTAATCTATATAATTAGTATTATAAATGTAGTAAATGATTTAGTGTAAAGTATTCTTATTTTGATGTAGCAATAATATATTTCATGAACTTTGTAAAACTTCTCTTTACATAACTTTGTAATGGTGATTGCCGCCATTTTGTATAAATCTAATAATCTTATTAACTTCTTCAATACTATTTTATTCTAAATATTGCTTTTATTTCTTTCCCCTCTTTGTGTGAATGTTTCTAGAGTGAATGGGATTTGAGGTGAGTGGAAGAATATTTTATCTAGAGTACGTGTGTGAATAAATCTTTCATGTATGAAATAACTTGATGTCAAGATATCATGAATCATCATGTCTGAAAGCATCAATGTATTCTACATATCAATGTTTTATACATCACTTAATTTGTATATAGGACACGATGTATACCATCAGCTGAATCCACGTGGTTAAGGACTGATCACCCCGGAACCACATTCAGGGTATGCTTATTTGTATGTTATAATGTTTCATGTGTTTTACATAATGTTTCTATTATGCATATCATGCATAATGTAATATAAGTGTCGTCAATGTTAATTATCAAATTGTGATGATTAATTCATAAAGAATATATTGTTAATTATTTCACTATGTATTGTTATAGTGAGTGTTGGAGGATATATATTATTTCCCTTCGCAATGTGTGCTATATGTCCCATATGTCCGTCATCACCAATTAATGACTGATTGTAATGTATAATGTATTTGTATATGATTTGTAAGTAGCATAACATAACATGTTCTGCAATGCTTGTTTGGATTGTGATATATGTTTTAAGCATGTTTATGTTGGATTTTGATGTATTTTATATTGCATTGCATTGTGTGTTGCAGGGTGTAAATATATCGGTTTGTGCTTCCATCGCACCGGGAATAAACTCTCACAACCCGTAGCCAGTGTTGGTTATCCTTTACCCCACGAGAACGGTTACATAAACGTTATCATTACACTCTCAATCATGTGTAGTGAAAGCCTTTATGCATTCAAGTAATGTAAATCAAACAAAGAAGCTAAGTAGCAACTTTCCGTATATAAACAAATCAAGATTTTTCATTTCATTACAACATGTATAAAAGATGAATAAAAAGGATTTGAACGTTTATCTTGAAACATATTACAACGAAGAGGAACCAAAATGAAAAATACAAAGTAAGGCACACATTATGAAAAGGTTTTTCACTAACCTTAGAAAAGAAATTAATCTCATCAAGCCACTTCAATGCTTGCAAGGTTATAATAACCATTTACGTTTTTACATACCTTATGAAATTCATGAAGCAATATTTTGAAGACATCAAGTATTGTCGTAATGAAGTCGGTCATGAATTGCCGGTCTTAAAGGTTTGAATGCAGTCAGTATGCAGGAAAATTTTGTTTCAAAGTATTAGGTTAAAACATGACAAATGGAATTTGCAAGGCATTATTATTTTAATTGACAGCACATGAATTGTGTTCATTATTTATCAAAGCAAGTCTGAATTTCTAATCCCTTTGTAGTTATGTCTCAGATTTATCGTTGCTTTCAAAGTTTTAATGACGTTCGTTCTTGAGTTGTTTTTTTTTCATTTAATATACAATATAGAATTTTCATTAGAAAGAATATGAGTACGGATTTTATTCAAATGTGTTTGATATTTTTCTTAATTCTTTGATAAAATAATTTATTACTGATTAATTGACTGATTGTTGAAAAAAACAGTCAATGCTATTGATTTACACTTGTGCAGCTTGAAGTTACTATCTTGTACTCAAGCAATTTTCCATCCGGGTTGTGTCGCTGTTGCTGAATACTAGTCGTCTCATTGGCTGGTTAGATAGATAGCGATGGGAGGCTTTTGGCTTAAAGGAGATCAGGGTATATGGAAGGAGCTCGAGAAGCGGATTGAATAACGCTGATGTAGCAAGATGAGCAAGGCTCGATCAGTCAAATAACATGTCTTTCTCAGGGCATGAAGCCATAATATAACAGTTAATCCGAGGTGTATTGCCCTCCCTTGGGAATACATTATCTTTCCATTAGAAAATCAATCAGGTTAAAATGTACCTCAATTAATCCCAAGTGTATTGCCTTACTTTGGGAGTATATTCTCTTTCCTTAAAAGAGTTAATGAGGTAAAGTTCACCTTAACTAGCTAATGACTGCTTTATTGCTTTCATCTGTTAATGTATTTTCTTTTCATAAAAGAGTTAATCAAGGGATAACCCTCGAGGGTAATATGATCTGATTTATCATCTCTGCAGCAGTGTTGCCCGAGCCATCAGGCGATGAGCTGATAGTTGCGAGTTTCGTAAGAAAAATGCATCGATGATCCAATTTCAACCGAGTATTTTACTGTATGGTAAAAGAATACTTAAATGGGAAAAGTAGGGTTAAGTACTTCCTTCTAGATCTGTGAGGAAACGACTATAATTTTCAATGACCACCGTGGGAATCATTTTCACGAGAACTTGATTACATGATCATCCAGGCCAATATCTCGTAACATTTATTCACAATTTTTTCACCTCTGCCCCTTTTTCATTTAAAACTTTTCAGCAAAGATGTACTTTTAAGATGAACAATGTTAGAACGTATAACTCTTTGTTGTAAATCTATAAATCATCAAATAAATATTTTCATTCGATATTTGATCTGCGTTCATAAAATATAAATTAAAATTTCAAAATAATAGTATTTCATTAAAAGATAAAAGGGTCTTGGTGTTGCTGACAATCTCATTCAAACTTTCATACATGACTTTTTGACGCCTTTGAATAACATTTATTTCCTCATTAAAGTCACAGTATCCTTTTCGCAAGATTTTAAAAATAAAAAGCAGTCAAGTAAATTTATGTTTATCGTCTCAACTAATTTTGTACTTTCATACTTCTTTCGTACAAACACGTTTTCGCCGTCAATAACATTATAATACATAGTTGATTAATTTCTCAGGAATAGACTTAATTTTCCTCTGATTCTCAACGAAAATACAAATACACATCATATATCATTAACATTTGTTTTGCTACAGAGATCACCAGAGAGATTCACTGTTCCAAAGGAAGTTGCGGACAATTGTGAGACTTCCACCTCATCTTACTGTTGACTCTAGTTTGTTGTACCGCCAAATGATAGATGAGTTCACACGTGTAAGTTCAGGATAAATCATAAAAACAAAGGGATCATCTGAGTGGGTGAGTGAGTGAGTTGGTGTTTAACGTGTTTTGAACAATATTCAAGCATCCAAAAGAGAGTGGACAGATAAAGGGGAAAAGACGGAAATGTGAGTTAGTTAGTTCATTTAAACACTGGATAGGAAGTTATGGAACACCGAGGAATTTATAGTGTCAGTTGAGAAGAATTCAATAACGAAGTCAGCGACATCACGATAAAGACAACTGCTGCATATAGTATCTGTAATATCGTGACATTGACTGAAATCCTTTATATTGAAAGTGAAGAAAGACAAAGAATGAGACTGCTAAACAGTGCTAGCCTGGTCCTAATGGCAAACGTGTTTTGAACAATATTTCAGTTATCAAATACGTGGATGACAAGCATCTAAAAGAGAGTGGACAGATAAGGGAGAAAAGGATCGAAAGGATAAAGGAAAAACGGCGAGAAAGGCATAGCAAGAGATAGAAAGCAGGTTTAAGAAGGACTCAAATGTGGTCTGGCTTCTACCCGTCGACCTGTCCAGCGTGGGTGCCCCTAATAGGAGCATGTTAGCTCCGGCTGGCATAGCTCTCAGGGTCTCTGAAGCACGCAAACCACCACACCACGATAAGGTATTGAACTCATTGCAGAATGTACATGGTTTCAGTCAGTGTCAGTTCTTGTTGATCGTCCACCAGCTCTTGAAGGGACAACACATATTGTCATAGGTGGTTCCCACATAACTCACACAGGCTGAATGCCCCGAGAAGATGAGACAAACTTTAAGTAAACAAGTGAAATGCAGTATCAAACATGTAGCCAAGTCTTTACAAGAGCCCAGATCAAACAGAATGGAAGGTCCCATGACATGCGAGTTGTCAGGATGGTGTAGTGGTTTTTGAGGAACGCATGTGCTTGTTCACCAAAGAAATCGGTAGTACACGGTGATGCTTCATTGGTGGTATGTAAGGGGGCCATATCATACGGATAGCTAGCAATCACAAGTTTTCAACTCTTAGCTCGCAAAGAATCCTTGTGAGAAGCAAACTAGCTTGAAAGACCTTGTAACTGGCCGTTGAAATTGACACATTTTTTCTCAAGTAGTATGCTCAAAGAGGTTGATATTACCAGTAGTGTGCGTAACGGACAATCGTCAACTCTATGATGCTGTCGTGGCAAACTTTCTATAGCTAAGGATGACAAGTTTATTGATGTACAACTTCTTTATTACACAATGGCGACCTTTTGGTATGGATCCTTATACAGTTGCCAAGCATCTGTAGCTAGTACCATTGATTTTTGACATATTTTAATTATATCTATCCTTTGTAATTTTGTAAAGTGCTGGCAGTTAAGTAAGCATGAAAGGTGCTTAGCTTACATGACTTTCAAAAACGAAATTTAAGTAAAGCATTGGCACAATACAGAGAAAGAGGAGCTTACAATACGAAAACCAATCTTTTAATGGCCAAGTAATACATCATGGATTAACTATTGAACATAGTGAAAAAAAATTATTCGCCAGTGTCTTTAGTCGTCTATAATAAGCGTAGTAGGTGCTACCTTTCCTTTAAGTAAATAAAAGCACATATGCATGAGTCGTGTAATAGTATGGTTTATATTCAGTGTTCGAACTCTACAGATGTCCCAATTAATGGAAATGTATTTGCCGTTGTAGTTATTCACTAGTCTGTTTTCATAAGCTAAAGTATAACATAAAAATAAAGCCAGTGGCTCCTTAGCACATCACTCTGTCTTTAATTTATTATAAATGGTCGCAGGGTAATAGTTGAGGGGACACAGAATACCTAAATCTATAAATCATAAACCCATCAGCCAAGGACAAGCTTTCAGCTTTTTAGGGGTAGAGAAGAAGATGAAAATAGGCTTTTGGGCGTGGTCCTGTAGCCCTATTTAGGGGTGTAGGGTCACCGAATATTTGAATTAAAAAATCCCCAGTCATATACTCTGTACACAAATTTTCACATTTCTTAAGATACTGGTTCTATATAACAAGTTGAAATAGTAAACACCGAAAATCATGCCATTAGGTCATCGGGCTTTTAAGACCAGATGAACTAAAATCTGAGGGGTCGTATCATGTCTCGTTTTTTATCACGTATCTATTAATATAACAATATCTTTAGAAAGAATGCTGATATTGAGTCAAGTGTCCGCCCCAAGCACAGAGTGTTTTCTATGTTATTTAGTCATGTGATTCGTTGATCATGATCTTTTGCTACCGAATTGTTTTACATCCCTGAATTCTATTCATATCGTATTGATGGATTCCGCGTAAAAAGCCAAAGTTGATAAGGAGACGGTAAGTCAGGAAGTAACAACTGAGCTTGAAAACGGCCTTTCCTTACATGACTTACCAAATGAAATTCTAAATGAACCAAATGTCGTTTCACACAGAAATCGGGGCTCAAATACATAAGCACGCAGAACATCTAATTTTAAAAACAGTCAAAATGATTTGACTTGTATTTGCCTGTATTCTTAGCGTATTGTCACATGTTATAGCACTAATTATTAGTCATTTTATATCATATGATTTCTAAGTTTTCGTAAATTTATTGTATATGTTAAAAAAAATTAAAAAGGGATTTACCATTCAAAACGTGTTCAAAACATTGTTATGAAACAAATTTGTATTTCTTTCAAAACAGACATGTATGAGTCATGATAAAATGTTTTTACGAAACTTTATGTAAGGAATATTTCTTTGAAAGGAGCTGTCCAAAGAAATTGTTTGTTTCAGTTTTTCGTTGTTTGACAGTTTACAATATA
Organism: Phorcus lineatus; assembly: GCA_921293015.1. Taxonomy (NCBI): domain Eukaryota; kingdom Metazoa; phylum Mollusca; class Gastropoda; order Trochida; family Trochidae; genus Phorcus; species Phorcus lineatus. The sequence goes on from OV121082.1 coordinate 33,690,436, forward strand.
TAACATAAAATGCTCTGGAAACGTAACTTTTCACAAGGATTCTTTAATATTAGTCATCTATTTGAATATCTCTCTATAATTTGTCAAACAATATCTCTGTTCTGTACAAACAACATAATAATAATGATAAATAACTAGGACTGTCGAGGCAGTACTTAGGTTTTCAAGACTTCTTCTTTGAGCTACAAACAGTGTTTTACAATCACATGCTTTTTTGTCTTAGTGGTAAATTATGTATTATCAAAATGACCAAGTTAAGTGTGGTTATTGCAGAGAAGTTGATAATGCGAAAAAGATGATACTTATGAATTGGTCATGCCTTACGTGTTTTTTTTGTATTGTTATTACCTATCTTTCAAAAAACGTTTCAAGTCTCTAAATACTTTTTGAAAAATAAGCCCATGTAATTTGTCATGATGTTTTGGATGTATCTCGTTCACAAAAAATGTACAAATAATAATAAGAAGAAGAACTTGAAGAAATCGGATAAAAACAATAAAGCAACTTGTCTTGAATACCTGATAATAATAATTCGGATAAAAACAATAGGTCTTCTAGAAATGGTCTTGAAGACCAAATAATTGGGATATTTATATGGCCCCTTTCCACGTCTATGTTCAAAGCGCTACCTACATCGTTAGCCTAGGCCTACTTTCAAAGCAGCTAATTAGCGCTAAGCGCGACCTTATAGGTCCGTAAATCCCTATATTCATGTGCCCATTTAACAGCTGGGTGGACTGAGTGCAAATTTTTGGTGCCTCCACCAGGATTCGAACCCGGGTCGTCAGCATGAGAGGCCAGAACTCTAACCACTACACCACGGTTCTCCACAACAACATGTATTTTTGGTTGATTGCATTGGACATAGTATCTATTTATGAGAGTTCATTAAAGATCATTATATGTTTGTGTACAATATGCATTCCTAGAGATACGCTCTGTGAGTTAACTTAAACTTAAAGAATGATGTCATTTCATTCAAAAACACTTTTGCTTATAAGGATAATTGCCATGCCAATATGTTCACTCATGCCAATAAAAACCAATGTAAAGGTTTATACATCACGATTCTGATTGAGAACCTGATATACACTCACGTCAAAAGTTTAGTACATTCTAAAGAAAATTATGAAAACTTTAGTGGTAGTATTAACTATTGTAGAAATAGTGCAAATAGTATGTGTTATTTAGTATTCGGCACTCATGAAACAGGTAATGAAAACTCATGAGTAAATGTATTATGTATTTTCATTTAGGATAAATGTTTTATTGAATATAATCATAATTCTTGTCCAAGCACTTCATAAAAAATAAAAAACAGCATGTTAAACCTTGCCTTAACTGTCATTATATACAGTATTTTCTTTGTATCAGGTGTTCCTGATTGTTCAGAAATTGCATGATCGAACATTCGGCAAAAGATTGAGAGATTTATTTGAATATAATCAATGGCGCTCTTATTTTTCTGTAAATGTATCATCAGTCATTTTGTATTATATCAAATGGTTCATGTTCTCTCGGCAAACACCAACAGTTTCAATGACCCGGACGATTGGCCATGCTGTGAACTTTGACAGTTAATGATAAGTGACGGATCTAATATCAGAATATGTCTTACCTTAACTCCACACCCTGAAATAATGTCCCTTTATCTGTCTTCACATACTAATTAGAGAACTTTAGATATGTGGTGTCAACATCTGAAAACATCTTCAAAAGATCGAGACTGTATGACCGCTCTTCTCATGTTTCCTATCATAAAATATGAATAGTCAAACTAAAATATCTTTCTATGTAAACAATGATAATGCTTTTGATTTGGCTGTTTTCCAATTTTCCAATACTTCCCAATTTGTGACTTTCCCATTTTCCCATTATATGTTAATGCAGTTCATAAAAATCGCCTTTTTATATACCAACTTTGCTGGTCTAGTTTAGATCACAATATTACCACAATTGACCAAAATCATCGTCTTAACATTTTACCACAAGACAACGTGGTGGGAGCTGGTCCCATGCTTTTCTCAGTGAGCCACCATCAATGAAATCCGGCAACATATGTGGCTCGCCGCATAGATGGGTTAACCAATTTATTGCTTGATAGAGAGTCTGAAGTCCAGACTGAAACACGAGTTGATAAACTGGTGGTGTCAGCTTAGGCAAGAAACTATTTTTTTTATAAATGTGTCCAAGAACTAGAAACGTATAAATGGTTTGGAGTTGATGTTAATGTGGCGGATAACAATGAATTTTTTAATGGCTGCTTGGTTATATATTCATTTAGAGTTGAGAACGAAAAGAGGCAGGATGTTTGTCCTTACACCATAGAGATGATGCTTCGAGCACGCCCTAGTGCAGGGCCTCCTTCATAAAGGTGATCGTAAGTCATTTAGGTAATTTTAGTGCAGTGTTAAAGCATAGAAGTTAAGGTTAACCTTAGTAAAGGTTGCTTTGTGTAAGGAGGCCCAGAGTAATATAAGGATCCTCATTATTTACCGTGCAGTACTCAGTGATAATCTTTCTTTTCGTTCCTCAACTATGCCTACTACTATATTTTTAATTATGTAGAAACTTAATATGATTAAATACGCTAGTAAAATCTGTACGTTTTAACCATTGTTTACATCGATAAATCGTATCTAAACTCATTTAGTCATTGCTTTACCGACAACTACCGTGATGAATGAATGAAATATTTCAATTATTCTTTGCTATATTGCATCATATTGTGATGACGTGCTGGGTCACTCAGTGGTCCTAACACGTTACCTAACATCGTTGTCAGTAAGACTCTTCTGCGTTCGTCTTAGTTTGCTCTGATTGAATTGTGAAAAGGCAAACTATTTTTCAATTAAGTATAACAATTAAATTTTTAAATAACTATTCAATCCATCCTCTTACGATTTTTATCATTTCATTGGCAAAAGATCATACTTACGAAAAGAAATCAAATGAATTATGTGAATTTGCAAGATGTGTGAAGGGCTTTATTTTAAATAAATCAGCTATGATGTTTCACATACAGGCATATAGAACAAATATAACAATTATTACCCTTCCATTTGTCTTTATGTAATGTAAAAACCTTTTATTGTTTCAGAAGGATTGTTAACTTTTTTAAATCAATACAAAAATTATTATTTGTATGATATCAGTATATTACAAATATATTATTGAAAAGTACAATGTAAAAATATGTTTTAATTTTCTTCATTAACAATTCACAAACGTAAGCAATCAAATCATATAAAATGAAATAAAGGTTCGTTGTATAAGACTCTATATTTAAGGATTCTGATGTGAACAAATCACGTATTTAATTCGCCGAAGTGACTCATATAATCATTTCATGCAGCATTACAATATAATCACTTCAACTGTATATCAAATCCCTTTTGCCAGGTTAAAGAAGTTGATGAGTTTCCTCACACCATCTGTGAAACATAAATAGATTTTGACCCACGAAAGGGACTAAAATAGATTTGAATTAATGGATATTTGGCATAGACGTATTTCAAAGCCTTCAGTGCGTGCTATTTCCACAAATCAAGGTAACGATCTTGCAGCTTTAGGTGAATCATTGATGAGTATGTAATAATTCAGTAAATATGGGCATGAAATAGGCTCGCGATGACAGTCATCGAGTCATGAACTACCACAACAGGAAAAGTGGACATTTTACATCAACGATATATGCTTAAGCAAGCACTGGATCCTGTAATCCAGTCGATATATTTCTGTTACACTATAATCTTGCAGATCTAAAATCGAGTATTCAAACATGTCAGATGAAGTTTCCTGAATAACAATCAATAATCATTGAATTGAAAAAATGTTGGAACTTTCTCTTTGAATCTGTTGTACTTTATCAACATAATACATATCTCAGAATAAGTTTTTAAAACTGAAAAATATCACTAAATTATCTTATTTTTTAATGTTGTGTATTTCTCTGATGACTCTGCCGACATAAATCTTAATATTTAACAAAACGTCATAAAGATTATTGCAAGAACACCCTTAATGTGAATCGTCAAGAATCATCCTTAAGCAGGAATTCAATAATATTTAATCTTAATAGTCTGTTAACAAAAAGAATAAAGTAGTGTTCTTTCCACACAATCCAATTCTCTCCTCGCAGAGGTAGCTCCGTCATAAATCCTGTTGCCTTTGTATATACCAGTGTATGTACTTCCACAAAAACCTTTTATGTAAATAGTTTTGTGAATAATTATATAGATCTGACTATAATTTTTCTGACTTATTAATTAAGCGTTCATGGTTGCTTGAGACTTTTAACAAAAATAAACAAATGGATCCAACTGTTTTAAAAGATTTCTTAAGACAAATAATTTAAGGGGTGTGAAAAATCATGCACAATAAATGAAAAATGAGGATTAGAAAATGTATTTTAATCCATAAAGGCATTCCTATAAAGAGTTTAGAGGAACGTGAAAATAGAACCTTTTGTATCGGAGAAATGTTAAAGCATTTAGGCTATGTTTATCTCAAAAGCCCTATCAAAGGATCCAAGCATTCCATTTCTATAAGTCCATAGTTACTTTAAGCGAAGGCTAAATCCACTTTCTCTTTATTCAATATAAAATTCTAAATGACAGTTTCTTAAAATGGATAGAATCAGCCATCATACAAATTCTTCTACCTGAATTTATGATCCTATACATCTCATAAAGGTTTTCTGAGATAAATGGTTTGAAATAGTTCTCGTGTGTTCCACACTACTTTTATGTTTCATTAATTCATAATCGGTAATAAACCGTTTTATACAATAACTAACAAATAATCTGAAGTGTACATCCCAAAAGTAAATCATCAGGGACAATCTATTCAGCAGATGTTTTTGATCAATGAAAACGGAATTAACAACTTAAATCCCAGTCAATCAATGCAGCTTTCCAAATCACAGTCTATGGACATCTGCTTACAAACCTTTAGCTCATGTTAAATGCAATAATCATCACCTTCAAGAGAAAACTTAAAAACATGACTGTTAGAAAGTTTCACTTCAATTGTAAACAAACTCAGAAAGTGATTTTTTCTTAGTACATAACTATGGTTACATAACTCCGGCCCTTTACAATCAAGTTTAATGACAATTTCAAGCTTTAACAAAGTAATTGAGATTTACCAATGTTATTTTAAAACCCTCGTTATAAATGATACAAACATTAAACGATGAACATAAATGTGACCAATTTGTCACTTTATTAACTTCCATGTCAACCTAACTGTAATTGCATAGTATTTTCTGTAGTTGAATTTAAATTTTTGCAACATATATACGCATGCATGTTCACAAACACACATACCATCTGAATACATAGATAAGGTCTAGTGCAAAACATAATCAAAAACTTTAAAAGTAAACGCTGTTTTTACAAATGGTATTGTACAATATATTTTTAATCTCATGTCCTGAACGAAGAGGTAAACCCACTTTAAGGAAATCAGTTTGCAAGGAGGAGTGGATGTTATTAATTGGACCTATTTCAGAAACGTCTTCGTCTTGCTTTCAGTAGAATGAAACATTCAGATATAATGACACAAAAATCACACGTGAAATAACGAAAAGTTATGAAATATTTATCTGTGGAGAAAGCAAATGTATTGTTAACGATGACAGTTGCGCTTAGTATTTTCATTCTTCGAACTTCCTTATGTAGCTCGGTGATGACCTTCGTCATTTGACCACTCTAGTAAAGGAAATCGTTTTAGTGGCGGGAGATGATTATACAAAACAGAAACATAATACATTTGATGCAATGCTTTTAGCTGAACTTTTACACACAAAAAACCTTGATGTCCAGACTAATAAGCGTATATAGATGTTAGCGTAGAAGGTCTGAGAGGTAAATCTTTGTATACAACTGTTGATGCCTAAAATAAAAGGCATATTCCCAACTTTTTCATTATATCAAGTCTACTAGACTCTTTACAATTCGAAAGCTTGTTGTTTAGAGTGGTTATGAAATGCATGGAAATAGGACCTGGCTAACCCTGAAAAATATCAAAAGTTTTAAAGTTTAATTGAAAATCAATCCTATCAGTCATGATCTACGAGCCCCTGGCATGCACCAAACTTTTTGATTACAGTGAGCCTGGCAATGCACCGTTCCTGTGAATGGGGACTGGCATGTTAGAGTTCCGACCACGTAAGGACGATAAGTCAAAGCAATGCAAACTAATTATTGTATGTGTTGATTGTATGAAGACGGGTGGAAAATAAATGACATAGAATGGATAGGCAAAATATTACAATATGACAGTTACAGAATCAATGTTCGACTTCGACTTCGACTTTGCAGTGATTGGTCTAAGGAAAACATTCTGGATAATAACTTGAAGTAAGTGCGTAGTCATATTGTAAGGTTTCAATATTTGGCATAATGTTTATTAAGTAACAATGAAAATAAGGTCTTGTGATGTTTACTTTTGAATATTGACTCAATTAGTTCATCAAATTCTTGAATTTGTGCAAATACAGAGTTGTTTGTTTATTTGAAGCCTGTTTAAATGGCTTGCGAGATTGAACAAGTTCGAATGAAGCTAAATATCTCAATTCCATGTCCCTTTTTCTTATCTTTATCATAAACCTGTCAATCATTTGTAATGAAAGCCCTTTTGCAACCAAGAAAGTTCAATCATTTCAAAAAGGAAATTAGCCATTTTTCTTGCATAACCTAATGAAGATTTTTTCAAGGAAATGAATCATGTTTTAAAGGAATTTTAACATAGCATGACGAGGAATGGAAATTTGATCTTGAAACATTCATTACAATGAATTGAAACTAAAATGAAACATGCACTTCAACGTAGCATGCACAAGTGATGAAAAGATTTTTTAATCAAGTTAAAAAATAAGTTGATCTCATGAAGCCAATTCTGGCTTGCGAATCTTGCATTTTAATCCAAGTTACTTTTTACATACCTTTTGAAGTTCGGGGACTAACATTTTAATCTTATTCTTAATAATACTACCCTTGATAAAAATGATGAAGTTATATTCTTTTCCGTTTGATAATCCTTATGTTTCCGATTTTTACCTATTGTATTAACATGTTACTAATTCAGTATTTCTTTCTGGAAATAAGGCGCAGTCATATTCATAAAAACCGTTGTATTTGCTATCTATTTTTATATCAATAAGTGTAGTGTTTCCAAGCTTCCTTCAATAAAATAATAACATGAAAGTTCAGTCAATCCATAATTTGTATTCCAAATTCGCACGTGGTATAGTTTGCATCAAGCTCATGCAGATATCTCGAAAATCAGTCAAATAGCACATATCGCGTAGTTTACTGGTAATGCTAAATCATTTACGTTTCTACGAAGTTTTCAGCGTTAAATGATTACATATTTACGTGAAACATTATGGTATATCATAGAGTCCTGTAACTTGGAAATCCTCATTATCGCACACATTTCGCACACACAAAATGGCACATGGTCGACCAAGAGAGATAACTTTAACAGACTAAATTGAAAGCTTGATATTGTAAAGATCTTTGAATACTCATCATGCATTAAATATCAAACATTTTTTTTCTCATCAAGGTACATAAGCAACTCTATATAAAATTTGTTGGAAATGTAACATACTTATCATTATGATACTAATCTCTGTAGGAATTAAATCACATATGGACTTACAATATTGTTATCAGTAAATAGCATTTTTTCAAAATAAGTTGAGTAAAATCTTATTTTGCATATATGTAATGTAAAACCCTTTTCCCTAAAGTATCACTATAATAAAGTTAACATTTCAAGTTTTTAGTAGCAGCATTAGATAACACGTAAAATGGGTAATTAAGAAACAGTAATTTGCATTAGGGAAATAATTTCCAATTGAAAGTCATCGAGGAATAACGTTAGTATGATATGGATAGTATGTGGCAACGTCTGCACAGTAAAGAGGACATTTTCAATCAAAGTAAAGTAAAGGCTAAAGAATACGCACTGTTGTATCATTCATCAATTCCTTTTCAATTAGTCTATTTTTTTGTTACGAAGACTAATTCGAGTATTTGATCGCTAAGTTGATAAGTTTCTAAGTAGATATCATGAATCATGACAGCATGAATTGATTGTGGGAACTTTATTAGATTTCATTGCCGTTATTACATTTGTGACTAGTATTGTTAATGGTTTTGCTACAGCTCTTACCATAGCTAACTAAAGGCAAAGAAAAAGGAAAAGGAAATTAAATGTTGCTAATCGTAAGAAATATGTTTCAATCAAATTAAGATTCTTAATCTAACGTGACCAGTTTAATACAACTTAAAAAATCCATTTCCTGCGTAAAAGATGTTGAAAGTAAAATTGCTGCATGCAGTTTTCACTTGATACGGATACCTTTTTCTCATACCACAGATAATCTTTTTCTCTAACTACAGGTCATTGGTTTGAGTAATGAGATGTTTACCCTCAAAAGAAAATTGTTTGTGTATAAATTGATATAAAATTGAAGAAAATTTTAAGAAACCAATTTTTCCAAAAATTAACAGAGCCTGTAACAGCATGCTCTCAAATAATATGAAGCTGAAGTGAAATGACACATGGTGTCAGAAAATTGTGTACTTGACAGTTATGTTTCTTCTCTCATTTAATTATGAAGAGTTATAAAATAATCCTCGAAAAGACTGAGAATTTTATAGTTATATTCTTAATATAAAATAACAAGAATGCTCCTATATGAACAGATTAATAAGTACATGCGACATCTTTATGTGTAAAATCATAACAATGATTCATAAAAAAGATTAAATTGATAAAGTATATGTACTCTGGAAACATAGAATTAAGTTTCGTATAGTTAAAGAACTTTTCACATAACTTTCAATTGTATGACTTATGATGATTATGATTATCATTTACACATTGGCGATACATTTATACATCTAAATAAAGATAAAAGCTCCAAAGAAGAATACTGATAGTTAGATAGTATAGATAGTGTTACAGACATAATCTCTGTTTCACTTTCCTAGCTTACGACACCAATTTGACATACTGCCAACAGAAAAAGTCATTCAAAGCATAACTTTTTATTTGTTTGGATCCGATTGACATTTCTCAATAATCAGTTTTGGTTTTAAAGTACAACTCTACAAATTCAAAAAATATTTCATTTCAGGTAGCATTTGAGGTCATGCAGAACTACTGATAAAGTGAGTTTGTATGATAAATCATATGTGGCTTTGAAACGTGGCAAAATACAATACAATACGAGGTTGATTGGAGTTTTGACCCAACTGACTTTTATTGTCATCCCCAAAATGTCAAATACATAGATAGTTTTCAATCATAATCGAAAAACGGCTTTATATGTGTTTCTTAGCCAACTCACACGTGTGATTTATATATTACACAATGTCATCCAAAATCATTCGTCCAGCTGCGTACAATCAAATACGTTGATAAGACTCTTTATATATGGATTGCAAATGATTAATTACTTGAATAAATCCTCTTTGATAAGACACTGACCCTCGAAAAGAAAGTCATCTGTGATTCAGTGATGCTGAATTGAAATTCATAGGAGGTTACACTTCCTTCCTGCTAGAAAATAGAAGTGAATCGCTTCAACAGATTTCTTGTGCGTAAAAGTCAAACATTTCAGCAGAATGAAGATTACAGATATACTGTCGCCCCCTGCTATCACTAATTGGTTACCTGTAATCAACTTAGTTTGAGAAAGAGACATTCAAGGTTTAGACTAGAATAAATGGTTTTTTATAACAAAAACAATTTAGTGTTTACTGAGTCGAAGTAAATTTAATGAAATTGCCATCGATTTATTTAACTATTTATTCATGTAAACATAGACCTACAAATTCTATCTCATTCCAAAGATATAAAAATATGAATTATAAATATGAATGATTTTGATCATTTAGATTTTCCTATTGCACTAACATTATTCTCAATTCAGAATAATGCTCTTTCAGCGTTGCAAAAGAAAACTATCAATCGTCTTTTAAATTAAACTATTTTACGATATTCATAATTTAGATTATCCCCTGCCATAACAGTATACTAATTAAAATCCGATGTTCTTTTTGCATCCAGAAAGACAATTATTCATCATTCCTTTTGAAGTAATTGACCAGTCACACCATCTGGTTGATTTGTACATTTTGTCTGTATTCAGTTATTATAACGACCTTAAAACCATTTACTGATGCCTGGTTAAATTTTACATTCAAAGCTTAAGCAGAAAAATCTGTGAGGAAAGGACGTCTTAGTTTCCAATCATTATGGACAATATCTATCACTTGACTTCATGTTGACTGATAAAGTAGATTTAAACAATTGAAAAAATCATATTGATTCTTTGAAAGTGGAAGCTCTCCGTTTTTCTGATGACCCTATCTAAATTTTTCAAACATATCTTTTGCATCTTAAATAAAATTCTAACATGACAATTAAAAATCCTTGTTTTTGAATGATATCAACAGGTATCGAATCAACGTTCGAATCACAAAAAATTAAAAACACAGAAGAATTATCTCCTAATTCATAAAAATATAAAAGTCTTTAAAAGCCAGCATTCTGTTTGTGACTTAATTAAAATATAAAGACGTCAAACAATCGTTGCAAACACTGCATCCTATACGTCACAGATTTCACAATAAAATGAAGTCAAATGATTCTTTCCTGCTTGTTGGCAGTTCTCATGATAAAAAGTCCCAAGCCAATTCTATGTTTTTTTCTCAAACACATTTTCTCTGATATGCTCTAAACTAATATTACAAATATAACAATATAAACACGTCATCGTCAATAAACGTACTTGATCGTTTGCCAAAGAAAACATGCTTAGCACTAAGGCCCAGTTGATTACAGAAAATATCGGTTTTGATTTATATATGTTTTGCTTACGTGACCATAAATATCACAGAATTCTCAATGTAATATGTGTCAGTTTGGATAGAATCTAAATGAAAACTTATTACCAAATGTTTTTTTAGCAGAAAGGGAATTTGGTATGTGATATTGGCAACAATTTGCGCTGATCTTGATTGAACGGCTACATTACTCAGAAGAAATAGAAAAGTCTATTTTTTTCTAGAACGTGCCACAACTGAAATATATAGAAAGCGTGAAGAGTGACTAAACTAAAAGTTGTAAGTATCTTCATCATATGTAATCCTACTCTGTAGAACATCATTCCACCAGTGTCTGGAAATAATTCCTCTACAAACCTACTGAAACTCGAGAATAATACCTTTACTTAAACGCAATTCTTCCTCATTTTACAAAAGTAGGTTGCATAGATTTTAAAGCATTTGAATGGTATAAAACTTTCACAAGCTGTCATATTTAAACTAGTTATTTTACTGGAAGGAATACAATTCCTTAGTTCAAAGCATCTCTTCTATTCCCAATTGCACATAATCTTTCCTTACCTTCGACTTGCTGGAAATGTTATCATGTTAGTGTTTGAATAGTATGATAGATAATTAAATTTTTTTGTGTGATATTAGATATTTCTTCTGCATTTGTATTATCGGATATGGATATTGGTTTTACCTTGCTCAATAACTTTTATTCGTTGCCCAAAGAAACATATACATTTTGAAAAACAAAATAATTTAGGTTATTTAGTTTTAATTGAGTGAAAACTTAATGTCTTTGTTTATGTTGAGATAACCTATCCCAAGGAAACACATTCATTTTTTTCTGAAAGTAAAACATCTTCATGCTATTCTAGTAAAATTTTACGATGATAAACCAAACATTTTTCAAATTATTGCGAAAATAAAATTGCAAAGAAGTTTTAATTTAGTCAATCGCCGACACAAATTAGTTATGAACCATTGTCGAACGTAAAAATATATGATAAAGTACATTCTTGTGATGTTACTGTGGAAGTATGTCAGATTAAGTCAGTTGAAAGTGAAATGAATTTGATAGTTGACTTGGCTCTATGATGCATGTATGGAGTAGCAAAATAATCATGATAAGTATAATTAAATTGATAAGACATCTACTAACCCATATTTCTTGTAATAATTTGTTTTCTGAGTTTGTAACATGACCTTATTTTTTAATAATTATATCTTGGTAATTTAGAGTACCTGCGTATATGTATATTAAGTTCAGTACCAAACGATTGTGACCAAATGTTTTTTCTCAGATCTACATGTATTTTTGATAAACCTTACCTGCAGTCAGGCAAGCTCCCTGACAGGTGAGTTCATTTTGGCTTGTTTATCTGCACCTGACAGCGGACCTACACCAAGAGTGGTTCATTAGTCTACATATCAGGCCCCCCTAATTAATTGAAGGAAATTCATAAACTTTAAAGGAATACAGAGCCTAGAGGGAAAACCTGCCATAAAGGAAGGAAACGCAGCATAATCGCGAAACAAACACGTCAATATCGGTGAAAAACGGTAATAACAGAAAGCGTTTGTCCTTTATTGAAGGAACATCGTCCCACTTTTGAAGGAACATCGGTAGACTTCGGAAGGAGCATCGTTAATATCCGAGAATTCACGGTCGACAGCGGAAGCAAACGCATCTCAAAATGGTTTCGATTGAGCATATGATCAACCAACCTGTCATATTTAGAACGGAGCTAAAAAGGTCAAGTGTTCCTGACATTCTATTTTCCGTTACAAATACTTTATGATATTCCTCTTTTCATCATACGTTGTTACATTATTTAAAAATAATTCAGTGAATGTATATGTATGAGGTACTACTAAATATCATCAGCTGGTAATATCGTTCACATTTCAATAATATATGACATTAGATTGACACTTATCTAAGAAGATATATTATTAAATATTGCCATAAAGACCATTTACATCAAGATCTTCCCATCTTCTTTCATTATTTAATCATTTCCTCTTTTACTTCGTTCCATAACGATCTGATTGATTATCATGACATTGTGATATTTTGTGATACTCAATCGTGTTGTGTTGGAGTGTTCTGGAACTGAATGACTCCTTCATTAACTATAATCAGTATATGTAAGGCTCCTCCATGACCATCATTATGCAAGTCAGATTTGGTAAAATCGTGTAATCTCGTAATCTTCGTTCTTTACAAATTCAGCTCATCTTTAAAGACGTAGCATCTTTCAGTCAGTCCAGTGAGAGGATTTAACAATGTCTTAACATTCATTTAAGTAAGTGCCTGAAAAAATGTTCCATTGACTAGTGAAAATGACAATAGTTTAATGATACAAATGTTTATATTTTCAAAAATGATGTTCTGACATAAATTATTTTACTGATAAACAAAATATTTGTAACAGGTACTTTTGACAAGGATATGTAAACAAATATTTTTGTCATCTGAATTGAAATTACTAAGTGGTTTATTTTACAGAAGTGGTATTGAAAGTAACGTCAGTCAGTAAGCAATTCAATGTATAATGTTAATTACCCCTGTTTAGAACGAAACATAACTAACCATAAAATGTGGCTGTTTTGAGAAATATCATCTTAAATTGCTCCTCCAATCTATCTTAACTAAAATCGGTTTTGACAGGGCCCTACGCATCAAAGTAAAGTAAACGGTTCCATTCTGTCGCAAGATCGATCAATTTCTTTTTGATTAGTCTTCTCTTTTGTTACAAAGACTACTTTAAGTACGGATAGCTTAGTTGATACGATCCTAATTAGATACTGTGAATCGTGACAGCATGAATTGATTGTGGGAACAGTATGAAATCTTCACTGCCTTCACTTCATTTTGTGATTGGAATTGTTACTCTTTTATAATTTAGTTTAGTCTCTCAAAATGGCTAATTAAATACACTGTAGCACGTTTTCTTAGCATTTAAAGGTATATCAGAAAAGGAAAAAATAAATATTGCCAATCGCAATATTCTCCTTCTCCTTCTTTTGTTCAGCTGTGTTAGATCATTATACAATATAAGGTTTGATTAAGTTTGGCATACCACTCAAAATACACTGTCAGATGTTTTATCATGCTCTACCTACATTTTTTAACAATTGATCATAAATTTTGATAAAAGTGCCACCACTAAAACAATGTATGTACCAAAATGTAATGTATGTCCCTTTAAGAAGAGTGTAACACAATGGAACTGTGGTTTCTGTTTCTTTACGTCGATATCAGCCTAGTATAAACCGGAAGTTCATATTAATTTATAAGTATTAAGAGGGTTTTTATTTGATAAATAGTCAACTAGTACTTTGTTCGATGTGGAATTGGAATGTGGAAAGCCCATTTCCTGCTGGAAATTAGGAGTATTGGATAAAATCACAGAAGGTAAAACCATTTAGCACAATGAAACTTGCAGACATCATGACGCCCCATGTTATCACCGGATATAATATTGTACCTGTCATTAACCTAGTTTGAGTAAGATGGGTTCTTGATATAAAAGAGAACAAATATTGTCATTGACAAAAGCAATTCAGTATATTTATTTTTATTACCAAAGATATTGCCATCGATTTCTTTAACTATTACACTGTAACAATCCACATATCCAGTGAACCTTTGACCTACGCGTTCTATCTCATTCAAAGATTAAGTTTTGACTCGATTTTTCCAAATTTATTCTTAACAAGATGATCATGAGTGCAACGACGAACGTTTGCAATTTCATTATTTCCATTACAGTAAAACACACCTAAGTTTTGGCAGAATAAAAACCTAACCAATTATATCTCTTTGACCTGAATCGAGTGAACAAGCAACTGCCCTACCTGCCCTTTCTTAGTAGATTCGTAATATTTTCAAATAAGAAACTATTCGCATCCCATAAAAGTCAATCAAGAATTGTTATATAGGTTCTTCCCACTTCCAAAGATATTTCTAAGCATTGTTATTTAAGCTTACATTGACTTTCCACAAACAAAAAAGAAACGTTAAAAACTTCAATTGAAAGGATTACCTAGCAGCATGAAAAGCATATAATATTTCAGTATTTTTCATAAAAGTCTATTTCTTTATCAGGCCTGAAATCCCAGAAGATAGTCCTTTTAGAAATCCAAATTGGAAAGAAAGATCTTTGCTTTCGGTACATAACTTGGTACATAACTTGCCACATCGCAATTGACAACATTTTCTAGTTCCTCCAAATGTAAGACTTCGTCAGACTGTTCTTATAAAAAAAATGGACACCTGTACAATTTCGGTAAAATTAGTATATAAAAAGTTGTGTATAAATATTTTAATATCTTTACCATCCTTACATAAAGATTGCTAGTACTTGAAAAAGTATAAACCTTTCATTGGTTTAGAAATATATGTTTTATGATTACCTACAGTATGGTAACTTTTTCCATTATTTTTTATTTATATATTAACAATAATTAGCCTAATGTTAGACAATAACACAAAAAATGTTCCATTACCGCATTAGCTTACAAAGGCAAATGTTTAAATTCATGTACATAAAATCAATTTGATGTGACGTTGCTCGCAGAAATATTAGTCATTTCAGTAACTGCAGTATGTAATGGCCATTTATGTATATAGTCTTCTTTTTCGCTGGTTTGAACGTAGTTTGTTTTTAAATTTCCTTAGATCTTAAACAGCATGCGAGATCTTTTCTTTGAAAAACTTTTTATAACTTTATGCTATTGACATTTCTCAGTGCACAACCACCAGTCAAAGTATGAAACTACAAATTTAAACGATTAAATTTCTTTACCTGTGGAAACAGTTTGATCTTTGTCCATGGTAATTGTTACTTATCAATGCTTCCATGTTAACGATTTTGTCTCATATTCATAAACGTAAATAATAAATTAGATATGAACAATTTACTAACCTCCTAGCCAAAAATATATATATATGTATGATGTTTTAAGCATAAAGTCACTTTCATCGATTTTATGACGACTGCAAGATTTATTGCACTTGTAAAACTTGGCATTTATTGTGGTTATGTAATGCTTTGAAATAAAAACTTGTAAAGCATCGTTGAATGCAATATTTCTCGATGTGAAATTCCAAAATCAAATGTCTCAGACATAATTTACGACCTCCTGGCATGTTCCAAGTGTGGTAATTTCTATCTAAAATCGGATGTTTTGATACTCCTCCTCCTTCCTATCCCGTGCAAGAATTATTTTGCATTAAAGCCTTGGAAGAGATGTGACCACTTTCATATGGAACTTCAAAGCCAAGAAATTCTTATATGGATTTTCTTTTTATAGATTAAATTGAATAGATTTAGCAAACTAATTCAAAATTATAATTACAAAACTCAACTCCCAAGAAATTCATAAGAACGTAGGAGATTTTGCTTTGGTGATCGTAAAAATCCAAGATATAGTAATACAAATAATATTGCTAAATTAACTAAGAAATAGACATACATGTAAGTGAGTTTACTATCCTTATAATGAACCAACCCATTAAGTTCGTTGAAGTATTTTCTTTTGATTTTTCCATATAGGATCATCAGAAGGATTAATCCATATCAATATGTTAGGTATTTTTTCATTTTCATGCTGTAGGTAGTGTGTCAAGAAGTTGGAAAAAGTAAATCATGTATATTAGAATTTAAGCATCGTGTTCTAGGCATGTATGAACAATACTGGAGTCATGAAATTCATCACTTTTGTCTACCTTTTTTACCTTTAAAACTCAGCTTAATACTGAAACATATTTGACCTGTGTAAAAACTGTACAATTGAAATGGGCATTAACGAAGTTTAGATGTTGCTCAAAGAATGTTAAATTCATTCAATGCAAACATGTCCACAATCCTAAGCCAGCTGATTTTATATGTCAACATGGCCGGGAAGTTAAAGAAGATGAATATCATGTTCTTATGTCCATATTATGCCCAAATTCGTGAATATCATTTTTCTTGTTGTCAACGATCACCTGTAATCTGTTGCTTCGCTAACCCACCTACTTAAATAAAGTATTTGAATTAAGGTAGCGCTCTGGTATTGTCTTACATACATTTGAATTCTGCAATTTTACTCTAAACCTCCTGTAAACTTCTTTGTATATTATGTTTTACAATGCTACCTAGATTATTTGAGTGGTATGGCAGTAAAATAATATCTTTGATGTGATTAGTTAAATCGAACTATATGAAATTGACATAAGGGTGTACTTGTCAGACGTTGAGGCTCACCTGACAAGCAGGCAATCCGATAAGACCTAAATATTCATTACTTACAAATTGAAAAAAAACCCTCATGGGGGTCGGTAAAGGGAAGACAAGATACGAGTTAATCACGAATTGATTGTTTTCGCTATGGAATATATTTTCGTTTCTGATTGGAATAAAAGGGAGATTTGATTAAAATGAAGGATTGATCATCAGCGTTTGCAGGGTTTTTAAAAAAAAGTTCTTTATACATGCTAATGATTGCTAGTGCATCATATTTAAAATGTTGTTTAGATTTTCTCTTTGTAGCAACACTATGCATAAGCATCATACTTCTCTTTTTGGCTGACTTGTCCCATAAACAAGAATTGATTGAATTTACTTTTCTATTCATTTTCAAATTATTTATTTTTGAAGGTGAAGAAACGATGCGTATTCGGCCTTAGCAAATATTCTCCTTTTAATTTGTGTGTTTACACGGAGAGGTCGAACTTTTTTAAGAAAATGTCATATTTCTATAAAATATGAAGTGTTAGTGACCAATCAGCGGTTTTGACGTCAAGAGATATGATAGCGTTGTGATTTTCTGGTTGAGTAATTTATTTTCTTCATAGGATATTATTGGCCTTTTTACCAATCGAAAATTGACAAAAAGAGTTCGTGAACACAGATAATCAGGTTTAAGTCTGGAAATAGTTTTATTTATTTTCAAAACTAAGACGCAAAATCCCCGATACAGACGATTTCATTTTTGTTTCCCGAAGTCAGGACCTTTTACTAACGCTTGGTTATGGTTTTACTAAATACTTTACACGCTATCAATCCAGTATTACAAGTCTCCAACTATCAAACATGCTAACTTTATCTCTTAATTTCAAAGAATAACAATTTTCATTTGACCAGTTTTTATAAGGTAGATTCAAATTAACTCTATAATGACACTAATGATTCCTTGAAAGAAGAAGTACTTTGTTTTTGATAACCACCTTTCTCCCTTAAAGAATGACTTTTTGAATTTAAGTCCATCCTGTTCGTGACAGATTAAAGAATGATAAGCAGTAAATTTGTCCAATGCAGCATCCTCTTCGTGACACTTTTCACAATAAAAAGCATTCTATTAATTTTATGGTGACCTCCTCAAACAATCTACTACTCTCGTTCTCTTAACTAGATAAGATTATAGGATGGTTGATTGATAGATATATTTACACTGTTGCTCTTTGAATATAGACATATAATCGTTATTCGCTGACATATCGTGTTTGTTCCTGGTGAATAAACATCCTTAAATTTTATTCGTAATACCTGTCAGGATGTACTGTTTGACCGATTCGATGATTAACTTAAATTGCTAACCTAGATTGTATAGGTTATATTTATTTATAATTGGTTAAGAAGTGAATTAAATTTTAAGAAATCGAAATAGTTCTTCTTTACTTACGATTTACATTTTAAAGACTTCAAGAAAAATATCTATTTTCTTCATGTAGTATGCTTATGAAGTCATTACTGTAACTAAATTCCTTTCTCATGAAAATCTTTTTGGAAGGATTCAAGGTATTCAATATTTTATGCGATTAGATTCATTTAAAAAACAACCTGGAATATAACTATTACTTTTAATTTTCCTTTAAAATTACAAACAAGATTTTAAAAGTTACTAAAATTGGCGAACAAATTCGTTTGTCAGTATACTGATTGGTAATCCTTTATTTTTATATTTTCACCATTCCTAATTCAATATCTATATCTGAAATATATATAACTCACATTTACATACCTTTTCTATCTATCTTTCTCTTTAACGGCTTGATATTATAAAGATATCCGAAATATTCGTGCCTCATGTATCAAACACATTTTCTAAAGAAAGGACATAAGCAACTCTATATACATGTATTTGGATACATAAAATTCACATCTTGATAATGAAATATAAATGATCTTTGTTGGAATGATATCATACTGTAACGTGCGCCCTAACAATATCATCTGAGTCAATAGAATCGTTTCAAAAAGCATTTCAGGAGTATCAACTCTTGATTGACATAAATCCAACAGTCCATACAAGTGTACAAGTGCACATGTACTTGTGTTGATGACTTTTAAAGTTATGCTTCGTATAATAGAGAGTTTATTCTTTCATAAGTCAAACAGACTGTTTAAGGTATCTACTAACTGTTGACTTTCAATTTTAAGGACCATGTTCACTGTGTCCAATAGACCAATAAAGACTAAATTATGTTATATTTACTTATATCCTCCTAGCAAGAGTTTCCAATGTTGATCCCAAGAACTACTAGCAGGACAAAGCGATTGTGAACAATTGTGAACAGATTAACTTTTTCGATAAATCTACTGTGTGCACGCAGGCAATCTCTATGAAAAGTGAGATGTTTTAGCGATGTTCGCTAACATCAAACAGAAAATCTACAGCATTTATCTACATATGATGAAACTTATATATTTACCACGGTAGGTCTGAAGATGAAGTTTTTCTGACATGTTTGATTATCCGTTAGCAATACATAAAGGTTATCTGTCTTTCCTTGACAAGTAAACAAAAGTCTTTAACGAGCGGTGCAGTCAAGAGTGAAATATTAACTTTTCTTCCTAACGAGCAATAACATTTATTGCCACTCAGTAAAGTGATGATAAAGTTTATTGCCACTGTAGTCAGATAGAAGGTTTATAACACTGATTGAACAGAGTATTCAAATCTCAGTAATATGATAATATTAGATATTCTTGTACTCGTATACTTTTTAACAAACTTATTTCATTGAATTTATCTGTATGAAATACTATGATTAAATTATCAAAATTATAAAGAAAATTGTACAGGAATTTTGTATGACTAAATATCGCTAGTTCAGTGACTTTTGGTATTTTCGATAAAATGAAATTCCCGTTTTCTTTTGTTATTGTTTTCTATATCATTATCATGTAGTTGTAAACTGAAATGATTATTCTTTTAGTTCGTTTAATGTTATTTTATTATATTCTCTCAAGTAGAGATGACGTTTTCAGTCTTGTATGATTCCTGAAGTTCCTATCAGTGTACCTAAGCTTCAGAAGACGGGTTTGATTTGTTGACATTCACATTATTCACGTCCAATAGAAAGTCTTTATTCAAAGCTGTAGTATTGGTCAGTTAATATAGGTTATACATTTAAACATGCAGTAAGATACCTGACACAAATGTTTATTGACATCAACTTTCAATGATACAAACGTTTATATTCTTACAAATATTGATGATGAATAAAAATGATTTTTATGTTACTAATAAACCCAAATAGCTGTAACAAATATCTTTACAAGGATATGTAATAACATTTTGTTTCATTTGCATTTAAAGTAAATTTACTTTTTGAATACTTTTCTAGAATGATAAGGGATAATTAATGATACAGAAAATCATTTCAAAGAGACTTCATGCAAACTCTAACGCTGTGAAAACAATTTTGCAACCCAAAATTACTTTGTAGGGAGGAAATCATTTTAAGATAAATCGCTGTATGAAACTAAGATACAACTGATGAAACTATCTCTCTGTTCTGACAGGTCATTTTGAATCAAAGTAATACAAAGGCCTATTTCTAAAGTGTTATTTCATAAATGCATGTAATCTACACTAAGTTTACGATTTAGCAGCAGGAGGTAAAACATGAATGAGATTCTTGAATGCAGTAATTATGGTTAGGAAATGGGTTCTATAAGAGGGGCATCGAGTAACTACATCAGTATAATACAGACAGTGTGTGGTAATGTCTGGATAAGAAAAGAGGACAATTTCCATTAAAGTAAAGCTATAGAATACGCCATTTTAAAAGTATTGTCGCAAAATCCATTAATTTCGTTTCTGAAACTCAAAGGTTTTGTCAAAGAACTCATTCAAGTATGTGACAGCTCAGTTGATAAGATTCTAATTACGTTTCTTTAATCATGACAGACTGATTTATATATATATATATATATATATATATTTATTTATATAGATATATATATAGATAAAAAACAAAAGTCTGGAAATGATTTAAATCCCCGACCGGTTTCACACTATTCAGTGATCATCATGGGGTCTTTATGACGTTGCCATGCTATGACGTCACAGAACAAGGGGCGCATAACTCTTGACAATCGATGCGTACCCACAGATTGGTGACGTCATTACTTTACATCAATCACATATAATAATACTAACAGCAGTTTTTAGATATGGACAAAGTTAGGTGACATTAATTGCATTTAATTGTGGCTTGAAAAGTTTAATGAAATAATGTTCTTTCATCTTTCTCTTTTCATCACTGTTCGACATGACTTTGTAGAAGGGGAATATTTTATATATATTAAAATAGTAAAAAGAATGTTCAAACTCTATGGTAGTATATATTAAAAAGAAGAAGATGAAGTTGAATTACATTTGGCAAACGTTTTCAGCAGGTACGATTGTACCTGCTTCATCAGGCCGTTTGCATTAAACGGCCTGATGAAGCAGGTACAATCGTACCTGCTGAAAACGTTTGCCAAATGTAATTCAACTTCATCTTCTTCTTTTTAATATATAAATATATATATATATATATATATATATATATATATATATATATATATATATATATGCGATTTTAACTACCTCCATTACATTTTGTAACGCTGTTTGCTTCTTCTCCGTGCATTTGTACTCCCTTTAAGACTGCTATCGTATAGCATATTGTAAGCTACTTTGTATGTGACAGTTATGCTCTTTTCTCACTTACCAATTTTGATTATAGTTATCATTCTACAAGATCTCTCAAAGAGTTTTATAGGATTATCCTTACGTAAAATAAAAAATATATTCCTACCTGAACAGAAAAAAAAGTACATTGTATATCTTTTCGGTGTAGGATTATGTACATGGTCGTTGCAATTTACAGCCAAAGAACGTTGACAATTAATTTTTTTTTTTTTTTTTTATTTGCATATTTTTCAAGTTTTACATACATTCGGTTTGTACATATTCACAGTTGAGCAAGAATAAAGAACATCATACATTTCAGCAAAAGGACATAAGTAAATAGGCTACAGTGACCTTCAGCGCTATACAGGTTATACTATTGGTGAAGGTATATGCACATAACAAACATTGCCAATATGACGTGCATATTCTAAGTAGAAAATGATCTGTGTGTAAAACAGAATATATACAGTCGATTATCAAAACATTTAATCTCTCAATATGGTGTGTAGAGATGACCAGAATTTTACAAATGTGTCATTCTCACCGGAAACTAAGTAAATGCATTTCGTTATGTCGTAGTATTGTTTGATTTGGCCAAGTATATACTGAAAATTCGGAACATTCCTTATTTGACTGTTCTTGAATATAATGTCTTTTACAAGTAAAATGATAGCGTTAATAGGATTGTTATTTCTTCCTTTTATACCGAGCATAATCTTTGACACTGTTAAATTTATATGAATTTGAGCGGTTTGTAGCCATTTTTCTAAACTTTTCCACATTTTTACAACCGGGTCGCAATACCAAAATAGGTGCTCTAAAGTTTCCAATTCTTTATTACAAAATCGACATAGCGGTGTTTCCGATACCTTTATTCTGAATAAGTAACAATTTGTAGGTAGAATATGATGGATAATCCTATACTGCAGCCATTTCAAGTCAGTACTACGAGTGCATTTTTGGGCTATCATATTAAATACTCTCCAATCCTTTTCTGAGAGTTCACAGTCTAATATTCTGGCCCATTTGCTGTAACAAGGTAATTGCACATATTTCGAATCCATTAATTTTGTGTATATATATTTACTGCTTAATTTTTCGCTAATATGAAATAAGTTAAAAGGATAGATTGGATTTGGACAAACATTCTGTATGTTTTGTATATCTAACTTAGAGATATAAGACATAACGGACTTTTTTATACCTTCATAGCTTAAAAAATTAGTTTGAATTTTAAACTTATTTTCGAATTCCTCAAAATTGATAAGTCTACCCTCGTGGTGCATCAGATCATTGATAAATATTACACCTTTGTTATACCATGATCTGTACATAATAGGCTTTCCATCTATTTTTATTCCATCATTATTCCATAAAGACTGACTTAGCAGTTCGCTTTCTGAAATGCTTGATGTTTTACACTTATTAATAAAAATTGAATATGACATGAGAACATCCTTCCAAAAAGTATTTGTCATTTCTGGAATCAATTTATCTCGAATAAAGATGCTATCTGAAAGCCAAAGCTCATTCATATTATTTATTCTGTTTGCCAAAATAGTAGCCCATTTTTTGTCTCAACTTTGTAGTCTACTTATCCACCTTAGCTTTTGAGATGCGATAATTTCCTTAATATTTGGAGCTTTTATTCCTCCATGCTGAGGTAAAAGAACAAGGACATCGCGTTTAACTTTATCAGGCTTACCCCTCCAAATGAATTGAAAACATTTCTTCTGGAATTTTTCAAGTGTATTCTTTGGTGGATCTGGCAGTGAAGAAAATAAATGATTTAATTTAGGAAGTAAAAGGGATTTCAGGATGGTGTTTCTGCCTAAAGGAGTGAGATTTCGAGCCGACCAAATATTCATTTGGTTTTCAATATTTGTAAAATTTTCACCATAATTTTTGTCAACCATATTCTCAAGATCAATATCGAAGTTAATTCCCAAAAGAGAAAAGTTCGTCTGAGTCCAATCAAATTTCCAGTCTTTGCACATTTTATATCTAGATCGCTTTTTGGATCCATTCCATATTAATTTGGTCTTTTCTACATTTATCTTCAAACCGGAAAAACGTTGAAAAAATTGGAGACGTTGACAATTAATATTCTTTTCGCAAACATAGCTTAAGAACGTTAAATTATATACAATGTATAATATATATATAAGATTTTACAAAATGATGAATATTGGAAAGTCATCTTGTTAACATAGGACGAATCTTTGTAATCAATAAACAATTTTACATATCAATTTCTTCACTATTTTGTAGTTTAATGATTATGATATTTGCTTACATATCAACGAAAACGGCGATATATGTCTGTACATTGCAAGGTTGGCAGAAAGCTCCTGATAGTTTTGTAAAATACATAATCTATGTAATAACAACCTAATTAAGTGTCTAGTTTTTAAATGAAAATCTATGTAATTTGCAAAGGCGTTTCAAATAAGGGTTGCAAAAGATTAAGATAAATCTTCAATCATTACATTATGACCCTGCGCACGTTAAGATCAACTAATATGTGATTCAATCCGAAAGAAAAGTTTATTTGGATTTATAGGAAAGTACAAATTCTGTTGGAACGAGAAGTAAAGTTATCAGTTCAACAGATATCTGGTGCGTGTAGGTCAAATCATTGAGCACATTGCAAATAGCAGACATCATGACGCTCCATGTTCCTTACTAGATATTTAACTGTAATTAACTTAGTTCGGGAAAGATACGTTTAAGTTCAAGAGAAAAAAGATAAAGCAATTTAGCGTATACTATGCCAGTAGCAGTAAGATAAGTTCTTTCTTAAGACCTGTGATAGTCCCATCGATTAACTTAAATATCCAGTTCTGATAAGCTACAATTTCTATTTCACATGATGGATCAAGCTACGTACTTTTAAGTTGTGAAAGTGTGCTCTTTGATATTATGATCATGAGTGTGACGACTGACATTTAATATAATCGGTGTTATTTCATTATTTACATAACTTAAGGAACATTTTACTTCTCGCTGTCTCCGAAAATTATTTTTTTTAAATTAGTGAAATCATCATGCTGTATTTCCACTAAATTGCAAATAAATCAAAGCTCATAATTCATGAAGGAAATTAAATTTTCTACCCTTCCCTCTTTCTAAAAAGATTTTAAATATTTAGCTACAAAACGGAATTTATTTCCATCAAAACAAATCAATCAGTAATTGTAATATGGACATTTGACCACTTTTGTAAGATATTTCAAAGCCATGTACAAGCTTTCATTGGTTTTTAAGTTAAAAGCGAGTTGCAATGTGCACGTAGGTTACCTAGGAGGGGACTAATAGAAGAATAATATCTACATAATTATACCATCATAGAAAATGACAAAACGTAGCGGATTTTTCTAAAAGCCTATTGAATAACCAGACATATATAACTTGGAAGATATTTCTTTCTGAAACCTTAAATGAAAAGATGAATGTTTGCTTTTCATTCATTTCTTGTCAGAACGTAAATGACACCTTTTTATAGTACTTTGCAGGATTAACACTTTTACGGGTTACACAAACGCCTACATTGTTTCACCGAATTTGTTTAAATGCTTCAATATTGTTCGAGTTCAAATAGTGTACAAGACTCTTTGAATTAAAAGTAGTCTTAGTATAACAATGTATGTTTTATCAAATATTTTCAATTTGAACCTTTTGATCTCATAGTTGCAAGAATGAAGTTGTTTATTGGAAATTCTTACTGATGCTGCAGATAATCATGTTAAGTTTTAGTAGGACATAAAATCATTCTCTTCTAGAGTTATAAGTGATAATTTTAAGTGATAACAGATCAACACTATGATGAAATGAATGACTCGTATTTCAACTATATGAATGATATTGATGAAAATGATAGTAATGATAATAAAATATTAAGAAGTATGTAAAGTGAGCCATTGGCGGCGTTAGAAGAATTATGTAAACAAATATATCTTATTGTACTCCTATAAACAATATCAATTTTTGGGGATAATGTTAAAAGCTATTGAATAATGTATACAACAATGTAATATATATGTGAGAAATGGTTTCCTTGTAAGGAGAACCAGATTTCTTCTTTACTTCAATATTTAGCTGTAGGTCTTTTTGATTGTATAAATGGTTTATACATGCAAAAGCATGTGTATTATTACGGGCCCTGTCATTTATCATAATAAACTGTACAGCATGGTTATGCTTATTTTTAACTTAAAACTTATCTAAATACATGGGTATATTGATATCCAAAAGCTCATTGAATAAATTGGAATATTACAATGGTTACATAATTAACAAATCCAGTATTCTCCACGGCAAGAGACTTCTGTAACTTGAAACATGATTGAAAATCTTGAGACATGCGCGAATTTGTCGATTATGAA
This sequence comes from Phorcus lineatus, assembly GCA_921293015.1. Classification (NCBI taxonomy): domain Eukaryota; kingdom Metazoa; phylum Mollusca; class Gastropoda; order Trochida; family Trochidae; genus Phorcus; species Phorcus lineatus. The sequence goes on from OV121082.1 coordinate 33,716,639, forward strand.
TTGTATTTTTAATTCTATAATTGCACAGATGTTTGTTAGACATTTTGTAATTGTTACTTTTTCCAGAGGTTTCCATGCTTAAGTAGTTTAATTTCCATTGATTTTTTCGAAAAAATGCATTTAAGCAGATAGATCATTAACGCACCAATCATTTGAATTAACAATAAACCTCTAATGATCAGGAGAAAAAAACATCCCAATGTTCTTCCGTGCATTGAAACATCCGGATGACTTTGGTTGGCGCAAGGCAATGCAAAGTCATTGTCAATACAATTGTTAAGAGTTATCAACTTTATTATTTGCAAGGAAGTCATATGAAGAAGACTCACAATAGTTAACTTATAATCGATTTTATCGACAAATGAAAAATATAAAGAAATTAACAAGATAAAGAATGCACAAACATGAACTCGTTTGGACTTTATGAGGGAAGAAGTAGCCGATATTCCGCCATCGGCTAGTGAACATTTCATTTTATAGAACGGTGATATCCTAACGTAGTTTTCAATGATTATTATTCATATTGTTCATTCATAAGAACGTTCAAAAACAGACTGCATTGTAATTGAAAATCTTATCGAAAAATCGGAAATGTATGAGGGCTAAATACCTAAATCATTGAATAGGAGAAGAGAAAGTAATTGCATATAAATATCTAAAAACTAAGTGTAAAACATTGACATTAATGAATATTTCAAGCTTGTACTTAAATCTTTTGATCAACATAATCTTAAGCATCAAGGTTAAATCCAGTTAACAAACAACTTCAACATTTCTTGACAGTTTTTGTTACAATCATTCATGGCCTCAAGGTTAATAGAGGGAGAGATCTCACTAACTTACTTACTGGAGGTCATTTTACCAAAAAAAGGCGCTTTTAAAAAGTTCAGTCATCACTTGCTAGGGGGCTGTTTCATTCAATTCTGCAGATAAATATAATATCAAATTCAAAACCTGGAGAAGCAGTATTGAAGGGGTCGATATTTGCAACACAGAGCCTTTATATAGCCAAGCATCCATCAAGCATAATTAACCACTTACGCGAATCCGAGTTCCCTACCTTCACAGTTGAAATCTATTACAGCAGCATAAATCCTTTTTAGTACTTTCATCCAGAAATGTACATCGATCATATTTTATTTGTATTAAAATTACACTATCTGGTTCAAACAGAACGAAATAATACTGAAATTGCAATACCAAAGATGCCATGAGATAAAAGAAAGGTGCAAAGGTTGAAACGTGGTTAAAGGCAACTATGTGAAATTTAAATGCTGATGTGAAAGACACCCAAGAGTTAAGGATTTCTGAACTGCAAAGATGCGACTTATGTGTTATCTATAAACAGAAACTATCTTGACTTTCTTCAGTCAACTAAATTATGCGTTGCACAAAAAGGTGTAAAATCCAAAGCATTCCAATAGGTGTTCCAGACCATCGTTTGAAAATACATTTTTTATGTTTGTTACTAGCAAGAAATACACCAACCACCGTTCTTTATTGAGATAATACAGCTTTTCAAGCATTCAGTTCCGTAATGGTGTATATAGAATTATCTGAACTTCAATTCACTGATTATTTAGGGAAAAGGGCATTCAGGGGTTGAACAGAGAACAAGTTATATGGATTTACAACTTCTTTATTGCAGGATTGCGACGTTTCGGTGTAGATACTAACACCTTTATCAAGCAAGTGATATTGGACATGATTTGAGAAGAAATATATACATAAAGTCCTTCGCCTTAGATTCTGCGGAGTTCAACACCAAAATCAGCTCCATCACCCAGCCAGGCAAACTCACCAGCTTTGATGTTGTGGACCTATTCAACAACGTCCCCCAAGAAGAAGCCCTAGACATCATCCGACAAAGACTCATAGATATTCACCCTCAACTAGACACCCATTTCACCAGCATCATCCGACTCATCCACTCCTGCATCACCTCCACTTACTTCAACTGGTCCGACAAGATATTCCAGCAAACTCATGGCCTACCCATGGGTTCCCCACTATCCCCATCATCACAGAAATCTATATGACCCATCTCGAAGAAACTGCCCTCCTGACCTCGCCAATCAAACCGATGTGCTGGTTTCACAAAGTAGACGACACCTTTGTCATCATCAGCCCAGACGACGATCTCAACCATCTTCTTCACCATCTTAACGCCCAACACCCCCGCATGAAGTTCACCATGGAAGAAGAGACCGATTACCGTTCCTAGATGTCCTCGTCCAGAAAACCCCAAACAAACTCCTAACCAGCGTCTATAGAAAACCCACCCATACCGACAACTATCTTCATTTTGCCTCCAACCACCCACTACAAGTCACTTGCAACCCTCACCAGAAGAGCTAAGAATGTGTGTTCCACCCCTGAATCCTGAAATTAACCACCTCCGCCACGTCTTTATTGAATACAACCAATACCCACCCCAACTTGTCAACCACGCCATCAACAATACCCTGTGACCAAGAGACAAACCACCCCGTCAACAATCAGCCCCCTTCATCATAAACATTCCCTTTATCCCAACAGTCAGCCATCAGATCCGACGACTCCTCAAGAAGCAAGCCAACATGGACGTCCTCTTCCAGAAAGGCAGATCAATCCAAAACTATCTTCGAGCCAATGGCAAGCCCCCATCATCCACTAGAGAAGACCCTGCTGGTGTAGTTCACCACATTCACTGTGAATGTGGAGAATCCTACATAGGCGAAACTTCCCGACCCCTGCCGATTATAATCAAGAAACTTCAAACATCTGTCCTAAAGAAAGACTCCAAATCAGCTATATCAGACCACCTCAAACCTAACCCCAGCCACAACATCCTTTGGAAAGTCATCAAAGTCCTAGAAACCAACCACTCAGACTACAAAATTAGAAAGTTTTTGGAATCTATCTAAATATATCGGTTTAATCCTTCCATGAACCATGACTATTTTCTACCATCAGCTTATCACCATCTGATTAAAACCAATCAATAGTAACTCAATTTGTCCATCTGGCTTCCTCTATGCAACTTGTACTGTAACAACAACCAATCACCTTGTACATCAACCGTATCAACCTTGTTAACCTTATCAATATAATTTAATTAACTATTTGTACTTCAACCTACTCAATTGTACAAGGCTATTCCCATTTATGTATATAATCCTTCTCAAATCATGTCCAATATCACTTGTTTGATAACGGTGTTAGTATCTACACCGAAACATCGCAATCCTGCAATAAAGAAGTTGTTAATCCATATAACTTGTTCTCTATTCATCTCCCCAACTTCTAAATGCCTCTCAAAGAAGTCATTCAGGGGTTGTTTGATAAACAACAGGATAGCTCTGACCCTGTACGACTTTCAAGATAAACTCCTAAATAAAGCAATACCATATGACATAGAAATATGATTGCAAGAAAATATTTATCTACAGACATGCAACAAACCAGAAATGGAAACGTATATATTGACAAAACATATATTAGTGTCTGTAATTAGTATATTTTTATTTTGGTCGATAGTACAAAATTAAAATGTGACTGACCACTTGAAGAAGTAATGTGAAAATGAAAATCAAATATCAAAATGTTTCATTTCCTTAAAAGGGAACATTCATGCCTCGTTGTGTAATAGTTTTGCATTTTGTTTATGAATATATTTTTTAAGATGTTTTCTACTTCTTATGAAGGAACTGCTCAAAAAAGTGTCTGTCTATGATTGACAGGTGTCAAATGTTTTAGGTGAATTTTCCTTAAAACATGCCTATGACTGTACACTTGTATATGTCAGTTCTTATAAGGTGATGTAAATCACATTACTCGCAGTGTCTTAAAGGCATTTGCTTACAAGTTATTGGTTTTTCTTAGATATAAACAATGCAAAATAATGAATATCCCACGAAATTACTAGTCATCCTTGCTCAGGTACCCTATCATAAGTTTTTTTTAATATGTACGTACTACAGAATTAAAGTCAATTTTAATAGACCTGAATGAACCATGTAAGGGGTAATAAGTCCGTATGAACAACGAAGTCGCCGATATTAAAAGTTTGCTCATAGCCTGGAAGCCCCCAAAAGACTGCTGCTATTTTAATCCATTAACAACGTTGCCATCGTGAATACGAAATCGCTAACATATATACTTCATAAGAAAATTTCATCCGTCGTTCTCACTAAAGAAATTAAGATGGATTCTTAAAGGTACACACATTCCTAGTTCAGACTTTTTATACAGCCAATATATCCCACATTAGTGCACAACTGGCAGTGGAATTCTTATATTCCTCAATGTACCCGGCGAACTTAGCCTTTTCATAATTTATTCAGGTCAATTGTAGGAATAATACTTTTGACATCGATAGAAAGCAGTACGTCCTTACGTGCCATAAAAGAAGTAGAATTTTTGCATGATTAAATTGACAAAAGGGGTCATATGTTCAAAATTCCGATTTACTTAGATTTCGATGAAATACTCCTTTACGACTCTTTGAGAAAAAAAAACCAAAAGATATTGACTAAGTGCAAATGAACAAACATGAATTGTTTTGTAAAGCTGCTGTTCACCTTTAAGGAATTTTCTAAAGAAAACTAAAAAATACCATTTTTTAAATTGAGTATTACGATTACTGTTTGGATACTTTTGCGTTAAGCTGGAATGTAATTTCATTTCTGTATTGAAAATTCAAAATGATCCATTTAATTTTCGCGATGCTACGATGCCTCAGACATACAAAATTACATAGTATTTGCACTAGGATACGAAGGTATGTGAACAAACTTTTGGTAAGTAGCTGTATATGAGGTTATACTTTGGCTTTGGTTGGAATTGTCATTTCTATGAAAGACAGCTCACTAGTCAGTTAATACTTAAACTACGACTAAAGCTGTTTTCATATTCTTAAAATATTCATCAGTCTGGTTGCCAGGTTCATCTTTCATATAATTGTGTTTAATAAGATTTAAGATATCTATCTATTTTGTATATTGAGTTCATTGACTATGGACGCTATCAACTTACTGTTTCTCTACTGGCAAATATTTTTCATAATATCATATCATAACAAACAGTTATCATACACAAATTTGATTAAGTAGAAAGCCAGTGTTTTCAGTCAAGGTCTTCACTGCTTGAAACGTTTTTGGTTTAAAAAAAATATAATTCATTGTTTTATTTGAATTGTTGAACGTTATCTACTCAGATTTTTATTAAATCATGGGTGACCAAAAGCCAAGTGAATGATGATATTGTAATGACATATAAAACGCCCACACGTATTTGCTGTAAAATTATTAGAAATTCAAGAATTTGAAAATGAGTTTAAATGTTGTCAAGGATACAGTAGAAGCAAGTTGGATAATTTAATATTGATTAAAAAAAGACTTCAAATAATCAGGAGTTCTATCTTTTTATGCAATTAAACCCAAAAGAACGTAAAGTCTGACGCCATGAAAATATTGTTTCGCGAGATAAAACATTATTATTTGGAAGATGAAAGATTGTTTCAGACAAGGCCTAATAAGTCATAAACTACAACAGCTGTTGAACAAAGGTTTGTTTAATTGTGTAAGAGTTACAAAGTAAAAAAAAAACATTGAGGCTTGTCATGAAGAGTTTTTAGAAAATATTAAAGGATGAATCCAAAAACAAGTCAATTTTACACTACATTTACACGGAAGGAAAGAGAAAGGAAAGGTAAGGAAACACGTCGCTGTCAATTCTGGCAGAAGCAAAGCGAGGCCAAGTAAGAAAGTTTTGTGAACTTTATTTTATTTTAAAAAAAATAAATTATCGAACACATTTTTGCAATGAAACATAAATAAGAACAGTTTATGATTCGTTCATTATGTTTTTTACTATAGTGAGGAAATCGTATTTACATTGGCATCCCATTGGCAAAGAAAACATGCAATGGCCTACAAGACTGACAATTTCAACCTCAGTAAAACAATCCTTGTAAATCTGTGAGAGAAAAAAACAAATTTTATACCTGTACACGCCTTGCTGTAACACAACGCCCTACATGTTGCCCAAATATATGACTTAAAACTGCCAGTTAAAGAACATAAGATATGTAAGGGGATTGAGTCAAAGAGATTATAGTTGTTCTTTTACATACCTTGTTCAACAAAATCATCTATTTCACCTAGGACATTGTGTGTGTATAAGGAGTTATACTTATATGTATATTCTTCATGCTATGTATTAATTACGTTTGATACCTTACTGATACACGCCTCCTCAATAACAACCCTCAAAGTCTAAATACGAAAAATGTTGAGAAAAATCAACAAAATCTACCTATAGATCTTTCAGACAACATATACATTTAGTTCTTTCATCAAATCAAATAAATAAAATTAAATTTTATTAAAAAATATGTAAACTCTTACAATAAAAGGACATTATTTAGATCAGACTGGTGTATATATATCGTGATTCTTGATGTTCTCTTGCACGCTCTTTTGGAGTCAAAGTTTCTTAACACTATTCTTATCATCTACCATCAGAGAAAAGCAATTATAAAAATAACTGTTTGCCTCTTGTGATATTTTAACATTATACACACAGGCAAGCCTCTCTGACAGTTGATATGACAAGGGAGAATCTACTTACAACTGACAGGAGGCCAAACCCTGTATACTGCCGTCAGGGGATTTATGATCGAAAAAAATACAAATGTCCCCACGTCTAAACTTATGGCGATTGCATACTGACAGTTAAATTCGTGAGTTTGTTATTTTAGTACAAAAAAATTAACATATTGGATATATAGAGAATAATAATCGACATCCCGTTTAATAACATTATTATGAAACGAGCGTTTGGCATTTAACGAGCGAAAGCGAGTTAGATAGCGATACCACTCACAAGTTTCATAAAAATGTGATTAAACAGAACTTTGTTTAGTATTTATGTAATTATTCACTGAATCATATCAAAGAAAAAGCCTGAAAATTGCCGAGATTACCTTTGCTGCACGGAACACGCAATTGATGTTGAGAACATTCAATACTTCAAATGAGGATTGCAAAAATATCAAAAGAACCCCTATCCTGTAAGGGACTGGTCATTAATTACAGAGGGGGTGGGCCGGGGGTTTTCAGGGGAGGGTCAGAAAAAATTATACAGCCACCAGGGGAGGGCCATGAAACAAAATATGGAAGGTTGGGGAGGGTCATTTTAAAATAGACAGTTATAAAACCATTTTTCTTTAGGATTTGAAAGAGGGCTGAAACATTATTAGAAAAACCTTATCAAGTGAAAAGAAAGTCCAAAATTTGAACAAGACTGCTTTACATCCTTATAAAAAAACTAGCAAGTATAAAAAGTCACCATGAATTCGCTGCGTTATTTATTGTTCTTTATCAGTATAGAAGAAAAAGTAAAAAAGTAGTTCTGTTGGACTGATAGTTTATCCAAGCAGTTAAAATGTAACAGGTGTTTGCTATATTTTCATACAACATAGATGCATATTTGATAATTAATAGACTCTTACAGTTAAAACAAATTACTACCATTTGAATGATTAAATCAATCTTTCTCAATGATACAAATTCATGAAACCTTAACACTCTAGCAGATGGCTTGATTTGTGCAAATTTCTTATTAGGGCCATACTTTTGTAAAATATCTACCGGGTATATGCTTATTTAGTAAAAAAAAATCCAATGTCGATATTTAAAAAATTGGGAACATTTGCCATATTTATACCCCATACATTTTTCGGTCCTTTACTCAAAGTATTTGTAGATTTTAAAAGGTTTTTTGCTTTTAAGAAATCATTATGTCCAGAGCTTATTTCCCACCCTATAGATGCTAGCGTCCAAAAGTGTCAACCATGATCCTTCCATGTCCCTGCCATGGTTTTATCAAATTATGAATTCATTGTTTCAAGTTCTAATGAAACTTAATTTAAAACACTATAGACCATTATCAGACAACATGTTAAACCCATCAATGGAAGAGTAAATCTGTTTCTTTTCAACATTATCTTAAATGTTACTTTAAAAAAGTTTCTCCTTTGAAAATATCAAAGAAAAAAAATTGAATTTAGAGCAGAGCATAAACCTTCAAATTACCAATTTCAAGAATTTTCGTTGATATGATTTGGGGGAGGGTCATGAAAAAAATACGCTTAAATGGGACGGGCCATGAAGAAAATTACATCGAGTTGGGGAGGGCCACATTTTTTTAGACAACCCCAAGAGAAAAAATGCCTAAATGAACAAGTCATTGAAAAGATTCCACTTCCACTGAAGTGTAGAATATCTCGACACATGAAATGAAAGGGTAGTTCGATAACTTCCATTCAAAATATTATTTTCTATATATAATGTGTTGATAGCTTTTTATCCTTGGTATTGTTTATATACTGGAGCACCGTTTTAGAGGTAAGCAAATATTCCATTGGGAAAATAAAACAATTATCTTACCTTCTCTTAAAGAGCCACTCCGTGAGTTGTTGGAGTCATATATGCCAAACTTAATCAATGGTGTCATTTGATCGCGAAGTATCGACTGTTACCAAAAAGACACATTTTAAAGCTTTTTTTCCAGTGACAATATGAAGGTAGAACGTCGCAATTATGATCGAAAACCGGACAGCGGCGCGCGTCAAATAGTCAAACGTAATTTTGGAGACGTAGCTAAAACAGCCAGGAGGGCAGTTAGGAGTTGATAGTGTTTGTTAGGTTATGTAACTACTATCCATGTATATTGGACGTGATATCTACACCTCTTTCCATTTATAAGGCTGTTTTTAGATTTTCATGGAAAACCAGTATTTTCATATATATGTCTTTTGGACAAGAAAAGTATAGATGTTTTGATTTTATATCACCACATATGACATTTAGGTTCGTATCAAAGGTAGATAATATGTTATGACAATCACGGAGTGGTTCTTTCAATAGTAAGCTATTGCAAGAAAGTAACTAGTGAGTTGGAATACAAAAGAAAAAAACAAAAAATGAAGGTGTTTCTACTTTTGTGATATCAATGTCAAAGATGAACCAAGCCTTGTAATCAAATGGTAACAGTCTGCTTTACATTATATTTTGAAAGAAAATGTGTTTAAAGAATGAAGTAGTTTTTTGGAACTTCTGAACTCAAAATAGACTAATAATCATTTTAAACGTGAGTATAAGTAGAGCATTGATTATTTCATATCAAAGGACAGAAAAAACTATTCCGTTTGAAGTCAGCTTCAATGTATTTCTGTTGGTTATTTTCAAACAAATATTTGAGTACCTTGTCGGTACTGACATATATAGTTCTGTAAAAGAATAATAACTCGCAGTTATGTAAGTTTTTACATAAAACCGTATTTGTAAACAAATACAGATGTACATACGAAACCTTCAACTACAAATGAATCTTATTGCTTATTTATTTTTGTGATATAATATACAGATAAATTACCTTTAAATAAATAACCTTGCACTGAAATTGATGTTTATGTTCCGTGTAATCATAACCACAATCTGCAGATGTTCGCTCACAATTTACAGATTGTTCGAACAATCTTGGAATTCTTTTCATTCCTGGATTGTTTAAACAATCTACAGATTGTAAGACTTGAACAATCTGGGAATGATCACAATGTAGAAACATGTTTTTTTGCTGGATACTGACAGATGATGCACCAATTAATGGCTCCAATTAGCTATGCATCTCAATATTTTGATATTTAAAAGAAGAATTCAGCTGTTTTGGCATAACTATAATTCTGTAAATTTCTGAACATTCACAATGGCAATTGCAAAAAAAGATAATATGATTACTGTCATCAAGTGATATGAGAACCGATTCATTCGTCTGACTGGTAATGTCTAATAATTTGCATCCCCTACAAGTCAAGTTTAAGTTCAGTTAGTTTTTTTATCCCCTCGAATCATCATAGTGCTGTTGCATTTATGTAATAGAATTGTTTTGTACCAGTGAAAGCCATTTTTACGAAAGTTAAGGGCAGTTTGGTGTACTTTTGTGACATATTCAATTTTAGTTTCTGATCGATATTTTGTGTTTTTAGAAACAACTTGTCATAAGATATGAGTAAGTAGCATCGCAGATCAAAGCATTAACACTTCTGATACCCAAGTTCATCTGTTCCAGGCCGGTTTAATGAGCATGTACAGAGATACTATCATCGTTTACATTAATCTTGAGAGCATTTCTGGAGGGATCAGGTGTCTTTTTTTATAAAGAAAGGTTTATTGATTGACATCATCTATTGCTAGTGGATATTAATTTCACATTGACGTAAGCATCGATGATAAACGAGATGATAATATTGGCTCGCTGATTTCCTACTTCAATGTCATGAAAATATTAAGTTCTACAAGATGCAACGAGCAGCTGCTGTTTCAATGATAGCAGTGTGGTTATACGTACAAGTGATGTCTCATAATAGTGTATCATATCAAACAGCTTTATTTGAGACCATTTACAAGCATATCTTGTGAGAAGAACGGTATTGGAATCACAAAGTTTAATAAGTTTGCATTACAAAACTTTCTTGGCGTGTTACCAATTTAGCAGATTTAGTTCAGTTATCTTTAGATTTCATTTGACTGAGAACCACATCATTATATATAACTAGTGTTCCACAATTTTACAAAAGTTCAAAAAAAAGAGTCCTATCGCTAAAATTTACCGTATATTCCACACAAAAACTAGGATGTTGCATGTGGAATGCGAGTCGATATCTTCACTCCAAACAATCATATAGTCTATACTTAGTGATTTTTATTATGACAAGTCATCCACTTAATAATTGCATGAACAGTACAAATAGATAAAAACTTTCATAGTCTGTTGTTATCTTTTCTTCAGGGAGCCTTTTTTGCAATGGAATGAAACTGAATCAAATTGAACTTAAAATATCTGGCAATGAAAGTTTCCTTAATCATTAGTTTCTTCATGGATAGTGTCCATTAGTCAATGCCTAAATGTCTTGCTTTCAAAAATGGTCTTAATACACTTAAAAGACCATACAAAAGAAACGTTCAGTTTGAATATTTTACGTTCTGGATACTGACTTAACTTTGTACTCAATCAAATCAATAGATTTCTGATAAAGTCAATGGAGGTTTTAAAGTAAAAGATAAAGAATATTTTCTTTAGCTTAAAAATATTGAAACACCATGGAATTGTGTGCTGGGTCGACTAGATTTTTTAACATCTCATTCAGAAATAACACAGTGGTCGGTTTGACATTCTTTTATCATCTCAATTATTAGATAATTCCACGCACATCTAGTTTGATTGCCATTGATTATTCGGAAACGATTTTTGAAAGGGGGTTACTCAATAACGTTTCAATCATTTGTTATAAATTCAATCCGCTACCATTAATTATCAAAGATCAAGCCAGTTCAAGAAGTCTTAATGTGTATGCCATAGCTAACGTTGTAATATAATTTAATAATACGTGTACAAATATGCACACCACGAAAAAGGTTGGGCTTCCATACATGTGTTTAATAACCGAAATATTGTTGAAACCCCAGCCCACTGACCGTTAACAGAGGGTTGAACTTCATTGAAAATCATTTGGTCATTTAGATGAGAAGTTTTGTAACGGTATGAGCACTAACAGTGAAATATAATTGGAATTTCATGCAAAGGTATCATCGTCAGTTCAATGTCATCGTTTGTACCATTCGGTAAAAGCAGTTTTAAAAATGTATCAGTGTCCAAGGAATCACAAAACATCAGTAATTTGTATACGTATAATAACTGTAACCATCCTAACGTGGTTCCTTAATTGTTCCCTCGGTATCTTGTTTTGTAGAGGATGATGTCTCTAACTAGCAGCAGATAAAAGCAATTGTGAAATATACTTGTGCCTCATGTGAAATGTTAACAGTGTGCACAACGGCAAGCCTCTCTGACAGTTGTGATGTTCAGGGTGGCTTTACTTAAAACTGAGAGAAGGCCTAGCATTAAGATGATTCATTCATCTACTTAAGGTGACACAATTTACTTTCTTACGGGAAGTCATACATTGCAATAACTAAATGCATGAAGTTCAAATTATGTGAATAAATGTCAGTGTTTTAAACAACCGCTTACCTCGACTTTATGTCTTCTCGATTTTCGGTCAAAGATTTTTCAACAAAATAAGAACTGGGCTTTTATTTATTTGTCCAATAAACACCTTTAATTAGCCTTTCACTAACAGCGTAATTATCGGCTGTGAAAAACCCACCTGAGCTCAAGGCAATAAAAGTCGCGCATGTGTGACGTAATAAACAGACTGTACAGAGTGGCGCATCATTATTTCAACTGAAATACCGCCTTAAATAATTGCATTCACTGGTTTTTGGCCTGATGGATCTAAGCGGCCCATCAAAAGTGGCATTCAAAAACGGCATTAATTACCAAACTGAACATATTTGAGTAGCGACCTTTGACGCACTAGACAATATTGTAATAAGAATTCATATATTCCAAAGATAATAGTGAAACATGTTTTTGGTTACGTAAACTTTAAGGTATGCAAAAATATTATTATTTTCTATGAAATGTCGATTTGAGTAAAAGCAAGTAGCCTGTTACATGTGTATTTACAAATAGCTTATTTCAACCAGCCCTTACTTCTGTAAACTGCGATTTGCGATTCACTTTTCTGAAAGGAAATAGTGATTAAGTGCACAGGGAAGTAGATAGCCTGATAGAAACAAGGAGTTGATTGACCTTTGTTTTCTTAAACGTCTGTGTCATACCAATCGGTACAATCAAATTGCAGGGACCTTTGTCAGTGACAAAAGTATACTGAAGACATTAAACATCTTTCTACTGTAATAGTAAACTGTCAACTCACGCTTGAAATAAATTAACATTTGCGCTTTCGACTTCAGATTTCGTTGAAGGTACTTTTGGGTAACACTACGACAGATGTTTTAAAGCAATACTGCGCCATTACCAATGCACCAAATTATTGCAATTGGGTGATAAGAAAATTAATGAATACATGATGTAGGTCGCAGTTTATAAAATAAATCGATTTTTTAACATAAATTGCTCCTGTGGACCCTTTCAATATGAGATTTTAAAATAACATTCTAGGATCAACTTGCCACCTTGTGGTGTACAAGAATGTAGAGAACGTCTCTCAGTAGAGATAGTTGAAGAGTCCTTGGGTGAAGCATATCCTGTTTACTCTTGATTTCGAAATCTAGTGTATTCACCACCATTCTATCTTGAACGTTTTGAGGATGGTATTGTTTTCGTCAAAGCAAACTAACCAGGACGCCATGAGCAATATCCATACAAACATGCTATGGAGCCAAATATTTCAAACTTTTTAAGAAATTAGAAATGTGGAACACCAAAGAAAACACCAAAAGTGTAGGGGATTCTAAGTTTGTGATTGTAAATGTCAAATACAAGTGTAACCAAGCCCTTTATCAAAGAGAATTGGTTTCTTATGTAGTGTTAAGTAGACAGAAAGTAGCCTTTGAGACATTTTCTGTCAGATGGTAACTGACAGCCACATGTGATTCCCCTTGAAAGAGAGACTTCGTCTACATATATGAGATTAACACTCGTTGTAATTAGTTGTAAACGTTTTCTTTATCGGAGATGTTGCTGCAGATTGTAAAATAACTAAAATAACAGTTATAATTTGGTTCAATAAAAATTTTAGGCTTATCAGAAGGGAAATTACCAAAAACGATTCTCATTAGAAATATTATCATTTTGGATCCAATGCATATGTTAAAGAAAGAAGAAGGTTTTGTGGAACTTCCATCTCAAATCAATTGAAATGCTTATTTATAAAACTAGTAGGGCATTGATCAACTGATTTTAAGTATGCACCATTGATTTGTTGTTGGCTATTCATACAAATAAAAACCGAATAATCTACTGTAAGTACCTTTAGTTGCGTAAAAAGATAACGACTTTTCAGTTGTGTAAGTTTTTGCATAAAAAGTATTTGTAAAAAAAGAGATGAACATCTGTAACTTTAATCACAAACAAGCCTAATTACTCATTTATATTTGCTTGCAATAACGTACTGATAAATCACTTTAAAACTATATCACAGAGAATCATTTACTGAACTCAAATGATTGGTAGAAGTCACTTTTATAACCCCTAATTTAACCAAGTCTAGTTTACACAATTTAAAAAACAATTAAAATCACAATTACCTCTCAATTTCATATATAGTCATAATACTTCTAGTATGTTTCTTCTAGATTTTGAGTAATTTTGTTCACACCTTAGAAGCAAGTAAGTACCATTTAGTCATTAAGGCTTTGTATCTAAATCTGAATAACTCAGTCATCATGTTAAAATTTTGAGATAAATTCGATTTTTTCTTTGGTTACAACTGTGATGAGGTGATTTTATTCTTTTTTAATATGTGTTCAGCTATCAATTGTATTTCTTCCGGTTGTTGTATAAGTTTCCAAATAGTTCCTGTAACTGTCCCTTAAAGTACAAGGCTAACTAAACTATAAATCTTTAAGAAGTGAAGCCAATCATCCACATATTCTTTCCTAAAAGGCTGTACAGTTGAACTGAAAACTGCATATTGCATTATTAAATATTTTGGAACAGCAGCCTAAATGAAACAGGTATTATCACTTTTAATTTGGTAGATCTTTTTAACTATTATTCATATTTGCGCTACTGCGTCAAGACTTAAACAATCAATCTAAGATGAAAGTTAAAGTTATAGATAATCTTGAATTATAAATGAAATATTACATAAAATGACTATGAATATATGAATCTCACCACCCAAGGAGAATTTTAATGACTTGACTGGCAGTAATTAATGGAAAAGAGCTGGGTCAAGCCCCAAAAATGGTTTAGGGAAGACATAATTCCCGATCGTTTGTTACGGCCTTGTGTCTCATATGTCTTTGATTCTCAATGTTAACGTAACGTACTGATGGCCACTTTCTTCTTCTATCACTTTCATGGAACATATTTATCTTAATTGAAATCAATAATGGCCATGCAACATGGTGAGAACTAAGAATGTAGAATTCAGACACAAAGTTGATAACATCAACCAAAAAAAGAATAAATAGGATAACACAACCATTACCTAAACTTAAAGGAGCGAGTATTATTATGTTACTGCATCCACAATACCATTGGTTAAACACGTCCATATATAAACAACACCTTCATAGTCTGGTTTTATCTTTCTGTGAAGAAGCCTTTGTTGAAATTAATTAAATATTCATGGACTTGTGCTGGGTCGATCTAGAATGTTTCACTTGTCTTTCAGAAATAACATGGTGGTCGGTTTGACATTCTATAATAACCTCAATTATCAGATAATTCCATGCATATCTAGTTTAATTACCACTAATTATTCTCAAACTCTCATTAAACTTAATACAAATGTTTCTCATTATCCTTACCCAAGTTTATGGTGAATTTTGGTTAAATGCAATATTAGTATATAGAAAGCTACATGTAAAACACCGCCAAAAATATTGTACTTACCGTAGAGTATAAATGTAAGAATTTGATTTAAAGTAAAGTATGAAATAAAAAAGCAAACTTTATCTAGCGAACATCAATGAATCGTATCAATTATCAATGAATTTAATCGAAAAAATTTTTTATCAAACATTATCTATCTTTCATGGCCGCCCCTATGTTTGTCTGTCACTCAGTTTAAATACATACAATATCTTATTTTATTCAAATTACATATTTTGCTAGCAAAATCTTCAACATCCTTGAATTCAATACATAATAACTATAGGTGAAGATAGCATTCCCGTGAACTAGTTTGGTATTTAGGAAGAGGGAAGCAGTGATATAAACACATCAAAATTCCTCCGAAGACTTCTAACATACTTCTTACATAAATTAATACTTTGCAGTTACATGACTCTATTTATCTATAAACATGCAACACATATAAACAATTTCGTGTGCCCTTTGCACCTAAGTCACCTGTTATAAGTTACGTAAAAGCTATATTTCACTTTGTCTTGCAGGGTCGTCCTTTTGAGTGTTGTAAAAATGAATTAAACTAAAAAAATTAGAAACTCAAAAAGAAACTAATTAGTTAAGAATTAAAATTTCATGATTTATTTTGTCGTTCAAAACAGAAATGCATGCCAACTCATGTAAAATTGCTACAAAAAGTTATTCAAACTATAAATCTCTTACATTTTGGTTCAATAAATAAAAGATAGAAATTAATTCCACCTGAAACTCTTGATTTTTTTGTTTGAGTGGTTTAGGCAAATCTCACCGTTGTTTGGCTATATGACAGACAGGGTAATGTCAAGTTACCTTATTCATCCTTTTAATCAAATTTCCATTTTGTCAACAAATGCATAAATCACCCTTAAAGTTCGTGAATACATTTCCCTTATTAGAATGTTCGTTTCATGGCATGATTTAGTACATAGTTAAGGTTAAGGTTTTAAATTGATCTCATTGAAAAGAGATTATTGTTATAATTGTTTCTGTTTGAACAAATCGGATATCTATCTTTTTTGGGATGAAGATTGACAGCATTAATCTATAGATCCTTGCAGAATTAGTTACCTGAAAACCGCGATCTGAATGCATTCTGAATGCATTCGACCGCGTTTTGAATGCATTCTGAATGCTTTCGACCGCAATCTGATTGCATTCAGATCGCGGTCAACCGCAGACAGATAGTGATCACGGTCATTTGCGGTTATTCGCGGTTATTTTGCGTTTTTTGCGGTTAGTCGCAGTCATTTGCGGTTATTCGCGATCATTTGCGTTCATATGTTATCCGACCACGAAAATGACTGTATACTATAACATTTCTCAAATCAGTTGTAGACATGTCTTATGATATGTTAGTTTATAGTAGAAAAGTTTCACACCAATTGGATTGTATATACCTAGCATTCATTCTAATTGATAACACTGATGCCAACTAAAGTGTATTACATTTAATTGCCATACTGGCTCATCTTTCGCTACAGGAGTGACAATGTAAAACATTTCATGATCTCGACAGATGTCGTAGAATGCAAAGGGTTTTCGAGCAAGTTTTTTATGGATTGGTTTCTTTTGTTCATCATCTTAATTATATATTCAAATGATGTAACATGAGACCTTCACACAGACATTTTCAGCATCCCTTTTCTGAGATTTGAAACGTTTGGCATGACATTTACAAAGCAGGTGTAAATTATTTCACTAGACAACTGCATAATCATATATAAAGGTATCTGAAATATTCACGCCTCAATTACCAAAGACATCTTTTTTGAAGAATTAAAAAATAAGACAAAAGATGTTTATGTCAATAAAGCCAAATAAAACAGCATTATGAAGAAGATTAAAAAAACCTCTCTGCTAAAAGCTACTCTTTGAGATCATGCTGGTATAGCAAGAACGAAATCCACATTTTTTTAAAAACCTTGGCAAGAAAAGTCACTTTGAAACCTAATTGAAGATCGCTTAGTCTCTCTTTTTCAGACAGACAACTACATGTTGTAATCTTCAAATAAAACATTTAAAAGCTTTGTAAAGTAACTTATATAATCTCTTAGATAAAAGGACCTTTTTAGATTATGCTGGTGTATCCAGAACGAATTCTTGCTACTCGCATGCAATACTCCTCTAATTTTGGAGCAAGAGTTCTTAACACTAGTCTCATTCACTGTCTGCACAGAAAGCAACTCGTGAACAACTTATTTCTTCCTCTTTAGAGAAACCTTATGAGCACAGGCAATCTTATCTGACAGTCGAGATGTTCTTGGCGATATTACCTACGCCTGACAGAATTCTAACAACATGGTGATACATGTATCTGTATAAAAGAAACAGTTATGATCTCTCCTACAGAGTTTTTCAGGTTGATAAATCTGACACGTTTTGATTTTTAGTTTTTAACTCCCTTTTTCTTTATACTTTGTACTTACACATGACGACAGGCCTGGACTGTGGTTCATTTGTATATGCAAGATGTATGTTAACAGTTACCTTTCAGTCTTTAATCTAAATGACACGTTTTGATATTCAGTTATTTACTTTGCTTCCCACTTTGTGAATATCATTACAATAACTATTGTATATCTTTTTATTCATTTCATATCCATATGTGTATATTTGTTAACATACAGGCTTATCAGTCACTATTGTAATTCAGTTCTCTATTTGACTTTGAATGATGGCAGAGGATTTTTGTACATGCTATAATTTCCTTAACATTTAAAACTTTCTTGACAGTGTTTACAGAATAGTAAATTGATGAGTTGCCTTTCTTAATACCTGAGATTGGTAAGTGGCAATGTTTATATGCTTAATATGGTGATTTACACTGTTTTCAGCTTTTCTCCAGTATTAATAGATAGACTTGCATTTAATGAAAACATGGTGCAGAATTTCAGGTTCAAAATCACAGAGCAGATAATTGTATCAATTATTTTCAGTTGCGTTAGCTTTTTTCTAGTGTAAATTGCTCTTATGATAAATCTATATTTAAAATCTAAGTTTGACACTAGTACAATTTGTGTACTTTTATTACACAACATGCGAGGGAATATTCAAGTTGAGTTCATTTGGCAAAAAAGCATGTTGACAAATCTTAAGGGCAGTAGCATCGCCAATTACTTTATCATAAAAAATTCTACTTCCTTTTTGTTGAGGAAGCAGATCATTAAGAGTTTGGCATAATGAGAGGTTTTGATTACACAACTGATTTGAACAAGTGTTTTTCATCATTACAATAACTTAGTGTATGGAGCTATGCATGTGTATGTCATTTCTTTATAATTTCCTGAGATTACACAATATTGTTAAAATCTAAGAAAACGTAATATGCGTAAATACGACTAGTCTGTACCATGTGTGTTTACGACAAGGGATCTCATTATTTTGTTCATGCGTATTCCGGTCCTTTAGAATCAACGTTGTAGCCTGAATACGTACATACTTGTTAGATAACTTAGGAGGTTAAGAGATTACCTTAGAGCGGATCGTTAGAAATATTGAGAGATATGCATTAGCTGTGTGTTCCTTTAATTTATGTTAATCAAATTTATTTTCTGCATTATGTATTGATACAAGTATCTTCCGCCATCCATTTAAAAACATTATACCCCTAGAAACGTCATCGTTATATCTGAAAACGAACACATTTGACTGTTATTAAAAAGTGTAATCTTTGATGCTAATTGGGTCAGTAAATTGACAACATCAAGTGTACAGTTCAGATTTTCGTTTGTACCTTCCATTGCATCATTTTGACTCGCGAAAATTGGTCAAACGTTATCTTATTTGTTTTAGAATATAAAGTAATATAAAGATGATAGTGTTTCTAGATTTTACACTACGATGAACTAAAAGCAGTACCTTGATATTGGTATCATAAAAGGTGAGAAAATTTGTTATCTATTCAGCTCGATACAAATCTTATTGTTGATCTCTGAGTTTAATGTTTAATCATCAAAAAGATCTAAATTTGATAAGTACTTTCTATGTTCTAAGGGTTAGGAAAAGCGCAGTAATTTTGCTTCGGATAAAGAGGTCCGGGGTTCGAAACCCGCCAGGGGCTCTGCAACTTTGTCTGCAGTAGAGAACTGTTCTACAGGCAGTAAGGTTTGGGTGCAATGCTACAGAGAATTTCAGCGCAGTGCCCGCCATAGTTTGCTAGTTCCAGCAAATGCTCGCAGGTTTCAACCAATACAGAGCTACGATGGATATCCCTGCAATAATACTAGCAGCCGCGGTATAAGTGAAATACTTTTGAGAGCGACGTTAATCTACAACTCACCTCACTTCTAGGTTCTTAGGATTCAATATGTCATGGTACATAAAGACTACGCGGTTGACAACCAAACTCTTAAGAAGTTACTCTTAATATTCATAATGATATGCGCTTATAAAAGTCAACTTGGATTCAATGTTTTGAAAGGTAGTGGCAATAAAGTAGGTTCATATCCTGATGGAAATTAGGAGCAGCTGATATCTTGAACGTCTGGGTCAAACAAAACTTGCAACGATCATGATGCCCCCGCTTTCCCTATGAATCATACCAGTATTTGATAAAAAGAAAGGGATTGACAATTAATACATATAGAAGACGACAACCATTTATATAAAGGATTAAGTGAGTTTGGAAGTACAATTATTAAGTCATTGTACAATTTCCACCTTTGAATAAAATGGTAAAATTAACATGTTTTGAGGCGGTAAGTCAGGATTATCAAACAATTATTGCATTTTCCTGTAGTTTTCTACATCAAATCGGTTGAAAGGTGAATGAATACATGACGTTGTTCCTAAATTTAAGAATAGGTCGACTTGATATAAAATGAATCGTAAAGTGTAGTCCCTTTCAATATGATATTCTTTAATATAGCACCTCACAGTGTTCGACAACGTTAGTCATTAAGAATGCCTTATTATCTTTATAGTCAAATCTGTTGTCAACTACGTATTTTTCCGCTCCACAAAATTATATAATACTTTACTTTAATATAGGTAACTGATCTCGTTCTAAGGCGATACACTTGAAAATAACCTCGTGTAATTCATTCCCCATGTATCTTGATCGTAAAAATAGTTTGCTTAGCACTACTCTATCCAGCACTCTGTTATATAAATGCAAAATATTTTTTTGCATCGACGAAAACCAATCAGAACGCAATGAGAAACGTCTTGGAACTCTTGTACATGCTTTAAAGTCATAGAATTCAAACTTAGTTTTATGAATATACATAGAATAATGAATGGCTATATACATTTTTATCAAATAGCAAGTTAATGCAAGATGGTAATTACGGAATTGGCACACCAAAGAAAACAGACAAAAATGTTGGGGATTCTTATTCTGTGTTCTTAAATGTCAAAGATAACTCTAACCAAACTTTTAATCAAAGAATATGTGTGTCGGATCCGGAAATGAAAAGGAAAAAAGTATTACAGACATTTTTTGTCAGACCGTAATTGACAGAATAATCTGTTTCATTCAAATGTAAGATTTTGTCTGCATATGTATGATTAACACTTCTTATTTGACAGATTCTTTTGAAAAGGAATGTATTTTTAACATCAGACGCCTACATTACTTCGGTGACACAGTAAATTAACTTCAATTTGGTTTTAGTTTTAAAAGTTTTCAAAGAAACCTGACAATTCAAAATGTATAAGTTTGTCAGGACTTCGATGTTTTAAATGCAGTCTAAGTGTTAAGAGTAGATGTATCTGTTGCGAATTAATTATACACTGGTCCAAAAAAGAAACGCAACAAGGTAAAATCAGTAAATATTTATGTTTTGTTCGAACTTAATTTACTGGATATATTGTTAACGCACACAGCTGTAATTTAACAGGAATATAGAAACATATGTCCCGAGTTATGCACAACAGTTTCAGTCTGCTTAAACGTCGGCATGAACAACAACAACAACAGTTCAAAGTCAGTATCTGGTATGTCCTCCTGCAGTAATCACAGCCTGACAGCTCCTGGGCATAGATTGAATCAACTGCCTGTGGATTCTTCTCCATTCTTCCTCAAATGCTTGGCGCAATTGTTGAAGTGTCTGAGGTTGAGGTCGTTGTTGTCGAACACGTCTATCCAGTTGGTCACATAAATTTTCGATTGGGTTAAGATCGGGAGATTTTGAAGGCCATGGGAGCACTTGAACGATGTTGTTGGCTAGGAAATCTATAGTAGCACGTGCAACGTGTGGTGTGGCATTGTCCTGCTGGAAAATCTCACGCCGAGCGTCGATGGTTGGCAAGAGGTGGCGTTGAAGAATTTCGTTCCGATACCGAAGTGCATTTAGATTTCCTTGGATATTCACCAGATTTGTCCTCCCATTAGCAGATTTTGCTGCCCACACCATGACACCTCCTCCACAGAAACTGTCATTCTCCAGAGCGCAGGGACGGATGTAACGTTCATTTCGTCTCCGATACACAAGAATCCTGCCTTCAGAACGAAATAACTCAAAGCGAACTCGTCACAAAACCAGATCTTTCTTCAGTGTACTAGGGTCAATGGTCGTACGTTGCGACTCTATCGCAGTCTTGCATGACGATGTTGATGCCTCACAATCGGTACAGTAAAGGGTTTCTTAGGCCTAATTCCATGTTGTCGAAGACGATTTCTGACGGTCTGTGCTGACAACGCACGGAGTCCAGGAATGTTCTGTGTTGTGTGTGTTGCAGTGAGAGTCCGATTCCAAAGATTCCTGATGAAACGGTTCTGTGCAGGAGTTGTCGCCCTTGGTCTACCACTTCTCGGTCGATATTCTTGCGAAAAATAACTAAATGTTGGGTTTGGATAATAAATATCGTTGTGGAAACCCTATTCTAACTCATCTATGACATTTTTTATGAATACATTAAGGTGAGGTGAGGTGAGTTGGTGTTTAACGCCGCTTTCAAGATTATTTCACTTATATCGCGGCTACTAGTATTATTGCAGGGAGAAAACCCGCAACACCATTATGGCTATGGATTGCGGTGAAACCTGCGAGCATCGGCTTGACCTAGCGAACCATGGGTGGTACTGCTCTGAAATACAGTGTAGCATTGCATCCAAACCTGACTGCGTGTAGAACAGTTCTCTACTGCAGACAAATTTGCCGAGCAACTGATGGGATTCGAACCGGACCTCATGATCAAAAGCCAAACGTGCTAACCACTGCGCTATCCCGCCCCCCATGAATACATTACATTAACGTTGAAAAATTCACTTTTACAAAATACAGAAAGTTGTTGCGGTTCTTCTTTTTCTTTTGTTATCTATCTAAGTCAAAAATAACTGATAGAATTCACATCATTTTTCAATATTTCTCGTTCACACAAGTTATCACTATTATTGCAGTATCACTATTAAAAGAACATGTACCTGTTGCGCAGTAATTTTTTTAAGCATGTCTTATGATGAATCCAAGTTATTCTTTGGACAATAAAGAGTTATGATATTGTATGTTTGCACTTGAAATAATATTTTCAAGAAATGCATTAATGACACACAGTTCCGACTAGAACATTTAAGTTATGTTTTGCTGTTGGATACTTTCAAATGATGCATCCGTAGCAGCAGTGGAATTTAAAGTAATACGAACAACAAAGCAAGCAGCTCTCTCCCTGTGAAATCATATTTTTTATATTTCGTACAGTTACAGTACAGTTAAAATACTGTACATTTCAAAAATTGTGTTTAGTTATTAATAATTATTATTAATATGTATTAAATATTGATATGTTAATATGGGAAAAGATATTTTTGTTAATGAAATATGTTGAAAACGTTTCCTCTAAAGGGGTGGTAGCACATTTCTTAGATGAATTAAATTATCTCATGAAAAAAATTATGTTTCCTATAGCAAAACAGAGTTTTTAATTCTAAGAAGTATTTTTAAATTCGATGATTCGACAATGTGTTCACACAACTATGCCGAACAAAAAAGGTAATCACAATGATGATAATGTCAAGTCATAGAGGAATTCTCAGTTAGTAACCATTAGCTCTGCATGCTCGATTGCCCATGTTTATGTTCAATACATCTCATCCCCTGAAACCGACAAAACAATTGTCAAAATTTTATAATATAATTTGCTTCTATCAGTGAAAATCTATGTTTAGTAAGTTATGGTTTTTGACACGTTAAATTTCAGTCGTAAAGATCGATATTTTGTTTCCTATTCAGAAACAGCTTCTTGTTATACGTACGAGTTATTGATAAGTTGTAATGCAGATCAAAGCATTAGCACTCGAGGCACCCGAGTTCCCGCTGATCCTCGCAGGGCTAATTGGCATGAACAGTGACATTTCATCGTTTAGATTACCTTTCTCTACAGCATTTAGAAGAGATCAGGTGTCTTTTTGTATAAAGGAAGGTTTATTAATTGACATCATCTACTACAAGTGGATATCAATTTTGCATTGACGTAGAATTTTACATCAGACCCCGATGATAAACAAGGAAGTGTCTTTTAACCCATGTAATGTAATCATGACTTGCTGCTTTCCTACTTTGGCGTAATAAAATGATTACATAATCAACATGCATTTGTTTGAATAATAATAAGCATAACACATCTATGATCTGTACGAAAGGAAGCCAACCATCAACATATTCTGTCCTAGAATATGATACGATTGAAATGGAAACTACCTAGGGCCAATATCAGATCTAGATGTTTTAGTATATACCTGGTGTAGATTGTGTTGGAGGTGACCTTTAAGAGCTTAATCGGCAGCTTGGGTTATACCAGGGTAATAATGATCCATGACTCTTGTATGCGCTATGAGCACGTCATAGTGGAGTTAAGCGCTTTATAAATGGACATATTATTAATATCATTATTATTATTATTTCTTTCGTTCTGTAATTAGCCTGTAAATTACACGTATTATGTGTTAATTTGCTCATACTTTATATATTATTATGAAGTTGTTAGAAATTTCAACAATCTATCTAGCCTGGATGTAAAATTCAAGTAAATCTGTCCATGAATCATAAATGAAATATCATCATAACATTGCTTTTATAGGAATCGCTGTCTAGACTGTAGTTGCAGTATCGGGAGGCAGTTTGGGCCAACAAACAGCTAAGTAAAGATACAAGTGACCAGTGCTTGTTAATCCCTCTGTTCCCATCCGGTATATGGATAAGTAAAAGCTGTCATATCATTGATAAAAAAATATGGATTTGATGTTCACTGTTGATTTATTAGGTACTTATCTCAGCTATCACTACTTGACACCAGTAATATATAATCTACCAGGTGGTTTATATCCAAAACAAGGACGCCTGCATGTAGAATGTGTATCGATTTCGATTTCACCACTCAAACCATAAAACATGATATCACAACTATTGAATAACCTTTTAATCTACTCTTATTGATATTTATGATGAAATAGCATCAACCTCATCAATTCATAGTCTATTGTTATATTTCTGTAAGGAAGAATTTGTTGAAATGAAACGAAACTATATCAAATATGGATTTGGAAATAAAGATTTCTTTGACAATTGAAAGGGTGCATTGAAAAATAGAGCCATGGGCTCTGTAGCTCATCAGACTTTTGATAGAAATAGGTGTTTGGGTTTAGACTGAGACCATATATAATACACATATATATATATATATATATATATATATATATATATATATATATATATATATATGAACACAAGAAAAATGATACTTTGGATATTTATTTGGATAACTTAAAGCAGCCTTTATTATGAAGAAAAGAGAAAGTGAAACAAAACAATATGTCAACATTTCTTTTTGGTAAAAAAACAGAGATATCAAAATTTTAAAAATGCTTGAACTAGGGCACATTGGAACATTGCAAATTGTTATGTTGAGGAAAGAAAACAACAATGTATTTCTTAAAAGTTATTCACAATCAAATAAAAAAGGCTCATTGCCCATTTGGGGTCAAGGGGTCACCGAACCTACAATTCAGAATCCCCATTGTCCAAGGAGTCTACACACAACTATTAAGCTATCAAGACCTTTTGGAACTGGAGAAGAAGATGAAAGTAGAATTTTAAGGTTTTGACCCCTGTGACCCCATTTGGGGTCAAGTGGTCACCAAACCTACAATTTAGAATCCCCAGTGTCCAAGGAGTCTTCACACAATTTTTCAGCTCTCTAGACCTTTTGGAACTAGAGAAAAAGATGAAATTAGGTTTTTTAGGTTTCGACCCCTGTGACCCCATTTGGGGTCATGGGGTCACCAAACCTACAATTTAGAATCCCCGTTGGCCAAGGAGTGTACACACACCTTTTCAGCTCTCTAGACCTTTTGGAACTAGGGAAAAAGATGAAATTAGGTTTTTTAGGTTTTGACCCCTGTGACCCCATTTTGGGTCATGGGGTCACCAAACCTACAATTTAGAATCCCCGTTGGCCAAGGAGTCTACACACACCTTTTCAGCTCTCTAGACCTTTTGGAACTGGAGAAGAAGATGAAAATAGGTTTTTCAGGTTTTGACCCCTGTGACCCCATTTGGGGTCATGGGGTCACCAAACCTACAATTTAGAATCCCCGTTGGCCAAGGAGTCTACACACAACTATTAAGCTATCAAGACCTTTTGGAACTGGAGAAGAAGATGAAAATAGGTTTTTCATGTTTTGACCCTTGTGACTCCATGTGATACAATTTAGAATCCCCATTTGCCAAGGAGTATGCACATAAAATTTCAGCTCTCTAGAGTCATTGGTTCTGGAGAAGAAGTCAAAAAAGTGAAAAGTTTAAGGATGGACGGATGGA
The DNA here is from genome assembly GCA_921293015.1 of Phorcus lineatus. Classification (NCBI taxonomy): domain Eukaryota; kingdom Metazoa; phylum Mollusca; class Gastropoda; order Trochida; family Trochidae; genus Phorcus; species Phorcus lineatus. The sequence goes on from OV121082.1 coordinate 33,742,864, forward strand.
TGGATGGACGGATGCCATGCCATTCCATAAGCCCATCGGGTCTTTCAGACCTGATGAGCTAAAAAGGGAACATGTTCTACTGGAATAACCTATTACATGTGCACCTATTGCATTCACCCCTTCAAATGGTTACTTGTAAGAAAACGTCCGTTTTACTTTAGAATTATTCCCAATAACACTCGAAAAGAATGAAACATATGGTTTGAATTATTATCTTGTATCTTTAACATTCCGAATACTGACTTCAACTATAAACTCAGTTATTTTAATAGTTTTTTTAAAATATCATAAAGGACTTTAAAATAAATTGAATGTCAATAGTCCGTTAATCTTTAATTTTATTACATCCTTAACGATGAAATGTTTAGATACCCTTCTCAACTGCAAGAAGATTGGTGTAGCTTAAAGATATTGAAACAGGCACGGAATAGTGAGCTGAGGTCGATTTCAAATTTTTAATTGTAATTCGGAATTGACATGTGGGTCGGCTTGACACATCTTAATATGACAATTTTCAAAACTGCCCATGCACATTAAGTTTAAATACCATTGATCGAAGGGGCTTAATCAATAACGTTTCAATCATTTGTAATGTAATTCAATCTACAACCAGTTATTACTACTGATCAAGATCAGAAATACATAAAGAAGTCAGGTCATGCGTAGGAGGGCTTCTTACTGACATAACGACTGACAATCTACTCTTGTCATTTTATTTGGTACGATTTTACAGGAACTTGATGAAAGTGGTCCTCATTATATTATCCTTTTTTGTGAAAAATACACAAAACAATGTCCATGTAAAACAAACGCCGCAAACAATTATATTCAAAATACAAAGTACAAAGATACAAAATTTTATTTCTATTAAAGTATAAAATAACCAAGCCAAGCGTATTTATCAAACGAACAGCTAATGATGACTGATTATCACTGAACATAATTGTTAAAGGTAATTTGTCACACTGTATTGAAAAGAGAACGTTAAGCATATGAGGGTTGATTATTCTTAACAAAACTTCTCAAAAGTCAACCAATTTCGTTTTGGTTTTTTTTTTTTTGGGGGGGGGGGGGGGGGGGGGGGGGGGGGATTTAAAGAATTGAATCTTTTTGATAAAACGTTCCATTCTAACTTTAAAACATTTCAGAGTTTAGAGCTGTCTTTCCAACAAAACAGCAAATTCTTGATATATCTTATATAAATGAAAATAAATTTTGTTATGACTCCAAACAGTCTCTAACGGTCATTCATTAGACTAAGCTCAAACACGGACGTCACAAATTTAGTGATTTGCCGCTCTGCAAAAACATGTTTTTGTCTGTCACTCAATAGATACATATAACATCATTATCTTAAAAACGTGCATGAATTCCGAAAGAAATTCATAAATAAATGTCATATTACACGGACACATGAATTATCTTTGTATAAACCGGAAACAATACATTCAATTGCGTGTGTGTCCTTCTCTGTATGGCACCTGTTCAAATCTATATTTCACTGTAACCTACATTTGCTAAAACTCAAGGGAAATGTTCAATCTTGGAATTTTTTTCAAAACTGCTCAAAAGGCCAGTAAATAAAGGATGTTTTATTTATCCTTGCTTTTAATCCTTAAACCTTATAAAAAGTTAGATTTCAACTGGGTCGATTATGCAATTTTTGCAATTTCATGTTTTTGTCATATTCTATTCTGTCTTATGTAAACGGAACGTTTTCATCAAAAAACGTTATAATAAATAAAAGGAATGAATCATAAATGTGCCAATCTCGGTTCAACTATGTGAAATATTTCCTCACAAGAATGAATTAAAGGCACATTATCGTATTTTATTAAAGTATTAAACGGATCTCACAGAGGATATACAATGTAACTTTTGAGATCTTTTTAAGCATCAGAAATGCTTTAGTCGAAAAATCTGAACAGATGTCCACTCTAAACATGTGAGTGAATAGTTTTTAACGAGTACAGATGATTGAGTTGAAAGATGGGATATTTTACTCTCTGAAAATAATATTTTGGATAAAATTTTAATAATTGGGGGGATGTTGACCATATACAAACTGCAACAAGACTGCTACAATGCCTTTAAAGGTGTGCACACTAAAATGCCCGCTAAAGTTTGTACGAATGTGGTTGATAAACCAATAAGGTGTTTATCCTATAAGGAAGTATATATTGCATATGGCAATATTTTGAACAGATATAACATCCAAAGGTGCTACAGCACCTTTAAAAATGACCTTAAAGAGCATGATTAATGTTTGATATTGATCTGTATACATAGCTATTAGATACAGGATGAAGATTGGCGTTGTTTATTTAGTTTTACTGCAGTTTTCGGAATATATTTTCTGAATTCGGGTGATTGAGAAGACATTTTATTGGAATATTCCCTTTCTCGCTCGAAAAGAAAACAAATGAAATAGAAATATATTTATACACCTTATCATCTCAAAACATAAACTCTACATACATAATGGTTTATATTCTAATTGTGCATGCCTTTCTACTAAAATATTAACAGAAATTATAATTTTTCCATAGATTGACGGAAGCAAAATATCATAATGTATAAATGTGTTTTATCGCCAGGAGAAATCTTTTTAACATAGACGAGAACATACATTACTTATTAATATGTGTATGATATAGCTAATTGCACGGCTAAAAAAAGCTGGAAGGACCTACAAGATTTCTCATTCAGTATACGATATTTAAGAATATGTGAACGTTGACTCTTCCTGATAACTAATAAATCTAATATCAGCAAATGTCGCGCCCTTACTCCGCGCCCTTATATGCCCCCGATATCTGACGTTCCATACCAAAGGCTCCTTAGATAACTATGGGATTGCGATTTGGAAGGTTGATTCGATGAGTTGAAAATAGCTGTTTACAATATCTCAAATAATGTTACTTATAATTGTGTTTCTATTTTAATACATATTTGTAAACAGAAACTGTAATGAGAAATAGTAAAAAAAAAGTGTACATGAATGAGAAAAACATGTTTATTTGTGTCTGACATGCTACCACCATGAAGGATGAACTTATAGATTTTATTTGCAAAATATAGCAAAAAAACTCACAAATATCATCAAGCTGAGTATTTTACCATTTACAGTTCAACGATAACAAGTCTATGAAATAGTCTTATCTCAATAACATCTTTAAAAAGATCGTGCATATGACCATTTCGGATGTGTGACTTATGTAACGTCTATCAGTAAAGAAATCAAACCATTTTAAATGTTTATAAAGAACATTATATAAACACTCACCTCAGTACAGCTTGTGTAGCCCATGCTGGGATATCGGAATTTCTCTGTTATCTCAATTGGAAAACTAATGGTATTTTTACCTGGGTTTTCTGAGAACAGGTCTCAGAAACTTTCAGCGGGCAAACCAATTGTGAACAACTTTTACTGCCTCAGATTTACCTCAGATAAGTTAACTATGTGCACACAGGCAGACGTACTGACAGGTGTAGATGTTTTATCTTACCTACAGGGGTCTTCAGATAAATATACCTCACACATTTGGTTTTCAGTTCTAAAAATATGTTTTTATTGTTTTTTATTTATACATATAATTATTGGGCATGCTTTATAGCTGGGGTTGATGAAAAAAGTTAATTTTACTTTGAAAGAAGTCTAATGCAACAAAATAGTTTTTCAATTAACTGAATTAGTCACAATTCGTAACCAAATTCTTAAGGTAAACATTTTTTATCATTTTGTGAAGCAACTTGAGTCTCTGCATGTTGCAAAAAGCCTTGCAGGATGTGACTCTTAGTAAAATGTTAACGTTCGCCAACGAAATATATTCTACTTCTTCTGAAAAAATAGTAAGTATTTAATAAATTATGTTTGAATAAATTATTTTACGAGCTGTTTACAATATCTCAAATAATGTTACTTATAATTGTGTTTCTATTTTAATACATATTTGTAAACAGAAACTGTAATGAGAAATAGTAAAAAAAAGTGTACATGAATGAGAAAAACATGTTTATTTGTGTCTGACATGCTACCACCATGAAGGATGAACTTATAGATTTTATTTGCAAAATATAGCAAAAAAACTCACAAATATCATCAAGCTGAGTATTTTACCATTTACAGTTCAACGATAACAAGTCTATGAAATAGTCTTATCTCAATAACATCTTTAAAAAGATCGTGCATATGACCATTTCGGATGTGTGACTTATGTAACGTCTATCAGTAAAGAAATCAAACCATTTTAAATGTTTATAAAGAACATTATATAAACACTCACCTCAGTACAGCTTGTGTAGCCCATGCTGGGATATCGGAATTTCTCTGTTATCTCAATTGGAAAACTAATGGTATTTTTACCTGGGTTTTCTGAGAACAGGTCTCAGAAACTTTCAGCGGGCAAACCAATTGTGAACAACTTTTACTGCCTCAGATTTACCTCAGATAAGTTAACTATGTGCACACAGGCAGACGTACTGACAGGTGTAGATGTTTTATCTTACCTACAGGGGTCTTCAGATAAATATACCTCACACATTTGGTTTTCAGTTCTAAAAATATGTTTTTATTGTTTTTTATTTATACATATAATTATTGGGCATGCTTTATAGCTGGGGTTGATGAAAAAAGTTAATTTTACTTTGAAAGAAGTCTAATGCAACAAAATAGTTTTTCAATTAACTGAATTAGTCACAATTCGTAACCAAATTCTTAAGGTAAACATTTTTTATCATTTTGTGAAGCAACTTGAGTCTCTGCATGTTGCAAAAAGCCTTGCAGGATGTGACTCTTAGTAAAATGTTAACGTTCGCCAACGAAATATATTCTACTTCTTCTGAAAAAATAGTAAGTATTTAATAAATTATGTTTGAATAAATTATTTTACGAGAACAATAATTTACATATTTGCTCCAAATGTCAAGTAATGAAGCAAACTTTAGTGAAGCAGTTGTATAATCAAAACACTTACAGAAACTAATTACCGATGTGGACATAACCAAATGTCTTTAAGTCTGTCCACAACAAGATCTTTTAAGTTCCATCCTACATTAATTATTCATTATATTATATACTATTGCCATTGGCAATGCCCAGCCAATGCCAGGATTTGAACTCTGGACCCTAAACCCTGAACCGTAACCAAACGCGCTAACCACTGCGCTATTCTGCCATAGTTAACATATGCTTTTATGCTTGCCAATGCTGACAGTTCAACACCTAACTTTCATCGAAATATATAAAATTCTTGCAAAGATTGATAGCTGTATATTGCCCAACTGGTCAGTGTCAATGGTTCCACTGTCAAGGCTAAGATCACCGAGTGTACTGCACGCATCGTCACTCCTCAAGAATAATGATGTTACAACATTGTTATTTATTATATACCCATGTAAACTTAGGATAGTAATACAAGGGTGCAATACGGAATCCGTCTTCAAATTCCGTATTGCACTCGAGATTCCGTATTGCACCCCTGCCGGTTCTACTTTTTCTGAACCTTGGGACTTCCCGGATTTCCCGAAGCAGCTATTTATAGATATACATTTAGGTCATTGGGATTCCCAGTTTGCGAGAGTTGCACAACAGGTCTTATAAAACAAGATTGTAATTTCCAAATGATTTGATTACAATCATATACAAATACCATGAACCATGAAAATCAGCAGCGAAAGCGTAGACGTGTTATCTTCAACACTGACTCCGACTAACTGACGGCGCGAGCCATATATGACGACAACGTATTTGAAAATTTTGAAAATGACCTTGAACTTTAAAAGTTATTGATTTCAACACGATTGTTTAGAAACAAAATAGCTTGATCATTGTTTGATTTATGCTTTATCATATTAAATCAATTCTGAATTTGATCAAAATATCTTTCTTTTTATCTATTTGTTGTTATTGTAAGAAGTAAAAGTCGGACTTGCTATACTTGACGTCATGCGGAGGAATGTGGCATTCAGGTCAATTGCGTTATTCGGTCATCGGCGTACTAATACCAAAGTCAAGGTAACCTCAACGCGGAAGTACATGTATGAATGGCGTGAAAATGTGTATCGCTACGCAACCTTTTATTTTTTAAAAAACATATTTTTATATGTCGGGTATATAATAAATATAGAACGTCATACTAGTGCATTTTGATGTTTTGTATTGAACTCGAAAATGTCATTGGAGCATAGAAACAACTCGTTCTTCGCACTCGTTGTTTCTCTGCTCCCATGACATCTTCTCGTTCAATACAAAACATCAAAATGCACTAGTATGACGTTCTATATATGTATACGTTACAGATATGAATGACAATTTTCTTCTTTCATCTCCCCTTTCGTTCAATTAATACGTCATACACTATGAAATGTCTTCTAAATGTATCGCAACATAATCAAACATTAATGGATAAACATTCAGTAAAAAACATTGTTTTATCACATTCATTTGACCTTTTTTCCAAATACTTTTCTTAATTGAATGATCTATGGAAAAACCTATTACATTTAAGTGCCATTGCCTTTGACGTTTTTTTCCAGTCATTTGACATAACTTCTGATATTTCAGGTGCCGGTTTATATGTATTCTTACATATTTTATGGACAAATGAAAGTGTGGAAAATATATTCAGCCGATGGATTACAGAAATGAAAGGAAACTTTTGTTTTTTCTTTAGCAATCGCTTGAATAAGTTATTAGCTGGAAAGATTGCCTGAATCCTATAGGAGTATCTAAGATGTCGAACGAATTAAGAGATAAGCCTCCTATGTTTTGACTAATGCGATTCGAACATTAATTTGATAACCGTTGATATTATTCGTAACCAAAAACGTCACTTGTGGCTTCTTATTTATTTTCAACAATCATCGAACTTCTGTTGGAACGACAAAAAAATTACAAACACATGTGTTTATCTCCATCTACCATGACGATTGATATAATTTTTTTAAACGAATGTGCGCTGAAATTGAGTTGAGTGAGTGAGTGAGTTTGGGGTTTAAAGCCGCTTTCAAGATTATTTCACTTATATCGCGGCTGCTAGTATTATTGCAGGGAGAGAGCCCGCAACACCACTGTGGCTATGCATTGCGGTGAAACCTGCGACCATCGGCTGGAACAGTTCTCTACTGCAGACAAAGTTGCCGAGTCCCTGGCAGGATTCGAACCACGGACCTCTTTATCGAAGCCGATCGCGCTAACCACTGCGCTATCCCGCCCCAAAATTTAGTCGAGCATTGCACCCAAACCTTACTGCGTGTAGAACAGTTCTCGACAGGAGACTAAGCTGTAATACAAGCTGTTCTCGATCTTCCGGCTGGTTCCCCTAGGGGCAAAATATTTCAACATAAACAACTTGCAATATATCAGCCAATGAAAACATCGCACGCATGGCTAATATTTCGACATACAAGACTATGCAATGCGGTTGGCATACAAGACGAATGTACAGTGTAAAGTCTGAAAGTGCAACGTGACTATTCGAATAAAGTTAAGCTTTTCATACTCTTGTCATGAACTCCTTACTCGGTGGGTATTGGTTTCCTTAAAGACCTCATCAAGGGTCCCAAGGACCACATAGGGATATCTTTGGAACTAAAAGTCAAAGAAAGCAAACATCATGTATGAAAGACTCCTAGGTATCTCCCTAATGTGGGAGTTTTCTGAGGGTTTTCTTGGTAAATATCCTTAACATTAGGTAGTTACTGAAGTTGATTTTATATTATTGTATTAATATCTGGCAGGTCTATTGCACTGTAGTGAAGCGAAAAGTCACAAATATGAAAATCATTATAAACATGAAATAATTTATTAACAATGTGCAATATAGCTACAAGAAACCAAGAGAGGTTACTTTAAAAGTTGTTCCTTTGTTGTGTAGAATGATCAAGGCTAATCGTTTCAATTGTTGATCTTCATTTCCGTGAATTTGGCAAATCAAATATTTTTCATTGGAGCCCGAGGGAGCACGTGTGACCAGTAAAATTTAAATGCATAATTGAATAATCATAATTAGTTTCAACGAAGAAAATTAAGACAGACCACCTAGCGGAAATATTACGCTCTTTAGATGTTGCTGTCACGGAAAATAGGCCATCTGCCAAATCCACAGAGATTTACTAATAGAGGTTTATAGTTTGGAGTACGATTTAAAGTGCAACGTACACGCGTGTAAGCTCCGTTCATAGTTATATTCACACAAATGGCAGGCATTGAGCAATTTATATACTCCTTGTCCGTATCCTAAAGTGTTTCGAGTTAAATAATGAAACCGGCTCTATGTCCACTATGGTCACACTCTTTCTTCACATTCTCTTTATGACTATTGAATAATTGTGACTTATGGTAAAAATTTACCACCTTTATGCTTTTATGCTTGCCAATGCTGACAGTTCAACACCTAACTTTCATCGAAATATATCAAATTCTTGCAAAGATTGATAGCTGCATAATGCCCAACTGGTCATTGTCAATGGTTCCGCTGTCAAGGCCAAGATCACCGAATGTACTGCGCGCACCAGCACTCATCATGTGTAATAATGATGTTACAACATGAGTTCTGAAAATTGTTGCAAACGTCAGGGGAGAGAATTCTGTGAGTGATGAACTAATTGTCCGACATGCATTACAATTTGACTTGCAAAATTGAGACCATAACTTTGAGGGGCATGTTAGCGCGTTAGCGCGTACCAAAAATCCTCTAATATGCAGTAAGTCTTGAAACTTTTTCCGATAGTCAGATCATTGAGGTAGCAAAATGATTTCTGAAGAAGAAAATTAATTAAATCCTCAATGATGTTTTGGATTGATTAAAAAACCTTGTTAATTTACTTACTTAGTCATTTTACTTACAGATTTGTAAACCCTTAATTGAGGATGATATATCTCCACCAAGCAAGAAAATTAACAACAAAGTTAGTTCATTAGAAGGAAAGGTGAGAGATCGTAGACTAACTGTTAGCACATTGTTTATTTTCAAAAAGCTGCACAATTATCATTAAAAATATGTGAAAATCAAATTAATTAGGGGAGAATATATTTTAGACATACAATGAAAAGTATATATTGTATATATTACAACGTATGTTAACAGAGGTGTCCCTATTTTCAGGGAAATTATTATTTAATTGATAAATTAATATATTTGAACGAAACAAAGTAATATTATCATTACAATAAATTTAATTTAATTTAAGTTGATATTAAGATTAGATAAAAGCATTTGCAAACTACGAAAAATATTCTGGTACAATTACTACAAAATGGACTTAACTTAACCGGGCACACTTTTTTAGTTGGTAAGCTTTGACACTATATCAAGGACTTAACAATTGTCTATCTTTATCATGTGCTGAAGTCTCATTTTTGATTACCAAACTGTTCATAAACACACGTACAGGCCAAACAAGAAAAATATATGGAATAATTTTTAGAACATGGCACATACAGTACTATTTTCAAAAATGAAAATGACCCAGGGGAATCAGTGAAAATGGAAGAAAATATAACAATTGTTTTAGATTTTGAATTCTTTATTGACGACCTTATATTTAAATGGTACAGATTACCTGGTTTTTGACTGCAAGAAGTAAAGTTTCTTGAGAGAAACATTGACGACCGCGATACACCATACATTTGTAGTGTTATGACATCGAGATATGTTCATATTTCATCAGTTAATTTTTGTAAAATTTAATCAATGTTTCGGTTTAACGGGTAATCAATAAAGATTTTGCAAGCACAAATGATAAAACAATTGTACGATGCCAGGAAATAAAGTCTTGCCAGGCGTAGTGCATCGAATCGGTGCTTCAAATCATGGTCAATTTTATCAAGCTTGATAAGTTTACCGAAGCATTTTAAGAATAAATACAGGCCGCTGTCCGCTAAAGGGTTGTAGAACGATTATAACGCAAATTGACTATAAACATAAATTATCTTGAATATATTAATTGTTCATCGCTTTGCAGACGGCACTTTCTCTTTACAAATCTTTTAGTCGACGGACTCCGAACTGGGCGCAGCCATTTTTGTTCGAGTCCCCGGATGTCGCTTTTGCTAGGAGCTTTATTGGACTATCTTATTCCTTTGCAGTGAGCTAGAGAGCTAGCACAGGAAAGTCTTATGTCGGCAGCAAGGGTTTACTTGGACAGTTCGAGACTGGCAATAGTTAAGCTTTGCGTAGGGAAATGCAGCTCCATATGCTCAACAATTGATGCAAAACTCTTCAAAAGATATCCGAGCGTTCTGGCGGTGTGGCCTTCCCGATATGTGAGCTACCGATATGTACAATATTCAACTTTTGATAATTGACAACCCAAACAAGTATTTTAAGTTGCGAAGGTACTGTCACAGTCATCACTTTTTATTTGCACGCGAATCTTAAATAATTTGACAGCTTGAAAACTATTTATGTAACTATATAAAGATTGGATGCTGTCCCTTGATGTCGTTTTTTATCTTCTTGATTACTCCTCCTTTTTTGCGAAACATCACAGATACTCCCCCAGTCAATATCAACAACATGAAGTTGTCACTGAACTTAAAAATCAAGACATATCAATTGATAAACAACCTGTTACCATTTTCTTTGGTCATCCCATTTCGATAAGTTTGGAAATTATATCAAAAGTTAAGTTTTAGATGAAAGGTTAAAACATTATCATATCTTGAATAAAAATATCTTATAAATTTGAAACATTTTACATTAGAATTAAAAAAGTCACATCCAAACATTGAATTATTCGACCCTGAAAATGGAAAAATATCAAAATTATTCCGATTTATCGTGGCATACCATTGCTGAAAATGACGGGTAAAAGAAATACTTTCATGGATCATATAGGATGGATAAACTTAATAACATTTTTATCAATTTCTAGAAGGATGTAAAGATGAGTATTTTACATATTTTTTCTCCTTTGGTGTATATGCCAAAGATATCTTTTAAAAAAACATCACTTCAATTCAAGCATTTTTTAGATTTTAAAATCATTTAATTTAGTAAATACAAACAAGTCTTAATATGTACTTTTCAATATACATATACATGTAGGTATTCACGGTTGTATATATTTTATATCTACCTGTGTTTAAACCAGAAATACAAGGTATTATGTCGTTGTTGATTGTATGCCCGATTGTATGTCGTCTATTGGCTGTGTGACATTTGAATAAAAAAGACCTTCTTCTTCTTCTCTATCCAGAGACTCAGCTTGTTTATAGAATTCATTATTCGTCTTTTCAAATTTCGACGTTTAGACATCTTCGAAAACTAATTCCTGATTGTTTTCAGGTCTATGAGTGTCTTTTCAACAACTACAACACCATTTTTACTTTTTTGAATGTCATATTAACCTATTTCATTTCCCATTTCAAAACCTTTATGTCCTCTTGCATTGGTCGACAAAACGCTCTTATTTAATCCCAATAGAATTTTTCCTAAACGGTCCTGTTGTGTAACATTATCTGTCCTGGATATTAGATTCAACATCTTTTGAAAGGCTCGTGTGCAAACCTATCCTACACCCGCAGTGTAGAAATAAACTGCTGACAGGTCAAGCGAAGACAGGTAGAAGACGGGTGCATACACAGGTATGTGTTAACAAATACTTTCCCTCGCTTGATATAACTACAGTGGCATATATCCAAACCTGTTCAGTAAAGGGATAACTCCAGTGGCATATATCCAAACCTGTTCAGTGAAAGGAAGTTCACCAAAGAAACCCCTAAAAAAAACTCAATTTACACAGATTGTGAAAACTGCTACTGATATCTGGTATATAGTTGCCAACATGGCCTACCTAAGCAAAAGCAGGGTCATGTCGAAACCTGAAATGAATATTTATTTGAATACGTATAATCATTGAATAATGTAATGTTATTTATCGAGACAATCAAAATTATGGTCCGTGAATTCCAAGTTGAGGCGGGACCAGGAATTTTGAAAGGAGGCTTTTGAAAAGGGGGTGGGGGTGTCATCCTCAGGTGTCATCAATCCTAAGGGAGAGGGGGGATGGGGGATTGCACTCCCTAAAACCTTTATACCTTTAATACCAATTTGTTTATTTGTGACTCGTGTTCGTTTTTGTATTGTGTGTCTTGATAAGGTCCCTCGAAAAGAAACGACGGTTTTCATGATGTAAGCGATTAAAATTGTTTTTCCTGGAATAGGGCATTTCATGATTCATGTTTACGCGAAATGCAACGCTTCACCTGTTACGACTTTACACTCTAAACACAGGATATTCAATAACTAGACAAAGCGCTCAGTGAGGTAAGTCAATTACAAAGTCCGTATTAACTTTTGCAAATCTAATGCTTACTAAAATTATTATAAAATGGATTTTGACAGACGAATGTAATAAGAATGTGTGGGTACACAATGCTTCCTTTATATTTATTTTCTGAAAGTTCTGAATAAAGTCTATATGACATTCAGTTAACAGTGACATTGCCTAACTTCCCAAGGTAACGAATGACATTGCCTCCCTTAAATTGTAAATTATTTAGTTAGTTTTAAGTAGTATAAACGGTATAGAATAGGGTTAATCTCCGAATGATATCATCACATGAAGTTTATGTTTGTTAAGCCACAGAATCATTCACATGTAATGTATTGTAAAATGTTTAATGTTATAAATAGTTTAAAGGGGCACTTTTTTGACATTTCGATGGCCGTTTTCAATTCACAATCTTTAACAAGAAAATGTCAAAGTTATGGAATTCCATAGATAAAGTTTAGAAAGGTGATTTAATCTTAACTCATATGATAGTTTTGCTCTGTTTACGCCACATGCAAAATTCATGAAAATTGACTTCTCACCCATAGCCTCAATGGAATTAACAAAGGCATCTGTTGCCTTGGCGGCCCAGCTATTATACTGATATAATTTTTCTGAAATACGAGCCTTTAAGGAAAGATAATGATGAAATGTTTTTTTATTTGGTAGACTTTTAAACTCTACCTCTTTTCCTTTCGTTTTCATTTTTCTTAAGTGAAATTGAAAATCGGAAAATGCTAAAAAGACAGTAAGGCATTCATTGAAAAATTTTTTGCACGAAGTGAGGCCCTTTTAGGAGATTGCTTTTAAGGAAATCTATCAAATATTACCAACAGATTTGACTTTTATCATATTGCATTTGTTATTCCAGAAATGGAGGATGTGATTTGCGGGTTCTGTCACCGGCAGAATGTAGAAGAAGTATGTGGGAAACTTTACAAGAAGAAGACCAAGAATGGTTCAATTGTGGCTGCCCACCATAAGTGCATGGCAAGTAAATTGTAACAATAAGTGTAAAACCTAATTCAGTGAGGACCTTTCGGTATGAAAAGACTCCTGAGTAACCCATGAGCCTGCAATCTTTTTCTCTATTCACTAAACACTTAACTACTATTAAAAATAGACATACTGATACAGAATGCACCATCTTGTCCCTAAAATCTGACAGTCTTTTGTAACAAGATATCAAAGAACTAGAAAAACCCTGTATTCAATAGGATATAACGTCCATGCTGTGTTAGTAATATAGCTGTGTTAGTAAAGTCTTATATATATATATATATATATATATATATATATATATATATATAGTCTTTACTTACACAGCATGGACGTTATAATAGAATCCTATTGGATACGTGGTATTTCGAGTTCTATATACATGTATATAAGATCTCTGAAAAAAGGTATCTGTCGAAAAGAGTTGACTTGGTAGAATTAAAAATAGGTTTGTTTCCATAGCAGAACCAAAATCGCTATTTATGTCTTATTGAAACTTAATAGGTGAACGACTCATCTTCCGATGTGGTGTTTAAGGTATACCCAAAAAATCCTGACTTTAGTATACCATCATTCTCTGCCAACAGAGTTAGCTACATCAAAAATTCCTGTCTTAATACGAAGGTTGTTTGTTGACACAGAGGCCTATGCAATGATGCAGCCGCAAAATGAGGCGTATGTGTTATGTAAAGAAGACTCAAAGTGCCTGGTGCATATTCGAATAAAGTTTAGCCTTTGGAAACTTTAAAAAAATAATTAAGATTATTTAAATGATACCTTTTTTTACTGCGTCGCTGATTGCACAACTAACTTTGATTGCATCCAATCAGATTTATACAAGAAACCTTCGTATTAGGACAGAGGTAGTGTAGGAATCTATGACAGAGCTATACCATTCTCTGTTGGGAGAGAATGGTATACCATAGGATCAAAGAAATCCAACGTTTTGGTTCAGATACTTACACCGTGGTCCAGAAAGTGATCTAACAAGTTCATGTTTTGCTTGATCACTTGCTTGTGCTTATTATTTTCTTAATATAGCGTCTAAAATGCCTCTCTAAAAGGTTATTTTCGCTTCGAAATTCCGTTACAGCCGTTTTGATAGTTTTCAATTAATACCCAAAATCGACCTTATATGTGCAAAATCCGAAATCCCTTATGCCATAAACATGATTGTACACTATTGTATGAGCTTCTTCATCAACCAATATGTTTCCTTCTGTGTGCTTTAGATGAATTTTACATAATTACGTTTGAATTATTGATGTCAGCCATTCGTTAAATCTTCCGTCTTGCGACCTGAAAATGCGACTTTTACATGCAAAGTGTATAATACCGAACCGCTTAACATTTGAATTGGAATATTTTACGAAGTCAATATTGAAATATGTTACCGTAACAACATTCTATATGTCCCTTTAATGTTTCAATCCAGTCTGGTTAGATTGGCCATGTTCCGAGGAATAAAAGTATGAAAACATTGACAAGTGGGGTTCGAACTCATTCTATCAGGTGTTTTTCTGACAGCAGCTTTATGGTTTGCATTTTATTAAAACTTGTATTTCTCGGCACGCAGTTGATTTTAATAAGACTATGTTTAAATCTTAAACGCCATGTTTGATCCAGAAATACTCAGCTGGGCTGACACAGTACAAATTCAACAACTTCGGAGGTTTCAAGATATCCGAAGTGCTGGAAGAACAAAAAAGAGGAAGAAAGATGGTAAGAGCTTTCATATCTTATCATTTTCTTTACATAAGTTTTTTAGCATACTGGATCTTTATATATAGAAATCCTTAAAATCTCATTCATGGCTAGGTTTTTTTCTCCCCACAGAGGTAGCTCCATCATTAATTCCTATACGAACTATTCTATTACCTATTTTATACCACTATAAAAGAATGAAAGAAATGCGACCTTAAAATGATTTTTATTAGGCTCGGGTCAGTTATGGTGTATCCCCTTCAATAAAAAATCGTTCGTTGATTTTCCTAAGCTCTTTGTAAATTTGGGAACTGTAGAATACTGCAGTTAGCTAAGCGTTTAACATGCGTGCGTGCACCAAGGTGAAAACATCTATGTATTGGAGTTTCTTTTTCAAGCGGTATGCATGTAACGACAAGATTTACCTCGTTATATTTCACTTAGATTGTAAAACTTCATGTTTATGTTAGTATGATGAATACCTAATAAAGAACAAACTTCTGTAATCAATTATGTGTCTTCAACTACGCCATGTCAATCTTTCAAGAAATGCAGAATATGCCATCCAGCAAAAAATATCCGTGGCGCCACATCTGGTTGTGCAGCTGACGCCTGCAAAAAGTCCTATCACTACTACTGCGCACTTAGAAGCGACACGGCCATCACCAAACGGCTTGCGGTATGTCAAATGTCGAAAGAAGTAAAAACTGTCTTGTACAGGTAAGACCAAGGGCCTCTAATCAATTTTCACGAGGAATTGAAATGACGTCATGGTGATCGTTATGAAACCCAACGGCTTGACATTTCGTTCGGCATCTATTGGTTCACTTCTTCAAATAATTACAAGACATGCTGAGTTGATAAGGGAATAAATATATGCAATGTGAATATAACAGTGACTTAGTGGTCGCAATTAAAGAGCCACTCCGTGAGTTGTTGGAGTCATATATGCCAAACTTAATCAGTGGTGTCATTTGATCGCAAAGTATCGACTGTTACCAAAAAGACACATTTTAAAACTTATTGGGTTTTTTTACAGTGACAATTATGAACGTAGAACGTCGCAGTTATGATCGAAAACCGGACAGTGGCGCGCGTCAATAGTCAAACGTAATTTTGGAGACTTATCTAAAACAGCCAGGAGGGCAGTTAGGAGTTGATATTGTTTGTTAGGTTATATAACTAGTATCCATGTGTATTGGACGTTATATCAACACCTCTGTGCATTTATAAGACTGTTTTTAGATTTTCATTGAAAACCAGTATTTGTCATATATACGTCTTTTGGACATGAAAGGTTTTGATGGTTTTATTTTACCACCACATATAACATTACGGTTCGTATCAAAGGTAAATAATATGTTATGAAAATCACGGTGTGGCTTTTTAAAGCCTCAGAGACCAAGCCCTAAATTCCCCTTTTGTCCGTCTCCATAGCACCTTCAAAACTGGAAATTAATTCATAAACTCCTGACATATATATATATATTTGATAACTGTTTTGCACTTAAAACCCTACTATAGATATCAGATGTCATTATTTTGCTTTCAGAGCAATATTATTATCCTCGTCATCATGATCATTATTTTTATTGTCATTATTTTTATTATTGTATTAAAATTATATTGCTCAGCGTAGCCGGATACACTTTATGGATACAGCAGTAGAACTCCAGGCTCAAAGACAATGTTTTAGCTTTTTTAAGAAAAGCTCAAGTGAAAATTAGCTTTCTCTACTTCTCAAATTGGAAACTCTTATATTTAGGTTTTATGTGTATATCTTTTACAGAGTATTTTGTTCAAAGGAGCACGAGAGGCAGTTCAAAGAAAAGATAACATGTAAGTGTTGTATAATATTTTGTAAAGTTTCTTGATGCACTTGACCCTATTGAAATGAGATAAGAATTTATATATTGGTAACAAGTTTTTAAGTATGTCTGTTACTCTTACTGTGCGACTTTACACTTGTACTCGTGTGTCAAACGCGATGCTCATGCTATATATATTTAAGGGAAAGAGGAGGTCTTTAAAGGCGATGATGATGTTGATGACGATGCCGATGTCAACACAGAGTCAAGTTCAGACAGTGATTCAAGTGATTCAAGTTCGATAAGTAAGTTTGATTTATGGTTACTTCAATGCTCATCAAATAAGTTAATGGTTCCTTAATTCAATATTTATGTATAGAATATCTAAATATCAAAAGTCGGGGTATTCCGTTCCTTGATGTGTTGAGTGTACATGATATAAGTCTTTAAAAAGTCTTTATTTTTTAAAAGATTTTATTTTTGATTGTAACCTACCGTTCGCGATAAGCCTAGAAGGGACTAAAACTCAAGCTGGCTCCCAAAGATAAATTGGCATTTATTCATGACAGTTTCTTGAAATTGAATCAAATTGAAATTAAATTGAAACAAATCTTTTAATCTTTTTAGCATTAATCGTGTGGTTTTTGGTGGCATTTTCTTGCATCCATAACTTTTTTTGTATATTCAATTGTTATTGGGTACATCAACATAACATGTGATATCAATAAGGTGGCATTGATCGTATCAAATAATGTTGATTGAAATACGTCTAAATGTAACCGTATAACATCATATTAAAAGAATAAGTATATTTTCAATCAAACAGATGATGACAATCAGACCAGAATCAAATAAATTTTGTATAGTTGCAGGAAGACATCGTATATGTTTTAACGATATTGTAGACTTTATTATTTTATTCCTGATTTTATCAAATCCCGGAATAAGAGTGTGTGATCTTGTTTTAAATGTGTAATTGAAAATTGAAATTATTAGATTAAGTACATCGTTCCTTTCTCGTAATATCCTAATATTATTTCTCCTTATCAATATTCACAGTCATACCTTTTCTTGTTTTTGTCCAAGTTTATCATTCCACATTTCGACAGCCGTAAAAGTTCTAATATCAGAAAGTATGAAAAGGTTTATAGAAAAATGACTACTTTTCTATTTACATATATAACTATTTTGTTTTATAGGCAAAGCAGATTGTGAAGCCGTTGCTGACGACGACGACGACGACGACGACGACGACGACGACGACGACGACGACGACGATGATGATGATGATGATGATGATGATGATGATGATGATAATGATGATGAAGTTAATGGAAATGCAGAGAGGGAATATGATGAAGATGAAAAAAGAGGAGATAAACATAAAAATGATAATTCTGATTCGGAAATTTCGGATTTCAAACACGATGGTAAGGACAACGACGAAGATGTTGATGAAAACAATGATAAAACTACAGACTGCCGTTACGTCAAGATTACTTTAACTCAACAATCTAATTCTACACAAAAAAAATCAAGAATTCACAACGAAAATGAAAAAAAGGCATGTAACAAAAGCAACAGCAAGAAGCGAAGGCAATCTTCACATAATCCTCTTTACAAAGCCATTGCAAGTAAAAAGGCGCGGATCAGCAAAATCAACGGACAGAGCAATGGCAAAAGCTCCAAAGCTGTCAACAGGGATTCTAGTTCAGATAGCGATCAAAGTGATTCGCTCAACACTCGATTAAAACACATTTCAAAACAAGAAACCAAGGTTACCAAGATCACTCAGGAGAAACGAAGTGTTGGCAGTAAGTTTTATTTAAAGTGAAACGGAGTATGTCTCATAAACTTTGTATTTGACTTGGATACGAGCCAAAATACAATATATACTTAATTAAGTTCAAATAGAAAAAATTAAATCTCTATGTTTAAAATGCCACTGTGATGATATTTTCTTGTTATCATATGTATTGGAAAAACGGCCAAAAAAGTGTTAAGAAGTTGAAAAATTCTGCGACCCATTTACATGTACATTAGGTGAATGACCTACAAGTACGAAAAACACACATATATGTCGTTGTGTCTGCTGTGAGTAGGTTTCCGATATTGCCGCGCGCCATTGTCCGCTTTTCGATCACAAACCTCGAATTAAGCGTGTTTATTGTTACTATAATGAAACCATAAGAATGAAGATATTAATTTTCGGAATCAACCACCTCATCTCGATCAAAGAACACTATTTATGAAGGCTGACATCATTGACCCCAATAATATGTATAATCTGTGCCCCTTTAAGTGACAAACAGATATGTATGCTATGGAGAATACATGAAGAGGAGTGGACTCATTATAAAAATAATCTAAGTAACCTCGACTCTGAATGGATTCTCAATCTCAATTGTCTCAAGAGGTCGAAATGGGTGATCATACTCCAGAAATATCTTTAATGCAAGTTTCGGTGCTCCCCTTTCGGATATGGGACACTAGCTGCCTCCCTTGTGGATTTGAACCTGCACGTGCTCCGTGCTTTGCAAATCTATGGACTTGACTGCCAATATCGTAGATTACACGTGCCCCAAATATGTTACTAATGTTCTTCATGTGTGGTCCAGGCTCTACTCGTTTAATGAAAATCACGGGGTTCAGACTATTTAACTGTTTAACAGGTTTTCGTCGAAGAATTGATGAAGGCTCTTGGTTGTTAATCGATTGGTTCAAAATCTTGTTCATTTCCTATCATAAATATCTGGAAATATTCGTAATTGACATGTTTTGAAATGTTATTCAGAAGTTTTATTTATCATCATTGAAAGATCTAGTAAGACTTTTATTATTCAATATTGATTAAACCTAATGCCCCTCCTGGTGGGATAGGGAGCTGAATATAATCCACTCCACATTCCACTTGTTTGACACTTTTTTATGAAAGGAGTGGGTGTTGAAGGTTAAAACCTGGGAAAGTGAGTTATATATCGATATCATTCACGACCGTTATAAAAATGATAAAGATCTCGCTTGATTGAAAGAAAATCGCTTATAAGTAGCTCACTTAAAAATGACAAATTTCTTGTGAAAATTGAACATCCTCCTCATTACAGCTGTCGCCCTGTGCATCGTAGGAGATACCAAGTGCTCCCCGAACTTGAGCAAAAAACTGGAACAGGCCGTGAACAAGAACCACAAAGTGAAGAGTCAGCGTTTTTTTATCTGGCAGAACCTCGAGAACTCCCCAGCACTGACCGAACAGAACATTGTCTGCTTTATCAAGGATCTTGTCGAACACTGTGTGTATGTAATTTCATTACTGTTGATTTTTAAATAAATTTCGCAACTGGAAGACCGTTGGAAGGTTGAAATAGAGCTTGAATAATTGTTATATATGACACGAAAAGTAGCGAACTTAACACCTTATTTTTGGCCAAAATCGTATATCAAACACAATTACAATTAGACCAATCATATTCACATAGTGTAGTCATAGTCTTCAAATCATGATCATAACTAGTGCATTAAATCTATTTGTTCAAACATCAATACTATAAAAACTTTTATAGCGATTTCACTATGGGACCGATTTGAAGTGAAATCTAAGTTATTGTTATTGTAAATCCCCAGTGCCTTAAATGAAACTTGTATATGTAAGATGATAGTTATTAATAGGGTCTAAGACGTTAATAATTACATTACCTTTCTAGATTGTATACTCAAAACATGTTATTAAGTTGTCATGGTCAATAAACATTTAAAATTATTAAAATGTGCATGCAGAGGGTTTATGAACAGGTTGAGGTAAGTATTTGTGAATCACGGATTTACATGTAAAGAAGGTATCAATAAGTGTAATAACTTGAGAAGGAAATAATTGGATTTCTATTTTAACCCTATTTTATCATGAGTTGGATCTAAGAGAGCTACTGAGAGCACATTGCAGGATTTATGATTTTATCATGAAATGTTATCCAATTTGGTCAAGAAATATTTATACATTGACACTGAGTTTTTAAAACCTTTTAATTTTTAACTTGAAATCTTCATCAATGTATAATATGAACAGAAACAATGCGAACTCAATGCACCACAGAGTCAAACGTTCCATTTTACTTAGTCATTTTGTGATCCTTGAGCCAGGCATAACAAGCTGATGTTATATTTCAGTGAGGACAACGACGATGAGGTGGAGAAGCTGCTGTTTGACCGGAGTTACCTGGAGAAGAAAGAGCAGAATGAATACAGCCCGCAGGGTAGATTCCTACACGATCTTGGTGACGATGTCTCTAAAAAGACTTGGTCTTATATTCGATCACAGCTTGTCGACAATGAGATAGGATCCGTCGTCCATGAGGAGGGGACTCACAATCTGGTCCTGCTCTTGGGCGACTCGGGTATAGATGCAGATCGGAGACTACGGAGGAAGTTGGGGATGGACGAAGAGGAGGCGGAGATGTTTGTCTGGACGCCTGCAACTGTTGTCAACAAGATATTAGAAGAAGATGATGCAGAAATATTCACTCTTGAGACAGATGTGATTCTGAAATGGATCAAAAAGAAATTTCAGTCTGCTGATGTTCACGTATATCCTTTTGAGGATGCTCTTACAGAACAGAGTCAATACTCTTCTGCTGCTAAAGAAATTGCTGCCATACTTAAGGCAATAAGGCCTCACAAAAAGGGAGCATCAACGATTATTGTTTTCAAACAGATGGACAAAGAGGTGATCCGGTTTGTACCTTTCTGCCGTAAAGTTTTTCAATCGTATTTATCTCAGTTCTCCATGTATGATCATCTTATTGTCCTCTTCGACATCCGACCTCTATCTAGTGGAGTGAAGAAGAAGTTGTGTGATGTATTCAGAGACAAAAATGGAAACAGAATAGCAGTGAACCTGAGCAGTGCCTTCGACCCATCCTCCGTACCCATCTCCTGCGTGGTTGCACAGGTTACCTTCCCCTACAATTCAGGTACCAAGTATGTCACTACTTAAAGTGCTGTTGTGATACCTTTCCTATCGTCTCCTTTCCTTTGTAAGGTAATGATCTCTGTCTTCTATATTAACTCGTTCATCTGATATTCCCTCTTTTTTAGTGAACTTAAAACCTGATTACTATATTTTCACTCTGTTACACTTGGAACATGTATCATATTTTCCTAATTTGAAATTATCAAAAATCCATTTATGTTTCTACCATTGAAGTAATAATTACAATAGCCCATTGAAAAGATGTAGTCTATCACGTGAGAAATAGGTAAGCTTCATTTGCAGATCATTAATCATAGGACTCCTATCCGCTATTGCTGAATATAAGTCTGCTTATATAGAGAGCGATTCGAGGAATTCGACTTCTGATATGTTATTGCATGGTAGGAAAATATCGTCATTGAAATACAAATCTTTGAAGAGGGATGTTTAAACATAATAGTCTTCTTGGTAGGGTAAGTATATTGATAATAATCTTCATCCGAGGGACATTACGACAATAGTGCCCTTGTTCTGTGAGGCAGAAGAAAATAAAACCATATAATGTCCTCCAAGAACAATGAGTGACGTCACTGAAAGTTCGGGACGTTAATATCCCATGTTATTGCTCTAAATATCGCCTAATATTTCTATTAAACATTAACACTGCGTGAAAAAATGATATTTAAAATCTTGTAAATATCTATTAAAATTGTTTTTTACAAGATATTTACAAAGATTAAAATACTTCTTTACAAAATAATAAATATATTAAATGTCATCTTTACAAGATATTTTCAAGATATTTAATCCCTTTGTAAATATTTGAAAAGGTTTGTAAAGTTTTGTAAAGTTTTGTAAATGTTTTTAAATGTTTTTAAATATCATTTTTAATCTGAAATAAATATTTTTAAATATGATGATTAGTTTGTAAATATCATCTTTAATCTGCATTAGATATTTGTAAATATCATCTTTAATCTGCATTAGATTATGTAAATTACATATTTAATCTGCATTAGATATTGAAAAATACATCTTTAATCTGCATTTTGATATTGAAAATTACATCTTTTATCTGTATTAGATATTGTAAATAACATATGTATAAAATAGTGTCAATAAAAACTTTAATCTTTATTAGATATTGTAAAGAACATCTTTTTTGTCGATATAAAAAATGTTAATCTTTTTTTAATATTGAACTTAGATTCGTATAGGTTTGTACCTTGGTGCCTTGCTTATATCATTGAAAGAGAATAAGGAGATATCTGATAAATAAAGTTACTTTGTAATGAAAGATATTGATAAAAGGTTTCGTAAATTTGATAGCATTGCCTTTGGAATGGGATGATCAACATTCTTTTATTCCCTTATCTTCTAAAAGTTTCTAAGATGGATAAAAGATGAACGGTAGTTAAAATGGAAATCTGATGGAATTTGCATGATTTTTCACAAAGACTCATATACAGCGAGGTTAATAATATTATTCGTTTTGCTCCTTTTTAAAATTCATTACCATCAATATTTTATTTAAATATGAAGTTCGATCATCAATTGCTGTATATACTGCTCCTAAATACTCTTACAGTTATGTTAACTTACTGACTGGGATTACCTTTGAATATAAAGTGCATTGATTACAATACCACTGTATTTGAATTTTTTAAATATATTTGATTTAAAGAACTATTCCACAATTAATATGAAAAAAAATAATTATCTGCATTTTGACGGTCATTATAACTAGTTCTATCGAATCAAACGGCATACAAAGTCACTCATGGTTAGATGAAAACCCTTTCTTTTAAAAGTTATAACAAAAATTCAAAGTTAATATTGTATAAATCTAGCGTCCTTCTTAAAATCAGTTTTGACAATATATGTGGTAAATCTGACTTGAAAAAACCCTTTGTAAAATGACCTACCTCAGACCCTGATATATATTATCCATTCTTGTAACTTGTATATCCTTATACACAATGTAAGCTACAACAGTTTCCATTCAGCACTGAGCATGCACAGTGTTAATCTGACAGCTTGGCATGAGAACGAGAGATTGGCATTGAGTCATAAATGACAAACAGTAATTAGTGGGCACCACTTGTGACTGGTGTATGGCTAAAACAACATACACAGATCTCGGAATGGTCCATGTTGTTTTAACAAATTGGGCCCTTTTTGCATTGATCATGTAGATACTTTAATGAATAGAAAAAATTGTTTAAGCTTTAAACATCATCTTGCATGATATTTTATATGTTTCGGTCCAATGAATGTCACATACTTGCACAGCTTACAATTCGACCTGCTTATCCTTATGGAAATTTACAAATTACCAGTACTATGTAATAAAATACTAACATTTTGAAACTAAATGTTATGTTCCTACATGTAAATAAAATCAATTTTAGTATGATACATGGCTTCAAGAATCTTACAAAGGTATATACGTCGGTCCCATTTTGAAATTTTATCAGTTTTGACTCAAAACGCGTTTAGTCTATTGACTAACGTTTTGAAACTGAAATACAACTCTATAAGGTGTTCTATTTATCAATGGAAATACATTTAAGCAAACAAAGATTCTTACTCTAGCCACGACTTTGAAGTGCCACGCGTTTTTTTCTCAAAGATATATCAAAAATATTGTAAAAGATAAGTGACTAAAAGGTATAATACCTTGCACTTTCAGTGAGTGAAATGTTAACTCCCGCTTCACGAATTGCATGTGTTCCATGAGTCTTGATAATCTTCTCTGAATTGGTCATATTTAAGAATTCAAGATTCAACTGTCTGGTGACATATTTTTATTGAACAAGTTGATAATGTGGGATGGGCAGGATAGGGTGTTTCTTGAAGGAGGAACAAATTGAGACGTCTCACCCCTGGCTAATGCCATATTTTACAGCCCCGTTCATTACATAATTATTGTCGTAAAGACTCTTCGATCCTTATGATCTCAAGACTAATTACAGGAAAGGCTAATTAGTTGGCTCCAGTCAGTCTATTGGGTCTTATCGCAGGTGCACGGATGTACTTGTCTTGTGGAAGGGGAGAGTATTAGGCAATCAAAAGTTCAGGAGACATGACATGTGACAATATATTAGCTTGAACCCCTTACAAATGGTCAAAACTTAGTATATAACAAAATTTAAAGAACTGGATTTACGACTCTTGCTCGTGTGTTGGTCAAGATTCAAGAACTCCTCTGGTGAGTAACTTAATATTTTTTGTTGGGATTTCATCCTTGTTATTGATATAGGTATACAAGGTAAGTGAGATCTACATGAGGTTTGGAAGGATTTACTCATGTCATCTTGGTTAAAACAATATCTATTTCAAAAATGAAAAGGATGTCATGTCAATTTTAGTATGTTTTTACTGAACTTATTTACGTGAATCTAGCATTCATTGAACACTATACCAGGATAAAATGTTATCCATAATTCAGTAAAATAAATATTATATAATATAACATGCGGACTGATTAGTTTGGTAATACAATTAACGCTCATTTAACAAGATATATAAAATGGTTATGTAAATATGTAATATGAATATTAATATGTACACTCGATGTATTGTAACGATGTATAAACAAAAGACTACAAATGAATTACATATCTATATTTCACACATAGAGGAAACATTAGAAGTGAGTCATTTAGCAATGAAACAAATCACTACAATAAAAACACAAGTGCACAGGATATGTTTGATTACAAGGAGCGAACGGATAATGCCACTGTATAAACAGGGTAAAACCTCAAATTATATCTATCTTCTCTGCCATTGTTTACTTCCGGATCAATATACACTGTAGAAGTAACGAAGAATACAATAATGATCCGGGACAAACCGCGCCAGTTACTTTCAGAATAAATAATAAAGGTGTGTATAATTAACCATTCATGCGATATAAAACAGTTTTTCTCATTTTCTGTATCATGTTGGAAATACTTATGGTTGAAGTAATATGTGTTGTTTATGCTGAGTTACTTAGATCTGTAAACAAAGTAAAGCTTTTTCAACAAAGCTACTGAAATCTAAGACTTATGTACACAATTAGATTTTGTGTTTTTTCAACAAAGCTTTTGACATCTTAAACTCAAATGATCTGCCGTCATCAATTACCAAAGTATTAATGAGGTGATTAAACTTCTTTTAACTTTTAACTGTATATAGATGTTGTCAGTCAAATTGAGCGATGCATCATATAAAATGAGACAATGAAGTATTAATATTTGTATGATTGATAATAGGAAATTTAAGAAAACGAGACTTTACTGAACTATTTAAAGTGAAATCAATCGTATAAAATGCCATATTTGGCTACAACAACATACGCTGCGCATTACAGATATACACTTATAATAAAAGCTAAATCTGACATAAGTTCCAAACATATCGCCTTTAAGCAGGGACATAAAACTAGCCTTGCCTGTTTGATTTATCACCTAAAACCTGTAGCCTTTTGGTATACCTTTTAGAGCTTTATGGAATACTTGATTTTGGTTTTGGCGCGTTATCCCGAGATCAAACCACCACTTTCCCAGGGCCGAGAATACTAAGTAACCCCTTAAAGCAGTTGTGGGTATAGACTTAAATAGTCAGGGTCTAGTTATTAATCGGTTCATAAATTATATAATATATAAAAATAAGTATATATATTATAAACGAATCAGAAATAACCTGATATGAATGTTCCGTATCAACCTACTTGGTGATCCTTTTTCACAAATAAGTTGGGGGACTGACTGAAGTGACCCACGGAAACTTTCGTGATTCATAATATATGTATTCTAATTTGCCAGTAACTTGAATTCAAATTTTCGAAATTGGCCAATAAACAACTTGATACTGCTTTTTCGAATCACCAGCTAATTAGCACCAGTGACCAGAACTGAACTGGCCCGTGGTCACTGAGGCGTGTCCTGCCGCATGACGTGCTAGTTTGCAGATTTTTGTC
Organism: Phorcus lineatus; assembly: GCA_921293015.1. Taxonomy (NCBI): domain Eukaryota; kingdom Metazoa; phylum Mollusca; class Gastropoda; order Trochida; family Trochidae; genus Phorcus; species Phorcus lineatus. Next base: position 33,769,586 of record OV121082.1, read on the forward strand.
TCACTGGTATATACAACCAATCGCACAGCGATTTATGAGAGACACTGATACAGTTATAATGTTGATATGTAAAGTAAAGGCATCTACATTAAAGGACTAAAATAATAAAACATGTCATCTGTATAACATTTTACGTCATAAGGATATCATAGCAGGCCTTGGCACTATCAAGAGTTAAAACGGGATTATTAAGTATAGAATAAAGTATTGGTTTGACGAAAGCATATTAAAAACCTTCCTAATTATCAAGACAAGATACAAACAATTCCTCTAATAGACTGATATAAAGGGCAAAACAATAAGTAAGTAAGTATAACGGAAGTATAACCTCCTTAATGAAAAAACAACAGGATATCTCACAGTCATAACAGCTGTTTAAAAAGATTAGGTCATCCAAACAACTCAAACCTCAGATAAATTGATGTTAAATATATCTTTAATTATATGTATTGTTCCAAGCGAGAGACAGTGTTTTAATATGATGCTATGCGTACTATTCCATGACATGTGTACATCAATTACGACTTCTGTCAAATGGGCGTGGCTTCGAGTCATCCTTAAGGGATTTTGTGTAAGCGTTCGCCAGTCTCAATAGATCTCCTAGCAGTCGAATTACAGCATATTATATTATCTCTCTAATTGGCTCTAATGATTCTTATAATAATCAAACTTGTACGTTACATCTCCTCTTTATGGAAAAAGTTAACAAATACATATATATCTCATCTAGTTAACGATGAGTGGGTAGTATGCTTTTATTCAGGAACAACTGTATGATAAAATACTACTTCAGTATATTGATTTATAAATATATTTGTTTTGGGTTTACTACAATTTGTATTTCGACTTTTCATCTCCGAAAGGTTGTTATTATGACAAGCATAAGGATGATTTATATATTGAAAACTTTTTTTTGCAACTTCCTTTGAATTTATCATCATGTCCGTCATGTAAGCAGAAGATAGGGGATGAATTTCAATGTGTGCCAGAGTGTAACCTTTTTAATGATTTACGAGATAAAGATCTTCCTGCATATTATTGTAAACATTCATCAATTGAAAAATATATTTCATGTATGTCCATCACATACAAACCGATTTTGTTACGACTCTTTGTATAAAAAATGGTCTGCGTATGCTTGATATGTCTATTAAGTTATATTCATGTATGTTTTGTTCACTCTATGTCATCATTTATGACTTTTGAGATAAATTTGACTTGATTTGACAAATGAAAACAACTCTTTAGCTAACACATACCTTTCTGTTTTCATTATTAGTTTTATTATTTCATTATTTATTTCAAAATTAATCTCCCTTTTGATCAGTGTAAGCTAGGGCAGCACTAATTAGGACTGTTCCATTTCAGCCAAGTGTCTAAGATATGGCTGGGACATAGTCTTTTACCAGGCAATTACCGTAACAATGCAATCAGACGAAGCGTAACGTTGTTATTTGAATGAAGCCTTAGTGATTTGGGTTAATACACGTGTCAGTAGGTATTTAGTGGAGATCAAAGGAAACTTGTTACACCGTGTGCAACAAAGCGTATCTATCATTTCAATTGAACGACGGTTTTATCATTAAACGGCACAGTTTAATCACTATAAGATATAGGTTATATGGAGGACAGGGCAATGTATTATTCGATACTGCAAAGAGTATTATCATATGCCATTGACATCAAACATTAAATGTCTCTAGATATATAGTTTTTATCAACGCACAAAACAATTTTCTTAATGTATATAAATGTGTATTTGATTGTTTGATTTATTTTGATTATTATACATATTATTATGTATATTTATATATATAAATAAGTTAACGTGGCAGCTTTGCATAAGGCTAAAACAGATAGCGTTGTTGTACATGTTCGTGTTGTACAAGCAGACCATTATCTTACTATATCACTATATCAAATAGCTAAGTTGACATAAAATAGAAAAATATTAGAGAAGTAACATCATTCATTGTTCGTCCCTAATTGTAATATTAAGCATATTTGAACGGCTAGGACCTAACCTAAACTCAATACTCATAAAGTACACAAACTAAAATTTAAATAGAAAACAAATATATTAACAAACATTACGATGTATAAAATATATAATGAATAATGTATATCCACTATAATTTTACCAAGAGGCAACGTGGATATATTTCAAACGTTAAGTAAGAAATGTCATTGCATTTTTGTATTATAACCGTCGCTTAGCTGTAAAGCTAAATGTTATTAAAGAATCGAAATGACTCCTACTCACCGTTTTATTTTGGATTTTTTTCTGCCTCCACTAAAAACTCCAAAAAAAATAAACACTTACATAACCGTCTGTCTATCTTCAATAATATTTGTTACTATCAGCAATATGAACATTATTCTAAATGTTTAGTTATACACGTTGAAAGGTAATGATCACCTACTCTCCCAAACGGCTCATATTTGAATAAAAAAGTGATTCTAAACTAGGACGGCAGTGTGGATCAATAACTGTCAATATATGTATAACTTAACTTGTAATAAACGCTTAGAGTAACATTGAGTAGGAATAATCTTAGTTTCAAAAATAGTTTATTTTGAAAACTGAGAGAAATTCCAAGTTGGAGTGCCAATACAGAGAAGTTGGGGATTATCAAGAGTCATTCTGTCTCTGAATAAAAAGGTAAGATATGTGTTATTAATAAGAATATCGTCTTAGTTTCATAATGTTTATTTTCCTCACTATTGACTTATTAGTTTGTAAACTATATAAGTATTGAGGCTAGGTAAGGTCCTAGACGTTCAACAATGCAAAGTATTAAAAATTTTGGACACCCGACTTTCAAAATATGATAAACGATGTAATTTGCAGTTCCTTGTCTGATAACACTGTAGGATACATTGATAATTTGGTTATATACTACGTATCAGGTACGTTATTTCAATTTCAATTTCAAAAGAATATGTATTCATCAACATGGATCTCTATACGAATGATTTCAGCCTCGGTCAATAATTATCTATATTTTTTTAAGGAAAAAAACAAGGTATTGGCAAAATAGATTTGTACATTTCATATTTTTAACAACAATGTTAATAAATATGTTTAAAACGAATGCATGTCGTTTAGTGTTTTCACTCTGTTTATATCGATTCAATTTTTGTTATGGTTGAACACTTAAAAAAAAGCAGAAAACAATACTTTTTCCAAATTTGTACTTTTGGGATATATAACGACAAAACTTAATTCAATTATTTGTTTACAATGCATTTTATATCCAATTGCTCGTAGACAATGACAAATACAAACGTATCAAGTAATTAAGGATTCCAAGTTAGGATGTGTCCCATCTTAAGATATATATAAGATTTAAGAATGTCATATATAGTTTATCTATTTTGCAGACATACAGCTTAAATTTCATATAAAAAATAACTAAAAGAGATTTTTAAAAATGAAATCAAATATTTCATACAGATTAAAATGTTATTTACAAAGATTTCATACAGGATAACGATGATATTTACAAGATTTAAAACAGAATAAAGATAATATTTACAATATTTAATAAAGATTAAAGATGTTTTTTACAATATTTAAAAAAGATTAAAGATGCTATTTACAATATTTAAAAAAGATTAAAGATGCTATTTACAATATTTAAAAAAGATTAAAGATGATATTTACAATATTTAAAAAAGATTAAAGATGATATTTACAAACATTTAAAAATATTTACAAATATTTACAAATATTTACAAATATTTACAAATATTTACAAACATTTACAACGGATTAAACATGATATTTACAAAATGTAAATATCTATTAAAGATGATATTTAATCTTTTGTAAATGTTTGTAAATATATTAAATATCTTCTTTTCACCCAGTGTAAACGTTGGTCAACAACGACGAATATCCTTTTTGGTTGGAATGTCTGATACGGAAATTCTCCAATTATCATGATGATTCAAACTGAACATTTGGCCTGATCCCACAAACCTTGTTTTACTTAAAAATACTTCACCTGTGCAATAATTACGTACCTCTGTTTAAAACACAAGCCAGATTACATCCAAAAAAGATTTAACCTCCAACACAGTTTACTTAACGCAACTCTCAAAATATTTTTGACACGTTTTTCTTAAACGTCTTTGAAGTCAAACGTTGCTCAAAACATTTTTATAAAATTTTGTAATTACGTCGAAAGGTTTTGGCAGTTCCTGTTCATTATGGTGTACAAAATGTGATTTTATTATCTTGCTATAGATGAGATGTAGAAAAATTGCTTCTCTCAGTTCATTATTTGAGGTTTGTAAATAAAGAAAACTCTGTCCTTTTGTTTTTCTTATACAGCAGAACAAGTGAATCGGTCCAAGGAAACTCCAACTTCCATTGCAAGGTCTTCTGTGATTGTAACGGACATCGATACCCCCTCGACGTCAACAACATACGCGAGAAGTCGAAGTAATTCCTTTTTACGTACTTGACGTGTTCTCTGGTTACGAAAATCTATCAAAACTATGAGGTTACAAGAACTGCAAGAACATGTTGTGGAAATGTTTGCTAAATGTCAGTTTACTGAAAATGTGCAATGGTCTAGAACCATCAACACGAACAATCAGTGAGTCACTTTAAAGATGTTGGACTTTGTATCAAGAGGACTCGGCAACTTTGTTTGCAATAGAGAACTGTTCAACATGTAGTATGACACAGATACATAGAATGACAGCGTTATACCATCCATGCTAGTTCAAGGTGATGTTGACAGGTTTCACAGCCACAAAATTATTGCTATGAAAATAATGACCAGCGGGGATTATTTTGTTTTAACCTGTGACCTGTGTCGCGGCGTAGTGATACACGCATCCCTGCCCGTGCGACCCCCAGTCTCAGTCGACGAAGCACGAGCTGCGACCACCCTCCCACCCAGCTTTTAACTTGTGATAGTTTTGTTTATTTTAAAAACTATTTTAAATTTCATTGTACATTATAGGAGGAATTTTAAATGTGTGTAACTTTTGTCAGCAATAAACTGACCTTTTCCCCAACACTCTGTTGTCTTTTAATATGCATGGCCTACAGTTAAAGTCTTGTCGTCTGCACAAAAAAAACAATCGAGAAATTCCATTATAACCAGCGTTAAATCCAACTCCCCGTACCTCAAAAAGCTACCGTGTTACTATGTATATCATATACCCACACATAATTACATTAGAACAAGATCAGTTCTGTTCATGACTTCACAACAAGTAAAAACTAAGACACAAAAGGCCGAATACCATCGGGACTGAGGTATCAAAAGTAGAAAATTATAACACAAGTATTGTTTACTAAGATGAATTGAATGGAAAATCAAGATGAGAGCTTTAAGGTGATAGATTTTTTTAAATCCTAAAACAAGATTATCAGAAAAATGAATGTCGAATGGCCTAATTTCACAAACTGATGATCATATTCTTAAGAATTGTAAAAGGAACGCTGTATTCACATTCTCTCCAAAAAGAGTTCACATATTCCTATACAAACTCTGATCTCAAATAATATCTTCTCGAGTTTCCGGCAATTTCCCATGGCCCTACGGAAATATCTGAGGTGTTTCGAATGATATTTTTGGAACAGCGTCGTTGATTGCACAACTAACTTTGCATCCAATCAGATTTCTTCATTTCAAGACCGTGAAACGCATGAATTACGACAGAGTCTGTGTAGGAATATATGACGTAGCTACCTCTGTGGGGAGATAACGCAAGTATTCAGGGCCGCAAACTATTCAGTCCTAGAATTGATATGTCTTACATCAGAAGATGTATATTAAAAAAAACATATTATATGTGCATCGTTAGTTGGTATATAATTTAATAAGTACTTTTTGCAACAATGTATCCTTTTGTAAGTTTGTTGTTTTCACGAATGCAAATTGATCACAGTATTCAAGGTTATCATGTTATTTGTAATACATATGATATTGAGAATCTTCCCAATGTGTTCTCTGATATCAAATAAATCAACATGTGTTACTCTCTGACAAAATTACAAATATACAGAGTTTAACCAAGATAATTTTGATTTCATCAACGATTGTTGATTTATACTTTATATCAAAAGATACGAGGCTTTGGATCTGATTTTATTTATCATATCAACTCATTCAACACTAATTGATAACGGAAAGAACATATCCAAAACACAAAATGCCATAAGGTGTCTTCAGCAGTGGTAAAGGTGAGGTCATTGCATTATGAAGTCACTGACATTATTATAATGTCATCCAATTGTTATGTCATGAACTTTATGATGTCATAGTTTGAAACTATGATGTTATAGTATTGGGATGTCTTTAATATAGATATCGCTTAATTTCCTTCAAGTCTTCTGTGGTTGAAAGAAAGATAAGATTATTTGAAAGTGAAATTTATATTGTTCCTTTTACACCATTTTGTGTTTTGTTTGTTTGTTTGTTCGTTTGTTTGTCAGAAAGTCTCTTTGTTCGAGGACAGTATGTAATTTATGATATATGTTGTATGCATTTCATACAGTCCCTTACAATATTGATAATCTATCGCGATGTTTACAATAGAATTAATAGTGTTTTTTATGACGAAAATGTTTTACAAATCGTATACTCAGTGCTAAATACAGTATTTTGCCATATTAATCAAATAGAGAAATATTATTTTCTTTACATATTTAGTTGAATGTCATGATTTCCGTGAGAAATGTTAAATTATAATTCATTTGCGTTTAATTTGACATTTGTATACGTTTCAAGAGGTTGGTGTTCACATAAGTTGTATTTAAATGATGAATAAAGTTGACATCAGTTTATGTTTTTCTTTCCAAACTTTAAAAAAATGTCTGGCCTACTTGAAAACAGTAAGAGTCATTGACTCAATATACTCAATAAACATTAACACAGTTAAATCTTAAAAACTCTAACACACTTAAATCTTAAAAACTCTAACACACTTAAATCTTAAAAACTCTAACACACTTAAATCTTAAAAACTCTAACACACTTAAATCTTAAAAACTCTATCACAGTTAAATCTTAAAAACTCTATCATAAGTTGAATCCGAAAATTTACAAGATTTGCAGAGGAATAACTACTTTTATGATTTAAGCAATGATGTTATCGGCCCAAAAAAGCTATCGTATATACTCTCTGCAGTTTTCTGATAATTATACAAATAAGGTCAAAAGAATAACTATTTTCTCTCTATACATTCCATTCAAATCTTATAACTATTATCCATTGTGATTTTAGAGGGAGGTTTATGGGTGAGTTCATGTACAAACAATCTAGCCGGATAGATGTAGCACGCGTTGATACTTAAATTATCCTTTTTTTGAACTATGAATCGATCGCTATGCGCCAACCAAACGTCTTTTTTCTTCTGTCTGGTAGGCGTACATATAGCTTGGTTATCAAATCATGTGTTTCTTAAGAGGCGCTTGAAAACAGGTAAATCCACAAGTAATGATGAACTTTTAATCCACAAGTAATGATAAACTTTTAATCCACAAGTAATGATAAACTTTTAATCCACAAGTAATGATAAACTTTTGTTTGTTTTGTTTGGTGAATATTTATGATTCAGGTGTTGTCCTTTCAAAGTGGTCAGAAGGTATTATTGTTCCATTGCTCAAAGACGTTCTCGTGACTGCACAGACGTTTATAGAGGCATAACATTATCATAAATTTTTGTGAAATAAATATTGGTATTCATATCAGTAAGATAACAAATTGGCCAAATGTTTGGGGTCGCTTATTTCGGAATCTCGGTCTGGTCTCATAGTCGGATATTCTTTGGCCGATAATCATTTCATCCTATGCACTTTTGTGCAAACATTTCTATCAAAGAATATGGGTAGACTCCTAAGTTGCTTTAGTTGGTTTCTAAAAAGCCTTTGATAGTGTTTATTGAAATTGTTAAGTTGTTCTTGCTTCTTTGCCCAATTGGTCTGAAGGGAAAGTTGTTTGTAAGTGTGAAGAATATGTACATGGCCTCCTTTCACAAAGCAACCTTAACTAAGGTTAACCTTAACTCCTATTCTTTAACATTGCACTAAGGTTACCTTAAGGACTTACGATCACCTTAGGGCTTTGTGAAAGGAGGCCCAGGGCTTTTAGATTCCGTGTCCAGACAAAATGTAGGGTTTCAGATTTCTTTGAATGTCCTGTATTCTTTTCCTAATTCAATAATGAGTTGACCAATTTAATAACTTATTAAGACAGCAGAGGTATTCAGTTGTATCCTGACCTCATTGAAATTTTCTTTTTTGCATGATGTAATTCTATTTGCAGATACTGTTGACAGTTTCCAAAAGCGACCTTCAGAATTATTGCTAATCATAGAACTTGACAGTTAACATGTCAAAAGCTAAAAGAATTGTTTTTTAGGTAGGGGGGAGTTTATCTCGTTTTGAGAAGTGAAAATATTTTGGAAATAATGTTTATGTAGCTTCTAGTTATAATTATATTGGTATGGTCCTAACAAGCCAATTAAGTGTGCTATTAATTGAGATTTTATTGCTATAAAGGCCAGAAAAAAAAACGTTTGAAGTTCTAAGCACTATGAATTCCTTAGAACATTATTTCTACATGGTCTTTCTTTACAATATATGATGTGCAGATTATGCCGATGAGTTTTTAACGTATGGAATACAAAGAAAGAATACATCTTTTGACCTGTAAACGTTCTATGAATATTGGTGTTAGATAATCGTTGAGGTGCTTTATATATGCTTAAGGCTATCCATACTGTTCTGTAGTGAGATTGAAAATAAGTTAGATTATGTTTTTTAGGAAATATTCAGTATGTTTAAAATAAGTTTAAAATAGTGAGATATTATTTGAAATTAGCAAATGTGTAGACAAAATATTAAAATGATGAAAACCTTCCTTTGTAATTATTTAGAAGTGTACATCTCGCACGGCTCAGGGGTAAATAAGAGAATGTGAAATTATGTACTCTTTAGAAAATGGTAATCGTCATAGATCGGCCTCTCCAGTCAAGCTAGTTTTGTTACGTAATAGCCTTGGCTACATCTGGTCAGTGTGTTGGCAATGTGGAAGTATTTTTTTCAGAAATTAAGCAGCTGGTAACTGATATCATAACTTGGGATTATAAGTTTTACTTTCTCTTATTGTTCTTTGGAAGTTAAATTACCCCCCGGAACTATATTCAACTCATGGTGACTGCTTTTGTAACGAGAGGACGAAACTGCGTGTTGTTTGGAAAGACTACAAGTTGATGGATTTCATTTTGTCATGGTGTGTCCAGCGGTTAAGAGCATAACAATTTTATACACACCGTTTATTTGCACCTCTTATATCTTAAAACCTAGTTTCATCAACTTAATAAAATCTTGTGAGACCAATTTTATCGTTGCCCTACTCTATATTCACCATTCACTGCGATTTAGACAACTATGTCTTACATGTACAAATTTTGACAAATTTTAGAAGGATTATAATCAAGCATTTCAGAATCATATTCAAGATGGCAACAGTAGTTGCAGTTTAGTTCCTCCCAAATCAATTCCTGATAAATAGCATTTTATTCTGGTGCAAATATTGATAAAAGAATATCATCCTTATCATATAACATTTTAGATTTAATAGCGTACGTCACTGACAATAACGAAAGCTGCATCCGTATGTCTGTATGCTGGACCGTTCTGAATACAAACATGACGGAGTTATGTCCCTTACATTCCTGCCCCTCAAGAATCAAACTGTTTTGTCACTGACACAATCCTTTAGTGCGGACAAGGGCAGAGGAAACGTTTTAACTGTTGACAAGATGATTACAGTTTGGTTTAATTTAGAAAGAGACAAACAAATTGATTTATACTTTGAAAATTTATTCTATCTAAATACAATTTATGTAAAAACCAAGTACTTGGCGGAAATGTGACAAAAATCAAAGGCTATTGGACTTTAATTTGACATTTCTTACTTAAAATTTAAAGGCAGACATTTAGTTAAAATGAGTCTGAAAATAACATTTTCTTTTTACAGACATTTTGTCATCAAGCAAGCACTATTAATTTGGATTGGAAATAGAGTGTGAAGACTATAATATACCGTATAAGATGTATATAACATATACTATAGATTACATGCTGACCTTGAATACAAAGATATTTTTATGAAAAAAAAGGAATTTACAAAAATATAAACTGGTGTACAAAAAGACTTTCCAAAAAGCTCAGTCGTAAATACATCATAATATCCCTGCCAATTATTACTTGTTGTTTTGTTAAAATGCAAAAGTGGTTTCATCAACGTAGAATTTTAATGAATAACGTCTTTATAATACCCTGTATTTGTGTCGTTAATATGCAAAAGTGGTTTTATCAATGTAGAATTTGCGTCCTTCAGTGCTTTTAATTAATATCATATAAATATTCATTACTTTCTCAAGTTTCTATTTGCTGTCCTTGATTTTACAGAATCTTTTCAAAGACAGTGGTGAAAACCTTCTTTTGATTTTCAATTTTGATACATAAACGACGTTATTAGTTAAAATAAATTCAAACCATTGGAATAGACTATGACATACTGTTGAAATGTGAACAAAATGTTCAAAACATTTCACAAATTATATAATGCCCTTGGATCCTTTTAAATGCATGAAAATCTGTGCAAACAAACTTGTGCCACAATGAGTTATACAAATTCAGTCATAGATACGTGCATACCATTTATGTTTTACAAATATTTTGTCATCAAGCAATCACTGTAAATTCGTTTCTAATTATTGCAATAGACTGTCAAGACTATGACATAATGTTTAAAATGTAAACATCATATCAAAAATTACATGCTGCTCTTGAACACCGCTTTCCTTGTATATACATGACAACAAACTACCAATAACAAAAACTTATGAATTAAGAAATATAATTTTAGATTTTGTAGATCTCAACACTTGGTTTGTGAAAAGAGGTATCATTAAACATTTCCTGTCATGGTAAGCTTTGTTTCGGAGTTTCTTCATTTTACCATTGATATTGACAAAGTGATTCTTTTAGGATGTCTGCTTCACAAACTTATTTCGTACTCTGCGTTTAAGATATTGAAACATTACTCCTTCAGTCTCATTTTAGGTTAGCTTAGGTTATAGAGAAATAATATATGGAAAATATAAATGAGAATAATATATGGAAAATATAAATGAGAACTAATTATCCTTCTCTTTTATAACATATTGCTAATTGAGGTGAGTGAGGTGAGGTGAGTTGGTGTTTAACGCCGCTTTCAAGATTATTTCACTTATATCGCGGCTGCTAGTATTATTGCAGGGAGAAAGCCCGCAACACCATTGTGGCTATGCATTGCGGTGAAACCTGCGAGCATCGGCTGGAACTAGCGAACCATGGGTGGTACTGCGCTGAATTTCAGTGTAGCATTGCACCCAAACCTGACTGCGTGTAGAACAGTTCTCTACTACAGACAAAGTTGCCGAGCCCCTGGCGGGATTCGAACCACGGACCTCCTGATCCGAAGCCGAACGCGCTAACCACTGTGCTATCCCGCCCCTTGCTAATTGAATAACACGTCCAAAATGTACAAACTTTAGTTCAAAGTTCAAAGGACGGAATTATTTCAATCTTTTATGTGTTGTCGACGTTGAGGGAGTTTTGTTATCCATATTATTCATAGAAGACTTGGCAGTGGACTTTGTAGTCTTCTCGGAGCGCTTCACTTTGTTTGCTGTCAACGAAAAAAGGAAAACTAGAATTATCATTGTACGTGTACATCATTCTCCAATATCGATCTCAGAGATATCATTTCTCTATATGTCATATGCATCACGGTAATATAAAAACCTCCTGTCCAATTTGATGCAAAGAAAAAGCCATTTTTTAAAATTTCATAACATTTTTTATGTGCAATGTACGACTACAAAGACTTTAAAGGAAGAAAGTGTGATCTTTTTTTCTGTAGTAATCAAATGATTGTCCTATTCCTAATAGAAAAGCGTTCTTCTAAAGCATTGATACTTTAAATACAATACACGAAAACAACTTCATGAAAATAAATTAAATCCACAAAAAATCTAGTCTCGAAACAAAGCATGTCCTCTTCAAAAACGACCTTGCTCACAAGTTGAACTTTAGTTTATATCTCAAAGTGCAAAAGACAAATCTTTTATCTGTATAAATATATTTCTCCTGGACATCTAGCTTGATACAGAAACATAGGTTCATAAAACTTGTTAAATTCTTTTTAAATTCTGATGAGCAAATTTAATCAGGTCATAGACTTAAATAGATTTGAAACAATGGTAAAAAAATAATTCAATTTCCCTAATTCCTTAATACAGAGCTCAAAACAGCTTGCTTTGTACATGAAAAAGTTATCGAGAAAATCAAATAAAACTATTTCGAGTTCAGACGCACAGATTAGTCAATATATATTTAGACAGAGATCATTGTCATAGCAACCGATGATAAGGGAAGTATTTTAGCATAACGGTAATAGCATTTTAAATCGTAACTTACTTTGCACCTGGGAGTCCGTGAGGGTGAGCTGTGCAACCACACAGGAGATGGGTACGGAGGATGGGTCGAAGGCACTGCTAAGAGTCACTGCAAGTCTCTTGCCATTCTCGTCGATGAATACATCACGTAACTTATTCTCCACTCCACTCGATAGTGATCGGATGTCAAAAAGGACAAGAGATTGATCAGACTTGGAGAACTGAGATAAATATGATTGGAAAACTCTACGCCAGTATGGCACAAACCTGACCACCTCTTTCTCGATCTGGTTGAAAACAAGAATTGTTGATGTCATCTTTTGACGAGACTCTTTTGTCTTGAGTATTGCCCCAATATCCTCAGCAGCCGAAGGGTTTTGACTCATTGCTTTAAGGGCTTCCTCTATAGGATAGACATTAACATCAGGAGATTTAACTTTCTTCTTCAGCCATTTGAGAATCATTTCCGTCTCAAGAGTGCACATATCAGCATCATTCTCTTTTATTATGTTGTTGACAGTGGAAGGCGTCCAAATAAACATCTCCTCCTTGACCTCCTCTTTGCCCTCCTCTTGCATCCCTAACTTCTTCCGCAGTCTTCCCTTTTGATCGATGCCAGAATCATCTAACAGAAGGACCAGGTTGGAAGTTCCTTCGACCATGATGATGGAACCAATCTTGCTGTCAGCGAGCTGTGACTTGATTGCAGTCCAAATCTGCTTCGAGATGATGACATCTTGAAGGAATTTGCCCTGCGGGCGGTACTCGGTCTGCTCCTTCTTCTCGAGGTAACACGGGTCAAACAGAAGCTTCTCCATCTCCTCTACGTGACCATCACTGAAGTAGAGAATGAGCATGGAAAGACTAAATCTCATTGAAATCAGCTCGCAACGTGTCCCTTGTACCTCGTTGCGGATTGTTTGGAATGAAGGACGCTCTCAACCCCCTCCCCTGTTGATTAACCACTGCACACTTTCTGAGGTCTATGTCATCAATCATTTTTCACTGAAAATATTTCTGTTTGTGCTACAGTTGATTTATTCTTCTGCCCCCATTCAGAGAAATTCTTACTTCAAGATTTAAAAATAGAAATGAGTTTCTAAAGATCTTTTGACAAAAAGATTGTCGACCTTTTTTGAGATAAATGATTTGTAGACCTTTTCAATAATGTGTCATAGTTTTTGTTTTGGTAAATTTCTTTAACAAATATTGTCACGATAATGACTCTTCCTCATTATCTTCCCCGAGCTCTCATACATGGCTTAATTTCCAATCAAATATGAGAGTACTCGTCACGATAGTATGCAAACACAAGACCATTTTGCTCAGCTTGTATTCCAAGACACAAAGAGTACATGTGATGATTTGAATGTAAGTTAAAAAGTTGCCGATGTCTCAAATGGAGCCGTGCTCAGATAAAGAAACACAGCGAGGTACGAGGGACAAGTTTCGAGCTGATTTCAATGATACTGGGAAAGACAAGGCCCTTGGGTCAACAAACGCCTTAGAAAAATAGACCATTTGGAGACAGGTAAAGGATCATTTTAACCTTAAACATGTTTAAAAATGATTTCATCTCAAGTTAATCTAGTGCTGAAGCAATGCAATTTGGAAATTGTTTCAACATAAAGTAGAGTAGATTAGGTTTCTAAAAGTATCTAATGCCATTGCATAAGAGCAACGTAACTTCACATCCAATACCAAGTACTGCAATAATCCTCAGGTCACCTAGCAGAATTACAAAGTGTAGTCGTTACACAACATTTATCAGAACAATAATAACCGGAAATTGTTCCTCCTGCTACATCAGCATATTTGTATCCAGGTAGTTTCATCAATACCTTGATATCTATCAAAGCTAATTCATCGTACATGTATGTCTTTAACAAGCTTTTGAAACGATATCCCTAGAACAATTTTCGCAGGAGACGGTTGAGAAGACGAAAGAATATGGTCATGTTGCTCGAAGGAAGTCCTTTCTCAAATTGTTGGTTATATATCAATGCACCCAAGGTGATACTGGTAACGTACGTTGATTTGTAACGTAAATCCGGTTGAATGCAAGATGGCTTCGCGAACAGTTTGCACCGAATTAACACATTTTGCTCATGAATGAACTTTGATGGTTTAAATAGACTCAATGTACCATTGTTTTGAGGACTATGACTAGGCTGTGTGAATTTGATGGGTCTACTAGGAATTGTGGTGGACATAAAATTAGTTGTTAAGTTTGTTTAATACATCCCCTCTCGTTTCAAAAATAATAATCATTCATGCTCTATTTCAACCTTCAAACGGTATTTTAGTTGCAACATCACTTAAAATTTACAGTAGTGAAGTTACATACACACACTGTTCGACGAGATCCTTGATGAAGCAAACAATATTCTGTTTGGACAGTTCCGGTGTGTTCTCGAGGTCCTGCCAGATGAAGAATCGCTGACTTTTCACTTTGTAGGTTTTCAATAAGGCCCGTTCTAGTTTCTTAATAAAACTGGGAGAGAACCCATTTTTTCCTACGATGCATAATGCAACAGCTGTAATGAAGAAAATTTGCAAATTTAGCAAAAAAATGTATTGAAATGCAAATTGTATTGATACACATAATGTACAATAAAGCAAAAAGGGCAAACAATTTTCCCACATTAAAAACTATCCAAAAGTATTTCAAACACATAAACTATCTGTGGTGGTTCGGAAAAGAGCAATAGGATCATTAGTTAATCAGGTTATTGATCACTTATTTCATAACTGGTCACCGGGTCAACATATGAGCTGCCACAGGATCATCAAACACCACATTGGCTTCGTAGGCCTTCTGACTTTAAGTTTGACAGATATAAGATTGTGGCCTCTGTGGCTCTTAAGTTGTTAAGAGTCACAGGATCACCGAATTCATAAATTATAGTTCCCATCAGTTAAGTAGTCTGTACACAAGATTTTATGTTTTTTGGCCATTTCCTTTCTGGAAAATGGTTTCTTGGACAGGACCCAAGTGGCCCTTATTAGGAGTCACGGGCAACCGATTCTATAAATTAGAATTCCAATCAGATGAGGAGTCTGAAAGCAAGGTTTGTGATTTCTGGCTTCTTGTTTCAGAAAAAGAACACAATATAATGTGTAAGGGTGTGGTCCCTGTGGCCCTTATTAATGGTGGAAAAGTCAACAAATCTATAAATTATGATAGAGGATACTAAACTACCTTCTATTTCATACTATTTTTATTTAACGAGTCTAATCAAAATAGTATTAAATGGAAGGTAGTTTAGTATTCTGTTTATTACTTGACATCAGTAATAAAGCATAATTGTCGAAAGTGTGCTGAAGGAAACATTTCTGCGATTTGGCTGCTATTGTGACTGCAGTGCTAACATTGAGACGTCACAACCACACACCATTGTGAAGACATACTTGGAGCGGTATTACAATAGTTTAATTTTGCCATATAAATATAGCACTGCAGTATCTCAGACGGGCGAGTATAAATCTCATTAGTCACTGAGTCTGTTCACTAGATACCGTATTTCTTAAGTCACTGTCTCTAGAGAAGAAGACTAAAATAGGTTTTAAGGGCGGGAAATAGTCACTGACGGATGGACAGATTGATGCAAGATGCAAACCCATCGGACTTTACACTGTCAACAGTTATGTCCTGTACAAATAATTTCCAGTTGGTTCCTATATTTCAATTAAGCATGATTGAGTAATTAAAAATCTCAGTCCTGTTTGATAAGATAGGTTGAATAGTCGTAAACTCGCTTTCGCTCGTTTTATACTTCACCACTCAATCGTTTCATAAAACATTATCAACGGGGAGGAGTTAAGTAAACATCATATTAGAAATACTTTTTCTAATAAATAGTTGCAGTCCAATGTTCGGCGCTTGCTAAACATTTTAACGAGATTTTAGTACACATTAAATGTAGATAGTCACATTAGGAATGAATATGAAATTATCCGGCCTAGTCAAGGACAAAAGCAACAGTGACTCTTCAAAAAAGACACTGCATTGCTTGTTTGATTGACTTTCTTTTCGGCATGAAAATATAATTTTAGTCTTCTTTAATCATCATCATACCCTCTTCTCAGGCAAATGTTTGTTTTGAAAAAATAATTCAAATACGCAACCAATATGTGAATACAAAGAATGATAATTTTACTTTATTTCCTGTATAGATCTGAATTGTTTAGAAATGAGATATTTAAATCGAGTTTAACGCTCCAAAAGTAGTATTAGAACAATATAAACTGAGGTACAAAAGAAACTTTACACCCATAATTTAATAAATATTTTGAAAATATACAGTAAGTAAAAGTAAAATTGAAATCCTTGGTCAGTATGATATAACAAACACACGGCACGTGAATTATTCGCCCAAAGACACCAACTTCAATTAATTCTTGCTTTTGATGGCTGTTTCTCGAAATTCATGATTTTTGGTGACTCCACGTGGAATTATTGCACAAACAGTATAAAAGGTGACCCGCATGATGAACTGGCACTATTGCAACGAAAAGCACACGAAAAGAATGCCAAGATTAAAACCAGAACAACGAGAGCGAGCCGTCGGTATGTCCCAGGTGGGAGGAACAAACAGCCATATTGCAAGAACTCTTCGATGCAGCCGACAAACAATCATTAACCTGTTAAGGCGACTCCAACAGACTGGCCAGACCGTTGATCGTCCCAGGAGTGGCAGACAAAGAGTTACAACGCCCCGAGAAGACCGCTACATCCGGGTTCTTCACATTCGCACTCGGACACCACATCCACAGGAACACCGTCATGAGACGATTACGTGCTTCAGGTATCCGCGCCTACCGACCTCTACATGGGATGCTATTGACCCATCAACATCGGCTGAATCGTCTGCGCTGGACAAGGACTGTGCGACGTTGGCAACGGCGGAATTGGCTACGGGTATTCTTTACTGACGAAAGTCGGTTTAATATGCACCATGCCGACGGTAGCGTCCGAGTTCATAGGCGTCGAGGAGAGCGACATGCACCAGGTTGTGCACAAGAAGTTCATCCCTATGTGGCGGTGGAGTGATGGTCTGGGGAGGCATTTGTGGGGATCAGAAGACACCTCTGGTTACCATACAAGGAAATTTTACAGCTCAGGCGAACCAAGATCAAGTACTGACTCCCGTAGTGCTGCCATTGCTTCAACAACAGGTACAGGGGACCATGTTTCAGCAAGATAACGCCACACCCCATACTGCCAGATTGACCAGAGATTTCCTTGCCCAGAACAACGTCAACGTTTTACTATGGCTTCTCTGGAATCATCTTGGACGACAGCGAAGACGTCGACAGCCGCAGCCACAGACCAAACAGCAACTGGAACAGGCACTTCATGACGAGTGGAGACAGATTCCAGCTGACGTCATCCGACGCCCAACGTTATCCATGAGACGGCGAGTTATGGCCTGTATGAACGCCAATGGAGGTCACACAAGATATTGATGTGACATTGAGTGCTCTTGAACTGACAAAAACATTCATTATGGAAATCACGAAATGACATGTTCATCAATCTGTGGACTGTAAAAATGATTTTATACCCCTTGGTCCTTTCAGTGACTCTAACTCTGCATGTTTGGAAAAAAAACGAGTATGATTGTTTGCCGAATCAGTCAACATTGAACATCAAATAATACCCCGGTTCTATCATATCAAATTGTTTTGTTATTTTTACTGTATGAGTGAAACAATAGGGTGTAAAGTTTCTTTTGTACCTCAGTTTACTATTAAACGCAATTAATAACATGGTTCAACTTAAATATTCTTCATGATTATCTCGTTCAACTTAGGACATTTGTGTTTGAATTTGTTCTTCATCCAACGTTAATTTTTTTTGGAGGGAAAAAGTTATACAAAAGTATTTGAAATTATCAAATTTAATCCATCATTTCTAAAACACGTATTACACACGTTTCATAATACAATAAGGTGATTTTCGATGCAAATAACGTTTCGAACGTTATAAATGACAACGATATGACCAAACATAACTTTGAGTTACATGTTAATCTTTCACAAAATTATTGTTAAAAAAGGAACCCCTAAGTAGAACCAACCTTAAATCACACTTACTGTCAACACTCTGAATGTTCTTCTTCTTTGCTTTTTCGTGTTTTTTCTTTCCAGTTTCTCTTAACGTTTGTTCATCGTAAAGAGAATCACTTTGTTCACTGTCTGAACTCGACTCTGTGTTGATAGCTTTGAAGCTTGTGTCATTGCTTTGCCCATTAATTTGGCTGGTACGCGCCTTTTTTCTTGCAATGGTTTCATCGATAGGATTCGGTGAAGATTGCCTTCGCTTCTTGCTGTTACTTTTGTTACAAGGTTTATTTGTATTTTCATCATGCCTTGAATCTTTCTGAATTCTTGATGTATTTTTTGTAGAACCGCTATCAGTACTCGTATCATCACTTTCATCATCATCTTCATCGTCTTTATAATCTGAATCATTTTTATCTTCATCATTTACATTTTCTTCATCTTCTCTACTTTCATCATGGTCTGTTTCGTTCGTATCATTATTTCCACCATCGAAATAATCGTAATTATCTTCACTGGCTTCATAAACCTCTTGCCCTTAACAAATGCAATATGTATACATATAAATAAACTTTAATAATATACAAAACATAAAACTTTTATCAAATTTTCGTTATCAAACTTTTTGATTGAGATACAAAGAACATGCACAGAAATCCAGAAATGTAGAATTTTCTTAGCCCTTCAAGTAACTGTTTGAACTGTGTAACAAGTCCTTATCCATAGCCTACGCTTGTTCAACCTACTGACCTAAGTATTTATTATTTAAGTAACAGATCGCACAATTTGAGTATCGACAGGTTTTCTTGCAATTTACATAGATTCAACACACTGAGTAAAAATTAAATACTTTAGTTCCTTTTTATAAATCTGTATAATACTCTTGAAAGGTATCAGTCTTTAAGAAATGACTTTCCAATAAAAGAAATTATATACAATCAGACTTACTTATGGAGTGTTGATCACTGTCTGAACTCGCCTCTGTGTCGACACACACATCATCATTATCATCATCATCATCATCTCCTTTTGCTTAAATATATATTTCATAGATATCAAATTACACATTTAATAATTCATATAATTATAAAGCACTTCGTGAATATATTCTTATACAAGTCAGAAAGCAAAAGAACTTCTCTAAAACTCTTACACATTTACCAGATGCATCCAATGCACATTAAATATAAAATTATATACTACTATATTACTTCACGTGTTCATTTTAATCAGCAATTAAATAACATTTCAGAAGGTCAAGGAAAAAGACAGAAATCATTTTTCCTAAAAAAAACATTATATAAAAACGTGTTTATCAGCTTTCGGTTTAAATCATTTTTGTATCACTACTACAATTTTAAAATGTATGTTTGGGATCCTATGCACCAAAATTCAGCTATTCATCTGGCTTGTTCGCGCCTCATGACTTGCAATTATTGCGAATCGGATTCTTTGAAGATCGCCTTCGCTTCTTGTTGTTACCTATTGAAAAAAATGTATTAATCGACAATAAGCCAAAGCCTTTATGTTTATATGTGTTTTTATGTTTATGCTGAATATGATTGTTAATATATTCTAACCTGGCATAGCAATCAACTGTACATCTATAATCATTTTCATCATCATCTTCATTTTCGCCCTTACCATCGTCTTTGTCATCAGAATCATCATCTTCACCTTTTTTTTCTTCATTTTTGTTACTTTCATCATTGTCGTCTTCGTTCTTGTCAGTTGCTTCAACATCATCATCTTTATTATCATCTTCAACGGCATTACGTTCTTCTTCCTCTTTAACAAGTATATTTGTATACAATTTATTGAACAATGATTGTGAGTAAATGTATGGGCTTAATTTTGATTGAACTCTGATGTGTAAAGCTGCTTAACAAATTTTAAAGTTTGTTTCATTATTTTAAAATTTTGGGCAAAAATCATGTAAAACAGTAATCACCTATCAAGCATCAAGGCTTTAATTTTTCCCAAAATATTGCACACATATAGTACTCATAGTACTACATAAACACATTTCGCAGGAAACACTCACGTACAAAATGAAATAATTCCAATTTTTTATAATAATCTTTGATAATTGTCATTTAAAAATAATTCTATTGCAGAAATAAGAAAATCTCAGTTGTTATTTTAGACCCCATACTCCTTTTGGGGAATGCCAAAATTGTTCCTAGCATACCACACATATGTCACATATAAAGGTGTATCCATTATCCGCAATTATTCGCAAAATGATCTAAAAGTTTTGACTGTACAGTTTTTTGCTAAGAAATTTTTCCTATTTCAAATTTTGGAAAATTTATGATTTACATAGAAGTTCTTACACAGTGAAACAAAATTTTTTACATCAGCTTTAAAGTGACGCCACGGATAAACCTAATGGTCTCTGATCACCATCAACTTTTTTGTCGTATTACCGCTAGGGAATTGACGGCAAGTTAAATTATCTTAGAGGTTTATCATTATATTTCAAATCAACTCATTATTTACAAGACAATAAATATAATATATTAGCAAAAGAAACTAAATACGGAAGCAAGGCTGACTTGCAAGATAGACATATGGAATGGCCTAGCTATAGGTCTATAAAAACCCGTGCTATTTGTTTTCATCCTTTCTATGTTACAACTTTAACTGAGAAATTTGTTTGTATTGCTAGAACCCACAATTCATATACTTGCCTTTGATAAATACATTCAGAAGCTTATTTTGATATCATATAAACGCTTTCCCTAATTCTAATAAACTCCCAGGCAAAAGAAAGGTTTCACTTTCTTTTTTTGTCATGAAAACATTAAGAGTGTTGGTACGGGTTTGATTCTAAGCAGGAAATGATGGTATTACTGCATCGTTTCCTCTACACGAACGCATCGCATCCAACGCAGCCAATGGAATTGTGCATTCACATACACGTGCAAAACTTGTTTTGAGGCATGACTGGTGATGCACGTGCAGCAATGTTGCATAAATACCCTTGTTGAAAAGAGCAGACATTCAGTTACATAAAGAACATCAAAGGTGTGCCAAGACTTATGCAAGCGCAACGTGACCAAGCGATTGGTATATCTGTTCCATGCAATCTGGGAATGATCACAATCTGCAGATTGTTCGCTCACAATCTGCAGATTGTTCGAATAATCTAGGAATTTTTTTCATTCCTAGATTGTTTAAACAATCTGCAGATTGTGAGACCTGAACAATCTGGGAATGATCACAATCTGGGAATTTGCTTGTTTGTAGTATATCTTGCAATACAACATGATAATTGTCTAGTTTATTAAGGTTTTTCTTTGTGTATGCATCCAAATGATGGAGAATAGTTGTCAAGTCATAGATTGTTACAGGTTCATAGCTCGTCTATATATCAAACTGACGGAGTGTTGGGATCGATTCCTAGCTTGTGAAGGGCTTACATATATCGACATTTTATCAAACTGAGAGGAAATAGGGGTGAATTCTCAGATTGTGATGGGCTAATAACTCGCTTATATATCAAACTGACGGAGTGTAAGGGTCGATTCCTATATTGTGAAGGGCTCACAGCTCGCTTTTATGTCCAACTGAGGGACGATAGGGGACGATTCCTAGATTGTGAAGGGCTCACCGCTCGCCTATATGTCAAACTGAGGGGTATAGGGATCTATTCTCAGATTGTGAAGGCTCATATCTCACCTATATTTAAACTGAGAGGGTATAGCAGTCGATTCTCAGATTGTGAAGGGCTCACAGCTCGCCTATATATCAAACCGAGGGAGTATACGGGTCGATTCCTAGATTGTGAAGGGCTCACCCCTCACCTTTAACTCAAACTGATGGAGTATAAGGGTCGGTTCCTAGATTGTGAAGGGTCACAGCTCGCCTATATGTCAAACTGAGGGAGTATACGGGTCGATTCCTAGATTGTGAAGGGCCCACCCCTCACCTTTAACTCAAACTGATGGAGTATAAGGGTCGATTCCTAGATTGTGAAGGGCTCACAGCTCGCCTATATATCAAACTGAGGGAGTATACGGATCGATTCCTAGATTGTGAAGGGCTCACCCCTCACCTTTAACTCAAACTGAGAGAGTATAGGGGTCGATTCTCAGATTGTGAAGGGCTCACAGCTCGCCTATATGTCAAACTGAGGGAGTATAGGGATCTATTTCCAGATTGTGAAGGACTCACAGCTCACTTTTATTTAAACTGAGAGAGTATAGCAGTTGATTCTCAAATTGTGATGGGCTCATAGCTCGCCTACATATCAAACAGGGACTATAGGGGACGATTCCTAGATTGTGTACGGCTCACCCCTCGCCTTAAACTCAAACTGACGGAGTATAAGGGTCGATTCTCAGATTGTGAAGGGCTCACAGCTCGCCTATATGTCAAACTGAGGGAGTATAAGGGTCGATTCTCATATTGTGAAGGGCGTTACCCGACGAAATAACCAATGCTGAAACAATTAGCAAATTCAAATCTCTTTTAACATAGTCTGAATCAAAAAATTACCTCGATCTTAATTACGGCAGTCGATTTTGTCAAATTGTACACAGTCGTCTCAAGCTCGGATGCAGTGATCTGAACGCTGATAAGGTCAATAGACATATTTCAAGTAATGCCGAATGCGCTTGTGGATATCCCAATGAAAATGTTACCCATTATCTATTTATATGCAAGCTCTATACGGATTCAAGAAATGATGCCTACTTCTATATAAATGGCCACAGCCTCCAAACTGTGTTATATGGAACACCACTTATGAACAAAAATGAAAATTTAAATATAATAGAATCCTTACACCAATTTATATGTAAGAGTAAGCGTTTTGAAAAAAACAACGTAAATTGTAAACGAAACATTACCTGTGAAAATAACTGCATATGTTATGCTACTTAGTCTGAATTTGTAGATACTCAATTGATGTAATGATATGTTACGGTGTTCTGATTTTTGTTTCTTGTCTAGTTCGTGTGTACTATATTTATCATCTTTGTACTAATGCGGTATTAATATAAGCAAAGCTTTACTTGTTTACCAAACCAGATTCGTTTTTTTAATAAAAATATGTTTAAACCATTGTGAAGGGCTCACAGCTCGCCTATATGTCAAATTGAGAGGGTATAGCATAGATTCTCGGAAACGTGAGAAAAAGTGGATAGGGGTAGATTCTCAGATTGTGAAAGGCCAATAGTTCGCCTTTATGTCAATGTGAGGGAGTTAAGGGATCTTTCCCAGATTGCGAAGGACTAATAGCTCACCTTGATGTTAAACTGAGGGAGTATAGGGGCAGATTCCTAGATTGTGAAGGACATTGCGCTTGTCTTTGTGTTCTATTTAGCTAGTAGGGGTTTAAATTCACATATTGTGGTTTAAGCAATATTTATTCATGTACTCAGGTACAGAGGGATCGACAAACAGGGTTTCCCCTATATAAATGTCTCTCCCCAAAACATACATTTTGCTACAGGAAGTTTACATCATTAGGATGCATTAATATATACAAAGTAGAAAACAAACATATAATTGTCATACATTTTCAGGCGAAGCGTCTGCTTAACAATATAAATATTGTGACTATGTGAAGGTGAAAACTAAGTTAGTAAATCGATTCTGCGATTTTAGATTTTCATTAATGATAGTTAGCGGTATTCCGTACAACACTGTTTGAAGTAAGAATTATTTCTTATGGTTTAAACATATCTATTTCATAAAAATATACATGAACTGGATTGGCCAACATGCTCAACAGAACTTATGTGAAGGCCGCTCCAACAACAAATATTTAAGAAACATGAACATGACAGTAACAATAACAGCGAACATGGTACAAATATGATCAAATCATCACAAACCAAAGTGTATTAGAAGTGATAGTGAAATGCATTTGTGGCATTTGCAATCATTAACATAATATATCGGTTATGAATTTGTTAACTGGTTTTAATATATCAGATCCTGTTACAATGGTCAGAGAAGGATGTCCATATAAAATTATTTCTAGCGGAAAGCCGTTTGTGTAATAATATTTGTTGGATATTATCGAATGTAATCTGGAGCATACGAAGAAGTAATGAAGTGCGTCCTAGTTGGTGGCCACAAGAGCAGTTAGATTTATCAGATATATATCTTTTAAATTTGTCAGCATTATCTTTTTATGTTTTTGAGGTTTGCATATGAAATTATTATAAACATATGCATTTATAAAATTCATAATACTGTAACAGTTAACATTTTGTGTTGTCGTGAATAATTAGACCAGATGTCTACCAGGGTTTGCTTATAAAAGCAACGTGTCACTGTGTCGCGTCTCTATACTCAGACTCTTTGCGGGGTCTGCGTATCAAAACAAAGTGTCACTGCGTCGCGTCTCTGTTGGACTCGAGTGTGCAATCTCGTACAATCATACCAACTTCCTCTTTCTAATTAATGTTTATTCAATGCAAGTATCTCGGGTGGCAAATATTTATATACTTATGAGTTTGATCGTCGTTCAAGTATTTTGATGTAAACAGTATTATATTTCCATAAGACATTTAATACACAACGTTCAGAATATATATACAAAAAAGGAAAGGATTAGCAAACAGGCAGCTAATGACTATATAAATGATCCTCCTGAAACAAACATAAAACGATTCAGGTATCATGTATATTGGTGGAAATTTACTGCAATTATTCTTACTAAACTCAAATTGATAATAAGCTTTGTGTAACTTTGCATTTGGTACAGATTTTACAAAAGGGCTATAAAAATCGGTTAGCATCATTTATGAAATAAATATATTTTTAGGGTTTCACTAACACTCTGTGAAAAAGATTTGACGCCGCTTAAGATATATTTAATGTAATGTCGTTTTTTAAAAAGTATTGATTTGATCTGTATCAATCAGAGGTGAATTGAGATTGCTTGCAGCCAAGGCGCATGCGGCAAATAAGAATTTGATTTCGCCTTAAGCCATAATTTGAGCCCTTTTCACAATCTGAGAATCGACTGCTATTACCTCTCAGTTTAACATAAAGGCGAGCCATGAGCCCTTCACAATCTGAGAATAGGTCCCCATACTCCAGTCTGAGAATCGACCCCTATACTCCCTCAGTTTAATATATAGGCGAGCTATGAGCCCTTCACAATCTGAGAATCGACTGCTATACCCCCTCAGTTTGACATAAAGGCGAGCTATGAGCCCTTCACAATCTGAGAATCGACCCCTATACTCCGTCAGTTTGATATATAGGCGAGCTGCGAGCCCTTCACAGTCTGAGAATAGGTCCCCATACTCCCTCAGTTTGATATATAGGCGAGCTGTGAGCCCTTCACAATCTGAGATCGACTGCTATACCCCCTCAGTTTGACATAAAGGCGAGCCATGAGCCCTTCACAATCTGGGAATCGACCCCTATACTCCGTCAGTTTGATATATAGGCGAGCTGCGAGCCCTTCACAGTCTGAGAATAGGTCCCCATACTCCCTCAGTTTGATATATAGGCGAGCTGTGAGCCCTTCACTATCTGGGAATCGACCCCTATACTCCGTATGTTTGATATATAGGCGAGCTGCGAGCCCTTCACAGTCTGAGAATAGGTCCCCATACTCCCTCAGTTTGATATTTAGGCGAGCTGTGAGCCCTTCACAATCTGAGAATCGGCCCCTATACTCCCTCAATTTGACATAAAGACGAGCTATGAGCCCTTCACAATCTGGGAATCGACCCCTATACTCCGTCAGTTTGATATATAGGCGAGTTGGGAGCCCTTCACAATCTGAGAATCGGCCCCTATACTCCCTCAATTTGACATAAAGACGAGCTATGAGCCCTTCACAATCTGGGAATCGACCCCTATACTCCGTCAGTTTGATATATAGGCGAGCTGCGAGCCCTTCACAGTCTGGGAATAGGTCCCCATACTCCCTCAGTTTGATATATAGGCGAGCTGTGAGCCCTTCACAATCTGAGAATCGACTTCTATATACCCTCTCATTTTAAATATAGGTGAGCTATGATCCCTTCACAATCTAGGAGTCAACCCTTACAACCCCTAAGTTTGACATAAAGACGAGCTGAATGTCCTTCACAATCTGGGAATGGGCCCCCCTACCCCCTCATTTTGAGAAAGAGACAAGCCGATTGCTCATCACAATGTAGGATTCGATCCTTATACTTGCTAAATAGAAAAACCTTAATAAGCTGAATAATTCCCATTTTATAATGATGAAAATACTACTGAAAGACACATTCCCAGATTGTGATCATTCCCAGATTGTTCAGGTCGCACAATCTGCAGATTGTTTAAACAATCTAGGAATTCCTAGATTGTGAGCAAACAATCTGCAGATTGTTCGAACAATCTGCAGATTGTGATATACCCCAGATTGTTCGTAACATATCCACTATGGGGGCTTCCCAACGTCAAATGGCAAGAACCTTCAACTGCAGCCAAACCACCATCAGAGGGCTGTTATTACGCTACCAGCAGACAGGCCAGACACAGAAAAGACCAAGATCGGGAGGACCGAGGGTAACAACTGCGGCCGAAGATAGCTACATCAGGCAGATTCACCTCCGAAACCGATTCGTAAAGGCGACATCAACATCGGTGACGGCACTCGGTCACGTCATCAACATAAGAACAACCCTTCGTCGACTTTGTTTGGATGTTATATGAGCCCCTTCCTAGGAATGGCTTTGACCGGTTTACACCGATTACGATGGACACATACTGTATGCCGGTGGCAGCGACGTGACTTGGAAGGGGTGCTGTTTACATACGAGAGCAGGTTTTGCCTATTCAGGAACGATAGCAGGGTTCGAGTTTATCGTCGAAGGGGCGTTAGAGACGTTCACCCGTTTGGAGGCGGATGCATTATGGTCTGGGGAGGGATTCGTGGCCAAATGACGACGACGCCGCTCCATGTTCTACGAGAAATTCTGACTGGCCAGCAATACATTGATGAGGTACTGAGACCTATCATCGTTTCTTTCATCCAACAACAGCAAAGAAGATTGATATTGCAACACGATAACGCAAAACCTCACACATCCCGAATTATTAGAGACAACCTCGAGAACACCAACGTCACTCCCAGATATGAACCCCATTGAACACCTTTGGGATCACCCTGACCGCCATTTGAGACTTGGTGCCACCTCCAAACAACCAGCAGGAACTTGAGCAAGCTAAATGTTTCGAACATATGTAACAGGATCCCTGCTGACGTCATCTGACTCCTGACGACTTCAATGAGGAGGCGTGTACTTGTTTGCATTGATGCCCATTGTGGTCACACTCGGTACTGATGACAGATCCGTGATTTCTTTCTGTACACTTGTCTTTTAACTCCACATTTGTGTAATTTTCAATATTGACCCCCTGTCTCTTTCCTTGTGTATTGGGGCAAAAATGCCGTAATTGGATGCTTTTTAAAGAGAATATTGGAAAATGATTTCTGTTTATCAACCAATCGTCAGAATTCTCATATCTGCATTTGTTTTTATGTTATAAACTTGAAAAATGAGTGAAACCTTTCTTTTGCCTGGTCATGATCACCATCATTATCATTATCATTTCCAACAACATCATCTTCATCATAGTTGTCGACCTTACCATAGTCGTTATAATCTGGATCACCAGAGTCATCAGACTCATCATCATCAGAATCTTCATCTTCTTCTTCCTCTTCTTTTTCACCATTTTCATTATTTTCTTCATCGTCGTCGTCATTCGTATCATCATTTTCACCATTCTTGTTTTGAATGGCCTTATACTCTTCTTTCCCTAGATTTAAAGTCAAATAATCAAAAGCCGTTTGGGATACCTTACCTTTACTCTTGCAAATTTATCAGATGTACAATCCAAATCTGATATATAATCTGTACTATAAAAATAATTGATTTGATTTGATTTGATTTATTCAAAAGAAAGGATTGGGTACAAGTAAGCAAACTTAGTGAAACCCTCTCCTAAAATAATTACACACTACAGTACTATATTTCTTAACATATTAACTACTATATTATTATATTAAATGTCATTTATCACATTATTATGTTTTGGGGTTTTATTTTACTTTCAAAGGTCAAAACATCCCATCACTCAACCCAGGTATCCGTAGACGAAGAGGAAATCAAGTATCAAGCAAAAACCAACCGCGGCCATTTTTGTGTCAAAACCCATAGATTTACTGAACATGGTACGTTTGATTTAGAATGGCTTCTCTTGATTTAAAAGCATAGTCATGCAATAGGTAAGATTTATTTTCGGTTTCGTGAGAACATTTTACTATCAAAAAAACGTGCAACTGCCCCTTAAAGCTAGGAATATTTAGTTTCTTGTGTAGCCTTTGTTATCCGTAAACACCTGCCAAATTTACAAAAGATTTTCATTTTCTTTTTAATGCATTAGGGTGATCGGCGTATTCGAACTTTGAATCACATAAAAAACACACTTACAATACTTGTTTTTCATGAACTGCTGTTCATGTTCCTCGGAACAAAACACTCTGCAAAAGACACAGAAAAACTATAAACAAAAAGCCGGAGGTTATCACGTTATAACATGTTTCATTTTAGAAGTTCATAGTTCTTCATAGTTTGTTGGCTCTGGGGTTCTTCCATCTTTTATTACATGCAAGAATAGGCCGGATGTCCGACTAACTTTCCATTCATTAGTACCAAAAGAGCCGACGCCCGGAAGGGGCCGAGACTCATTTTCTCAAAGGAATTGAGAGCAACGATGATATAGATTGACCTTGAAAATGACCTTGTAACACAAAATGTATTGATAAACGGAATCCTTACCCTTTATAATAGAGGAAAAGAGGGAATAGAGATGTTGCGCAAATATTGCAGCCATATGGAATATCTTGGGAAAAGGCCCCCAGAGGGTTTCAGCAGACCTTTTACCGATATTAATCGTCATGCAAGATTGAAAATCTTTTATGAAAGTGCCTTCTACTCTAACTCTGCTTCCTTGCTGAAGTCATAAAATCTACAACTTACAATTCCCATTGCCCAAGGTGTTCCATTAAATATTTGAATTCTCTAGGGCCAGGGTGCAAGATACGAAGTGAAACAGTTAACAGACGGATGAACGGACGGACGCTGGTGACCATGCCATTAAAAACACCATATCAAATATATCATCATTTCAACTAACCTATACAGGATTGTTTTCTCTCCTTTCGACTTTAACTTGACTTCAAGCCTTTTGGTGGTGGCCCTGTCACTCATGCGTGCGCAGTAGTAGTGGAAGGACTTCCTGCAGGATTTGATTGCACAACCTGCAGTGGCTCCAAAGAACAGGGACCCTTTCTTTTTCTTCTTCTTCCAGGAGCAAATGCTGCATTTCTGGGGATCGAAGTTAAACCTTGAAGATATTTAAAAAATAAACAGTTCTTGTTTATTTTTCTTGAGAGAATATACACAATTGTAATATATCTATTTTTTTCAGGCATTCAAAACTCAAATTAATCAAGGTTTTGTATTTGCAATAGACTTTCATTTCGTCATAAAGTTGTTTTCATATGTGCAAATAATTCCATTCATTGTCTTTCAAATGTCACACTCCAATAGTTGTTGGGAACCATCACTAAATGAATGGTGTCATTTTATCGAGAGGTAGTGACTAAATCAGAACATCTTAAAGAGACACTACGTGATATTTTTGGATTAACAATATCCAAACAATTGAAAATACGAGTTTTAAAAAATATCATTCAAAACCCTTTTGTGTATGTCACGAAAGGCAACTAAAGAAAATAACAGAGAAAATCACGCATTGTGTCTTTAAGATAATAACTGATAACAACAATGGTCTGGCGTAATGATACGTTTATCATATTCTAGTGATGCAGAAAAGTTTGTTATCATCACTCATTGCTGCGACACTGGTGAAATTATACAAATTTTCTGCCCTATTTGATGAAATAAAGATAGTATTTGTAAAGAAAAGACATATTATTTTAAATTGATGTATTATTGCCGATGAAAAAGCGGATTCTTAAACATGAACATAAACCGTGTTTTGAGTCACTAGTGATATTTGCATTGGGCCGCGTTTTATTAGCTAGTGCCTGATAACAGCATTATTCTGACGTCATCAAACGATGCTCTGACTTATGTTGCCGGGACGATGTTCTCATTCAGATGTCTACTCAACACTGATGTAAGCCAATTTCAGAGAAGATGCAAAATTTTAACATTTGATAAATAGAAAAAATTTCTTTTCTTGACAAATCCCACGTATATTTTCTCTCAAGAGAAAATTTGATAGTATCACTCTTGGCTGATTTAACTTTCTATCTAACTCCACGAGATAAACATGGTTTTATTTTTAATAAGTCAAATATCCACTTCATATGATTATAATAACAAGTAAATCCTGTGCCAAAGATAAACGCTTGTCATGATTTAAATATAACAAATGAGTTGAAATCTACAGCAAACGCTTTTTAATTTAGAACTTGCTGCTCTGAATTACGTTGCTTGCCTAGAAATTTAAACCACAGAGAGGTTATCACGTGGGTGTAGTTAGGAATTGTAAATGTCTTGTATAAGCTGTGCAATCTTTGGTTAATTGATTACATAGTCTGAATGTTGGCGTTGCGATGCTGGGTGCTATTGACGTAAATGTAGGTACCTTTTGGTGGTACGCCCAACGTCATATCTTTATCTATCATCCAGCGTTTCTCTCAAGATGGCGTAAACAGATAACCGTACCTTCCATTCTACCTGTAATGTTTTATGTATATTTGTAACAATTTGAAATGAAACGTTTCAGCTTTGTTTGAATGAATGTCTTCTAATTAGCCAACTGGAATAAAAAATATACATCTTATACTTGATGACTAGTAAAGACTAGTGACTGGGAAAACTGATTTATTTCAAGACGCCACAAGCATTCAACTTGGTAATAAGTTCATCTCACTTACCAATACTTTTCCTCTTTTTCGTTCTTGTAGCACTTCAGAGATATAGAAACCTCCGAAACTGGGGAACTTGTACCGCGTCAAAAAGGATGAATACTCCTAAAACATTGTTAAGGCACTCTAGCAATGGATTGTCCGAAATCTTTTATTTCTTTGTCACTAAAATCTATACTTATGTATCAGGAAGAATTTTTCGTAAAAAAGATTTTGTACTTCACATTTATCAGTGATGTTCACTTCTTTACTTATTATTCACCCTGGGCTTCTTCAATGCACGAGTCGCAAATACATGACTAGATTAAAAAAAGAACTCGATCGGATAAAAGAGAAAGCAAATTTGATAAGTAACAAGCAAAAGAAAATATACGTTACCGTTTAATATTTTATAAAGCTTTACCTTAATTACCTAACAAGTGAAGACACGTTTAGAATATGTAAAGGCAGACTCAATCATTGTGTTATTTCAAGGAAAGCATAAAATTCTGTAAATGTTGACTTTATATCTCAATAATCTTGATTTCTTGCAACTAATGGGGATAATCATCTTGGGTTTGAACATTGATGTATATCCTTTATCAGCTTCATAGTGGAAAGAAACACAACAAAAGAATGACTGATTCAAATGTAAAAAAAGTGTGAATGGGCAGTGGGAAAATATGTCCACAAAAACAGGATTGCACGGACTTTTGGCTACATTGTATTGAGCATCATAATTTTGCTTCACAATCGCAAAGAAATGGCCATACTACTGATATGTCGGTGTATCAGTCTCAAATGCCTCTACCGCCCCAAATGCCTCTCGAATCATATGAGCCCAAGGAACGCCCATTATCAAAAGACTCTAGAATCTATGGAAGGGGATGTGTGCCAAAAATGAAATCATGTAAACTCGTAATTCGCAAGTTGTAACATGTTGTTCTCAACCATGCACTTCTCGAAAAGACAAGTCCAAGTCTGCAAACCTAACATTTCATTCCTGTAAAACTCAACTTTCTGTTCTCAACTTTACAAAGTTTAAATGTAATTTTAGAAATGTTAAAGTCGAAACTCATTTTTGTATTTCAAATACGAGGGATATACACATTTAGCAATGCTACAAATTACGTTTTACAATTGGTGAATGAAAAATGAAGAGTTGTAAAATCACCCTTTGGAAACAGACTTTTGCATCTGGAGTTTTACATGAGTTGCATGGTTATGATTGCAATGTTCCGAAATACATCTGTACACGATTTCGCATTGACCATATTTGGAAGTTTAACGAAGTCTGCCGATGATTTCCGAAGATGATCGGTATTTGACAACAACGAGACCTCCCTGATCCAAGCTCCATGCAACGCTGTGCAAGCTTTCCGGATAGTGTTGAGCTGAGTCCGCCACAATGCGCGGAGCTTGGGCATGCGACCTTCACCTTTTGTCAAAGTTCTTAGTCAATTATTGATCTAGATAATTTGTTTCTACTGTTTTCGTAAGGGTAACACGAGGTTTATCTCACGAAAGAATATTATGAACTTTAATTCTGGGTTAGACTTTACTGGACACTAAATCTCTGCACAACTTACTGCATCGAGATGATTCACTATAAAAAAATATCGTTTTAGATATTTAGGTTGGGTTTAAAAAAACTCACCAAATTACGAGACTGGATTTAGAATAATGAAACAACGGCATACTTGTCTCGGAAAGACAAATAGCGGTAGAAAAAATATATCTATATTGTACACCCACGTTACCCTTAAAACACGGGCATGTTATTCTTTCAAATTAATAGTTAGAAAAATAACTATGCAACGTAAAGTAAGGGGAAAGTTCCAAAATCATTGAAAAGAATATTTTTTTCTTTTGTTAGTCTTTCATTCGGTCGTTTAACCAATGAATATTATTTCGTTAAAAGAAACATTTATTTAATACCGTTTAAAGTCATGTTTTAAAGCTATGAACGTTCTAAACCAGACGTTTTTTTAACAGTTTGAACAAATTTAATTGAAGAACATGTCAAAATCAAATGACTGACATTTCATGTGACATGTTATTTTTAACTCTCCGCCCGATCAACAGTTATTATAGGGTCTTCTTATAAGCGAACGGTCTATCAATTTTTGCCTGGTCTGGCAGGCCGCCAGAGAACATCAGGTCATTGTTCGATACATAGGCTATTTTGCCCATTTTTAAGTCGAAAAGCTCTTGCAAATTCAGATATCAGATACAATTTAAATCAAAATACCTTTGTTATCATCAAGATGTTAAAATTCTAACAATTATTTGAAATACAAGATTATACATTTCCATACGTATAACTTAGGGGTGTACAACTTAGATTTCTCGCATCAAGACAAGTGGCACAGCAACAAAAACACGACTATTGTATCGTAATTGATAGTTAATTATCGATTCACGTAGTGTATATCTTGAATTTTATCCAGTGTGTTTGAGGCCCGTAGGGTAAAAAAAACCTTTTTTGCTCTTTATTTCAATGTTTGTGTGAAAAATAGAATA
This sequence comes from Phorcus lineatus, assembly GCA_921293015.1. NCBI lineage: Eukaryota > Metazoa > Mollusca > Gastropoda > Trochida > Trochidae > Phorcus > Phorcus lineatus. Next base: position 33,803,545 of record OV121082.1, read on the forward strand.
TCATAAGTTTCATGCGCCATCTGACAAAAGGCACTAATGACTTAGTGAGTGACGTGAACATTAACTGCCTGTATTTGGTCTCTACGACGTTGTAAGCGGGAGTTTTTCTTAAATAAACATAGCAATTTAAATCCATAATTTCAGCCCCCCCTTCCCCCCCCCCCCCCCCCCCCCACTCTCGAAATTGGTGCTACGGGCCTGTGTATAATTACAAATCTTACCAACTGTGTTCATCAACTGAAGGTATTATTACGCAAGTGCGGCTTGAGGAGTACATGCATAAAATCAAACTTCACATCAGTTAATTAATGTAAACCATTATTCTCCTAGTGATAAATCATAATTAGGTGATGTCATAAAATGATAATCATTTAAAATTGATTGCCAAGACGACACAAAAGTATGGTGTTGAAAGATTGTCTACAAAGTAATCATGCTTTTCCAAATGCGTCGGAAACGCTCATATTCCATTGTTATACCAATTACTAAACAATAAACATGTACTTTGAAAAAATGATACTTTTCAGTTTTGTAAAAATTTGTTATGCTACGAAATTGATTAAGTATTTTGAACTATTGAAATCGGCCCTCGAAAAGTTAATATGCGTTGACTACGTCACAACATCTGAGGGGCTCGAAAAGAGTTCGGAAATTTTCTTACAATAAATACGGGTATATTTTAGAGAATGACGTATTCACGAAATTTTTTTGGGATAATGGTCAGATAAGAATTAATTGCAAATGATATTTGTTCTATTACAATTGTTGCTATTTGCCTTAAGGGTCCAAAAACACCGTACGCGAGTTACTGAGAACTTTTACAAAAGGTGACGGCATGCCCAAGCTCCGCGCATTGAGGTGGACTCAACTCAACACTATCCGGAAAGCTTGCACAGCGTTGCATGGAGCTTGGATCAGGGAGGTCTCGTTGTTGTCAAATACCGATCATCTTCGGAAATCATCGGCAGACTTCGTTAAACTTCCAAATATGGTCAATGCGAAATCGTGTACAGATGTATTTCGGAACATTGCAATCATAACCATGCAACTCATGTAAAACTCCAGATGCAAAAGTCTGTTTCCAAAGGGTGATTTTACAACTCTTCATTTTTCATTCACCAATTGTAAAACGTAATTTGTAGCATTGCTAAATGTGTATATCCCTCGTATTTGAAATACAAAAATGAGTTTCGACTTTAACATTTCTAAAATTACATTTAAACTTTGTAAAGTTGAGAACAGAAAGTTGAGTTTTACAGGAATGAAATGTTAGGTTTGCAGACTTGGACTTGTCTTTTCGAGAAGTGCATGGTTGAGAACAACATGTTACAACTTGCGAATTACGAGTTTACATGATTTCATTTTTGGCACACATCCCCTTCCATAAGAATCATGTGAGCCCAAGGAACGCCCAGTTTCAAACGACTCTAGAATCATATGAGCCCAAGGAACGCCCATTATCAAAAGACTCTAGAATCATATGAGCCCAAGAAACGCCCAGTTTCAACGACTCTAGAATCATATAAGCCCAAGGAACGCCCATTATCAAATGACTCTAGAATCATGTGAGCCCAAGAAACGCCCACTTTCAAACGACTCTAGAATCATATGAGCCCAAGGAACGCCCAGTTTCAAATGAATCTAGAGTCATATGAGCCCAAGGAACGCCAAATTTTAAATGACTCTACTCAGCCCCAAATGACTCTACCGAGTCCATTCGTAAAGTCAAATTCTCTAAATTATATTTTACATCTATCATATGTTTACTAGTTTATAAGCACTGTGGATTATTTCAGTGTTCTCAATATACAAGTCCAATGATCTAGAGTTATATGGGGCTAGTCTCAAAGCAATCTGAAATCTATGTCCCCTTAAAACCTGGAAAAGACCAAGACCATTTTTTAAAATAAGCTATGTCATTTCATACCAAATGCTCATTGTCCACTCACCATACACTTCTGGTGGGCAGCCACAGTTACATCCTCGGCCGTTCTTTCTACATGGAGTTCACCACACACATCCTCTACATTCTCTCTGTGACAAAATCCGCATACTTCTGGAAACAAACACGACATATCAATTATAACTTAGTAAATCTGGATAAATTCCTCTAAACCTATGATAGGTGTATATCTAATGTCAATTATGAAGTCATGATTTGGGTTGTCCTGGAGTTATATTTTACTAGGAACATAAAGGCACTATTGCACGCTTTTACGGTTTAAATTGGCTATTTCAAGGTTTAACAGGACTTATGCATTCACTTAAGCTTTCTATCGATGCAATGAAATACATTAAATTCTTTACAGTTGACATGCAATCAACAATGAAAAAGTTAAAACAGCCGCTGTCGGCTTGGACATATAAAACATCTATGTTTAGCTGTGCACAAAACGGATAAATTGTGGACAGTTGGACGCGGCTGAACTAGTATTATGTGCAGCTTTTGAATTTACCTAAACTCTGAACTGAGAACAAAGAATGAAATATGTTTTATGAAAGCAATGTTGTAAATAAACCGTTTTAATAACACAGTATTAGCATTGTTATTAGATTGACCAAAGCGGCTGCCGTTTCCGCTTTTCTGCTTATAAGCAAAATTTTAATATTTCCGATATTGTAGTTCATGCGGATTTAATGATACGTTACATGAAATAGTTCCGGCCTTTAAAAATCAACTTTACTGCCTGAAAACGTAAATATTTGTTATATAACTTACGAGGTAGATTAGTTGAGTGTGGATCGTGAGTAATATCGAGAGATATGCAGTATCTGTGCATTCGTTGTGTTTACGAAATATTGGTGTGCACTAGTGCGTTTAAAAGATTTTACCTGCAGCATTGGCCTTCGGCGAAAATCAAGAGGACAAGAGAACTAGTGAACCGAGATGAGTCATATACCCAAGCTTCTCAGTTATATTGGCCCCAAAACCCTCAGATACAGGTATTGCATTAGGTCTAATTCTATCAAAATTGCAAGAAAACAATTCTTGTATAGGTCTTAACTCAAAATTCACATCTAGTAACCAAGGTTGACAGTTCATACAGCCAACATATATACGTCGTTTGGAGACCACCTGATTGAATTCAATGATTTAGTAATGTTTCCATGGAAAACAGAAACAAAAATACTCGGAGAGCACAACAACTTAGCAGTCTGATTTTAATCGACCATGTTTCGAGGAATAAAAGTTTCTAGACATTCGAGATTCGAACTCATTATGCTTTGGGCTTTCCTCTTCATACGATCTGAAAGCAGCCACGCGTAGTGCATGTAAATCAGCAAACCAATCACTATGTCTCAGTATCAGTGTAGCTAGTAGGCCAGTAGAAATTTCCCCAAATTTAAGTGAACCCGGACATTTTCGATAACAGACAAATGACTTGAAAACATGTCCATTACCCTCAGAAAAAAAACCCAACCAAAATCAACCATGGGCAAAAATAGCTATGGCCACTTGAAAATGTATCTAAAAGTTGTGCAGAAGCCTCTCCATATAAGATCAGTTGTGTGACTACTATCGCCTGAGTTATTTCCCTTCATAGCAACTGCTAAAATTGCTGACATTGTTGTTGACACCATAAGTTTGGAAGCGGTATATTATGACTTTTAAAATTAAAATTGTGAATATTTTTTATGGGAAATTATTTTGACAATAAGATAAAAGGTTTAGTCTATGCAGATACCATAAAATAATGAGATCTTTAGTGTTTGATTTATCTATGTTTTAGCTTTCTGAATATTGACAACTTCTACTTCATAAAAGCCTTTTCTATGAGAAATTATTGTGAACTACTAATGTTATGATAAGGAAAATGTTAAAGGAGATGAATTACATTCAATTTCATTTGAAACATTGTATAGATAAATTGCGGGGGAAAAGTTCACACACCTCTAAAGAGCTAAGCATGCAATCCTACTGATACTACTTTCTCGCCAAGTGCTTTCTTATGAAGAAAGCGTCTGTTGATCAGTTTTTTTGTACGACCATTTGAAGTTAATATCAACTCAATTTAAAATATGATAATGAATTTATTAATCTATTCAATGCTAAAAATAGTTTTCCTTACTAGACCATACATCAATTTGTTTTATTTTAACTTCATTATGTTTCTATCAGTCAATTTGGGTATTAGACAATACCAATTTTGGGTTATTCATGCAAAGTTACAAAAAATATTTATATTAATATATAAACAGAAATTTAATGATTTTTATATAACTGTAAATTTATCTCCCTTGTATCTTATAATGACTAACCTACAATGACAAATGTTCCTCTAATTGGAAAACTCATGGGCAGAATGCCCTCTTCATCTCAAAAGTAAATAAGGATATACTAATAAATACACAAATCACTTCAGATATATTATAAAAATGCAATCAGTTTCTTTCTAGCACTAAGAATTTACCATAAAATATTCTATGTTGAAAATATTACTTAGATGAAAAATACATTATGTCAGTAAACTTTCCCATATGAAATGTTCTCAAATCTCAAATGCTTTTTACAGAAACATTTGTCTCAAAAGCCTCTTTCAATCACATGTATCATAACAGATGAACTAAAAAGAATTCAAGCACGCATGGTTGTTGACTGAGTATCACTCAAATAATTTGAAAGGTATGATAGTTTGATGATTTGATATAAACAACGAATGCACAGATAATGCATATATCTCTATTACTAACAATTCGCACTCGGATAAACTACCTAGCATTAAATCAACATGAACTACGATATAAAAAATAATTAAATTTGCTTACAGCCATAAGAGCAAAAACGGAAACCTCTATCATAATTCAATAACAATGCTTATAGTCCACCGGCTGTCCCCATGCACCCCCCCCCCCCCCCTCCCCCCCCATGGCAGAACGAAATTTACTTTTTTTGAAGCCTTGACATGTATATTATGCAAATTTGATTGGTAACAGTGTATAAACTGGGACGCAATGTGTCATTTTTACATATTTCCATGGGTACCCCCCTCAGCCACTTATTCGCTGAATAGGCACACCCCAAGGTGGATGTCCCCATATCTTTGGTTCTAATTATCATAGAACCATAATCTTGGTATCTAAATGTATGTTTAGAAGGTCACTGAATCCATTGACAGACATTTCAGATAGCTACCATGAGTCATTTGTACGAAATTTTAGGTTTCCGTTACAAAAACTCATCATTCATGACTTCGATCGGTAACAATTCTATTTTCTCTTCTCTACAGTTAATGTATATCATTTTATTTTACATTATTTGCACTGAGAGTAGAATTATGAGTACTTGTAACCCTTTTGTGTACTTATGTGTACTTATAACACACAAATTAAGTGTCCAAAAGCAAACCAAGGGACCTACCGTTAATCTACTATCATTGAAATACACCAACTCAGCCTTGGTAAAAATCTATTTTCTCTTCTCTACAGTTAATGTATATCATTTTATTTTACATTATTTGCACCGAGAGTAGAATTATGAGTACTTGTAACCCTTTTGTGTACTTATGTGTACTTATAACACACAAATTAAGTGTCCAAAAGCACACCAAGGGACCTACCGCTAATCTACTATCATTGAAATATACCAACTCGGCTTTGGAAAAAACTATTTTCTCTTCTCTACAGTGAATGTAAATCACATTATTTTACATTATTTGCACTAAGAGTAGAATTATGAGTACTTGCATTTCTTTTGTGTACTTGTGTACTTATAGCAATCCAGGTTAAGTTTCCAAAAGCAAACCAAGGGACTTACCATTAATCTACTATCATTCAAATACACCAACTCAGCCTTGGAAAAAAACCTTACAATTTTGTATTTTGAATGTGTTGTTTTACTTCTAAATCATTGGGGATTTAAAGGGATAGATTTAAAGGGTACAAAGAAGAAAGATAACACATAGGTACTAATTCCGTCATTACACACATCACAGGCATGTAGTATAGGAGTACATTCTTTTTGCTTACATTGCTTTTGTCTTCCTTATGTACATATCACTTATTAAAGCCCTATAAGGATTTCATTTTTGTTGTCTATGGTGGACCTGACATAAAAAATGTTGATAAAGTTTGCTGTCTGCAACTGAATGACTATCGCTGTGAAGATGAGTCAAACAATGTAACATGGACACTATCATGATGCCATCAATAGCCTAGAGTATCATACAATGCATTTCAATTAGCAGGAGGCTCTTTGGAATACATCTCTGTTCCAATATCTGTTGTTCTTGTTGCTAATGAGAGTCATAGTTCGACTCTTGTGGATGGGAAGCTAGAGCCAGTGCGCTCTTCCTAGAGAGTTGGTCGACATCAAGGCCCCGCAACGTGACAGCTTTGAGGATGATAATGATGGTTGTTATGGTGTGTGGTGTATGGTGATGTTATTGATGATGATGCTCTCTCTTAAAACTATGATTTTGATAAATTGCTGATGTCCAAAAAGCAGCTGAATCAAACAGTCATATGGAGATTGAAAATGAATAATTTGTAAGAATGTACTCCTATACTACATGCCTGTGATGTGTGTAATGACGGAATTAGTACCTATGTGTTATCTTTCTTCTTTGTACCCTTTAAATCTATCCCTTTAAATCCCCGATGATTTAGAAGTAAAACAACACATTCAAAATACAAAATTGTAAGGTTTTTTTCCAAGGCTGAGTTGGTGTATTTGAATGATAGTAGATTAATGGTAAGTCCCTTGGTTTGCTTTTGGACACTTAACCTGGATTGCTATAAGTACACAAGTACACAAAAGAAATGCAAGTACTCATAATTCTACTCTTAGTGCAAATAATGTAAAATAATGTGATTTACATTCACTGTAGAGAAGAGAAAATAGTTTTTTCCAAAGCCGAGTTGGTATATTTCAATGATAGTAGATTAGCGGTAGGTCCCTTGGTGTGCTTTTGGACACTTAATTTGTGTGTTATAAGTACACATAAGTACACAAAAGGGTTACAAGTACTCATAATTCTACTCTCGGTGCAAATAATGTAAAATAAAATGATATACATTAACTGTAGAGAAGAGAAAATAGATTTTTTCCAAGGCTGAGTTGGTGTATTTCAATGATAGTAGATTGACGGTAGGTCCCTTGGTTTGCTTTTGGACACTTAATTTGTGTGTTATAAGTACACATAAGTACACAAAAGGGTTACAAGTACTCATAATTCTACTCTCAGTGCAAATAATGTAAAATAAAATGATATACATTAACTGTAGAGAAGAGAAAATAGAATTGTTACCGATCGAAGTCATGAATGATGAGTTTTTGTAACGGAAACCTAAAATTTCGTACAAATGACTCATGGTAGCTATCTGAAATGTCTGTCAATGGATTCAGTGACCTTCTAAACATACATTTAGATACCAAGATTATGGTTCTATGATAATTAGAACCAAAGATATGGGGACATCCACCTTGGGTTGGCCTATTCAGCGAATAAGTGGCTGAGGGGGGTACCCATGGAAATATGTAAAAAATGACACATTGCGTCCCAGTTTATACACTGTTACCAATCAAATTTGCATAATAGACATGTCAAGGCTTCAAAAAAAGTAAGTTTCGTTCTGCCATGGGGGGGGGTTGCAACTGTTCATATGTTTTAGTGCACAATTGACCAGAAATTTAAATATCTCTAAGCTGACTGTCTTAAATTTGGTCATTGTTGATAACAGGTCAGTTGCAAAGAATAATAAGTATTTTACTGTATCGATTGAAAGCTAAAATGAGTAAATCATATGCCTTAAGGTAGCCAATTTGGACCTAAAAAGCGTGCTATAGTACCTTTAAGTGCCTGATACTCTGCAGATGCTGGACAATCGTCATTGTCTTGAACATTATATGAAATTTTAATGGATCCAGGAAAAAAAGTTAAGACTATTTCATTCTTCAAAAAACATTGTCAAAAGGGCAATATTATTACCCCTGTTAGAATAATCAATAATCTGTACCTGATGAAACTGTTTTGTGAAAGTATTTTGTAGCAAGGGGTAGATAACAAGTATATCTATTTAGCTATATAGTTATCATCAGTTATTTACGACATCTGAAAATAGTTAACAGATTCAAATTCAGGTAAAGACTTTAATTCTTTCTATACAAATTAAGAAGGTATTTGATAAGATATACAGTGCTGTCGGGTAAAGCTATGCACCTAAGAGATACATGTTCATTCATCCTATTCCAATAGGTTGGCATGTGTGGCCTAAAGCTGTAGTACGCACGCAGGGTTTGAATACACCTAACATTTCCAAAATTATGATTTTGATAGATTATTAAACTGTTTTCTGAAGTCTATGTAAGAACAAACCGATAGTCAGATCAATTTTTGGTTTCCAATGACAATTGTTATTTGGGAAGGCAAACTGTTTGATGACGACATGTTTGCTCGGAAATTTTGTCAGTTTTAACCAATTTTGTGCCACAAGTCAACATTTAAGTGCTTTTTACCCTTTCAAAAACTTCATGATATCTTCCAAAGTGCCTAAAGATGCAAAGACATAAATCTATTACAAGCTTACACTCATCCTGATTTACTAGTTTAAGTTTTGTGCGAGTGCGTATCTTTACCTTCCGCGTATCTGTACCCGAGACACGGCTGTACCTTGAGATTGTGAAAAGTGGCTGATAATCTGTAAGTCAGACATTTTGAAGATCAATCAGGGGCAGTGAATTCAAGAAAACATATTTCTGACTCAAAGTCCCAGGTGTCATATAGTGTAGAGTGTGAGAACTCTGAGCCCTTAGTCAGCGAGGATGTAGTAAAATGACCAATGTTAGTGTGGACAACAAATGTGGACCACCACTTCTTCCTCCGTTATAAGAACACTGCCAATGTAAAACCTCAGTCAATGACTGTGATACAGAAAGAAATTGATTTTTTTTTTACCCTGTATCCATCTTCCCACGCATTGCCTATATTTGCACCAGCCCCAATGCCTTGCTAAGATAGGCCTTGTCGAATTTCACATTTCACGTTCACAAGGATTTACCCCCCTAAAATAAAAAACCTATTCAGCAATAGTTAATTTAATTGGGATTTTCATCAGGAATAAAATTACATCATTAGATTTACTTGTTATCTTAGATATACAAGTCAAATGCATATTCATGTATTCTAGATATGTCAATACAGAATATATTTTTCATAAAATGATTCTGATTTTCTATATTAACCCCCCCCCCCCCCCCCCCCTCCTTAAAAAGACATGTTATTCAGTCAAGAGTAATAATAGCCTCAAGAAGTATATCCAGTTGCATGATATTAAATTGTAATTGCCTATTAAGTGTTTTGTGCAACTAATAAACGTTTTACAAAATATTCCAATTTTCTTTGATTTTCATATTTTTTACCAAAAAACAGGTATGATGTTCAGCCATGATCATAAATCACCCTTAAAAGTATGTAATATTGTATGACCTATCATTCTAATCATTACAACATTTTATTTTTCAACATAAACACTTCTCATAAATTATTCCAATTTTCTTTCATTTTTTATGCGTTTTCACCCCAAAACAGACATGGCGTTAAACCTACAGTGGAAATGAACTTAGGAATTATGTAATGTTGTATGATCTATCATTCTAGCCAATTCAAAAGTTTGTCCTGCAATATATATATTTTTGAATAAATAATTCCTAATTTCCTTAATTTTTTAAGGTTTTTGCCCCAAAATGCATGTTGCCCATGGTTGATTTTGGTTGGGTTTTTCATGGTTCATCAGCACTGCTATAGGGACCATTTAAAAACAAAATGTGTCTGTTATCGAAAATGTCCGGGTTTTTCATGATTTCTACTGGCCTATGGAGGCAAGTAACTCTCGTGAATCATCCGTTAAACTTGATCAACGTCATCCTTCTTGTAAACGCGATGATGTGTTTGATCCGCAAATGACTAGATTTTTTCAACGCTAAACAGGTTTTAGAAAATGCGCTACCTGTGGCTGCGGTCAGATCGTGTGAAGAGGAAAGCCCTTGACAGATCAAGTTTGAATGCCGATACAGTCAATATTTGAAACTTTTATTCTTCGGAAAACGGTTGATTTTTATCAGATTGATTCATATATACAGTGTGCCTTTGCGAATTCAAAATGGATTCGCTGAATAAACAGCAAATTGAAGGGTCGCATCTTGTAATACATTTAAAATTGGGTGGTCTTTGATAGGCTTGAAAAGAATTAGCTCATCTGAAAGGTCCAGAGAAAAGGACACATATTTCAGGAATAAAAGGCCTATCACTGAACAAGCAAACCTAAAGGCCAGTGTTAATTTTTCAGAAAATGCAATTTGTTAAAAGGTTAAGATTAAATGAATTGAGAAAGGAGACTATATCAGAAAGGTCTCAGGAAAAGGGATGTGTATTTACGTATTAAAGGGCACAACACTGACGAATGAAAGTATGGAGCCGTTAAAGTTGACCCTCAGTCTGACTTTGAAGGTGACAGTGAAGAGTTCTTGTTCAAGGGACATAACCCTCGAAAATATCATCCTATTAAATCGGCACATACATCATGTAGGTTATTTTTGGATAAAACGTCGCGCTGAAGTGCATATCCCGATCTGTACCAACTATGCGCATGAATGATCCTATCTATGAACCTTTATCGAAAAGTGTAATAAAGTTGGTGAAGATTATGTTTTTAATTTAGTTGATATGTATCGGACATAAGTGCTAGAGGTAATAATTTTGGTAACGGAAAATTTGCATATAAAATACAAATGAGGGGCTGAAACATGTTCAATGTTCCAAATTGATAAATTCCAAGTTAATAGTGTCCAAGTAATGAATAGAACAAAAATGTGTCAAGAGAAATACGGCCGGCAAATCTACATATCACAATGATGAAGTGTTTAAAGAGCCACTCCGTTATTTTCATAACAAATTATTAACCTTTGATGCGAACCTAAATGTCATATGTGGTGATATAAAATCAAAACATCTTAACTTTTCATGTCAAAAAGACATATATATGACAAAAACTGGTTTTCCATGAAAATTTAAAAACAGCCTTCATATGCACAGAGGTGTAGATATCACATCCAATATACATGGATACTAGTTATATAACCTAACAAACACTATCAACTCCTAACTGCTCTCCTGGCTGTTTTAGATAACTCTCCAAAATTGCGTTTGACTATTTGACGCGCGCCACTGTCCGGTTTTCGATCATAATTGCGACGTTCTACCTTCATATTGTCACTGTAAAAAGCCAATAAGCTTTAAAATGTGTTTTTTTGGTAACAGTCGATACTTCGCGATCAAATGACACCATTGATTAAGTTTGGCATATATGACTCCAACAAGTGGCTCTTTAAAGTTTCATTAAGAACAGTTATTCCATACGGTGAAAGTTGGTTTATACCAGATAGCTTTTTTAACCAATTCAAAATATCAAACTTTTATTAAACCATCATATGACTATCCAACACAATCTTATTGAAATCAGATGGAATTCCTCTTGTTTAATTTCATTTCGTTTTATTTCCGTTTCGTTTCGTTTCAGTTTAACAAGCTATTGATAATTGACAAATGTATGACGCGCGATACTTTCATCTGATTTCAATCAGTTTGCTATCCAACAAGAACACTTAACATTCCGCCACCAAAAGGCTTTATAAACGTATAATTTAATACAATCGGGGGTGTTCATTAACATTTTAGCTTTAGAGAAAACTTGAATGACAGGCCAAGTTAACCTATGTCCGAACGAATCCAACCGTTGCACAACCCATTTGTGCAAAACCCGGCTTGTGTGCGAAATGTTTGGAGAACATCGTCAAAGTGTAAAGCGCACGTAAAATATATGAATTCGAGGCGAGGAGACGACATCATGGGGGATTTCCTGAATCTATTATCACAGAAGTGAAATTAACCATTTGAAATGACAGTTAATAACATTATAAAAAAATATATTAAATATTTTAACGATATAAGAGATCTAACTTTAAGATCACGTTGAACGTGATGGGTATAAATGTCTCAAGTTACATATATTTGCGAAACACAATGACATAAACAATTTCAATCTGTGAATAGATTCTGAAATATTTCACTCATTTAAAGAATATTTATGTTCCTACACTTATATATCTTTTTCAAAATAAAAACATTATCACATTTCCGAAAATAAGTACCAAGAAAAATTATAATGAGGCATTAGGCAAGGCAAGGTCACATTTAAAAAGATTTCTAAAGAAACTACGTAAGTCGTTTGTGGGAAAAGAGGGGCAAGGAGGATATTTTTCCCTTCGATTCTTTTACCAATTTTTTTCACTTTGTCCTTGTATTAATTTGAACATATGACTTATACGATTAATACATAACAATGATGACACTTATTTTGGAAGTTTTTGCGGTTATTTTGTTTTATTTCATTTTTTTGCGAATGTCATAGATAAGATCATCCTTGATTCATAGTGGCCCTCTCGATCGAGACCACATCCAGACAATAGCGAACCTTTAAGTATTTATCGAAGGCCTTTCACTGACTAATCAATTGCCTGTGTTCGACGTCGATCATAATGGCACTCAATCCTACAAACATAATTACATCAGTAGCGGGTGGTACGTGGCTCAGTGCCAACGTGCGCAGCGTTTTTCTATAACAATCCTCTGTCATTGCTCCATGCCAATCCTCAAGTTGATTACTTCTACCAGGATGACAACGCCGTGCTATAATAGTCACAAAGGTCAGGAGGTCAACTTCTAATCCCTCGACTGGCGAAGTGTATGTCAAGACCTTAACCTTATCGAGCACACCTGGGATGCAATTGGTTGGCGTATTACACAGAGAAATATTTTTTGAGGACTCAGACATATCGTTTTAGGCGAACGGAACATTTTAGGCGAACGGAACAATCTGTCGATGATATTTCTACCGTTAAGTAGCGATACCGATTAAGAAACTTTGTCAAGATAGACTGTATACAGGGTACAACAAATAAATAAGTATGAAATGAACATACCATCTTTTGGCATCTTGTTTCCTCTATTAACAGGGTTAAACTACTTTGAATAATGTAACCGAAAGGAAAAGTAGGTTATATCCGGTTTAGCTACGCGCCCGCTCCCAGTCCTGTACCAGTTTAATCGAGACGAGCCAAGGTCTAAATTTAGAAACAGTTACATAACGTTGAATCTTTGGGTCCCTCTTAACTGAAAAGCCCCATCTAAACCGAGTGAATGAAAATTCAAATGTTAGAAAAAATGATGTTTTCAAATAGTTTGAAATATTAGCTAAGGTAGAAATTTAATTGTTTGCAAGGACAAGTAACTGGTGTCTGCATGAAGCAGACGTTTTAAGCTTTTATGTTTTTCACGATTTGGCAGCATAATAATTTCTATCATTATTTACATTCGTTGTCATTTCCATTGTCGGTAATGGACAGTGCGCATACCTTTTGCAGTAAAGTTTAATATCATCTGCTCTGCTGATAAGAACCCCAGTGAAAATATCGTAATTTAGTCAGGTCAGTTTTGTCTTCAGTGAGGTTAAACATGTCATTACCCGACCCGATCATCCGGAGTTGTAGAGGAAGTGATTATCAATTTTTTTTTTAAAACCACTGACGGCCATTCTTGTGTGAACACCTTTTGATCGTTTGAGGTAGCTTAACAGATCATTGCCTCTTTGATTTGAAAACATCGTCTTGCAATTGATAATGTTTTCTGCATTTTTGACCACGGGATTTCTTTCCGAAAATATACCCGGTCCTATGATGCCTCATAAGAGAAATGACACACCGAAACTAATGTCATAGATTAAATGTAGTTTAAGTTTTAATTATCGGCCGTAGGCTGAAGCCCCAAATAAGGGCTCAAATTTTAAAGTGCTTCAGGCTCGGGGGTGAATAAAAGAACTTTACACCAAAATAATCTCTATCATCCTCTGATTAAAAATTGCCAATGTTCTCCTAAAAATGTTTGGTCACTACAGAATAAATTGACTTTGAAAATAGCATTGCTCTGGGCGTGGATGGAATTTGAATTCCATATGATGGTTAGAAAAACTATGGCTATGAGTAAATATTGACTTCAAAACAACTTTTACCTAATTATTAAAAGATAAATATTACGGTTAAATGATCTATGATTGTTTTTGGCAACTTGTCCAAATATTTAGCTGAGGTACCTGATAACTATGGCGACTGACCAGACAAGATATTGCTTAATTTCACATATGAAAATTAAATCACATTTCAGTTTTAATCATCAATGTTCCATAATTTTTCTGTAAAGTTACATAATGAGAATTTCAAACAAGTTAATTACTGTTAGTTAATTAGTGTCAGTGTAGGTTGTTGGAGATCTGATTGCACATTTGTCACACCTGCACCTGCCAGTGCACACAAGTCTATCTACAAAGTATATTTCTCATGCATGGAATATTTTGAAAAACAAAAATAATCAGAATCAAGCAAACAAGGGAAACAGAAAATGCAATGCAATGTTATTGGCTTTGCTTTAGCTAGAATGAGGTGCTAAAATAGTTTGATCGCAAAGGACTACTACGTCGACGAGGGACGATGAAGGCAACGACAGTGACGATGTTGAAATGACGACTTGACAGGCTTTGGTGATGGTCGACCATTTTCTTTATTGATGCGTGTGGTTACAACATGAACTCGAGCCGGAGGTACATACACACACAAGTCAGTGTACACGCCAGGGCATTCCCCAAACCTGTCGTGTTACCAAGTTGAGCCCGACTCGAGTGCTGATCTCTAGAATCTACATGATGCTGAGAGTGGACAGTCGGACAGTCGGACAGCCGGCGAGTCCGTCTCCGGCCGTTGCCCAAGCTAATCTCTTGCAGCAGTGGACTGCGCGAGACTTTATTAGCGTGCAGCACATGCGTGTACAAATTTGGTTATGAAAGACGGGAACCTACGTGGAAGTATAGAAGCGAGGTCAAGCGGTCGAACGTGTAATTAGATAATTATTAGTTTTAAGTTTATCGAATGGTCTCGCCATCTGTGCCCGTGTACATGTGGCCTGACTGGCGAGTGCTTATAATAGAGAGAGAAATAATTTGAAGATAATTTTACATAGATTTCAAATGAATAATTTGGAATATAATTTCGTTAATAATTTACCAACGAATACACGATGACAATAGTTTAATGTGTTAAAAAAAACTTGACAATGAAAGAATTCAATCCCTGTAAAATGAACCGATGAGTAACAATCAAAAATACTAGATATGTTGCTAGTTTATTTAAAATGTAGCTGCTTAAATGTCAGTCTACATTAATTTCTAAAAGTATAGCTGATAATAGCAGATTAAAATGTATCTTTCAAAAACTATTCTGATACCAAATATTAAAGATCATCCACCCCCCCCCCCCCCCCCCCCCCCCCCTTGACACCCGATGAAGGAAACTTTAGCTGCTACTAGTAGAAAGTTATATAGCTTTGTTAGACTGCTACTATCACAACAGAGACGGTCTCCATGTCTCCAGAGACATGAGGTTACTGCTACTAGCAAGGGGAGAAACATATATACTTTACAGCCAATCAAAAGGAATCGATCAATAAATCATATCGAGGCTTCCGAATCCAAAGAGACAATAGATTTTAACAAATATTTTCCCGGTTTCAACCGATTTATATATTGGAACACTTTGACCGAACAACGATATGGTATGTAAACTACGGTTAGGCAAACTAAGTTATCAAAATTCCATCCCTCTAAAAACATTAATTTGAGGATTTGACTTATCACGTGCTTTTGATTATTTTGTCAGTTTTGTTGAGATCCCGTTAGAATTGATTTATTTGAAATTTTTTTATGAGTTGGCTTATATACCCTTTCCATTCAAAAACCCAATGTTTATGATGTATGGTTACTATCCATCAAAACGAATAGGTTAATTTACATTAGATTCATTACTAAAACAATTATATTATTCAATAAGTTGACCTTGGCGTGATATTCGGAGTTACCTCCCCTCAACTTATCGACAATCTGAGTAAACTTAGCGTTTGTTTTCGAGATGCCATTTTCCTCATTAACATTTATTCAATGTAATACCATAGTATATATGGACCGTCTTCCAATTTTGCACATCCGATCTAGTAAGGAATTACACCAGAAAAAAACCTTGACAAAGCTTCGAGTTATCGGCCTTTACACGTATACTAGCGATTGTAGTTTGTTGCGCGTTCGCCTGTACTGAAAAATCTTACATACTTCCATCCAGGTAGCACTCCGGCATCGGCCCGACGTCGGCCTGATGCAGTTGACATCATCGGCCCACAGCCGGTTTACTTCATCGGGCCGACGAAGTTTTACTCATCGGCCCGACGTCGGAGAATGATATCGGCTGAGCATCGGTCCAGCATCGGCCCATAATGGAGTTACTAACTCATTGCTTTCTTGTAATTAGTATTTATTCACAGGTGTTGAGCTCGAGCATAGTTTACAGTTAATTACTTATCATTACTGAACTGTCAGCTCTTTGACATCTTACCCTCTGCTTATTTTACAGTTGAGTTTATATCAATCTTTCAAACAAGTATTCATCAAACAAGTACATCAAACCGAGACATGCTCAGATATCAGGAAAAATAGCCTCCAGTACAGCATTTTTATCAGCAAAACTGATACAATGGTGGTAAAATTTGACAGTGAAGCTTCCTGTTTTCTTGAAAAGAAGTATCTCACCGGCCCCTCGTAAAACATTTTTTGAAAAAATAAAACATATAGGCCTAGTAAATATTTTATGGAATAAACCAAAATTGTATTAGTGACCTTTACTAAATATCTACAAATCATATAAAGAACTATATTACTTATGGTGATTAAAATCATATATGATAAACCAATTAGAACTAGATATTATAAATGGTTTTTTTTATAAAAAACATAAAAATGTATAAAAAAACGGAAATCTGATGATTAAAAGTGATGCTTACTCAAATCTTACTCTGGCATTTGTACTCCTGTACAGATGGCAAAGCAAATCCCCTCCTGAAATAAAATGTTTTTCGATGAAATTGGAAAAGAAACGGGTATACAAGTTGCCCATTAATATTACTCCCGCATAGATTTTCGGGTTCATAACTAGAGTTAAAATCTTGTTCAGTTGCGATTAACTCTGAAAAGTGTTAGATGTTTCACATACTCATACTGGTGGTTACTTATCATTGCTCAAAATCAAAACCCTAGACCCCCATTACATGTATGCATTAACGTAATAAAAATCCATTTTATGTCAATTGTTGTGATCTGGTGAACTCGCACATGAATACCTGGTCGTCACTGCTTTGAATTCCTTTCATGGAGTAATTATTACTGGGTTTGGGTTTGACTACTTTTTCAAGGACCTGAAAGTGTTGCAAAATATGTCATCTAAAAACTGAAGTGAAGTATTTTGTATATTTTAACCACTCTCACACTTCCTTCTCATGTCACGTGCATATAGGTCATGCGATAACTTTTCCACATTACATATATATACAAATACAGCCGTGTCAAAACTTCACCTAGAAAATCAGGATGAGTTTTAGCTTGTAATAAATTGATGTCATAGATACTTTAGGCAATTTGGACGATATCATGAAGTTTAAGGAAAGGTAAATAGGATTTAAATTTTGAATAAAATGGCACAAAAATCTGACAAATTTCTAAAAACTGACAATTTTTTTAGTAAACATGTCGTCATCAAACAGTTTGCCCTCTCACAAAGCAATTGTCCAGATATTGATCGAACTGTTGGTGTATCCTTACCTAAACTTCAAAAATCAGTTTTAAAATCAATATAAGGATGGAAACGTTAGCAGCATTTGAAGTCGTTTGAAAACTTCCAGTTTCCCTTACAAAACAATTTCAGCATATATATTATGAATAAAGCTCTTAACTTTAAAAATGACGTGATTTTTATCCCTTATTTTCTCGGTTGAATGATCATGCATGTCTTCAACATTATCCGTTTCCTTTTTATTAATGCTATGATTCCTCACAGACATCGCATATCATATGATATTTGCACTAGAATACGCAGTATGTGAACAAACTTCCTGCATGCAGCTGTATCATTTTGTATAAATTCAACTTAAGAACTTAAGAATATAAGGGTAATTATAATATAATATAATGGTCAAGCCAATACACTTTTATTTCACTTGAAATTTCGTCACATGAAAAGAGGCTTTTGAGATTTCTTAAATGTTTAATCATAGTTTATTTATTTGTTTATCTATTTATCTATTTATTAATTCATTAATAATGCGAAAAGGGGTTTATCAGAAAACTTACTCGACTTTAATCAACTTCTCCAGGATAACACTGTAGTTCTCCGCTTTCGTAAAGCTCACTGAAAAAAAAAGAATAATATTACGCAAGAAATAAATTAATACTTATGAGTGGACACGTAGGAGATATATATTAATTCAGGAACAATATAGACATGTTTATAATAAATAGTTCAAAGGTACTAATTTAAACACTTCATACATGATCTTACATTATCTTGTTTAAATGGGAACGTGTACATTGACTGTAGATGTACTGAGTTATAGTAATGGCAATGTGTGAAATGCTGCTTTGTGTATATTATGTGTAAATTGTGGAAAGTACATATTACCTTCAACCGTCTTCTTCATAGCATTTTGCTTCAGAGTAGCTGCCCACCCTTCGACATCAGCACTTGTACAACCTGAAATTGTTTAACCAACTTGTTATATACTTTCTGTATGATAGGTTCACACTTTTATCATCAAATCCCTAAGTGTAACATAAGATTATTATTTTTTAAATTGTAACTTCTATAATATTTTGTAATGATTACAACATTCTCAGTACATTCCATTCAATTTGTGAAGGTTCTCGAGACTGCAGCAGATTAGTTCTATTTATGATAATGGCCCAAACGATGAAAATAAATCTAACATAAAATTGATATTTCAAAAAAAGTTTCTTCTTTAATTTCCATCGGCATGAAGTGCTGAATTTCTTTATAGTATCGCATAAGAAGTGATGTGTCAAAGCAAATGTATCTTTCTGGACTCATGACTACAAATTAGTCACTTAGAACTTTCTTTAATTGACAAATAGTCATGGTTACCAATACATTAATCTAAAAAAAGTTATGATATTCATTGTTATTACAGAATTGAAACTGAATTCGTCAAAAAGAAATTATTAGGTTACGACCATTTAGAGTGGAAAGCACGTCCTGTAGGGCAGTCCTACTTGTGATTTCGACTTCAGTAGCCTTCTTCATTTTCTTGACTAAGGTAGAACCTTAATGGAAATTTTTTTAACACTGTTCAAGCTCAACAGGCCCCGGCATTTATACCACTTTAAATTGCAATCCATAAACCGTTTAAAAAATGAACAAAAACATTATCAAATATTTATGATTTAGCTTATTTCAAACAACGAAGGAATTATTTCAAATTGCCTGCGACACAAGATTTTACTTAAAATGGTTGTTTTGGACTCCAAAAAAAACAGGGATGCGCCAATTATTTTTATGCAGTTTGTTGCATTAATGAAATAGATGTGGTAATGTGTGAAAATAGCAAAATTTCTTTACTAATGTGATACTACTTACTAAAATTTGTGTCAACATTTTCGCTAAAATGGAGAATAGCTTCGCTCAGAAGATCTACCCGATTTTCCGGTGTCATCTCTTTGGTAATGGATGAAAACTTTCCCAAAAACGACCAGATCCTCTCCATTCCCTCACCATCAGACAATCCAAACCCTTCCATTCTTCTTGGGCTGTATAATACCTAAGGTAGAAAACAAAAGATTTTAAGCTTGCATAGCATAACAGACCATAATTTTGATAATTCAAATAATAGGAATTTGAGAAATATATATTTTCTATCAAAACTTACCTGACATGATGCCTTATGTCCGTAACAATGGAAGATTGGAATGGAGAGGCTGATCTTGTCCAGTAAATCCTGGTGTTCTGGATGTTTCTAAAGATAAAATCTATATGTGTCAAACTTGAACACAAAGGTATTACCAACGGCCACAATATATTCCATTAAACAAACAGTTGTATTTTTCTATTTTTCAATTTGGAACTGCAAATTTACACTTTTCAATAATCTACAAAAAAGCTGAGTTCTCCATCATAAACCAACAAGTGCATAGGCTTTTTCGATTGACGACTTCCATGAAAGCTGTTTTTTGTAAAAATAAATTTTAAGGGTTTGTTATGTTATTTTGACAATCCAGTTACAAAACGTATGACTTAGGGAATGAACGTCGTTATCCAGTTTTGACGATTATCACAAATGAATCCAATAAACCTGGGTAGCATTGTCAAAATAACCTGAAAACGTTTTAAAAACTGATGAAACTTATGAACTCAAACTTAAATGACAAAATCGATCAATAAAACTCATGTAAATCATGCAATAGTGGAGAAAGGATCTCGAATGCACAATATTAAAGAATTCAAACCTGCCTTACCTGTCATAGAGATGATTTGATTGTATTTACCTGTAAGTGAGCTTTCAGGACACATGCAATGTCGTACATGACATTCAGTTTCTCTCCGTCACCCAAATTTTGGAGAAGTTTTCTAATGAGGAAAACTGAGTATCCAATCCTGTAATATAGAGTGAACTTTCAGATTTATTCATGTATGTATGAATGTATGTATGTATGTATGTACGTATGTATGTAGACACACACGCGATAAAGTGCTATAAATGAATAATTCCTGTAGAATGTATTTAAAAAACTTGCCTTTCTCCGTGTTTCAAACTGAAAAACATATGAGGAAAGTCGTGACGACAGGCTGACCCGAAAACTGCAGTCTCCGATAGTTTTGACGATTTGTTTTTGGATCTCACACTGTTTCCTGCCTGGAAATCGCTACAGTCCTGGAGACATAAGTCTTAAAGTTATACGTGTAAACAAATATCTATAAATAAACAGTCAAAATGAAAATGGTTGTTTTGATAATTTTATATAAATTCACATGGATTGTGTTTGAGGTGACCTTTAAGCGCTGTAATTGGCACCTTGGGTTAGACCAGAGTGATAATGCAGGGAACATGCACTCGGTGTGGATATGTGCTATACCCTTATTATGAAATAATTATTATCATTATTATAACATGCTTTTTTGTTGAAGGTTTGGTACTGTAAGACAAAATGAAGGGAATTTACAGAATTTATTATTCTTAATTTTCATAACACTATCTTCACTTATGTCCGTCGTAAATATTGCAGTATCTAAATCAAATTCGTCTTACTTTTTCAACTTGATGGCTCGTAGGATACTGATCGATAAAAGAATCAACCTCCGACTGTTTAACGAAGATGCCGGAATGTTTCGGTTCAACCCAAGTGTTTCCTGATGACGATTAATTTTCTTACCAGTTGAAAATCGCCATCAAGGCTGACGACCTTCTTTGTTACCTGCAAATTTAACATACTATAAAGAAAATGGTCAAATAACACACCTAAGTGATACCTTGTTCTTACTACTCAACTCGTGTAGAGGCCGAAAGGAGATGAAGTGCTTGATGCAATATATGCTAATACAATAACAATAATTGTCTTTTAAGATACATTTTCATTACTGAAACTGAAAATATAAAGTCTATGAGTAAATGAGTAAACATTCCTGTATCTGGTCAAATTACATGGTGCAAACTTTAGCTCAATGTATTAGTAGGGAAATGCTTAATAAAACTGAATTAAACGTATAAAAAATTTGAAACCTGTAAACAGTTGTTTTACTCGCTAATAATACTTTCATCCAGAACACATACCTGGTAACAGGCAGCACACTGCGTCCCGCTATCAAAATCGGGATGAAGGCTACCGAGGTGTTGAGTTTGATTGAGGAAGAATCTATACTCGGCTAATGTCTCTTTGATTAGAATCTGGTAGATGTTCTTGATCTGCAACATAAACAATCAATATCAAATCGTTGTATGACATGAGATTTTAATAAGCTGTATAACAACCACCCTCTGCCCCTCTCCCCCCCCCCCCCCAAAAAAAAACAAACGACGAAAGATAATGGAAATAATCATAATGAATAGATCAGTTGGGTTGATGGTGTTAATATTAAAATTGCAAAAGTTTCTTAGATGAAAAGCAAACCTCAAACGCAGAGAATCCTTTGTGGTGTTTGGTAAAGCGGGTCTTTATGGCCTGACAAAATCCTTTCACGGAGACCTGGCAATCCATGGATAATGCGCCCATCCATTTCAGTAGTTCCATACTGAAAGCAACTGTTGGTAAATTTGGAGTTGCTGGCCATAACCCGTACCTTACTAAACAAATGGATTCTTCATCGCATCTACAGAAAGTCAGGGTACGCAGATGTTGTCTCCCTGTCAGAGATGAAAACCTCATGGTTATTTTGAAACTAGGTTTCATAAAAATGACAATAAAGCTCTGTTAAACCGCTGGATATAAGTCATTCTATTCTTTTAAAATAATCCAATCGATATTAGTTATTTCTTTATTTCATAAATTCCTAACCTTAGTTGCGTAACACTAATATTACTAAAGCAATTTCAACATCTGGAAAGTTTGATTTAGCACTCATTATTTTGTTAAACAATGAGAACTATTTATGGGGTTTTTTTCCAAATCATTCTTACGCAATCCCGTCTGCAGTAAACTTATAAAGAATGAACTGGTCGATCCTCTTAAACGTTAATTCACCTTTGTCGTCGATGATAACGACTGCTTTCTCATACTTGCAGTTGGGTTTGGTACAATTGGGACCTACCGTTAATCTACTATCATTGAAATACACCAACTCAGCCTTGGTAAAAATATATTTTCTCTTCTCTACAGTTAATGTATATCATTTTATTTTACATTATTTGCACCGAGAGTAGAATTATGAGTACTTGTAACCCTTTTGTGTACTTATGTGTACTTATAACACACAAATTAAGTGTCCAAAAGCACACCAAGGGACCTACCGCTAAAAGCTGTCACATGTTCGAAAAGTATCTTATTTATTTAGCAACGTGAAATCACCGCTTCCCTCTCATGTTTGACAACAATGACCGACGCCATCTTAGGTACAGGGTAGCGCTGCATTCGTTGAAACACGATAAAAAAGAAAAATTTCTAAGATGAAAAACTGGTTGGATATAGTTGTCAAAGTTGTTGATATTTCTCTCCCGATTGTTCAAAGTTAGAAGTTTCGTTTTTATTGACTTAGAACTAGGCTTAAATACTAAATAGGCTTCGGACTCTTAACTTTGGGTGTGCAGTTATCGCCAAGCACCGAAATGTAGATTATCTGAACTATTCACATACATTCAACTTGGTAACTATACAGATCCATAAATTCGAAACCATCAAGGTGTTGCTATATATACGCGAAAAGATGCAGCGAGTTACAGTTCACCGCTCCTAATAAGATAAGTTTGGACTTTGACTTTGAAGCGATAAGCTCCCTTCTGAATGGACTTATGATTTCAATAAACCCGAAACTAGGGTTACCGAAACGAGTTAACAATGTATTTCTTCTCTATTTTCCATTTACACAATAGAAAGGTCAGGTCAACTTGTACATTATCGGTGTACATTTCGAAGTAATGACACAACTCTAACATGCTGCTTTCTAACACTTTTAAAAGTGTTAAGATAAGACATTTAGTTTTAACTTTTATTACAAAGCTCGTTCTAAATAGATTTGATACGTCATGATATTTTCTAGGACCTACGTTTTGTTACTGATCATACGTGAGTAAAGAGACCCTAATATATGACATTTGCTTTTGAATATATTTGAACTTTTCAATGTTATTGAGAATTAAGAAGTTCCTTAAATTCAAAACTTTCCTTAAGTTTCGAAGTATGATTTATACTTAATATATTTTATAATGTGTTTTTTCACTAGCTTATATAAGGTTCGTAAATTGAAATAAGCTGTTGTATAAATGCCTTTGACTAACTGACAGGGAACCACTTTAAACTGCACCTTTCAAATCGTTTATTACGTTTATTAAGTTTATTAAGATGTCTATTTCTTAAGTATTGCATAGTTATTTTCCCGAGTGTCCGTCTAATGAAGGAGTAAGTGCACACTCCAAATGGTTAATGTTTGCATTATATACGTCATCATTCAGAAATTCTTAATATGTAGTCTATGAAAAATGTATTCCAAGAAGTTTTTCATTAAGTTCTTTACCCCTTCATCAATAATATTTGTTGTTATATTATTTTAGAAATTTTATAAGTTCATATTGTCAAGGTTAGAATCGTGAAGTTCTTTTGTTAAAACACGTCAAACTAGCTTATGTCGCTCCTAATTATGTTCAGCTGAGGAGGTATACTAAACTCTTCAAAAAAAGAAACTTGACATTCATGCGAAATTGATTTTTTCGAAACGGGTCTATTTTTTTCATGATACAAACCTGTAATCTAAACAAAGGCTTGCTCAAAAGTGTAAATTTATAAATGTAAATGCGACGCAGCGAGATGTTGCAACACACGTTGGCGTGTTCAGACAGACCATCTCTTCATTGTGGACCCGTTTCAACACCTGCGTCGAATTTCCGACCAAACGGTACGCAACAGGCTGAGAGAGGCTGGACTTCTTCCACGACGACCGGTTCGACGTCTCGTTTTAACGCAACGTCATCTGGCGGAACGTCTCCAGTGGTGTCAACAGAGGATGAGATGGGCACGTGCAAGGTGGAGAACCGTTCTCTCACTGATGAGTCCCGTTTTCTGCTTCGACTAAGTGATGAACGAGCACGTTTATACCGACGTCGTGGAGAACGTTATGCTGCCAACTGTGTTCAGGAGGTTGTCCCATTTGGAAGTGGGAGTGTCATGGTTTGGGCCGGGATTCGTCACGGTGTTAGGAAACCCCTTGTGCATGTTGTGGGTAACCTCATAGGAGTACGGTATAGGGACTTGATCCTACAGCCTTACGTTATTCCTCACGTCAACGTCCATGGTGGTCTCTTTCAGCAGGACAATGCTCGACCACATGTTGCACGTGTTTTTCAAGACTTTTTACAGCTTAACAATGTCCAAACATTGTCATGGCCAGCCAGGTCACCAGATTTGTCACCAATTGAGCATCTCTGGGACGAACTGGATCGACGCGTGCGTAGTAGGAATCCACCACCCCAAACACTTCCAGGACTTCTTGCAGCACTTCAGCACGAATGGCAGAAAATTCCACAGGCTGTGACTGACAACTTGATTGCATCCATGGGTCGTCGGTGCTAAGCAATAATCAATGCCAATTGTGGCCATACCCGATACTGACATTTGTGCACCCCTGTGATGTTGAAACACTTGTGCACCTGTGCATTTCAAGATCATGCTTATTCTGAATAAAATTTACTGAGCAGAGATTTTCAAACAGCGTTTTAGTTTTCACTTCAATGTTTAACTTGCATCTGTGGTCTTTATATTGAACTTTGAAAGTCAGTGTCAAGTTTCTTTTTTTGAAGAGTTTATATTTTAAAATGTCTATTCATAAAAGTCCAGATATCCATTTCTTTATATAAACATTTATCGATGGACGCCAGTTAAACCCTGAAGTTGATCATCAGTGCATCTACTTTTTATACATCAAGACATTTGAGAACATGTGTATCGAACTGACTTTGTGTTAGACACTCGTTAGGGTTCTTTACTCATATACGAGTGTTTAACGAGTTCATTTATGTGCATATGTCCATATGTTAACATAACAACATGTAGACTTAAGTTACACTGATAGGTAAATGTAATTAAACGTAGATAAAGACTTAATTGATAATGTTCAGGATTTAGAAGGAAGACGTATTAGACGGTTAAATTCACAATAAATTAAACTCTTCGATATGCTTCGATTATTCTATATTCAAATCAAAGGTATTCCTTTCATTTCGATTACGCTTGACAAACACAAGTGTATCGACGTCAAGATACGCATTGGTTTACATAAGAAGTCAGAATTACATCGGGACTACATATTCTTATATCATTTCTTTAAAGACAAGTTTATCATTTGGATAAAGGAACGCAAAAATGATTTTTTACATTCTACTACTTTCAATTCGTTATTCAATTGAGTCATTTAGAAATCCCTTTATTTGTGACGGTTGGTTTTACATGAAATTGTACAAGTTTATTTGATACGCGTAATCAATGTCGTTGATAAGTTTCAGTATGTCCTAAAATATACACATCACTGAATTGTTTGTCATCATCTAAATCAGTAAACATTTAAAAAATCATTTTTGAATTCACGATCAGGTTTAATCAGTTATGAAAAGACAGTGTGGCCATGACACATAGGTTATGATGAAAATGTATTGGTAGGGTAAGGAAGGAATCCAAAGCCGTAAATATATTCGTTAACTTAAGTCGTAGTCACGAAAAAATTTCTCGTGGCAAACGACTAAAAATATTCATAAAAAAAACTCGTCCAATGTCCTGTCTCTATTCCGTATTAGAAGTAATTTCGAATGAAAATGTATTATGCAACGATGTATAACTGAAAAGTCACAAGTGTTGTTTAATTTGGATTAATGTTAATTAATTATATCATTATCTATTTAAGGCTGCATACAACACTTTAAGTTACCATTCTTAATAAACAAATCTTGCTTCTGTAACTGTTTGGTCGAAATGAAGAAGATAAACTTGATATATTTGTAACAAAATACACATATCATATCCTTTAGAATTGAAATCAGCCTACACGTCTTGGAATTTCGTTTCAAATTCTGAAAGGCACCTGAAAGAAGATTTGAGGGTGGACACACGGCCATGCCTTTAGTCAACACTTAAAAAGCCACTCCGTGATTTTCATAACATATCATTTACCTTTGATACGAACCTAAATGTCATATATGGTGATATAAATCAAAACATCATTACTTTTCATGTCCAAAAGACATATATATGACAAATACTGTTAAAAAAAACCAATAAACTTTATAATGTTTTTTTATAACAGTCGATACATCGCGATCAAATGACACCATTGATTAAGTTTGGCAAATATGACTCCAACAACTCAGGGAGTGGCTCTCTAAGTTACAAATTTGAGTTACAGTGTCATAAAATGTTTATCTTGAAATTTCAGACTCAAATTGTTTATGGATAAGAAATATTTAGTGGAAATGCGTTCCACGTCCACATGTGAGAGGGTCGCAGTCTTAACTGATCACTTAAATACAAGCTACATCCTCACACAGTTAGAACTTTAAGAGTGCAGCGGTTTTGGGAGAGTGTTAATGTGTTAAAAGTTTACGATGAGGTACAATTGACCATCTAATAGGCCCATCTGACCTTTCACGATGAGCTAAAAATGACGAATGCATTTGTAACGTCTCAATCTTTGTCGGAAGGGGGTCTTTCTAATTTGCTTCTTAATGTACTTCGGATTTGTGAAATAAGATACCAACAAGAAAACGTTTCTCATTCTTTTGTTTAGGTTTGATCATCTTATTCTGTCAACACGGTTTTGGTTAGCGAATTATACTCTGTGGCACGTGAGGATGGCTCTGTTCGTATCCAGAGAACTGAACATCATTAGAAGCTGAGGTCGCCAATAATCCAAATGACTTACGTAAAATCAAACTTTATAAAATGTTAACTTCAAGACTAGTATTGCCTGGTGAAATATTGATTTATTGAGATTGTGTTTAAATAAATCGATGTAGTGTGCCGGTCTGCGAAACTTTTCGTCTCTGCCTGCAATTAGATTGCCAGTAATTAGAAGTTTTCTAGACATGCCGAGAGGTTGCCGTCCACTTCAATTGAGTACATTACATAGGTGTTTTAAATGGAAAGATCTGGAGATTGGAATGGTAATTGAAAGATGTTGTTGTGGCAAGGTAGTGGGCCATGACACATGAAAACTCTCTCTGTCGTTCATAACAGGATGCATGTGAAGACTACTTGTATTCCGTCAAATTCCCTTGAATCATGATTAAATCAGATCTTTGTGTGCTCATCATCGCACGTCACAACATAACACTGTCTCATACGAATCAGTCTACAGTTTGAATAAATGAAAATTTACTTTAGTGGTGCCATTTGATTTTTAGAAAATTGTCTTTTCAAACTGTTTTCATGGAAACATGTTGAAAATGGACTGCTCAAGGAACCACTTATTTCTGGAGCAGATCTCAAAATAACTCATCTCCTGAAAAGGTACCCATTTGGTTTCATTCAAAATGATTATTTTATCATTATAAAGATAAATATTATGATTTATGTTTTGACGACTCTTTTTGACTTATATTGTGCTTCAGTGATCCTTATTCAATTTGCATGTCAATAATTCATAGAATGGTTCCTATTACCACTATCAAATTGTGAATAGTTTAATAAACACAAGCTTGAAAAAAAATTCAGATTAGCACAAAAAAATTGCCAAAGAAAATATGAAATCACTCAACATTAATTAAGTTAAATCATAAATAGATATTAAAGTTTTAAAAAAAAGGACATTTTCTTTCATATTCAAAAATTCAAATACAATAAGATAAGGATTCATCTTTATTTGATTAATATAAAACTGATAAGAAAACATCATGTCCATTTAGCACTTAAAACATGTGTGTGTACATAAAACGTTATCAAGCAAGAAAACCCTTTTCTAATCATTCCAATACTTCCAAGACTACAACATGCCACCATAAAACATCTGCATGAGATGTACATAAGACATGATTCAAATAACATGCGGCCCTGTATAATTGTGTAAGTTTATAGAAAACTAACTGACAGTAGAGCTGAAAATATTTCTGCTGTAGACAACACAACCACCTTAATTCTTTATTATACTTTTGATTCCTTTATTTATAATTTACATCTTTCAGAGAAGTTCTTTAAGTAGAAGACATTTCAAAATGGCAATAACTCATATACCCTGCTTCCCATTGTGGCCACAGAAGCTTCAGATACAGATAATGCATTTTGTAAAATTCCACTCTAGAACAGCAATGAAAATACTTTTTAGGGTTTCCCCAATGTAACATGTATATATTTTTTAGGAGACATATGATTATGTCTGGTTTTATGTATATTTCCATGAAAAACACCAAATGAGGTATACATATAGGGAACACTGTTAACAGTGTCAACGGTAAAATGAAACTATATGAATAGTTGGCGAATTATGTATTGGCTAATGGAGTCAGAGGTAATATTTGATATAACATAAAAATTACAAATGATTAACTGTACATTATACTGATGAGATGTGTGACTGTCACGTTTTCTTACATCCAAACAACACATTTCAAAGTTATGAGAGGAAAAAAACAAGACTGAAGAAAATTTGCATAAACAAGTAAAGAAGTGAGCACAGCTCACATACCCCCGCTTCAAACTATAGTCTGGCTTTCTTTGTTGGTCTTACCCTCAAAAAGCTCACTTAGGGATCATGGTTGATAAGTGTATTAAGTTTGTTGAAGCTAGCATGTATAGTTTAGGAGATATGCTCAGGAAAAAGCACTTTGTCAGATAGTCATTGTTTTAGTAACGTTTCCATGTAAAACGCAAAAAATAAAAATAATTTGTTGGTCTTACCCTCAAGAGACGCACTAATATGGATAAGTGTATGAAGTTTGGTGATGATAGCATGTACGGTTTAGAAGATATACTCCGGACAAAGGACTTAGTCATAAATTCACTGTTTTAGTCATGTTTCCATGGAAAGCGCAAAAAATGAAAATCGTTTGTTGGTCTAACCCTCAAAAGACACATCAATGGATCATGGTTGATAAGTGTATGAAGTTTGGTAAAAATAGCATGTATAGTTATGAAGATATACTCCGTACAAAGGACTTTGTCACTGTTTAAGTAATGTTTCCATGGAAACCGCAAAAAATAAAAATCATTTGTTGGTCTAACCCTTCAAAATCACATCTAGGGATCATGTTTTATAAGTGTATGAAGTTTGATGAAGATAGCATGTATAGTTTAGGATAAATGCTCCGGACAAAGGACTTGGTCATAGAGTCACTGTTTTAGTCATGTTTCCATGGAAACCGCAAAAAATAAAAATCATTTGTTAGTCTAACCCTCAAAAGGCACATCTAGGGATCATGGTTGATAAGTGTATGAAGTTTGGTGAAGCTAGCATGTATAGTTTAGGAGATATGCTCCGGACAAAGGACTTGGTCATAGAGTCACTGTTTTAGTCATGTTTCCATGGAAACTACAAAAAATAAAAATCATTTG
The DNA here is from genome assembly GCA_921293015.1 of Phorcus lineatus. Lineage (NCBI taxonomy): Eukaryota > Metazoa > Mollusca > Gastropoda > Trochida > Trochidae > Phorcus > Phorcus lineatus. Next base: position 33,833,710 of record OV121082.1, read on the forward strand.
TTGGTCTAACCTTCTAAAGGCACATCTAGGGATCATGGTTGATAAGTGTATGAAGTTTGGTGAAGCTAGCATGTATAGTTTAGGAGATATGCTCCAGACAAAGGACTTGGTCATAGAGTCACTGTTTTAGTCATGTTTCCATGGAAACTGCAAAAAATAAAAATCATTTGTTGGTCTAACCTTCAAAAGGCACATCTAGGGATCATGGTTGATAAGTGTATGAAGTTTGGTGAAGCTAGCATGTATAGTTTAGGAGATATGCTCCGGACAAAGATTTGTGACGGACGGACAGACGGACAGACGGACAGACGGACAGACGGACGGACAGAATGAACGCTATATACCCCCGCTTACGCTGTAAGGCGGGGGTATAATTATGCCAATTAGGGAGTGAAACACACGAAGGTCATATCTACATATCTTGGTGATTACACTTATATTGTTTCTTCACATTCCAACAATTAGTGTGTGATCCTCGGACATGCTGACCACAATATATCTATACTAAGACTACTTCGTAGCAGGAGTGTCTTCTCTAGTTCAACTGTGACATGCATCAACATCATAATACTGCACATATGACAAAATATTTTTCCCTTTTTTTTGGCCTAATGTGTCATATGATAATCTTAATGTGGAAATTCACGGTTATCAATTTTTTTTCCAGGTAACAGAAACCACTGTGAAATATTCTTGTGAAAGATGTAGTAAGATGTGTTTTACTGGTCAAAATATGCTTAATACAGATAACAAATGTGAAAATCAGTGTTTTTCATACATTGACTGTAATTTAAAAAATCTTTGCCAGTTGCAGTTTGAGTTCACCGATAAATTCAAAAAAAGTAAAAAGTATAGAAATTATTTAATAAAAACAAATGTTAAAAGCACTTTTTCTGTTAGAATATTAATGCCCATATGACATAATTCGATTAAATTTCATATGACACATACATTTTAAATATTCCAAAGGTGCTCTAATATTCTAAAAAATCTAACAGTAAAAATATTTACTGAGTTTTTTTAAAGTGGTACAATAAGTGATTAATGGTATTTACAAAGATAGATGTGTTGATGATAAATAATTTTGTAAGACAGGCAGACTTCCCTTGGATGAAAATGACACCTTAAAATAAGAATATCAGAAACATTTTCAGAAAGATAGAGCCATTGGATGAGTAGCTCATCAGGCTATCTATGATTTATTTTACAAATGGTCACAGGGTCACCATTTGGGGACTACAGGATCACAAGTCTATAATTCATTCTATCCATGAGCTAAGGAGTCAGTACAAAAGAGGTTAGCTTACCAGGCTTTTGACCTAAAAGTTGTGATACATATTGTATCTTGAATTACCTGTATTGTGACATACCTAATAAGAAACATGCCATTTAAAAATGAGATTAAAAAATTTGAAAATAAGAAAACATTTAGTTGATTTTAGTGAATTGATGTGGATGAGAAGATCTTGATTGAAAATAATCTCTGGTTAATTCACAGGGTTCTAAATAATGATCGTTAGATTACAAACTCTTAACTCTCAATCTGTTACATACAGCAAGGTAACTCAAACTTAAAAATATTAAATTCAGTATGTATTATCCTTAAAACTAATTTTCTTCATTGGCATTAAAATAATCTGGCAAGGTAAATCAGGTTTGAAAATGGCCTTTAGCAATTTACATACTTTGTATGTATTATTGATTGCACTATTCCACCTGAATTCTCCAAATTCACAGTTGCAGAATAAATTGTTGAAATAGGCTTAATTTTGATGCAGCAAAAGGCGTTTTATGAAGCATACCTAAAAATCCCCCATTTCTATGACATTTTGAAAATTAAAACAAAAAATTATGCATTAACATGGTTATCCTTTAAAAGTTTGTTTTTTTAAAAGGCTGGGCACTTGGCAGATACGAAATAAAAGTATGTTATCATTTGGCGGTAAATATCATTATAGGGTATTTTTCATCTGTATAATGCAGAATCTTAGCCATAATTTAGAAAATTGATGTAAAATTTATTATTTTGCTGAGAAATTATGCAGAATCAAGGGCGTTGATAGTATTAAATCCATTTACCGTTAATCATATCTATGACACCATGATGCAATTACCCTAACACAGCCAGAAACTAGAAAGTGATTTGATAAAATAGGGTTGCACCTTTTCTGATTAAACAGTGCTCCAGATAAGTTTCAGACCTATTGGGTATTTACTCCCTGATTTAGTTACTAAAGAGTAAAATGAATTCTGATTGGGTATTAAGTAAACTCGTACTCCTCAGATTTCTGACAACTGAGTACTTTATATTAAAAAGTGAGATTGTACACTAATGATTTTACATGATTGGGTTCTTTCCAATCCAGTTATTACTGTTATGAGTGTTATCTGATTGATATTGAACATTCATTCATAAGACCTACTACTTCTTCAATCGCGTAATGTCATTTAAAAAGAATTTCAAGTTTTTTTTTGTCTCTTTAACTTTTATGTTCCCTATGCATAGAAACACTAGATAAAATATATAAGATTAAGTCTGCATTCTCTCATGGTTTTATGACAGCTTGATGAAATAACTCTTGTACTGTCAACTGTGAATTCAACGATAATTATCATTAATTGAATTCATTCATAATTAGAAAATCTTTTGAAAAAGAAATTGGGGGTTGAGACTATTTGAAAGTATTGACTATAGAAATAAGGTAACAAACATTTGAGGGAGGACAGGATTTTTTGGCCTTTAAGAAATAAGCTTCTTACACAGTAATAGTGTAACCAAAATTAATGAAGAGGTTTCGCTTTACACAAATATTGCTGTGGTGTTTGATGAAATCCTTACTGATGCAGATTCCAAACAACTTAATACAACAGAGAGGCTCCAACTTACATGCCAAATACTGCTGTTGGCCTTTGATATCCGTACCTCACAAGTTTATGGTCAAATATGCTATTGTTCTCATGCTAATGCGTACAGTAGTGTACACAAAATAGTTAAATGTCAGCATATTTCGTGGGTTTAGGGCCGCAAGGTGCCAAATGCATATTTCACCATTTTGAGAAAATCGCATTTTCAGTTTTGTATGATAAATCTTTTGCACTGTTCAAGTTAACTCAATTTAAGTATCATTAAATGATAGAGGGGATATGTAAGTATAGATTGCTTCAATGTCATAGATTAATTAAGTCATGATTAGTAATTAGATTAATCATTGTAGAAGGCATTTGCCAAAACATTTGGGGGCATCAAAGTACCAAATGCTGCCCCAAGAAATCATCAACATTTTACCTTTTTTCAGAGCTGCAAAGTACCAAGTGTCACTTGGCTAAAAATTACTAGGCTTATCACGTGGAAGAATTGGGGCAACAAGGAGCCATGTGGCACTTGGTACCTTGCTGCCCTAGACATTGCTTAGTTATGCACTTGATACCTTTTATCATAATCAAATCTTTCTGTAATGAATTGAGATAATGCCTTGATTTTTTTACACAATGTAGACGACATCACAATGATAACAAATATATGAAAAAATGAAAATCTCCAAAAAGTGCACTTAGCACATTGCTGCTCTTAACCCATGATTTGTACACCCATATTCTTATCTAATTACATTTTAAATAATTTTATTAAGTAAAAAATGCAGATGATTTTCAACAGATTAAATAGGGTCTCAACTTAATGAAAATTCATCAAACTTTAATGGAGCAAAGAATATATTACACTAACAATTATGACTAATCGGTACATCTCATAGTACAAAATTACCACAATACAAGTTAGTTTAACCCTTGTATGATGTTGTGGGTCAAATATGACATTCAACAGAGAGATTAAGAAATTATAAACATACTTGCTTTAGTTTTTTTAGTATTTCAGTGCTCAAGATAAAGATTTTAAAAAGCAGGTATGTTATAAGGAGCTTCTAGGATACAAATATGCTGATGTAGCAGGATGAAAAGGTATTTTTTAAATCATTTCATGCAACAAAATAGAGACATTTATAACAAGAGATGAAAACAAACATCAACTGTGAAGGAATTATTTTGATTTCTTGGGAGAGAGACTTAATCGTGTCCGATGCAATGGTGTGCTTGGTGTGACGTTGACCCGCCCACTTTTGCGTCGCATGGCAGAAGTTGAGGGGGTCTGGTTGTCCTTGACATTCACAGCAGACTTGCCGATGGACTTCAAAGTCTCCTTAGAGCTGGTCACTTGCTTTGCTGTCAAACAATAAAAGAAGAGTCATCAATATTCCTACATATTCCTTTGTTGGCTTCATTAAAAAATCATATATCGTTATTAAATACCACAGGTGCACGATATCAAGTGTTCAAAACATGTGCAGCGTCATGAAGTGAAGCACTTAAAGATGATGTTTGATTGAAGTCCAAAAGCTTTGAAAAGACGCAAGTTATCTAACTACTCGGGTCATATTCATCACTATTTTCATGTTATTGAAATAAACATATTTGAAATTAAGATTCATAAAAAGCAAAAGCTATATTTACACAGCTATCACAGAACAATAGGTTAAAAAAAAAAATATATTGGGCATAGTGTCAATGTTTGCATTGTCTACTACGCTACTACTTAGAGTGCTTCGATACAATACACATTTAGACAATATATCAGTATATTGATGTATCACAATGGTCCATGACACATCAATGTATCACCATAAGAGACAATATATCCCAATACTATTAACTTAACTTGTTTAAAAAAAGTAACTACATAAGCTACGATTACAGTAATTACTAATAAGACGAACAGAAAATTTATAATATCTCTGATATTTTCTCCGCAATTTCACAGTCTCTCTGGTTTTGGGATTTCCATTCCTTTAATGCTATAGCTATGAATAAACATTACTTTTATGTCCCTCCTATTTATTTTAAAATGTTTAGAGAATTGGGATGCGTAATGTATCCCTAACATAGTATCATGGTGATATAATATTTATAAAATAGTAATAAAATCACGCCTTATAAAACTGAGTTCGGGATATATTGTCTCGGTTCTAAGGCCACGATACACAGGTTCAATTGGACAAAGATTTGGAAATTTAATCAAGACACAAAAGCCCAGATCCAAAGATAAATATAAGATGATTAGTGGGAGTTCATATCTTTACCAACTAACTACCATGTGGCTAGGGATTATCAAAAAAGTTAAAAGAAATCCACCACAGTCACAACAACATTACGGTAAGAGTTGGAACCTACTTTGTACCTGGGAGTCCGTGAGGGTAAACTGTGCAACCACACAGGAGATGGGTACGGAGGATGGGTCGAAGGCACTGCTCAGGGTCACCTCCATTCTGTTGCCATCCTCGTCGATGAATACATCCCGCAACTTGTCCTGAAATCCACTAGCTAGAGGACGGATGTCAAAGAGCACAATAGAATGATCAGACTTTGAGAACTGAGATAGAAGTGACTGGAAAATTTTACGACAGTATGGCACAAACTTGACTACCTCACTGTCCATCTGTTTGAAAACAAGAATGGTCGATGTTCTCTTTTTATGAGGTCTCGCTGCCTTGAGCTGTGTGGCAATATCCTCAGCAACAGACGTGCTCTGGCTATCTGCTTCAAGAGTTTCTTCTGACGGGTAGACATGGACACTTGCAGACTCTGTCTTATCCTTCAGCCATGTCAGAATCGTGTCCTTTTCAAGGAAGCACATTTGAGCATCATCCTCTTCCATAATCTTGGTAACAACAGTCGCAGACGTCCACATAATCATGCCATCCTCCTCCTCTTCTTCAACGCCCAGCTTCTCCCGGAGTCTCCCCTCACTGTCAATGCCGAAGTTGTCCAACAGGAGGACCAGGCTGGGAGTCCCCTCAGTGCTCACAACAGATCCGATCTTGGTGTCAGCAAGTTTTGATTTGACAAAGGACCAGGCATGTTGCTGTGTCTGCTGAAGGACAAGATCGCCCAGATCTTGCAGGAAGCTGCCCTGGAGACGGTACTCGGTCTGCTCCTTCTTCTCCAGGTAGCGTCTGTCAAACAATAACCTCTCCACCTCCTCTCGGTCCTTCGCACTGCAATAGTGAATACAAAAACAGGATCAGCACAAAATTGAGCCAATGGGTCTGTATTTTATCAAACTTTGTAGGGAAAATATATCAAAAAGGAATTTGTCAGATGCATTTACAAAAGATTTTAAAGATTTTTTTAAACCACACAAAAATTCTTCACAACAGAAGTAAGATTTCTATGGCTTCATCTTGTTGGATATCGAATTACCAAACTTCCAATTATAATCATTATCAGCAAAGGTGGTCAGAATCAATCTTACAACTCTCAAACCTTCTTGATTTAGACTTAGAAAATTATAAAGATTAATTGCCAGACAATACACTATGCCATATGCATTTCAGGCCTCATGAACTAATAAAAGGAGAAGGTTGTTAAAATTGAACAGGAGAAAGTCCTATCATGTATTTAATAATTAGCAGCATTTGTCCAGAGACATTTTTGTATATCAACTAAAATGATTTGAAATAAACACTCATGTACCTGTACAAAATCAGCCCACGAAATCATTGAAGAGGCCTAGCACTGAAGCTTAAACATTTAACACAATTCAGAAGGCTTTATTTTCTTCAGCTTGTATTACTGGCTGGTTTATGCTTAGTGAGGTAAGATGACACTCCTTTTGCTAATAGTTCATCATGTTATATGTTCACTGTTTCCTTCCAACTAAAGAGTGATCAATGGTTTCAAGTAAGATGTTTGTATGTTTGAGGAGTAAATCTGTCAATTTTGACCCTTCAACAAAATTTTTAAAATTCAAACAACAATCATAACCACTTCAAATGACAATCAACATCTAAATATGCTTACTAGAAAATATAAACCATTTAAAAATGACTGGGTTTTTGAAAAAGTTAAAATCATCCTAATTGTAAAAGTTGAATTGTTACAAAGTACATACACATAATGTTTGGCAAGGTCTTTGATGAAGAAGACCATGTTCTGTTTGGACAGCTCCGGAGAGTTCTCCAAGTTCTGCCAGATGAAGACTCTCTGACTCTTCACTTTGTGGACCTTGGTCACAGCCTGTTCCAGCCTCTTGCTCAGGTTGAGCGAACACTTGGTATCTCCCACAATGCACAGGGCCACTGCTGCACACAGGGAGAAAGAAATTCATAAGTGAGCAAATGGTAACAGTTTTTTATTTGTGATGTACCATTTCAGATTTTCATACGTAATGCAGTATGCAGGGATTGGAAAAGGTAGGGGCCATTTTGCAAATTGGATGAAAATATGGCTTATTCAAATCAGAAATTTTACCATTTCTAATAAGGGGAATGGGCCATTAAAAATTCAGAGAATGACTGAAAGCCCTTAAAAATAGCCCATTGTCAAAGGTGTTTTTCCCAATCCCTCAGTATGCTCTAAAATATTTATTATGGAGATATATTTTATTTTGCAATGCTTAGCTCTTTACAAAATTTTCTCAAAAACTGTGGCCTTTGAACTTTACGTTGGAACAAGTGGTGAAATGTAACAGTTAATTATTTTTCTATCTTTTTCTAACAAAAGTGTTTTAAGAGCACAAAAAACCCTACATGGTACCATTTTTAATCTTTAAATAAGCATTGAATTTTGGGGTTATTTAGAAAAGATCAAATATTGATATATGATGGCAAACATTTACTTACTGTCAACACCTGCTTTTTTGCTGCTGCTTTTTTTAGCCTCTGTTTTGTTCTTCCTACTAGCTTCAATTCTTGGAGACTTCTCATTTTCGGAGTCTACAGACTGAGAATATTTAACAATCTTTACAATGGGGCTTAAAGTCACTGATTTTGACTTCTTCCTATCGACGGTCTTTGAATCCTCTTCATTGTCTGTGTTCCGCAGTTTCTTAAATGAACTTACTGGCTTGATGGGATTTGGTGATTCACTGTTACAACTCGAATTGTGTTTTACTTTAGTGTACACAAAAGATTCACTCAATTCGCTGTCTGAACTCGACTCTGGGTTGACACTTGAGGACTCTTCTCTGCTGTTCAGTGGAGAAGACACACTTTTGTCACTACTGTGACCATTTGTAAGACTAGTCCGTGCTTTCTTATTATCATTGGCTACAGGAACTTGGCTGGCTGATTGCTTTCGTTTGTTGTTGTTGTTTTTATTAGGTATCTCATTTGCATTCTCATCATTGTCATCACTTGGTCGAGTTCTTGACGATTTCCTTGGCGTTCCCTCGACGTCACTCAGATTGATGAAGGTAGAATTTGTGTCCTGAGATAATTCAATCCTGGCATGCCCGCCATCTGTAACCTCGTTATCATCATCTTCATCTTCATCATCTTCATCTCCGTTGTCATCGTCTGCTGATTCATCGCTGTCAATTCCTTTCTTGGTAGTGCTCGAGGCCATATCTAAACATGAATCATGAAGTGTGCACTCAGTGTTATCCTTAATCAAATTAAATCAAATTTATGAAGAAAATGAATTAATCATAGAATAAAATCATTCATGAATTCCTCTAGTGCATCAATATCACACTGCTATGCACTGTATATTTAGCAGGAAAAGCTCTTGAGAAGAGAAAAGTTTTAGGGAGGACTCAAGTGAACCGGCAGATTTAAGATTCGTCTGCAGCTGGATATTTGTAGTTCTCCAGCCAAAATGTAAATCAATTTGTTGAAAAACGACTCTATGCACAAAATGGTGTAATCATAGAATAAACCAGTTTCAGCTCCTTCCCAAAAGAGACTCTTTGTCATACCTAGAAACTGTTTTTTGAGAGATATGAGGTCATGTAGCTATAGTTATGCATAAAAAACACTGGAGTGGAAATTGGATATAAAATTCAGTTTTTATAAGTTTAAAGTTCTATCAATGATTCATCAAAAAAAATAATAACTTCAAATATCATGGTTCAGTCACTGGTTTTAAATCTAGGAGGAGCATTTTTTTAATAACCATTTTTCCTAACATTCCATCCTAGTTTTCTTTTTCGCCAAACACCCCTTTACCACCAGTTTCTACTTAGACCCAGCATCTATTCAAGGTCGAAGACTATATATATTACACCCGAGTTTTATTTACTCAACCCCCATGACCCTCTGTATTGCAGATTTGCAGTGTATTTGGTTAGTATGGTTAGTTCCCATAGATAAGATCATTAACAAAATCGGAGTTGTTCCCCCTTGCACAGACAGTTTGTGAGACAGATCCTCAAAGTTATAAAACCAACACAACTTACATGTCTTTAGATTCTTCCTGTACTGCATTTCATGTTCTTTTGAACAGAACACTCTAGAAAAGAAGACAAGGTTTGATTAAATGGCAATTCTTTAACAAAGATAGAAAATGTTATAAGTAATTGACCCCTTGTTTCAGTAGAATAAAAGAAATTCTTTCAAATGACTTAATCTTCTCATTACCAAAACTGAGTAACTGCAAAGGATTCCTCAATGTTTAGTGAACGCTTAGTCTAAGAATTTACAACTGGATAACAGGACAACACAAATGTATGCATGAGGACACTAATTAAGTACCCTTTGTCCGGACAGAATGGCCTAGGTGTTAGGTGAATCAATATGGGGGTTGTTTTGGTCATGATTAGATAAGACCCCCTCATGATTGTATCCCTCTTCTCAAATTTTGGAGGGACACAAAGACAAATGGGCGAGAAGTCATCTTCTAGGACGTACAAGAACCATATCGGATTGTCATATTTTGGGGGACTTTTTTTGCTGATTTTTTGTTCCCATAGTTATTTACAGGCAGCATTAAATGCACATATACATAAACACACAGGGTCCAGCAATATATTAATATAAAGTTTTGGGTTAAGTACAATTTTTGCCAAAAAATCATTTTAAAAAGTCAATATTAAGTTAACTTCAATCACTGAAGATTGGGAATAGGGGTAACCATTTGTTGAAAAAAAAATACGTAAAATCATCTTCCCACGGCAAGGTGAAAATGTATCGAGATAGACTTTATCCATTTTCTACCTTGCCCTCATCAGTAACAAAACCTGTGATAAGACCTGTCATTGCTGAGTTACCACCCTTACTAGCTGCTAACCTGCAGCCAATGAAATCAATGTTTACATTCGAAACATACGCCCAGCCTTGAGACCTTATGATAAAGAAATTCCAATTGAAAATTTCATATTATACTTTAGTCAGATGGATTATTTGCATGTATTCACTGACAGCAAAAAGAATTAAATTTTAACAATTAAATCACATCGGGCCGTATTCCTCAAGTAATTAATTTCTTTCTCCTTTAAATGATCCTTATTCAAGGCATAAATTTTACGTCATAAGCAGTAGATTATTTATGAGAGTAAAATTGTAGTGCACTGATACAAAGACTGAGAGCTTGTCACAATGGAATTTCATTAATAACTGAAATATTGTTCAAAGCACGTTAAACGCCAACTCACACACTTGAAATGAAAAAAAATCCCCGTTTTGCACGTGCAGCAGTCAATATATATTTTACCAAATGATGCATTTACTCCCATTTTGATATTTTCGATCAAACCTAGTCGGCATCAAGTTTTCACACATCCCATCTTTCGGTGTTCAGAATTTGAGTAAATGACATCATTTTTCTCCAACAGAAAAACAATGGCGCCATTACATAAGGTTTGATAATGAATATCACGCAATATTTTTGTTTGAAAACGGATACATTTTATGAGAAACATTCAAAATTGAAACAACGAATCTTTAAATTCCATTCATAAAATAACTTCGTATTGACTATACTTTTAAACCTTACAAACTCTACAGTAAATATTAATCGACCTCAAATGTGATAGATCTACCCTGTATCCATCTAAACATATGCCTGAAATTACATTTGAAATTAATATTTTAAATAGTCTTCTCTCAAACGCGACAGGTCCGTACCGCTATCTCTGCCGTTAACATTTGAAGTTAATTTTGAAAGCCGCCTTCTGATTGGCCTATCAGAAGGGGCTGCAGTGGGCTAAACTCTTAACACAGAAAATGTGGGCCGTGATGTCAAGGGCTAAGCAGAAAAAGTTCGAAATCTTTCGTTTCGGCCTTGACGTTGTGAAGATGTGTAATATTGTGATAAAATTGTTTAAAGTGTAAACTTGTGTAAATATATTTTTGTGCAGAGAGTAATATATGAAGTTACAATGGGTAATTACCTAATATATCAAGCCAAATCAGAATTTTTGTTATTTTCAATGTCTGTATATTTTTGGTTATCAATACTGGATTGATTTGACAAATATATAACGTATGTCAGCTCACCTGTACAGGACAGTTTGCTGTCCTTTTGACTTGACATGAACTACAAGCCTTTTAGTGATGGCCGTGTTGCTCATGCGTGCACAATAGTAGTGGAAGGACTTCCTGCATGACTTGACGGCACATCCTGCAGTAGCCCCACGAAACAGTTGTCCGTCTACACTCTTGCGCTTCTTCTTTGGGTAGCATATGCTGCATTTCTGGAATGATCAAGGTGTCACAGATTTTGAGACATTAAACAAAAATAAGAGTTATTGGCCCATACATGATACATCATAAGGCTATCTATAAGTTATTTTAGGAGCTTAGGAGTCTGTACAGCTTTAAAGGCCTTTTCCTCTTTAAAAAAACATGAAAAAAGTTTTATGTATGTTGCCTTAATAGGGTTCCCAGGGTCACCAAATCTTTTCAGTAGAATCCCTGTACGCTAAGGATTCTGTAAACAAGCTTTCAGCTTTCTAAAGTCTTTTGATTCTGGAGAAGAAAGGAAAATAAATTTTTAAGGTGTTCCCCTGAAGCCCATATTTGTTGTCAAAGGGTAACTAAATCTTAAAAAACATTGTTCACCTTATGGTTCTCACTTACCGTCACTCTACCGCGCTTATATTCTTCCAGCACCTTGGCGATCTTGAAACCTCCAAAATTTTGGAACTTGTACTGGGTCAATAAGGCAGAGTATTGCTGAAATAAACATTGCGTTTATTCAAAATATCCAAAATTTTCTGAAAATATCATTTTGCAAGGCAAGAGCAAACTTCCCCAAAAAAACAAAATTGCAGAAGTTGTAATCACTTGCTAATTTGAGCCTTGCTGTATCCAAAATTCAAATAAGGTCAGCTATAATGCATAATTTGCTATGATTTTCCCCATTATTTCAAAATATCTTATTTCTTCTGAAAATATTATTTTGCAAGGCAAACACCAAAGAGAAACCAAAAAAAGCAAAATTGCAGCAGTTTTAATCACTTGCTTATTTTAACCTTGCTGCATTTCATCACCTTTCTCTGTGCCAGCTCTTCACTATACTGCACTTGAACTTGATTTTACCAATATATCACCAATAAGCCCTAATAAAGAAAGCTGCGCTCAAAACATATATATTTTCAGAAAAATGCAAAAAGCTAAAAATTGAGAATACTAGGTTTTATTCCTTGCAGAATGAGCAGGGAATAAAGGACGATATTTCTCTGGTGGATAGTTTTCACAAGGGTGATACTTTTATCCGATTCATACAAACGTTTATATTTTGTCTTGACATTAGAATTTAATTTTTAAGACTAATTTACTCACCATACACTTATGGTGGGCAGCCACAATTCCATCCTGGGCGGTCTTCTCTACATGAAGTTGACCACATACATCTTCTACGTTCTCTCGGTGACAGAACCCACAGACCCCATTTTCCATTTCTTAAAAGATAAATGACAAAATAATTACAGCAAGAGTTGACTTATTGTTTCCATTCCAAAGAAGTAACATTTCTTATCTGTAAGCAGTGTATGAATTCAGTTTTTGAAAGATTACATTCCTAATTTGGTGATTTTTGTTCTGTTTATTGTGTATTTGTATTGAATTTTAGTACATTGGACAACAAATGCTATTTTTTCACAAGCCATGGTCTTCAGGGCTAATGTTAATTTCAAAGTTCATGCTTAGCGCCACCTGGGAAAAGTTTCAGCCATTAGCGGAGTTAATATTACACTTGCGTATGGGATGAAAAGAACGTTGCTGTTGATCCCAGTCATCAAAGCAAAATGTCAGTACAATGAAAGTAACAACTGCCAGCTTCATCCAATAAAATGTAAACTTTGAAATTAATTACTTCTTTGAAAACTTTATGGCAACAATATCTTTACTTTTGGTAATTTTCCTTAGCTCTTTTCTTAGCCTTGGTAAAACTGTTCTTCAAAGATTGCAGTGTTTATGAAGATAACTTGTTAAATGTTTGGTAAAACATATCAACTTATGTGTACAAATGACAGTTAGAAAACAAAAATTAACTAATAGTCAGTATTAGTCTACAGACAAAAGAATGGTTTGGAATGGGAAGGGAGATCATCTCCGCGGGAAAATCTGAATTCTTTGGTCAACAGGTCAATGCCGAGCTTACTGAACATAAAAACGTTCGATTGGGTAACATAAAAGAAGATAACGATGTCTTAATGTGAATAACTGTGTAACTGTACCGTTGACTTCGATAAATAGCCTATTTGATCTCACTTTCAGTTTGTGGCGCCAACCAAGAGGAAAGTGTTATTTTAAACACTCATACGAAAGGCATCGTTGACTTCCGTAAACACAGTTCGAACAAATGGTATATTCAAGGGTAATAGGTTTACAAAGTTTATCCAAATGAACAGTATTGCTGTCGCCATCTTGTGGATAAGTTAGCTAATAAAAGGGACATAACTCTGTCAACCATTGATTTGTTTTCCACTTTGAAACTAGGGTTCAAATCACTGGGTAACAACTTGAAGTTTATCTTTTTACTTTTGTGTCAATATGCATATAAATGTTTTTACTTCTAACTTCATATATCAATATCTAATACCTGGGTATAGTACAAATACAGAGGAGATGTATTGAGTGGTACATGTGGAGCATTCGAAACTAGAGCCACGCGTGAGTGTAACGGAGAGTAACGGAGAGGGCCGAGGTGTTTCGAATGACATGTGGAGGTGACATATATTTCTTACAATGAATACATGTTTTAAACAAATTGCAAGAGATTTAATAACATCATTATTTTTATAATTTAACAGACTGGACAAAAGTTGTCTATCTCTTACATGTGATGATACAAAAGATAAATAACTGCTTCTAAATGCGAATACATTGAACATTGCATCTCGGGCTTTTGGCTTAGATCAAATTAGTGTAGTATATCTTTTCTGATAAAAAAAAAAGTGTCAACTAACATCAATATTTTTGTAGGGTTTAAAGAAGCTGACCTATCGGCATCAAATTCCGCCTATTTTATTTATTTTTTGAAGGAATATGACCAGCAGCTATAAATACTTTATTACTTTACAGCGTTATAACATAAACTATATGTATGGTCAGAATATCCACACATTTACAAATGATTTATGATAAGTCTGATAAACAATGCCTTTTGATTTTGTAAGGAGGCTTTTCACAATCGCAACGCTGATGAATGGCTTCGCTTCTCATTCTTCTACTTATTTTACCGATTGTTCCCTCTCTATTATCTAGTCGTCAAAACCAAATCAATAAAAAATTACCTCCAGCAACATTTTTCAACCTTGTTTTGTTAATTCACAAATAACGTACATATATAAACTGGAATGTCCCCTTCAATTTCGTTTTTCACTAAAATACTCCGACAGGATTGTCCTTTTAAATGAGCCCAATGACGATGGAGACCTGCGGGAAAGTCAAATGTACTTGTTGATTCTTTCCACTTAGCACTCTTCGGAGTGCATTCTCCATTACAGAAGATCGCGAAATAAAATATTAGAACAGGCATGTCAAGGAATGGTGCAATGTGTGATGATGAAGTTGTTGAAGATAAATTTTGTTAGATTAGAAAAAAATAGGTTATTGATCTTCATCATTCCAAAGACTAATGAACATATTGTATCTATCAGCCAGTCTGATTAAAGTCGCCCGTGTTCGAATCCCGCTAGAGTCAATATTTAAAACTTTTATTTTAATCAGACTGTCTATCATCGTGATAACATATCATAAGAAATAGTTTAGATTACTTGAATGAGTGCATTAAGTGAACAATGAAGAAAGATGATCTTTTCGAAATCATAAGAATTTATGACGGAACCACGCCCATGATAATGATTATGGTCCTCGCTTTGTCAGAGCATTGTGTGTCTCCATCACTTTTTGTGAATACTCTGAATTGTTTTAAATGTGCTTATTTTGGAAATGAATCAACTGAATTTATTTACACGCTTTTCCTTGTTTGTTTTAAATATTTTCAAATGTAAGTTTAGTCAACTTATGCAGACAGTGTATGATCATTAGGTGATCTCATGTCACCTTTTGACGAACTCTATCATAACATGATTTTTGAAGAAGTAGGAAAATTATGAATATGCAACATCTGTACTTACAACAAAGAGATGCGACGTTTCGGTGTAGCTACTGACACCGTTATATGAAGCAAGTGATGAGCAAGTATTTTTCATCACAAAAAAACTTCTAAAATGCCACTCAAAGAAAATCATTTTCGTTTATTCTCTCCAATCCCTTCTCGTGCATTATATTTCTTAATACATGTATGACTACAAAGATATTGCAATTACCGTATTTCCTCGAATAGACGCCAGGGGGGGGGGGGCGTCTATTTTTTCAGACCCCCTTTACCCCCGGCGTCTAATCGAGGCCGGCGTCTATTCATTTTTAGTAGGAAATTTCGACCAGGTCAGAATACATTGTTTGCATTCAACTACGGGAGCACTAATTAATCAACTTATCACCCGGCATTTATTCGAGACCCGGCGTGTATTAACTTAAACAGCCGTACCCCCGGCCTCTATTAGAGACCCGGCGTCTATTCGAAGAAATACGGTTTGATTATACTGCATGTTTCTCCTACCTTGCCACCAAAGTATCTTTAATGCAAACATTGGATGTCTGACTATACAAATCCATCCCTCACGAAATGGATTCGTCCACACATGTGCTATTCAAATATTTCATGAAATGTCTAGCAATTGGCAGCTAATAACATTAATTAAAGAGATACCCCTTGAGTCGATAGATTCTTTATACCCAACCTTTCTGAATAGTGTCATTTTATCGAGAAGTACGGACATTTGCTGAAATGGTTCATTTAAACGCTCGTCGGTTCGTAAAGGTAATCGAAAATGACACGCGACAATGAGTGGAACGTGATGTCGAAGACTTCTCAAAATCAGTTTGAAGAATTCATTTACGTTGATAGTTTGTAAAAGGTGAGGTGAAGTATATGGAGTTTAACGCCGCTTTCAAGAGTATTTCACTTATATCGCAGCTACTAGTATTATTGCGGGGAGAAAGTATGCAACACCTTTGTGATTATGCATTGCGGTGAAACCTTCAAGCACGACTGGAGCTAGAGAATCATGGGTGGTACTGCACTGAAATTCAGTGTAGCATTGCACCCAAACCTGACTGCATGCAGAGCAGTTCACTACTGAAGACAATGTTGCAGAGCCCCTGGCTGGATTTGAACCACGGACTTCTTGATCCGAAGCCGAACAGGCTCTTTAAAGGTTATAGAAGAAGTATAAATGTTAATGGTACCTGTGATCATGGCTTCTTAAAAAGGTTATAGAAAAATTATAAATGTTGATGGTACCTGTGATCATGGCTTCTTAAAAAGGTTATAGAAGAAGTATAAATGTTGATGGTACCTGTGACCACGGCTTCTTAAAAAGGTTATAGAAGAAGTATAAATGTTGATGGTACCTGTGACCACGGCTTCTTAAAAAGGTTATAGAAGAAGTATAAATGTTGATGGTACCTGTGACCACGGCTTCTTAAAAAGGTTATACAAAAAGTATAAATGTTAATGGTACCCGTGACCACGGCTTCTTAAAAAGGTTATAGAAGAAGTATAAATGTTGATGGTACCTGTGACCACGGCTTCTTAAAAAGGTTATAGAAGAAGTATAAATGTTGATGGTACCTGTGACCACGGCTTCTTAAAAAGGTTATAGAAGTATAAAAGGTGAATGGTACCTGTGACCACGGCTTCTTAAAAAGGTTATAGAAAAAGTATAAATGTTAATGGTACCCGTGACCACGGCTTCTTAAAAAGGTTATAGAAAAAGTATAAATGTTAATGGTACCCGTGACCACGGCTTCTTAAAAAGGTTATAGAAAAAGTATAAATGTTAATGGTACCCGCGACCACGGCTTCTTAAAAAGGTTATAGAAAAATTATAAATGTTGATGGTACCTGTGACCATGGCTGCTTAAAAAGGTTATAGAAAAAGTATAAATGTTAATGGTACCTGTGACCACGGCTTGAGGACCCACATATAAGGGTGTTGTTAGATCTTCAATAAAAACTAACAATTAACATGTATTTGTCCATTTTTGAGTGAACATGTTCGATGTTTTGAAAGAATAACATCATAATTGGTGATGTCAGATATAACGTAATGAAATACCATGAAAATTACGCAATGATCCCTTAAACTTGCTACTTTGTGCGTGTTTCATGCTTTCCTCGTGTAATGAACAACTCCCTTGTTGCCTAGCTGACAAAGCGCTACGAGATGTTCTCAGCCTTGGAATATTCAAAATAACACAACCTAATGCAGTGCTTTCTTGTAAAAAATCTTATTTTTAACACACTAAGTGAACAGCTTGTTTAGGTTATTTTTTCGTTTAATAGTTCTTCATTGTAAAATAATAACAATTTTCTTTCAGTCTCGTCTAGTCAGTAATAGACTAGTCAATGACCTAAGTTGCAAAATGCATTTACCAAAATTTAGTTACATTGTCTGAACCATTTGCATTGGAGATCTCCAACCCAGCAGGCATCTGACGTCATTTCGACGTCGAAATTTGGTTGAATTCATGTCAGGACGTCGATCAACCAATTTTCGACGTCGGAACAACGTTAGTTCCCTGACGTTGAAATTCGGTTGGTGTTTTGACGTTGTTTCTACGTCATCAGAACAACTTTAAACTGAAAAGTGATTACTTTTATATGATTTCATTATTATTAATAACATCAAATACGTTACGGATTGTTTTAAAGAATGAAGTAAAAAATGCAAAAACAAACAGCTATCATTGACATTTAAAAGTGTTATTGATATTGGAATTAGATAAATACAAGTTAATTTATTTCAATTTCACAATAAAGGGAAGTAACTCTGTCCTATGGCTAATTAGAATAAACAAGGTATATGGTATTTTTCAACAGTTTTTATTTTTTCAGTTATGTTCACAACTGACAACATAAATTTTCCATTTGAATAAAGTTAGTAGTTCTTACAAAACGGTATTTACGCATTTTTAAAAAAACATTTTTTTCGTGACACTTTGGTCTAAATCGTTGCAGTGTCATATAAATAGTAATACCCTCTCATCTTAAGTAATATCCATTATATGGTTAACTTCACATGAGCAGACATCAAAGCCTTGCACCGAAGCTTTTGTAAGAGCTGAAGTTGAAAGCGTAGCCTCCCAAAGACAATGCTTTGCTTCAAGTAAACTAACAAAACTAAACAACACAACCTGATCGATCAACAAGACTTGACGTCGAAATGACGTTTTTTCAACGTCAATACGACGTCTTGGCTTCAACGTTGAACCGACGTTGAAATCACGTCGGATTTCGACGTCGCCGCAAATTTCAAATTCAATCAAATTTCAACGTTATTTCAACGTTGCTAAACGACGTCGTTTCAACGTTGATACAACGTCAGATTGCCTTCTGGGAAGATACCTTGAAACCTAACTTCCTAGATAATTGAGTGCCATGTTTTATGATTACTTAATATTTTGTAGCCAATACGCTTTTCTTTTTTCTTTGTAGTCTTACAATTTTCTCTCCTTAGAGGCTAATCAAAGCCTTTCTTCCATGACAAGCCTTAATATTCCACTTGTTGTGAAAATCACAATATGGATACCATTGTTATTGGTATCCTATAAAACATCAATGTACATCTCGTCAGAAATAGTGCATAAAGAATCGTGATAGGTACAGAAAAAGAGGGAGGTGAGGTGAGTTGCTGTTTAACGCCGCTTTCAAGAGTATTTCACTTATATCGCGGCTGCTAGTATTATTGCAGGGAGAAAGTCCGCAACACCATTGTGGCTATGCATTGCGATGAAACCTGCGAGCATAGGCTGGAACTAGCGAACCATGGGTGGTACTGTGCTGAAATTTAGTGTAGCATTGCACCCAAACCTGACGGCATGTAGAACAGTTCTCTACTGCAGACATAGTTGCCAAGCCTCTAGCGGGATTCGAACCACGGACCGCTTGATCCGAAGCCGAATGCGCTAACCGAAAAAGAGGGAACAGAGGGAACAACCCGAATATGCTGCTGGTAAAAATAACACAATTATTCTGACAGAATGAGTGAATTTATCTTTTTGAACACAAAAGGGTCCACTAGTAACAGAGGTTCCTTGGGGTGAGAATGTAGTCATGCAGATTTCAGGTAAGAAGTATCATGATATCAACGGCTACATTCTCAAATATCTCAACTGGGTTAAAATGCTATGATAAATAAACATTTGGCAGGTTACCTGTCCCTCTGCTCACTGTTGTACTCCTACCTAGTCAGTACCAGTAAATAACCATCTGACCATTTCTCTTCAAGGGGTGTATAATGCCTTAAACCTGATGTGTTCCTATTTTTGGAGTATGAAAATGATGTTTACAGTTTCAATCAAACAATTAGCATATCTATCCATATGAGCTATCTAGCAATACTCATGTCCAAAGAAAAATTAAGACCAACTTGAGCCTTCCTTTAACAAAGATAACAGAACTTTGGGAAGTTCACTATACAATTTGAGTTTGCTTAAAGGCCTGTAGAGTCAACAACAATCAAAATCAATCAAAATCAACAACAGCTTTAATTTAATTTTTTATTTTTCTGAGAACACCAATGAAACATATAAAATATTTACTTTATACCAATCATTGCCTGAAATATAAATTCATTCATCTGACAATATGATTTTTTGAATTGCAATTTCAACTTTTAATCACTTAAAACATTCATTTTTTAAAATTTCACACAATTTTGATAAACATGTTGTTATTTAAGTAAGTCTATGAAATCTAATGAAATCAACTTTGGATAAAATTGTAATGTTTCCATGATATAGGTGTAAAATAAATATCATAAGATGATATCAACAATGATATTTCGTCTTTAAAGCAAAACCAACTGGTAACCCATAAAACTAAAAGTTCTGGCTGAAGTTCTCAATTTTCATTAGTCATCTTTAAGTGAATTTGATAAGAGATTTTCATATGCCTCTTTCAGACAAAAAGCATGTTTGCTCTCAGAACTTTTAGTTTTACAAGGAATGTCCACTCACTTGATTCCTCAAGTATTTAAAACATCTACCAACATCACACACATCAATATAACATTGACGTAATGAAACCACGCTTATCCCGAATCAACAAAATAACAACACATATCTTTTAATCAAATATTAAATAGGTTGTTTTTTTAAAGTCATTAATCATCTTTATAAAACTTTCAAAGAAATTAATGAAGCAATGAATGAAACAGGTTCAAAACAAAAAATCCTTCTTTCAAGATTAGAACTTTTTACCATGTTATTTTTTCAACAGGGATAAAATAATAAACATTTAGAATTACAAAAAAAAGATAAAATCAACATTTAACAGGGATAAATATGATTTCATCTGCAACCAGAGCATATGCTGCCCATCATACAATAAATAGCACTGTCAATAACGTCCACCAGTTGCTTTATATAAAAAGACAAACTAATAGAGTGGTAAAAACATAATTTTACAAATAAAAAGGACACACATTAAATATGATCTGAGTACATTGGACAGCTACCGACTCAATTGAGGCAGCGCTTGGTTATAATGGACACTGGCTAAAGCAAACAAAGCATAAGGATCCAGCTTGCCTAAAAAATCTTTTCAAGATGGACGGTAGGAGAAAGAAAACAATTAATTTCGATCATACGAAACACATGCACTGTTCAGTGTTGCTTGAAAACATGTTTCTTGAAATGTGAATTGGTCTCATTAACTTCGGAAATCAAATATATTTTTACAAAAACATAATTTCATTTAATCGTTTAAATCTTACACATCTTGAAAAGAAAACAATTAGCGTATCCTTAAGCTTACAATTAATATAGGAGGTTGACTTCTTAGCAAAAGTGAACACTTTGGTTTAGAAACAGAAAAGTTCCCGTTGTAAATTTCCTCAGGTTCAGATAGTAAACTTTTTTGACCTGGAGGCTGATGTTTTTTTCTGAACTTACTGTCTAAACATCAAGGTTCTTGTTATGCCGCTTATACAAAGCAGAAAACCCCTGCCATGGATTTGCTGTAATTTTTTTTAAAGAAAAAAATGCCCGAAAGAAACGAATTCAGAAATTGTTTTTTTAAACAATATAATCATTAGCATATCTTTGCCGATTTCACCAGATTTTATGATCATTCAAAACTTTAAAAAATATTTTATAGCGTTACTATCATAGTCTCAAAAGACATCCATGGCAGTGATTTTACATACATATATATAACATAAAGGTTGATCTCGAGATGCATATTACAACAAATTTCACACATGACTGTTCTTCAAAATCATATCACAAGTTCTGACGTGTTATAAGATCTAGGATGTGTTAGTACGACTTGTGCACAAACATGTCCTTTGAAACACATGCATAATATTCTCTAAGTGTGCATTGAATTGACCATTCATTTCCTGATATTCCATCTTCCTTATCAGGATTTAGTCATTTTACTATCAAGATTGTTCAAGAGACTTAAGATATGATTTCAAGGAGGTTTGTAAATGTCTGTAATTGTAAACAAAACAAGTCATCATATGCTGATTTTGAGGGCCACATACCACTGGCTAGCATCTCAGTACCAGGTCGCTGTGACCTATCATGTCCAGGTCAGCTTGACCTTCAGCAAAGAGTAGTCGTTGTAAAAACCTGCCTGTGAATATACCCAGCATGTATTTACATTCAAATGACATTACAGATGACAAATTTCTTTTCCTTTCTGAAGTTTTTGATTTGTAAACATTAGGGCTAAAAGCCTAAATTATCATGATACTAAAAGGTATCAAAATTTCGTTACTTAGACAAATATTTTGTACTTTTTATTTGATAGATGTAATGATTTTCCAAAATGACTTCCCATGATACAAAGCCATGATAACAAGGCTCTGGTACTGAGATGTCAATATCATATTATATACACTTAACTGCAGTGCCAACCATTATCTACATGTCAACACAGTAAACTGCAGCCATTAATGGACATCAACTGACAATAGAAAACCACACATAGCCCATACAACAACGCTTGAATCAACACGTCTCAATCTTACATACTTGTACAATATGGAATAAAAAATATATATGAAAACATGATGAAAATAGCACGCCGACCTCTCTGGTGGCTCTTTCTATGGAATGCATCAAACATTTACATCCTGTCGTCTTTCGATGAGATGTTATAAATAATTTTCTACCATATTTACATTTGTCTGGTGGAAGGTACGTGATCCATTATTAATCTCTTCTCTTTAAGAGAAACACTCGTGAACAATCGATCAGGTCCTTACGATGATTTGATGGTTGATGCTTAATGAAACATGACTTTGAGAATGTTTCGGAAAAATGATAAATAAATAATTTCGACAACTCCACGATAATCAAAAGGAACATAAAAAATAAATTACAAAATAATCAGGGTGACAATCAAAGCTCTTACAAACAACCATTCCACATAACCCTCAGCTGCCTTGGACAAAAATCATGACAAAATTGAATGACGGTTTTGACTTTATGCAGATTGAGAACGTTTTCAAGCTTGACCCGCAGTACACACAAATAAATAATCAAAATACTTTTCTGTACAATATGGTTGCCATGCTACACACGAGGACCCACCTCACAGCACCTTCAACCAGGGGAGACTACTCTTGCTGACTAACATCAGCCAATGAAAATATTTCCTTTTTTTTTAAATTTGGAAGAAATTTCTTTACTTTATTCTAATAACAAGAATACATTCAAGAAAAAAGAACATATAAATTAAAAGAAGCATAAAGTGAGAATATTTCCAAAATAAACTTTATCATCGTAAAGTAGTATTCATTTTCATGACTTTTTGGATACCCTTCAGGTTGAACAAAATTATTTATACATAACCCTAATCCCTCAAACTCTAAAACAATGAAATCATAATTCCTCAAAAGACAAAAGATGATCTAAACTAATATTAATCATTTATGTGTAAAGAGCCACTGTAGTGAAATTTAAAAGTCATTCACTGACATCATAAAGTCACCAGGCCGTTCTCCAAGGTAAAAAGAAGCTGTGAGGTGTAAGGTGAGTCCCCTCCCCACCCCGAAGCTACACATCAGTACCCACACTGTGTTGACTGTTCCCCGGCCTGCAGACATACAGCCACCCCACCAAATAGCACTGCAGTTCCTAAGCTTAAAGGGCTAACATGCATAATCATAATTCATACATTTTGGACATTTCTAATCTTGGATGTTCATTTTTCTGAACAACACAGGGTAACATGCTGGTCACACTAGTAAAATAATGATCTTAACCATTTTCGTATAAGGTTTTGTTGCTAAGTAAAAAAACATGTCACATATTCTAAATTTCATAATGATGGTAACTTGAACCTTGAAAAAACATAGCTATAGACTGCTGCTACCCAAAAAACTCATTTAAAACAATTGGCTGTTTATTCTTTATAAACAATGCTTAATTTCAATAAGGACTTGATTTTCATCAAATCTTAAAGTTTAAAAATTCAAAATTATTATCTCGAAGTTATTTCCCCTACAATTTAACCTTATTCATGTTTATGACTGTACCAAAATAATATCTTAACTCTACTTTTTAGAACCAAAAATGTCCTAAATTTGATTTTAAAGATGATTAGTCTTAAACATATGCAATGAACATTAGCAAATATACAAGCTTTATTTTCACAGAACTCCAAACACTTCAGACTTTCTTAGTTGCCATTTCAGCTTATTTAGACAGATTTTATACCACTTTGATATTTATGCCTTTACAATCAAGATAACTATCGATAAGACAGTATCTCAATTTGATATTCAAATGGCCATTTTTATCAGATGTCACTTTCAAATAATATGAATTATAAAATCCCAAGTATCTTTACAATGAAACGAAGTGCTTGCTTACTAAATGAGGCAACCGTATATTTACAGCTTTCAATTGATTTTCAGCCACTATCAACTATAATATCAACCCCCCAAATTTTTTCATCTTTCAGAAGTTGTCATTGAAAGATAAATTGTCTTGATTGTAAACTTACATGTCTTACTTTAATCCTTTCAACTTTGTATCCAAATCGAAAGGGTTGGAAAATCTTACCCAAGTGGCTGTACACTGAACAAAAGGGAGGTAACTCTTGAAGACCTTTTATGAATATTGCATCATTAAAACTTCATTTTATGAAAATCAACAAAACAAACACAAATTATGCTTCAACATTTCAAAGGGCCAAAACAACATCAATTTTTACTTCCATTGTTGACAAAAACAATTGTCTTTTCCTCAATGTAATACCATGTCATGGCAAAGCTCAAATTATATCAAGGTTTGAAAAACAAAGGTGGTAGTATATTTTTCTTCGGCAAATATCTGAATTCCATTATTTGCAAAAGTAGTCATTAAGTTATTCATCAAGTGAATATAAATTATATAACCAAATACAACAGCAAGACCCAAACTGCAGTGTCTATCAGTTTTTGATAACAAAGGTAAAAAATATCTAAAAGATACAAACACAAAGACAAAAAAGTGTATTATTAATACTTGGCCAATTTTGATAAAATTGCTTTACAGAATAATGATTGGTTGATGATGATGTTTACAAACATGACACTTTGAGACTTCAACTTTTGACTAAGTCTGTTTCACACTATTGGGACCTTGTTGTAATGAGATTGATGGTTTATGACTACTGTTTGCAAAATCTAAAGTGGAAATTTGAATAAATACAAACTTTGAAAACTAGAGACTATCAAAACATCTCCGTTCTTCAATGACAATGGAATGAGGATATAAAATTACTATGCTTCATGAAAATGGTTGTGCTTGTCCCATTCAGTGGCGGATCCAGGAATTTTGAAAGGGAGGAATTCACCCAATTTACAGTTGATTTTTAAAAATAATTTCAAAAAGGGGGGTTTCGAACCCCACCTGGGTCCACCACTGCCATTCGACTCTGAATGAAGATATGAATGCATAAACATTGAAAAAATATCTTAACATGTAGCATATTTACAATATTCGTTTGACAAACTGTGTTAGCAAGTCTCTGTTAAGGCAATCAGGAAGTATTCATGCTGCTGTTGGGTATTCTCTTCACCTTACAACCAGACAATCAGGAAGGCCCTGAAGCCAAGGCAATGTCAGTACTATGCAGTCTCTTCCACAGCTTGATGAAACTCGCTGACAGGTGGGAAGCCATTGAAATACTACAACTCGTTTGTTATGACGCCGAACATGGGCGCATGCCTTGCATAGGTTCTGCCTTCACTCGGATGTCGTCGGCCGAACTCACAATGATGGGATGCGGCAACACCTTGATTCGATGGTGTTCGGCAAAGTTTGTAAGCGCCTCGTATTTTGATCTTAGGGCAGTCAGCTCCATCTTTACGACATCGTTCTCCCGCTGAAGTCGATCAACTTCTGACTTCAGCGATTCCTTCTCAACCTCGAGCTCTTCCTTCTGAGAGATGCGCTTCTCTCGACAGTTAGCCGCGTAGCCTCGGTTCTTGAGGGTGCGACGTCGTTGTTTGAGCTTGACGACATCGTCACGACACAGCCCCTTGAGCAGGCGGTTGAGTTCCTTCACAGAGAGCCCAACCAACTCATCGTCAGACAATCTGGCGGCTGCAGCAGAAGACGCCTCTTCAGACTTTATCTGGGATAAGAATATCTGCAAGAACAAGAGAGAGTATTTTACGTTCAAATCATAGATTAAATTGCCAGATACAAACACTGAAAGAAAAACAATTGTCACACAGCTCTCAAACTAAAGATTTTCTTGTGCTTTGTGAAATACATCACTGAAGTGCTGATATTTAGATACCAAGTAACTGATATCAAAATAACCCTGAAAAACATAAGCCTTTCATGACAATGACATAAAGTATTTTTAATTCAAAAATTACTTAATACTCAAAGACCAAAATTAGATTTTGAATAATTGTTGTATTGAATCCATGTTAGACATGCTTTGAATTTAATACAGTACACAAGCAAAAAAGAAGATGTGATGTTAGATAACTCAAAATTATAAACACCAATAAAATCTTAGTTAAAATCACTGCCATTCAAGCGTGTTGGTGTGATAAGAAAAGCAAAAACTTTCAACCTTTCTTCAGTAACCTTTATACCATATATATACATCAATAATGTTGAAATCATTTAGGTAAAAAATATTTCGTGTAAAATACATATTGCTTTGGATACAGTTTTTCAAGTAAACAGGTCAGTTGCAGGTCATAAAAAATTTCCTTTCACATTGGCGTGAATGAAATCTTAACAGTCAAGAGATAAGATACAATAAAACAGATAAGATATGAAAATGGCCAAAATCGCAGTACCAAATTTTCTGCGACTTCAGAGAAAATGTACAATTTATTTATTAACTTATTTATCTCAAACA
Organism: Phorcus lineatus; assembly: GCA_921293015.1. NCBI lineage: Eukaryota > Metazoa > Mollusca > Gastropoda > Trochida > Trochidae > Phorcus > Phorcus lineatus. The sequence continues at coordinate 33,860,380 of OV121082.1, forward strand.
TAAACAATAGGCAAAAATCTTTATCATTTTCCATGACTATATATTTGTCAAATCATTAGAAATAAGGAGATGGACAGAGGAAATAATTGACTGAGTTATATCAACCAAAGTACTAAGGGTGCAGGGTATTTAAGTTATATCAGTATATTGCAATATATAAACAACATGATATGCAGAGGTACACATTTTAGACAGGTATACATAATGGACACTTTAAAATGAACAATTTCCATCTTGAATTGCAAAAAAAACAAAGTATGGGATTTCATTGAAAGTTATAGAACAAAGTGTGAATGTTCAAAGTGAAAATTGTGCTAACTTGTCACCAGTCACTGACATATTTCTCTTTCCAAAACAAGGACAGTTGAGCATTCATCACTTCTCTCAAGAGAACACAGCAAATTTGAAAAGTATCAATACAACTCACTATGTATGTATTGCAATATGCCATTCTGTATTACAATTGCCCTAAGGAAATGAAATATTACTAACCTTGAATGAAAAACTTTATCATCAACATTGATAATGAAGACACATTTAACAAATATTTTATCAACTTATCCATCAGTGAACAATACTATGACAATCATTAAAAGGACAGTCCTATGCGGGTATTTTTTGTGGAAACGAAATACATAGAGATTATTACCCGAGGAAGTGTGTCATATGACTTTTACGAAATGAGTGCGAATTTTTGTATTACCCGAGCGAGAGCGAGGGTTATACACAAGTTCGCACGAGTTTCGTAAAAGTCATATGACACAATTCCGAGGGTTATAATTTCTTTATTACCGATTCTATTTCATTTAAAATACACGGAAAGCGGCCTGCTTTCTTTGCGGCGGCCCGCTTCAGCGACGTCACGAACAATGGTTTGATGACGTCACAGACGACGTAATACGGTAACTCGCGCTGAAACAATCGTTGCTTGGCAAAAGTGATATGTGCACATGTGCTCATATTGAAAATATGTCACCGCTTATGATTGCCCATATGGGTAATACAATGGGATATTCCTGTTTATGAAATTATGTTATTAGCACATAATTTATAATATAGCCCAATGAAACATGTTATGTGGGGGTATCAATTTGGTTGATTTAGATTTAACAGTAAGATGAATGTGTGCACACACTTGGTAAAATAAAACAAGAATGAGACATTAAGATATTCATTGGCGCCGGGAACGTGACAAGCTTTGCTACGGCATTACAAGGCATTCTTGATTAGTTTTAGCATAAATCATTTGTAAAAGTGTCGACATTTTATCTAGCCATACATATAGTTTATTTCCATAATGTTGTAAATTCCGTAAAAGCTAGCTCAGCACCTTTTATCATGTCATTTTCCGTGTAGCCGACAGGTCTATTTATTATAGATAAAAGATGAGACTCGTGAGAAAATACAACTCTCAGTGAATTGAGATTCACTTTAATCCTAAATGTCGAAACATGAATATTGAAAATAGTTTCTCCTGACCATCTTGAATTGAGGACAACATTATCTTTGAAATGAATTAATAATACCTATATGATTATTGAAAATATTTACTACTGAAAGTCAAAGAAATAAACAAATTACGATTTTGGAACATATAACTTATAGCTGTGAATATTGAAATTACTTACTACTGACAATCACAAATATAAATCCACAGCAATTTTGAAAAATATTTCTAAATATATGAATAATGAAGATATTTACTACTGATCGTCAGAGATATATAAACCAACAATGATCTATGAATATTTGTAAATATTTGGTACTGACAGTCACAGCTTTAATCAAATACGGATAATAAAATATATTTCTAATAACTATGAATAATGAAGTATTTACTACTAACAATCACTAACAAAAAACAAAGTTTAAAGAAAGATTTCTGATATCTATGAATAAAAAAATCATTTACCACTGAAAATTACTGATACTACCAAACAACAACTTTAAAATTGTTGTTCCAATAAAAATAAATAATGAATGTATTTACCACTGACAGTCACAGATACATACCAAAACAATTTTGAAAAGTAATTCAAACAGATATGAATATTGAATGTATTTACCATGTCTAGATCATGATGAGGGGCCATCATATGATTTATTGCCATAGTGGACAACATAAGTAAACATGGGAGGCTAGAGATAAGCCAAACTGAGAGAGGGAGAGAGAGACCGGACCTAAGAGACGGACACACACTGACCTCGCATCACGCTTACTCAGCAGTTTGTTAATACAGCTTCCTGGTATTGCGTCAGTAAAGGATGTGGCACCCTCATGAACATTACAAATCATTTCCAGTCCTGGAAAATGCTGACTTTTAAAGTATGGGCATCAGAACAGTCGGCCCTGGGAAATATGACCACAAGTGTGTGTCAGTTTGTTTATAATTCATGTCTACTTAGTAAGACATGATTAAATTTAGCAGATGGTCAACAGTTCAGCTTCAGACTTGCTGAGGTTTTTTAATCTGGACTGCCTGTCTCTCACTGTGTTAACTAACTTGGTATTCCTTGGACTGGTATTTGTTGCTTGGCAAGGCTTCAATTCAAGGTATATTTTAATGGAGCAGTAGTAAGTTTTTTGTAATTTGATTTTTCAAATTTTTCCCAATAAACATTACTTTATGACAAATATATTATCTTCAGAGGGTCAAACATTTTAATACTCAACCCTATCATCAGTTGATGAAGAAGCAATTATCAAGAATCAAGCATAAACAACTGATGCTCAATTTATTGCAAACATTTATTAAGGACTATCTGTTGAGCTTATCAATTCTAAAGCATACTGAGCTGAATATTTCCAGGAGTCACATCTCAATAATTAGCATAGAAATTTTCCTAGTTCAATAAATTACTGCACTCATAGAGAAATCCGATTTACAACCTACAAAGCTGCCACAGAACTACAATATTGAATGTTTTAACAGAATCCCTATCTGCAAGCCAAATAAATTAATTACTGCAACTAAAATTACATGATTTTATTACGATTATTATCTTACCATGACCTTTAACAATTCTTTAAACTGTTTTAATAAATATCATGTCATTTAAAGTGTCTGGGCTATGATGACCCTAAATTAGGATTACCAGACAATGTCACGCCACCTGAAGGTACTAAATACACAAAGACAATAATATTCCGGCAAAAACATCACAAGTTGCCTTTATGTCTTTGTCTAGCACAGACCGATGCCAGCCATTGGTTGAATACCGACCATCTCTACTGGCAAGAGTGACATCATCTTGGGGCAAATATTGATCCCATTTCTATTGCAGACATAAAATACTGTCTTATATTTCCTTAAATTTCTTTTCAATTCTTTCCTATACCTGTTATCACTTCATATAAACTCTGAATACCTCCTCATACAAAATCTTAATTTCACAAATATATCTTTTAAAAAGATATCTTTTTAATTTTTTCTCCACCAACCCATAAAACACACACTAAAAATTTGAAAACAAAAAGTAAATTATTCAATCTATTGAAAATTTTGTGTGAATCACATGAAGCATTTTAATAAATGTAAACTCCTTTGTCAAATTAAAAATCTTTTCAAGCATTTCATCCATCAAACATGAAATATTCTGCAAAAGCAAAAAAATAAATAATTCAGCATTTGTGGATTTCATGTTGCCGATAACAAAGCTACAAGTTGCCATTTTCAAAGCTGTTGCAGCCGATATTCCGTCACAACAAAGGAGCCCGTTTCGATGACATCACCGCGAGTCAGAGCGAAACATTGATCCACCTTCCTTGCTATTGATTACTCATACATAGCGTGGAATCGTCCAGCCGCAACTGGTCTGTATGCGATCATGTACTTCCTTTGTCTGAGGTGTCGCATCCTTAGACAGCTCAACAAGCCAAGGCGAGACTGAGAAATATAACAGATAAGGTTATTGTTAGCGATTCATCACATCTGATATGCTATCTTCGCTCATGCCCTTGGGACTTGACATGACTATTCACTGACATGATGTATTCAAATCTTGCATAAATTATTTACTTTCTTTCGCTCTTCTTCTTTGGCTTGATTTCGCTGAGTTTTCAAATGGAACAAAGTTACGGGGATGGATGAATTATAAAAAAGTTATCACATGCAAAAGGTTTAAATGAATATTATTTTACTATATATACTTACTATATTTACTTTTATATCATTTTATCATTATACAATCAATTATTCAAAACAGTTTTGAAAATTAATTTAGCAAAATAACATTGCAAAGATATTTCTTTACATCAAGTAGTATTATATCTTAAGAGATTTGCAACAAACAATTTTAAAGTAAATTTTTGTCAAATAGAACATTGATGGCAACATATTCATTTCATGAAAGTCATTGGTCGTCCCTGTGTTAAATTTCTTTTCTTTCCAAACAACTATAAAATTCTTTCCCTCACAGTATGTCATTATTATCCTTTATGTTATTATTCAACAGTGTATCTGATACTTTAATCAAAGGGCTTTGAAAAAAGGACTTGACCTAGATTTCAGGACTGCTGAATCGGCAGTTATTTTAGGAAAGGGCCAGCCTTACACAGAGTTTCTATTGTAATCTACCTGGGTCGCTTCAGGTAAGGCTGGGTGTTCACCTGTGTTATACTGCTGAGACGGCAAACTCTCTCAGTTTGATCCCACAACATGCTGTGTCAGCAGTAAACAGACTGAGTTGTCTCCCTTTTGACCTATCCCAATTGTTATTATCATACTTTGACTTACATCTAGTGAAGATAATAAATGTTGAGTTATTGAGGTTATCAACAGAGGACTGGCAACATGCATTAATATTTTCTTTATTCCTACTTTTATACTACAATGATTCGCAACATGAACATAACACCTCAGAGTGGTAAATTTCCAGGAATAGCATATTTCCTCTAATTTTTTCAGCACTTCTTGACTTCCAAGCGCTTATAAGAGGCCTGGCACTCTTTTCTTATCTTGACTTCCAAGCGCTTATAAGAGGCCTAGCACTCTTTTCTTTAATAGAAAACAGAAAATAAATTTACTTATTCATAATGTGTATAAGATTTACTAAAAGAACATTAGTTTGATGGTTTTGACCTGGCGCAAATTAGACGCCTGGCGCTTATTTTCCCAACTATCCTTGACCCCTGGGGCTTATTTGAAGAAATTAAGACTTAACAGTATACACAAAGTCTTAAAGAAACACCCTTTGAGTTGTTGGAGAAACTTATGTCAAACTTTAAGATTTTATTTTATTGAGAAGTTTAATTGAAAAATGTCATTTTAGTGATAATCAGTTCAGGAAAGAGACAAGATAAAGTTGTGATGCTGATTGAAAGTCAAGAATTAATCAACATCTTACGCTTGTGTCAAAGCAGAAATCACGAGGAAAATAGTGGAAATATTAACATGATTAAATTAATTATCCAGGTGTTGTAGGATTTTTATAACTTAAAAATTAAAATGGCATTTTTGGATGAATATGCAAGATCTGTTGTATGAATTTCAATATAGTTGGTGTTGACACGTATAGAAGCCAAATAAAATACCTATCAAGTCACAGAGTGTCTCTTTAAGTATTGTGACAATGTTTATCTTTTTTTACTGTTGCATTTTATAGATAGCATGATATCAATTGGTTATTTATATTAAGAATTGAATGTAAATGACCATAAGGATAGGACATGTCATGTCTAAAACTATAAGTGATTTACCAGTATGCACGTGTATTCATTTCACAAACTGAAATTTCATATGGAAAATGCAATAAGACCTGATCTACAATAATTCAAGTATATTCTTACAATATCATAAACAAGGACTTAGTATTCAGTATTGTTTTTCATATAAAAACTTGCTTTTTACATAAAGAATTTGAAATCAAATCTCAATGTAACTTTACTGAAATATGGGTATTAGTCCAATCAAAACATTGAAAAAATATCAAATAAAATGAAAAGGAGACTGAAATTTCTTCATTTTCAGAAACTGCTCTCAAATCTTTTTATAGACTTAAGCTCTTATCTTATTTCAGGGTCTGGCTAACCCACTAGGTAGAAGTGAACACAGATCTAAGATGTCCACGAGTCAGGATTATCGTATTTGACGTTAAAAAGTGTAAAGAGGGGCGCTTATTAAAAGTGCTTTCCATAAACTAAAGATTATAAAAAGAACAAAATCGCCAATTTAATATGTTTAATATTGTTAAATGTTTAAAAGTTACACCTGCAAATATATGGAATAAAATGCCAGTCGCTTACATGCATGACTAAACTTGAAACGCAGCTCCCTGGCTAACTGCAGAAAGGGCAAGACTCACGTTTTAACTTAATTGCCAAACTTTATAACAAAGGGCAAGTTATGAGAAGGAGGCTCTTAGTATTTTGTTAGATACTCTTAGTATTTTGGTAGATACAAATGATAAGGGGTACTTATAGGGAGAGAGTGCTTGTTGCGTTGAATATGGTAAAAGTTTTCTGTACTTGAAGCCTGTTGTCATGACTGTACCAAAATTAAGGATGTGTCTTTTTAAAGAAAGATTTCATATGTACGATTTGAGAACTACAAAGATGATGACAAGAAATAACAACATAGCCAATCTTTATTGGTTCAAAATACTTAAAACCAAGTCAAACACATTGCTATGGAAAGGAAACCTTGAGCCATTGGCTCTGTAGCTCATCACTCTTATAATGACTTTCACTAAAAAAAAGTGCACAGATTACGTGTTGGGGTCAAATTTCAACGACAAAAAGTGGTGGTTTCTGCAAATGAACATCTCGATGCTTATCACTTAGCATAGTGACAATAACCAGGGAAAAAGTCGAGATTTATGATTGAAAACCCAAACTGGTGAGGCAAATGACTCAAACGTAATTTTGGAAACTTATTTATGGCAGACATGAGAAATATAGGTTGGTAGGCTTTGAAGGTAGTTTAACTAATAAACATGTAAATGGGACCCTGAATTTCATCTTCTTAACCTTTATATTTATTTTAATTTACAATCTAAAACAAGAAAATGTCATAATTTTGCCATTAAAGAGATAAAGATGCAACCTTAGATACACGATTTGAATTTACCTCAGGTCGTACGACATTTTAACTCTATAAAGCCACATACTAACTTCATGAAACATGCTCTGTGTCACTTTAAATGAATGAGTGACCACTACACAAGATTTGTATCTTGAGTAGTTTGCTTTAGAAAACAAGACAAAAATGGTTTAAAGGGTTGTCCTGATGCAACTGAATTGTCACGTTATGGACACAATAGCTTCAAGTGTATTAGCCTTGGAAACTCTCCTAATAATTCAGCACTTAATAATATTTCAATTCTTGAAATTGGAGACCAAAATTATATCAGTTACAAATTTGAATACCTAAGGCCAAGTTTTCAAACGATAAAATCAAAATAAGTTTTCCAAAAATGAAATGGGCTTTGGTCTCATGCTTACTATAAAGTTGAGGGCAAAACGTGACGGATACGCCTAGTCTATTTATATAATATATATATTAGTTAAAACCTTTGTACAGTACATGTATATTCAGAGGTGAAGACTGTGCATTATCTTATCAGACACACATTGAATGGTAACCTAGATCTCCATTCACAACAAACATGAACTTCATACTAGTCTTACAAAATAACTACTCATATTTCATCATACACCTGTCATTCAAATAATGGAAATCTCATCATCTTCATCTTAAACAACACAACATCTTTCATGACATCCTTTATTTCAGCAAAATAAACAAAAATGCAAGTGAGTAAGATTAATTTACAAATAAGCATCTCTTAAGACAATTTTACTTTACAAAATTATCTTACGCTACTTGTAACTGGGACTCATTTCTTAACATCATCTTTTTTATACGATTTATATGATTTGATTCATATCACAAATAAATAAGAATGTAACATTTCAAAGCATAAAGGAAAGAGGGCCGGAAAAGATCCACTATTCACTTTCTAAAAAATCCACAAAATATTTGTTTCTTTTCCAGGTGTCTCAGTCATCTTTTAGAAAGCAGATTTTTTAACACAAATCATATTTAAAGTTAAAAGGATTGCGAGAACTACTAGTTCCCCCTTCCTTGAACATATGAATAAAAAGTTGTTCTTTTCATAAGCTTATTGACTTATGTAAAAGAGGGCGTGTGGTTGTCTATTGCCATACATGAGTCACAAGTTGCCTTACTTCCTTGTCAAGACAACCCAAAGTCGACATCTAATAATACCCGTGACCATGAAATATTTATAGAAAACATCTGATATGATTACTTAATAACATAGTTTGAACTTTCCGATCAAAAATTTTTCGGCAGGAAATACCAAGTAAGAATATATGAAAATAAAGCAATAACGAAAACATATTAATCTCTAAAAAGTATGACCATAATATTTATATAAGACATCTGATGGTTATCATCTGAAGTGAGAAAATGAGAAATGAGAAAGTAAAGAAACATAGGGAACAGAGCGGAATCATCTTACTTAAACTCATATAAAAGTATGAATTTTTTCTCAATTTGACATATATTTTCTTTAAACCCTTTTATATTTCCTGTTATGCTACTTTATTCAGTAAAGGTCATTTAAGTGAATTAGTACCAACAGGACAATGAAAGGTTGAAAAACTACACAAAAGTACAAGAAAAAATAGCCAAACACAAATCTTTTCTCTAATCTTACTACTGGATACTTTGAAGTTCTGAACTTCTTTATGATGAATATCAATTCACTATCTTGAATTATGTAAACCAATTTTAACCTTTTTCTATAATGATTGATTACAATGCTTACTCTAAAAATACTGAAATTTAAGTATTTTTGTGTTGGCTAAGTTACAGATCCCAGTTCAAAACCAGTCAAATATGTACATAACAAAAAAGTCAAATAGAGAAAAGAAAACAACAATGATTTTATAATGTCATCAATTACAAATTACTATAAAAAACATCATAAAACTAGCTTTTCCGAAAAAAAATTCTTTATCAATAAATGACAATTTCATTGAGTTACTTTTCATGCATGTTTTCTATTTTGAAAATTATTTTCTCTTCAATAAAGCGTTGTTTTTTATTGACATGACTATGAAAAAGATTGATGAATTGAAAAACCAATGTAAGTTTGAAAGCAATACAATCAGTTTTGATAACACTGTACAAGGGCAATAGCTAAATAAGTTTTAATCTTTTTAATAGTTTTTTTTCGCTTAGATACATGTATCCTAAAAAAATTAGAAAAAAAAGAGATGAAGTCATCGTCCAAGTAAATATAATTCTGAACATTTTCCACTAATCAGAGTAGGGCAATAAAAAAATTTCACAGACGGATGCACGGACAGAGATTAAATCTGTTTATACCCTTTTGACTTCATGGCAGCGTAAAAAATTCCCACAACACTAAATATATATTATTTTAGAAAAACAAAAATGAAGTAATCAAATTTTTTCCAAATAGTGTCAATTTCATCTCCAAATCAGAGTGAAATTGACATGGTATTGAAATTCACGATGCTCAATACAGAGGGATAAAGAGTGAGACAGCTTGCAGGCAACATGCTATATACAATCCAGCATAACATAACATCAGATAACATTTCTCAAGTTATTGTCTCACTATAATCAATAAGGGCAGGGAAAGAAATTAGATGGCTTTTGTGTGGAATGGAAATTTTATGAAATCACCTTAAAAGGTTTTCCCCCTAAAACCTGATATCAAATTGTACCTTATTGTAAAAAAAAAGGATCAAACATCAAAATGTTTCCATATTGAAAACAATTTTCATTATTTTTAAAAATCATTCAATAGTAACTTTAATCATTCAAAAGTTACAGTAAACAAATCTTTAAATTCTATTGGTATAAGTCTTCTCCACACTGTTGAGCTGAATTTATTTTGTAATTGTTGTGTATTTTGGTAGAACTGTCACCTCTTTTAAATTGTAGTATTGAAGAATTTTTCAATCAAATGATTCTACAAACTTCAAAGCATCTTGACAGAAGGTAAAATTTCAATGCTTGCAAAAGCAAAAACAGATATTCAATTTCTAACAAAAAAAGGATAAAGTCTCTTCATATAAACCTCTTTTGGGGAATATACAATTAATTTGTCTGATTAAAAATATTTATTTGAGTAAGTACCAGCCCAAAATAAAAAAGACGCAGATCTTTGTTTCTTTGGTAAATTTCAAAATGAGAATATAAAAGAGGAATAGATGACATACGGTAATTATTATTTTTTTTATCTCAATTACGCATTTTATTGAGAAAATCAAACGGATGTTGAGTAATTCAATTTCAGTCAGATTTCAAATGTCAAAAATCAAGAAATGAGAAAATTATTCCAATATAAATAAAACAGATTTTTTTCTTCCTCATAATAAAAAAACTCATACTAACTCAAAAGAAAAATAATGTTAATTTATATATCTGAAATTTAATTCTAAAGAGTTCAATGAAATTCAACTGATCATGACAAAGAACATTCCTTTATGCAATGTGATGATTTTCTTTTCTTTCAATAGCCTAAGCACCGAGTTACATTCAACCTGTACTGTACTAAACAAGAGTCAGTTGGTTAATGAAGGACTAATCAATGATTGTGTCTGCACTAAAAACTCTCAATCCTTTGTCTTTATCCATTACACTCCTCGAATTATTGATGAAAATAAACAAAGAAACAGGTACTAAAAATAAAGCTGAAACGACACAAATGAATAGCATTACTACAGAGCTAAAAATAACTCATGGCGTATTACACAACAAAGTTATAAAAGGCTGATATTTTGTAAAATAAATGAACAATTAACATCATTGATAGTTGACTAGACTGGGAATAATCGAACGTGAAAGAATTTTAATCGTGCTGACGCGAGAATTTCTTCCAACAGGGGGAATCTTTTGTTTGAAATGGATCATGTGACCACGATCCTTTGTTATTGGGGTCACTTCTGCGTTGCTTCAAAACATTCCATACATACGAAGAGAAATTTGCCTGCTACTTGTTGTAAATTACTTAAAATCATACATAAATAAACACAATATAATTACAATTCATAAATGACAAAATATTTAGGTTTCTAGAACACGGATATTGCACAATATAATTCATTGAGAAACCCGCAACGGGCCACCATGTAAACACGAAGTGGAAAGTTCACTATGACACACATCGTATGACCGAGAAAATCGACCAAGAAAAACGCAAATTTGAATCAATATGTGTCTTAAATGATCAACTGAACAATAAGAAATGGGTTGTAATTAAAGTCAACAATGAGAGAGTAACGGTAAACCCGAAATTAAAGCCGTTTAGATCGAGCATGGGAGAACAGATGAATGCGCAACACGCATGCCATAGTTGCACGAGGCAGGTCACAATACAAAACAAAAACACGAGTTCATTGGATATTGGGGCAAATATTGAATTATTATCACATCAAATCATCCAGCTTGACAGATAATCGAGAGAAAAAGAGTTACAAACACTTTATTTCCACATTTAAAGCCCAAAAGGAGAGAAATTGCTATGTGCGCAATAAGTGGTGTTACCCAAACAGGACATAAACAAAGACACGCCACGCTTACAATGCAAGTGACGGACTTCGCCTCGACTCACATACCTTTTTGCTCATATTCCGTCCACAAAAACGTCAAAAATGGTTCCTTTCCTCTCAATCCAGGTAGAATATTGTATGTTTTCCCTTGTTGATACGATGTAGGGAGTCCCTAGATCCTTGGTTTACGATATCTAAGTAATTACGTAGTTCACTGGTTGAACCTACGCCAGTGTTTGGCGCGCTCTCGTATCGTGTTGATGATTCAGCATGCACTCAATGACCCGTGCTTGTACTGACTCAGCAATCTCGCCGATCACAACACTGCTCTTACGGGGGATCTTCACTGAAATATATTAATGTATATTTCTCACGTCGTTAATCTATTCACACATGACACATATATATTGATAAAGTCTTTGTTGAAATAAAATCGTTGATTATCCACTTCCGATATGTATTTGACACTGTATATTATGTAGATCTATAGTTAAATATAGATCTTAGGGTAAGTGTCTACATAGAGGATATGTAAACACGCAGATCTTCTGATGATCTTGAATTGCGTATTAAACTGTTCTCTTCCGCAAACCTCCAAGGCGTAGATAAATTACATGTATTCAACAGTGCCAGTTCAAGAAATGTAAATTGTTATTGTTCTATTCTGTTTGATATAGCATCTATTTTAGGATTTCCGCATAAGTTAACCTTTCCGTTTTTGTCACCACTTTCCAGATTTGTCACAAAATAAATAACACCAGTTATATTTGCCCCCGGAGAAGTTCAATAAGCAGTTACATCCACATTTAAAACTTAATTAGTATCTTGTTTCCTTCGGAGAATAGTAACTTCCCTCCTTTTCTTAACGTCACAGTGGTCCAATGACGTCACATCAATGGCGGTGACGTCAAGCACTCATATGTCAACTTTCCCACGGCTGTGTAGTTTGTCCGCTACAACTTCTGTCAGCCGAGTTTTCAAATATACGCCAATCAATAGCATCTCGCTAGCCAAAGCTGCCAAGATAGTAAATGTCACCGACTTAGAAGGACCAAATGTCAGACAAACTACGATGACGTCATGTCATCGTACGCCGATTCATGTCTCTAGCGCTACAGTCTATTTTGGTTGCTAAACGATAGAATAGAACGAGCGATACTATTTCTACAGCGTTTGTTATGAAGTGGGAATAGTTAATTGACAACTGCAATGGAGCTCGTACGTAAATATTGCCAAAGGAATAAAATTGTTCTCTATTAGAATCTATTTCTTTTCATACTCATCAGTATCAATTTGACGAGGAAGTAAACACCGCCCACCTCTATTTTTGCAGGATTTCAACATTTGATATGTTAATAGAAAATGATTAAACTTTCAAACAACAATAATAACAGGGAAGGGTTATTTCTGAATAGTTAATCTATTATATCTCAACCATAAAAAGATAAAGAATAATCTCAGAATTTATCTTAAAATAAATCATAATCTAAAACAACTCAAGCGTATATTGTATGTAAACCCAGACCAGTGATCTTTTTTAATATATGACATTCATCAACAGATAAAGATGTTATAACAATTTATGCCTATTTTTATATCGAGTTAGGAAAATATGAAATTCTATTGTTTTTCTATGAATCATAAGTGATATTTCCCTGATTATGATTGTAATATGGGCCAGTGGCCTTTTACTGAATAAAATGTCTGTCTGTCTGTCTAATGGCGATAACAACGTTAACAAATGAAAAAGGAAAATAAAAACTGAAATGAAGGGCATCGAGCAATCGAAGGCGAATAAGCTATACGCCTAGTAAGTCATTAACAACGATGGACATCCAGCACCGGACAATCACTGTTAGATTAGATTAAAATACAATTGTTAAGCAACTTGTAATTCAAATGGATGGTGATCGAATTCGCAAACTGAAAACTGATCTGAAAAGGTACTGTCTGCTATTATAAAAAAAAGTGATGCTGACAAAAGTACCGATATGATAAAAAAAATTTGCCTTTTCGACCTCAACTATACGACTTACTGTTCATCGTGTTAAGGGGATTAAACAAGTACCTTTTTAGCCTGATGATAAACAAAATAATGCTGACAAAAGTAGTGAAAATGATTTAAAAGATTGCCTTTTCGACCTCAAATATACGACTTACTGTTAACCGTGTTTAGGGGAATAAACAACTATATATATATATATATATATATATATATATATATATATATATATATATATATATATATATATATATATATACCTTTTGTAGCCTGATGATAAACAAAATAATGCTGACAAAAGTAGTGAAAATGATAAAAAAAATTTGCCTTTTCGACCTCAGATATACGACTTACTATTAACCGTGTTAAGGGGATTAAACAACTAACTTTTTTAGCCTGATGTTAAACAAAATAAGCTGACAAAAGTACTGAAATGATAAAATTAAAAAATTGCCTTTTCGACCTCAGATATACGACTGTTAATCGTGTAAAGGGGATTAAACAACTAACTTTTTTAGCCTGATGTTAAACAAAATAATGCTGACAAAAGTACTGAAAATGATAAAAACAAATGCCTTTTCGACCTCAAATATACGACTTACTATTAATCGTGTTAAGGAGATTAAACAACTACCATTTTTTTAGCTTGACACGGATTTCATATACTACCACCGAATGTCTATTTATAAGTAAAAATATGAAACACTTAAAACAAATACATGGGTGTGATATATATTTTTGAAACAGGTAATGACCGTTTTGTCGTCTCTGATTACGTAATCCTGACCTTTTTAACGCGATATTTACACGTCCATCAATCATACATAGGTCATATCATGATCATCTAGTTAGTTACCAGTCAATCGACATATTCTTTTGAAAATTGAAAAAAATTCAGTTTTGAGGATGCAAATCGCAGCAAGACACGCTGTTAATGAATTTTCAATAATCTAAGAATATGAAGGAATATTGGATATTTTACTTGAACTTAGATATTGAAATGACCAGGCCTCTCATTGTTAGATTATCGACAACAGTAAAGGTGTGTTTGTGCGGACTAAAATGCTTTAATAATTTAATGATTTAATATGTTTACAATTTCGGTAGCTCTCTTGGTAATTACAAAACTTTATTTAACAGTTTGACACACTTTTGTTTGTTTTTGTTTCAACATTCTTTGACCTTCTTTGCATATTCTTGATGGTCGTTTTATATTTGCGTTGTTTAAAAAAAAATCAAGGTGATCACATAAAATTTTCTCTCATAAAACCCTCTTTAGACATGTCTTGCAATCAAACATAACAATTTCTTTATAAACTCTTCAAAAAAAGAAACTTGATGCGAAATTGATTTGTTCGAAACGGGTAAATTTTTGTCATGATACGTACGTACATACCTGTAATTTAAAGAAAGGCTTGCTCAAAAGTGTAAATTTACCAAAAACAATGGCCCAAAAAGTTTACGTTGTGTTCAGGGACGAAAACGAGCGATTCGTCCAAATGCATTTTCTGCCAAAGCATGTGCAGCATGGGATCATGAAGGTTTACATGCAGACACGTCTGCTTTAGGGGTATAAAAAGCCATATCAGCCGCTGTTCATTCAGACTACACAACATCGGTACAGCGACCTGAAGAATGCCAAGACTGAACAGAGCGCAACGCAACAACGCTATCGGCAGACTGCAAGCAGGAGCGACGCAGCGAGATGTTGCAACACACTTTGGCGTTTCCAGACAGACCATCTCTTCATTGTGGACCCGTTTCAACACCCGAAACAGAGTTGATGATAGGCCATGGTCAGGCAGACCAAGGGTGACTACTCGGGCCCAAGATCGGTACATCCGACTGCTCCACCTTCGGGAACGCACCAGGACAGCAACGTCAACAACAACGCAGATACCAGGCCTGCGTCGAATTTCCGACCAAACGGTACGCAACAGGCTGAGAGAGGCTGGACTTTTTCGGTTCGACGTCCCGTTTTAACGCAACGTCATCTGGCGGAACGTCTCCAGTGGTGTCAAGAGAGGATGAGATGGGCACGTGCAAGGTGGAGAACCGTTCTCTTCACTGATGAGTCCCGTTTTCTACTTTGCGAAGTGATGGACGAGCACGTGTATACCGACGTCGTGGAGAACGTTATGCTGCCAACTGTGTTCAGGAGGTTGTCCCATTTGGAGGTGGAAGTGTCATGGTGTGGGCCGGGATTAGTCACGGTGTTAGGAAACCCCTTGTGCATGTTGTGGGTAACCTCACAGGAGTACGGTATAGGGACTTGATCCTACAACCTTACGTTATTCCTCACGTCAACGTCCATGGTGGTCTCTTTCAGCAGGACAATGCTCGACCACATGTTGCACGTGTTTGTCAAGACTTTTTACAGCGTAACAATGTCCAGATATTGCCATGGCCAGCCAGGTCACCAGATTTGTCACCAATTGAGCATCTCTGGGACGAACTGGATCGACGTGTGCGCAGTAGGAATCCACCACCCCAAACACTTCCAGGACTTCTTGCAGCACTCCAGCACGAATGGCTGAACATTCCACAGGCTGTGATTGACAACTTGATTGCATCCATGGGTCGTCGGTGCCAAGCAATAATCAATGCCAATGGTGGCCATATCCGATACTGACATTTGTGCACCCCTGTGATGTTGAAACATTTGCGCACCTGTGCATTTCAAGATCATGCTTATTCTGAATAAAGTTTACTGAACAGAGATCTTCAAACAGCGTTTTAGTTTTCACTTCAATTTTTAACTTGCATCTGTGGTCTTTATATTGAACTTTGAAAGTCAGTGTCAAGTTTCTTTTTTTGAAGAGTATATATGCTTTGTTATCTGGTTTACTTTGTTTCGCCTTGGACAAGGCACTTCATCCACATTGCACTCAGTCAGCTGTCAATTGGGTGCCTGAATACGGGATTTATTGACCTATATGTCGCGCGAAGCGCTTAGTAGCAGCATTGCAAGGACAATTCGTTCATGGTAATAAATGTTCAGCGCTTTTAGCATGTGCCTTGTACATGGAAAAAGCGCCATACAAATGCACATTTATTTATCTTTATTTAAATTTCTTCGAAAAAAGGCATACTATCTCTTTATCTAGAGCAAAATATTAATTGTCAGTTAATTTCCCCAGTAGCTTGTATGACTGGCACACGGAAGAGAATATATATAGGGAACAAATACACGATTCATTACTTTTATTTATTTGTAGTGTGATATCAAAGTCACTATAGAACGTCTTTTACTTTTAAAGGGTTCTCAAAACATAAAGTGCTTCGATGTCTTTAAGTATTATGGAGCAGTAGTACGTTTTTTGAAAATTTCACTTTCAAAAATTTCCCCAATAAATATAAGATTATACCAAATATGTTATCAGAGGTAATACATATCTTTAACGAAATCACATTATTTATCTATGCTATTATCCCTTAAATATATGCGCAAGAAATGTTTGACTATAATCATGTTGTTCAGAAGACAAAACTTGCGTCCCATCCCAATAGTTCAATATTAAATCATAATACTTTCTGTCACATTTCTATGACCATTGAAACCTTATTCCAGGAAGCTAGACGTAATCCTTACTTATAAGCGACATAAAACTTTAGAAATGTTGTACTTTGAAATATCATAGCAGGAATTAAGAGAAAATGTCAGCGAATCACGCGGAAGAATGCCCGGAAGACTCATATATGGAATGGCGTGAGATTACGGAAATAGCACAACTTAAATAAATTGTATCGGCGATGTTAAGGAAATGTCCATTTTGTACTTTATTTTCAAAGTTAAAGCAAAACCTGAACGATATAAGATAGGTAAACAAATAAAGCAACAATTCTAGATATACGATATTTGAAGTGACTTGAAAGATACTTACGTAATTATTTTCAGCAACATTTTATAAATGGTTTTTTTCCCCACTTCTTTGAAAATGACATTTACAATGAATGCTCTGAAGCCACAACAACCCCCACAATGCCTTTTTTATGCATAATGACCTGACATTTACTAACTTTATTATTTTTGCATCTTAATGACATTTGATGAATGGTTTTTAAAAGGTTTAGAAAATTTAGAATTGAGTCCACAACAACCCTCACAATGTGTTGATATATGCACAGTGGATGCTAAGAAGTTATTTGAAGGGTTTTCGACCAGGAATCCACCCTGCTTCATCAGCGTATATGAATCCGCAGCGCTCTGTCAATACCCTGATATCCTTCGGGTTAATGATTCGTATGGCTCTAACTATAACCAGTCAGAGCGGCAGTACCCGGATGAAGGATCAGTAACTGTTGAGCTACTTTCTTCATGCCTCATGCATAGAGGATAGTAAACGACCTTCCATTTAATACCATTTTTATCAAACGAGTTAATGATTAAGTATAAAGTTTAGAATTCTTTTTATTACTTGACCTCAGTAATCAAGCATGATTACCGAAAGTGTACTGAATGAAACATTTCCTCGACTTGGCCATCATTGTGACGGCGGTGCTAACATTGTGACGTCACAACCACACAATATAATCATGACGTCATACGTGCAGCGGTATTACACTTAATTGGCTGAAACAATAGCATGCTAACCATTAGATAACCAGCCGTGATCGCTACGAGGCATATGTGCTGATGGATATCAGCGTATTGAAGGAACCCTGCGGATTCAAATACACGCTTATGTAGCAGGATGCAGGACAATTTCTTGCAAGATTGATCTACATTTAAGATGATAAGTCCTTTCAGTGTTTGGATTGAACATTATGACCTCATCCGTATTGTTAACGTCAAAAGCATTCGTGAAATACGACCCTATTTTGAAGGTCTTGTAATAAGGGATACACATAGCAAATGTCAGAGACCAATTAAACCAATGATCACAGACCAATTAAACCAATGATCACAGACTAATTAAACCAATGATCACAGGCCAATTAAACCAATGATCACAGGCCAATTAAACCAATGATCGCAGACCAATTAAACCAATGATCACAGACCAATTAAACCAATGATCACAGGCCAATTAAACCAATGATCACAGACCAATTAAACCAATGATCACAGACCAATTAAACCAATGATCACAGACTAATTAAACCAATGATCACAGGCCAATTAAACCAATGATCACAGGCCAATTAAACCAATGATCGCAGACCAATTAAACCAATGATCACAGACCAATTAAACCAATGATCACAGGCCAATTAAACCAATGATCACAGACCAATTAAACCAATGATCACAGGCCAATTAAACCAATGATCACATACCAATTAAACCAATGATCACAGGCCAATTAAACCAATGATCACAGACCAATTAAACCAATGATCACAGACCAATTAAACCAATGATCACAGACCAATTAAACCATAGAGAGAAGGAGAATGTTGGCCTTCAGTTCAAAAGGAGAGAGTGAAGAGCTGTTATACAAGGGACGTTACACTTGGATTATTCAATAAATACATGTTTGATATGTGCATCAATGATGTACTATGACACTGCAATTGTTCAGAAAGATTGATGATTTGCTTGTGGGAAGGTCTTCTTTTGCAACAATTAATGTCATTCAGATGCAAGCAAACCTTGCAAGCCAGGGGCGGTATTTATCAAACAACTTAGTCAGAGCACCGAGGGAAATCATTCCGTAGCTCAATCTCAGCTTGCACTATTACGGAGATGCAAGAACCTTTTTTCAAGTTAGAATGTTGAGGTAAACCTTCACATATAGACACTAGATCAACCCACAGAATGGTGAATGACAATACTTAGAGGGGCTTGTATGTTGTTGGGGCCAGATACTTCACAACTGGTGTTATTTATCTCGACAGGTAGTGGTTGTTTACGAAAATTTACATATCAATGCTTATCACTTAGCATAGTGACATTATCATGAAAAAGTCTAGATTAATGATCCAAAACCGGACAATGGCGCGCGCCAGACTCATCGATAAATATAGATTGGTATTGCCTAGAAGTTCGTTTAACTAATATACATGCATATTATGTATATTTCGACTTCTAAGAATTTATAATGCCGTTGTTAAATACGAATTATTCACTGATTTTTTAAATGAAATATTCCTACTGTTATTTGTAGAGGATGTCATTGTAATATTTTTCATGTTTTGAAGACAAATGAGCATGAACAAAATCAGAAAGGGGCGTGGCATTCTTGACAAATATATTTGGATATCTTATTTCCAAGTACATTGAATGACTTATATCAGACAAATAGTAAATCTTATTTTATGTCAGTGTAAAGCGATCAGTCCAAAGTACATTCCTACATTTCTTCTCACGTCATCTTTGAGACAAGTGGATGGTATTCTCCGTTATTTCCAAAGTGAAACTTTATCGATCTAATAAAATATGTCTGTACATCTCTCATCGCCTGCTGATTCATAAGAAACGTGCGCATCGCACAACTGTAGGTACTCACGCCGCCTAAATGGTTTCATTTTTCATTACTCATTTCGAAACTGATTTAACCAAAAACTTCGTTTACAAGCAATCAGAATATTATCCTATAAATTAGTATTTTTTAAAAGAGCTACGGTCGAGTCTTTACAAAGAGAAATGAGATCCAAAGCTCTTTCTCGTCCTTTCACATGTACTTACATTGACTTGTTGTTTATAGTTTTTAATCTTCTTCCTTAAATTTCACTTTACGACCACATGACATTTCAACAATCTTAAGTATTTGAATACTTAAACCATTAAAACCGACATTTCACGTTTTATATATTTTTCACAATTCCTCATCAAGGTAATTGGTGAAGTTTTGAAGAATACCTCTCTTTATCGTTTTAATTTTCTTATGAGATACATATGTTAATTGCAGTTTTATTTCACAAGTACAGCTCAAATGCAATGAAATATTGCAATAATTAATAAAGGGAAATGTTATCGTGAGTATGTGGGCTGTAAAAGAGTACGGAACATAACGTGATGTAGAAGCATCAGTTTGAAGGGAAACGCGATTGAAGGACTACTCAAATGTCGTTGTAATAGTAGTGCGTGATATAAAAAATGGCACACATACATTTATTAGTAGATCTTTTACAAAAAACATATTTGACCTTACAAATAAAAAAACCCCAAGATATAACTTACTTTTTAAATCTGATAGTTTGACCTTTAACATTTCAAGGTATATCGAAATGTTTAATATTTAAAGTAAATCGGATTTTAAAAAACCCAAAACTTTTGCATATTTTAAAATAAATAAGGTTATACTGTCTTTATTGTTTTACTAACCTAGGACTGTTTTCTCTGAGTGTATTTGGATATTCTGTACATGTAAGGTGATGAACTTTGATGAACACGATTTAGGTTCCAAATGGCGGACACTTTTTGTATTGACATTGAAACCACGTTCATCGCACCTGGGCTTTGCTGCTCCTTATTAGAATACCTCCACTCTTTGGAGGGGGTTGATAATTTTTAAAAAAATGAATTAACAATAAATGTAATGAGCCGTAGTTGGTAAACTTACACTTACGATAAATATGAAAGTAAATCGGAGATTGGTTTTTACATATCTTTGACCTTAATCATAAACGTTTTTACACCCATTAATAAAAGAATGCACCCGATTTATCTTTTGAGGTATTTCGATGAGGAAATACTTAGTTTTTCATGCTTAGTAACCTAAAAGGTTTTGCTGTAAACAAAACTGAATTACATTGTTTGAGATTCTCTCTCTCTCTCTTTCTCTTGTTTCAATTAATTAAAAATGTTTATCTTTCTAACTACATTTTGCAAAAACCATACACTGGCTATTAACGTTATGAAAATGTGTCAATATAAACTTCCAAATATCCTTCGATATTAGTAGAAGTCTATTTTCGCATAGAAACGATATTAATTTCGAGTTCATTCTTAAACTTCATTAGACACGACAATAACATCACTTCCTTGTTACCCTCTATGTAATTCTGGTTATGTTACCCTTAAACCAAGAACACAAACGGTAACGTTACCGTCATCGCCCCTACCTTGGCATTAGCCCTTAGAATAGCTAATCTGACGCTTGGTTTCAAAATATCTGTCTATTTAGGAACTTTCACTGAGTAATAGAATACCTTAATGTTTACACGTAACCATTATGGTCGGGTTTCAGCCTCCCCCGTACGATGTCAAGGCCAAATGAACTAAATTCTTTGAGAATAACAATTAAAAGTGTTTAATGTTTTGCGCAGGTTGAATATTTTTGTGACTCACTGATTAAAGAGTCAGAGTTTGTATTTTAAAAATCGAAAATACTTTAGTACGATTTTTGAAATATTGTTGAATTCCAATTTTTTTCAAAATAAGGTATGAATAGATATTCCGTTTTTAAAAAAAATAGGTCTTTATGTAACAAAGAATTTTATCATCAAAAAATGGGGTGATTAGGCTTTACTTTATGTAATACATGATGACATACAAAGCATTTCAAGTAAACTGCCTCACTGACATTTTATTGCATGAAATGAATGATTAATGGAAACTTTCAGAAAAATTCCCTTCTTTGGAAAAGTTTTTCTATATTTCTTTTTACGGCTTGTAGAACAAAGGTTATGTAGCAATAGACAACTAAATGTTTGATTTAATATGACATGTCAAGACATAGATCCTTGAATAATGATTGAACGTTCACCAGAATAAGAAGTCGGGTGCGACTCTGAAATGCCAAAATTATGATATTGTGTTATTTTCACTGATTGTCAGAAAATGGCCATTTTAATGATAAGAATTAAAATTAAATGAATTCAGTGACCCCAAAATGTTGAATATTGTTTTGAATTTTATGTGAATTGAAAACATATCACTCGGCTTACACATTCATCCCCGATCAAAAGCCTAATTTTATTATTATATTTTCTTGTTGAGAGATTATAACACAGATCAATATATCAACAGAAGATGAATCACACTAATTCCTTAAACATGTAAACAAGTTGAATGAAGGCAATCTCACGTCTATTTAAAACAACTATATCAACACGAGTTCATTAAAGTAATCTTTAGAATCCCAATGCGATGATGTCATACCCAGGTGGCGTTATCATGCTTATGGCGTCACAGCAATGCGATGTAATCATTGGTGTGAACCAATTGTGATGTTTTGTTCTTGACGATGACAGGTCATTGTCTACATACAAAACATCATATTTTTCAATTACAGACGTCAACGCCAGTTTTTATTTGACCTGAGAAAACAGTATTGACCGAGGACGAAGTCTAGGTATTGACCAAAATCATCAGTCGATTGATTTTTTAAGTTTCGAATTAAAAACATTTATGAAAAAATAAAGTACAGCTGCGAACAGTTATTTGACTTTTCCTCGGACTCGGGGTAAGGTCACAATGATTTAATTTCAACTCTCACCTGACTGGCTCTCGGCCTATCGGATGGGCGGAAAAATAACCTCGCATGATAAATCTGGATCTCCCTAAATCCATATCTAGCTCCTGTGGAAAACGCTTTCTACTAACAACACCCATTAACAACTATCAAGTATAATCTTATTCCCTGTGTCTTACTTAAATAACGTATGAGTAATTGAAACACCAGGAGTGGTACACAGTCTAGTTTTCGATCAAAGTAGAAACATCCCTATATAATGTCGGTATAAGTATCCAATTATTACCATGGTAATTGTCAGCAACAGTACATATACATAAAATCTGTCTATTGATTGCGTTTTGACTATATGACTCAAAGTGACACACAGTATGTTTCATGATTTGTAATATGGATTTAGTTAGAGCCAAAATACCATATATAGAGATCAATCCCCGAGGAAGTGTGTCATATGACTTTTACGAAACGAGTGTGATAAACATTAGTATTCTGAAACAACCACTGCTCTCGTTAAAATTACACCGTTTATGAAGTTTGACATACTCTGTGCCCATTTAAAACCGCGGACTGTCATTTCAATCGACAACAGGATTTTGCTCTATCTGACAGTAGATCGGAATATTTTGAAACTCTTTTATTACTCGGCAGGTAAGGAATTATTCATTAAAAAATTATTCGGTCATATATATTAATTACAACACATCATCATCATCATAGTAAGTTTGTGAAACTATCAAATATTTTCTAGATCCTCATTTCTTTTTCGAAATTGAGTCAAGGTATATTATATCACATCAAGGTAATATATATCACATATTTAACATCAACATATGAACTTATCAAAGTTTTCTCATGTCCTTAACCAAACTGTTAAACAGGGACGAATTGAATTGCTAGATTCACATCTTTCAAGGTCCTTTTTAATTTTATTTTCCCAAATTATGTCATATATATGTCTTATATACGCCTATTAATTCCAATTTTTGTGTGTGAATAACTGAAACTAGAGGTATATAAGTCAACTAAATTAAAGCTTTTTAGCAAAGATTTGACATCCTATTCTGTACAACCCTACTAAAAAGCAGTAAGCGTTTGAAATGAAACTTTTAAAACGTTATTAAATAGAATAGAACATATATGGTTTAACTAACGAATCTGTAGGTAGATAGATAGTATCCTAATTTTTTCAATGTGTAGCTCATTTAGCACACACATATTTATAAGAAATGTTGAAATATTTTTAATACTAAAGTCAACTGATATCTAATTTTAAAGTTGACAATGAGTCATTGCTGACACGCCTCCATTGCTAAGTCATAAAAGTTGCTGACATACAATATAACCTGTTCCAGACATTTAAAGGCACAGTAGCACGCTCCCTTGGAGAAAAGGGTTATATTAAAAGTTATCCTCAATAAAATGTGTCCTTAAAAACGTATCAAATTAAGCTACGCAAATACATTTCCCTGAATAAAATGAACAAAGGGTGTTTAAAAAATGTAAGCATGTAGTTTATGAATGCAGTATAACACAACTCGTGTTCTTTACAACCGGATCCAATATTGACAGTAATGTATCTCAAGAAGTATTTCACTTTAACGATGATTTATTTTAACTTCTATTAGTAATTTAAATATTTTATCAGCATTGTGGATTATGGATAGGTCGTGGAAACTTGCGTGACTCAGTTCCATTTCCTCAAGAGAATTTGTAATGTATACAATGGAATCTTAAGAGTATGGTTATGTATTGTGCTAAGAAAAGTTAGTATAAAAATAAACAGTTAAGATATTTGTTAAAGGTCTCTGTTTATAACAGAGCTTTTAAAACCAAAATAGGATAATTTATTGTATAATTAACATCAAACACTTTAATCTTTACCAATAAAGCATGAAGAACAATATTTATTATGGTAGAAAATGTCTCGTAGGTTAGTTACCCTTGTTAAAATGAAACCAAATGAATACTCAGACCTTTTTGACAATGAAAGTAAATTCAGGAATATTTTATTGTTGGAAATAGTTTAGTCATTTTAGCTGTCCGACCTTTGTAACCATTACCTTGCAATGAAGAAATATCTGTGATTCCAAAGATTTCTCTATCGGCAAAAGTAGTAACACACTATTACTCATTACTGCACCAAGGTAAAGTGATAAAAAATTCCTGATATTTATTTGTAAAAAAGTTTGGAGGTTCCACAATAATTTCCATTACGGTTTTTTTGTCACACCTTTCCAAATGTGGAATGCATATTGTCTTTCAAAACCCCTAGATGTGATAAACAATGATTCATATTTTAAACAGACAGGCAGATTAAATTTCAGCAAATGCCCATCGGAAATAGAATCCCTCATGCCTTTTCTCATAACTTCTGGCACAAGTTCGTAGTCTTCCTCCATTCCCTCAAAATCTCCTGAAATATTTAACCGAAATACTGGCTTATTTGTAGACATGAAACGTTTAATACTTAGTTGAATCAACTAGATTAATCTCCGCTTGCAATCAATCAGAATTCTAAGTTTCAAGTCGATTTTTATGGAGCTCGGGTTTATTCTTAACTATGGCCTTTGACATGACTTTGGCAATTCCTCTTCCTTTGTTGTATTACCTTTGACTTTTGTTGTTCATTTATTTTCATTTTCTTCCTTAGATTTCACAAAACGACCGAATGGCATTTCCAAAATCTTAATCTAAACAATAAAAACGGACAGTTTACGTAATAAAGGGAACCATCATGAGGAATATGTGGGTTGTAAGAATGATGAAGATAAATTGATCAGGAGAAGGAGGTATTGACAGGAGGTATCAGTCTGAAGGTCTACTCATACGTAGTTGTAATAGTAGTGCCTCATAAACGAAATGGCATTTATAGAATTAGATTATAGATATAATTAGTAAATAGTTATAAAAAAAAGTTTAATTTTACAAATAAAGAAACTTTGACCTTTAACATTTAAAAATATCTCGATGATTAAGTTTTCAAGTACATCAGATTTAAAAGCAACTTTAATGTATCTAAGTATTCAATTAAGAGTTTTTGTGATGAGATTAAAAGATTGTAAACCTACACAGATGGTCAATATGGAAGTATATTGGATATTGGAATCTAAAGATGGTTTTATACAGGCTAACAATCATAGAATTTATCTTTTGAGGTGATAAGGAAAAACATGTTTATGAAAACAAATAAACTTCTGTTTTCATCTGCAAGACAACCTTTTTAAATAACTACATGGATTTCTTAACGAACATTCCAATGTCAATTAAGCTACGCAAATCCATTACTTTTACTCGATTGATTAAAATTCCGTACGCACTTTCTCTTGATACATGCCACCTTAGTATATAGAATTCAGTTATGTGGATATTTGATCTTATTGATAAACATATTTTGCCTTTAAAAAACCCCAAAAAACATCTTGCCACAGTGTCTTTAAACGGAACACCTACTATAAGCTGAGCTGTTTCTATCATTCCCACTTATATCAGGTATCAAAAACTCTTATCATAAGTTATTCTTGTCTCCTTAATTACACTCTCTTTAATCTTATATCAATATTAATTACAAATATCATTTCAATTATGATTTTAGAAAATTTGAGATAAAACTGACATTAGTAAAAATGACTAAGTATGAAGCTTAAGATGATTTTTTTCAATACACATTTTATACATCACAGAATATTTAAGGTCTTTATCAATCTCTTCTATGTCAATATCAATAATGTATATCAATTCTGTCTTCCTTTCGGACATAAAAAAATACTCATTTTGTACACTAGGAAGGTATTAGTTATACTAATTTGATACACGTCAAGAATCCTAAGATGTACCTGAATTGAATATTCTCTCTCATCTTAATCAATTCAATTTCATATCTCTTGATGAAATTTGGCGATTCATATATTAGCTTTTAAGATTACGGAAATATAAACCTTAAACTAATACGCCAAAATATACTGGACAAAAATAATTTGGGATATATGGAAATTCTGAAATTATTGTCATTTCTTTACTTTGATCCCCTCTTGAAATATTAATCATAATATTGGCATATCCCTATCTTATTTTATTTGTATATAAGACAATGGATGCTTGGAAAGTAACAAACTTTGTTACGTTTAAGTCACTAAAAGTAGATTTGGTACATCAGAATGTCTTTGAAAATGTGTCAATGTAAATCAAAATAAATATATCTTCAAACAATCATTCAATATGAGTAGAAGGTTTTTTTCGCATGAAAACGATATCAATTTCGATTTCAATCTTAAACTTCATTTGATACGACAATGATATCACTTCCTTTGGCTTCTTCTATTGCTTCAATAACCGTCAAATCGTAACAAATTAGGTAACGTCATCCCCCCTTACCTTAGCATTAGCTCTTAATAGCTAAGCTGATGCTCAGTTTCGAAATATATATTTTTAAGATACTTTCATTGAGTAAAAACTTGCCTTAAAGGCACTAGTGCACGCTTTTACGGTTTAAATTGGCTATTTTAAGGTTTAAGAGGACTTATGCAATCACTTAAGCTTTCTATCGATGCAATGAAATACTTAAAATTCTTTACAATTGACCTGCAATCAACAATGAAAAAATTTAGACAGCCGGTGTCGGCTTGGACATATAACAAATCTAAGGTTAGCTGTGCACAAAACGGATAAATTATAGACAGTTGAAAGCGGCTGAACTATTATTATGTGCAGCTGTTGAATTTACCTAAACTCTGAACTGAGAACAAATAATGAATTATGTTTTATGAAAGCAATGTTGTGATTATACCGATTTAATAACACAGCAGTAGCATTGCTATTAGATTGACCAAAGCGGCTGCCGTTTCAGCTTTTTTGGTTATAAGCAAAATCTTAATATTTCCGATATCGTAGTTCATGCGGATTTATTGTAACGTAACATTAAATACTTCCGGTCTTTAAAAATCAACTTTACTACCTGAATACGTAAATGTTTGTTAAATAACTTACGAGGTAGATTACTTGAGTGAGGATCTTGAATAATATCGAGAGATATGCAGTATCTGTGCATTCGTTGTGTTAAAGAAATATTGGTGTGTACTAGTGAGTTTAATCTTCAACCAAACCGCCATGGTCGGTTTTCAGTCTCCCACGCGCGACCAGAAGGTCAAATGTTTTTAATCCTTTGAAAATAATAAGTGAAAGTGTTGGGTTTTAATGCTTTGCGGAGGATGAACAATAGTTATGACTCACTGATTAAAGAGAAAGAGTTTGGATTTTAAAAAGACAAATATACTTTGGTACGATTTTAAGAATATACTACATTTCAATTTCTTAAAGTTTAAGAAATGAGGTATGAAAAGATATAAGAAATATGATTTTTAAAAATCTTAATGTTACAAAGAATGAAAAAGGGGTGTTGTTTATTTCATTCAGCAAAGTATCTTTTCCTTATGCAATACGTGACGTCATATAAAGCATTTCAAGTTAACCGCCTATAACTGATTTTTTTTTTATTTCGTGAAACGTTTGATGTATGGGATCTTTCAAAGAAATATCATGAATTTTTATTGTGGCTTTTCTACTTGTATTTTTACGGCTTATATAACAAAGGTTATGTACCTGATAGAGACAGACAGCAAATGCTGTGGTATAATATGACAATTCAAACTCGTAAGTACATCCCTTTGCCTTGATAAATGAATGAAGGTCTCAACAGTAAAATGAAGGCTTATGCGAGGTATTACTGAATTGACACTATTTTTAAAAAATGTCGTTCTGTTTAGCGTTTGTTAATACGTTCAACAATAGTATATATACAGATATGAATTGAAACATATTACTCGGCTTGCCAAATATATTTAATAATTCATTTTTAAAAATGAAAATCGAACGCATACATTTATGTGATATCTACAGGCTATATCTACATTGTAGATATCGCACAAACATGTTGTCACTTTTGCATTGAAAACTGTTGAAGAATGATTTTGAATAATAAAAAATCTCACCCTCGTGTCTTCTGATATCATATATATCTCATTGTTTAAAGTAAAAAAGTCCTCCGGAAGCATCGGATATTTGTAACTTGAGTCAATTCGGGTTGATTTATATGATATCAGAAGACACTTAGGTGATTACATCGAACTTATAAACTTAACACCAAAAGAAATGTTACACCTTTAAAGTTGAATAACATAAGAAGTTATGTCCTCAGAGGAACTTGGTTTGTTGTAATTTAAAATCGCATAAGTATAGTATTTCGTGCTAAAATGAGAGACTTGAGAATTTACTTATAATTATTTAATTGCCATATTTTTATGGAAGGGGTCAATGGTCCTATTTTCAAACAGTCATAAAATCAACAAAGGCATAGAAAAATCATGAGTTTAATGACATACTGTCTTTGATTAGTATTTGGTCACACGTTGGTTTAACATGAACACAATGTATCTAACATGATGGGCATTATCAACCAAAATCTTATTTCATGTGCACGTTTTGAAATTAAATTTGAGAAATTGCATGGCACGCACAAGGTGTGGTAAACAGTCCAATTTGAATCAAAAATAAAATGTTGTCAAGTTTATCAATTACACCTCTTATGACCACGCGTACCGTGCAGAAATTCGGGCTCCCTATGATACCGTTACACAACCTAAACTTTAGAAACAAATAAACCCTAGATCCAATTTCTTCTTCAAAGTTTATTCATTGTACTCAAAGGACATTATCTCTCATAATATCAAAATTATCAAATATTTTAAATAAAAAATCCTTTACCAAATGGTTATTCAAGCGACATATTGAACATCTACTTGAGTTTCCAGATCCTCAACTTTTTTTAAATTCAAACTGTAATAAAAGGTTCTCAACCTATTGCCAGGTCAAATTTATATTCCATTTTATCATTCTTCGTTTTCATGGTGCAAAATTCATTTGAAAATAGCATTCTACATGTATATGCATTTCCTATTCCAAATTCGATTTTCTTTTACATACTAAAACTAAAGGTACATAACTCTACTCACCAATGATAAGGATTTGGTTGAATGATATGTCTTTTATTCACCTAGTCTTTGTAAAAAGATCTAAAAAATAACGAAAGATATATATATAATAATAAGAAAGAAATTTCAACTTATCTATCTATACATGTATTACAGTTGCATCTGAGGATAAATATTCAAATATTTCAAGAACGTAGGTCAGCTGATAATTTTGAAGTTGACAGTTTTTCATTGCTGACACGCCTTAGTGGCTAATAAGTCATAAAAGTTGCTGACATACAAGATATCCTATATTTAAAGGCAACGTAACACTTTTTCTTCGGGAATTAAAGTGATCTTACGAAACGGAAAAATAAATGTTACCAATTGCCGGATAATGATTTTATTATCAATAAAATAAGTCCTAAACGAACGTAGGAAGTTCGGTCGAGCTATGCAAATTCAATTCTCACACTCACACGATTAAAAGGTGTTCACACAAAAATGGACGCAGGTGTTTTTCTTGGTATTTGAGTATTTCGTCTATACGACTACGGATTATCGGGATTGTGTAATCATATGTTTTAAGACGAAAATAAATTTCCATAAAGATATATTTACAGGCCCCCCTAAGTAATTGAAGGAAATGCATCAAATTTGAAGGAAAACAGTGCCTAATAGAAGGAAAAGCTCCCATAAAGGATATAATGTTGGAGATTTGAACAAATAAATTTTCAAAAAAAACTTTCTGCATTGCTTTAATATTTCCTTACGTAAAACGTAGTATACCACGACGCTAGTTTCTTACAAAGAAATCCAATATAGTTAGAAATATATTTAAAGACATACTTAACTTTAATGATGTTTTATTTCTAGTTGATGATGAAATTCATTGGGTATCATTGTTCTACATCAACAAGGGAAACAAATGATTCAAAAAGTCAAAATTTTAATCAATTAAATAGAATCTTTGGGAAAAGGATTATATAATGTGAAAAGAAAAGTTATAATGGAAACTTCATATATTCGATATATGTCCAAAGGCACGGCTTATTTTTTATTTTATTTCGTTATTTAATGGCAAATTCGTTTTACCACAACTTCTAAACCGACAACTTATGTTTTGCTTTCTTCACCTCTGTCTACGAAAAATGGTTAAATAGTTTAAATAGTTGCCGATTTCTGCCAATGAAAACTTTACGACCATGAAATCATGCCTGTGGTCACCGGGGAAAATTCATTCATTTTTCAGTCGCCTTATTATGTGACTGCATTTCGTCAAGAAGACCCGTGTGCTCAACTAGATTTTAGTTTCCCGAAGCATACGGAAATGATTGAGGCTTTGAGAATGATTACTTGTGAAATGGAATCGCTGATTTCACAAATAACATTTATTTGATCCGATGAGGTTTCTCGATTTCTATCCCAGAAAATGCCCGAATTCAACAGAGGGTAGTTTTTTTTTATATGTCTCGAGGTACCTTATAATACACATAATGACACGATGACATGACTCTGGTGACATATCCTGAAGAATATCAGAAGGAATTTGTATCGATAGAATTCTTATTGATATGAAAAGATATTTAAAGCCTTGTTTAAGATTATGATTTTTCCATTTCATCAACGTGCATCTCGTTTCGTAAGTTTAAGAGACAAATCAAGCAACTCGATTTTTTTAGATAAATAAAAGAATTATGGCGCGTAACTCTACTCCGATGAAATTCACGGACAGATTTATTCGAATGACAATGTCATTTAACTATTGAGTCAGATCGGAGGTCACTTCTACCCTACGGTAAGAAAATGTGTCCAGCCATTTACCCAAAAGAATCCGTTAATCTAAAGTGACAAAGAGTATGTTTCATATATTTTCTTTGTGTTTTAAATAGAGCCAAGACATCAGATCACGTGAGTTAAGTATATATTGTCTATCTACAGTTGCATCTTTACCTCTTATAAATTCCAAAAATATCACATTTTCTTGTTTTCGATTGTAAAAATAAAAACAGCAATATTAATGTTAAAAAGTCAAAATTTAGCGTCCAATTTACATGTATATTGGTTAAATGACCCGCTAAGCACTACCATCCTATATTTCTCGTTGTGTCTGCTACACATAAGTTTTCAAAATTACGTTCGAGTCATTGGCGCGCAATTGTCCGGTTTTCGATCATAAATCTCGACCTTTTTTCCTGTTTATTATCACTTTGCTAACTGATAAACTTTGATATATTAATTTTCAGAAACAACCACTTCTTCTCAATGGAATAATATTAGTGATGTTTGCAATAGTTGACCTCAAGAACATACTCTGTGCCCCTTAAACAACCGAGGTAAATTTCTTAGTGGAAAATAGAGAAGAAATCCTTAACCTTTGAATCTATAACAATAAAAGGTAAAATGTCTTTGTAAATTGTAGATCATCATGGAATCAAGTTATAACGCTCTATGTGGTGACAGCATACCACTCTTATACATGTATCCTGTAAATGTATGAGTATAAATGTATATTAATGTAAAACCATTATCTTTGAAGCTAAGTTGTGAATCAGACATGTGTCACTAGCTATATGAGTTTGTATTTATCTTTATGTAACTGTATGGGAGCGGCCTTGATATAAGCTCTCCGGAACTTGTTGGCCAATCCATTCATGTATATACATACGAAAAATAACCCATCAACATATCTATGTCAGTTCTAGACAACAAAATCTACAATATACTGAGTTTAAATAGGTTATATTTTGCATTTTGTTAAACAAAATTCTGAAATCGAAGATGCCATCTTTATTGCGGTGTTTGTAATTCTAAGACCAAAGTTCGAGTGTAGGTGGTTATGTTAGCCAGGGATAATAAATTCCTGAACTGTTTAATGCTGCCATTATCTTAGTTTGTTTCCTTCAATATTTTTTACATTCTCCACTTAAACTTTTTTAAAGCCCACGCGGGCTTGTTTACTATTAACAAAACATCATTATATTTTAATTTGTCATTAAATTTGATATCAGAGTAGAATTACACAAAGTTGTGTCAAATGAACAAATTAAAGACATCCCCACCAGATATTGTCATTTGGCATAAAGTTGTGGACTGCCCTTAGACTAGTGCCATAACTTCAAAAATATTAATTGAATCATGTAGAAAAAGTGACGAGAAAAGAAACCCAGCTGACCAAAGTTTGTCTGCAAAGCATTAGTTGTGCAGATTTTAACTGGTTATTTTAAGTCTTTCAGCTGAGCGCTTCCATGAATCCATGGTTTCAGTGCACTACCCTCATTCAATGTAAGTTGAAAGCTTCACAAGATTTCCGAATGAACTATCTGTCTGCCTCAGTAGGCTCGAGGTTTGGCACAGAACAGTCTGATTAAAATCCACTGTGTTCCGAGGAATAAAAGTTTCAAAATATTGACACTATCGAGGTTCGAACTCTATCTGTCTAGGCTATCCTCTCCACATCGGTCTGACCGCAGCCTACTGTAGCGCACGTTCTTACGTAAATTCTGCTAACCAATCACAATGCGTGCGACAAAAGCATTCGGTATCAGTAGCTATGGGCAAGTAACTCCCATTTACCATTCGTTAACCTTGATCGCCGCTATCCTTATTTTAAACGCGATGAGGTGATTGATTCGCTAGTGACTAGGTTTTGTCTGTGCTTAACCGGTGTCAGCACGTGCGAGCAGTGAGGCTGCCTCAGACCGTTGTGGAGAGGATAGCCTAGACATATAGAGTTCGAATCTCGGTAGAGTCAATATTTTGAAACTTTTATTCCTAGGAAAACGGTCGATTTTAATCAGACTGGATGTACCCCCTCCATTCACAAACAGCTCATTTTCAATCAGGATTGCTTTGCTAAAGGCCATTTAGAATTACAATAGAAAACAGCATGATCGTTGAAAAGATTTTTGTGCTCAAATTGTTTTTTAAAATACCCCTATTGCACCCATAAGGACATAACTATCTCATAAGGTTAGATCATTTTGCGTTTGGTCAATTCAAACTGTCTCCTGTAAAATTCCATTCAGCTTGAATTAGCTGTTTTTCTGTGGCTCTCATAACTTTTAGTTAGAAAACGTCACATTGTCTGTTCATTTTCTTGTCTTGATTTCAACTTAAAAGTAAATTATAATCCATACTGAGCAATAAAACTTAAAGAACACCTTATTTCTATTGAACAGTGACATTGTTTTTCTGCATTTTTTATCACCAATTCTGTCATCAGATATTTTCAAATTTGAAAAAAATCCAATGGTCCCAAACCTTTTGGCTCAGTATATATCTTATCCATGGGTAATATGTCAGGAAGATATATATAGGTTTGACCTTTCACTTCTTCTGAGGTGAACATTTTGTATATAAATGATAATAACTAGTCAAGTTACAGCAAGCAAGTTAAAATCAGTTTATTCACTTACCACCAAAATATTTTGTGAACATGTTTTTTATTTTGTAAATTTGTAGCAAACATTTTAACATGAATTAACAAGTTACAACATTACTATGTAATCTCGATAAAAATAGAGCCATTGGCAACAAGCAATTTATATCATGAGTTACACAAAAACTACATCAGTGTGAAACATTTTACATCACGTGACATCACATAACAAAATATCATTGTAAGCTTATATTTTTTCTGAAATATTGGTGTATACATAAAAAAGAATATTTAAAACTGAATAAGTTTTAGACTAAAGTCTGATTTTTCCTCCCCTTATGTTTACAATACTCTATAGCCAAACATCTAATGGATACGAGTTAAATACTGCCTGTCCTTTGGGTTAGAAAAGATTTGATAAATCACAGTAAAGTCAGTTCAAACCCTAGCACGCTAGTTTTTGAAAGGACGCACTTGAGGGTTACATCTTCAATAGGTTCTTTCATATAAGGACCTCCTAATATTGGCTGCCTACAATTATCACGGGATACATTGCTTGACAAGTCTGCATGTATGTGCCCCAAATTGTGGTAAAAGGAAAAGGAAAAAAAACATTTTGCTGGGCAAAAGCCTACCTTAGTTAAGAGACATAAGCTCTGAGCCTTTGGTGTAAGTTTTATCTTTAAAGCTCAACACAAAATTGAGTCAATAGAATTTATAGACTCTCTGAATGGACACTATCTCAAGGCACAACTACCGGGGTAACTAATAACAGAGCAACATCATTTCTAAGACGTAAAGTGTCTTAACCAAACAGTTCGTAACAATTCACAATCATTCTTTCATGAAACACATTTTTACACTTTCGTTATATGCTTTAAAACAGCCTGAAGACAGTATAGGGTAAATTTCATTTAGAAGTTGAATATTGAAAATTTTGAAGATATATTCTCTGAAATACTATGCCCTTTAACAACAGGCCAGATACCTTACCTCTGAACTTACTCACAACATAATTGATGCGATATTAAAGAAACTTAGGTAACTATTATAAACTTTTTTATGGAATAAGCTGAGCTAATTTTCTATTGGAAATATTTCTTTGGTTCAACAAATAACTGCAACAAAGAACAACAAATATTTAATTGCTTCAGCAATGAGCCAACAACAGATCTTTTAATAAAAACTGCGTCTGATTACATTCATATATTTATCGGTAATCAAAAGCACTGCGCAAACTTAAAGTTATCAAAATTTCTAAACCCATTTATTATAACTTGATTCTGGAAAAAAATTTCAACATAAATATAGTTATGAAAATGATAACTGATAAAATTTCTTTCTCAAAGGTGAAGTTACAAGGGCATTTCTACTTAAAAACGTCATGACTGATGTATGTTGAATCAAAATGACTGACAATGTCTTTGAATTTCATTTAGTTTTAACTGTCATAGCACCATTTATACAAAGAAAAAAAATTACATTTCATAATCATCACCCTAAAAGAATATAAGCTTCATCCTGCTACATCAGCCTGTTTGAATTCAACGACAGCTCCTTAAACACCCTGAAATCTATTGGGTCAAATGCCTTGCTATAAATATAACCAGCAATTAAAATATCACAGGTCTAACGGTACTGGTATGACCCGTCCGTTGAGTTTATGACATTTGCTTTAAGGTTGAATAACAACATTTCATTTGCTGAAAAAATTCAATGCCGTAAGCATACAAGGCACTTGGCCAAATAGGTACAATATTCTTAACTTCAGTTTATGTGCAATGTGTAAAATCCAAAAACATTTTATCTGCAGCAGCCTTCCTACAAACTTGATCACGAAGGGTTTTGCATTTTAAGTCAATAAAAAAACATCTACTCCAATCAACACACAGATTGATATCACGGTACTGAAGTTCCAATTTGATAATGTAGAAGGATGCTTCATAGCAGGTCTTTAAATAATACTTAAGTCAGTGATTACCTCCACTGTATGTTTGTTAGCATTATTCATGAATACATATGTAGCAAGAAGCACCACCGATGTAGACAGGCGCAATTTATATTCGTTGATGTTCACCTTTAAGGACAATATTAAGACAAACATAAATTTAGAACTATAAATAAAAATTATTCCCTTGCTTCAAAGAACTGCTGAGGACATTCCTGATGCAAAAAAGGAAACACTTTTCTCCATGACTTTGAACTGAAGCTTCTTCGTTGACCTTTTCTTTGGCTTGATGCTATCATCTTGGACCACAATGGTTAACTGAAATATAAAATATTCCTTTGTTAAAACAAAATTGCAACTTCATCGGTCTCAAATTTAATTAAGTTTAATTGAGCCAAGGTTATAAGTTTAATTAATGCCCATAGAAAAGAACAAACTATGTCTCCAGGGTATGACTTAAGGTCATCCTCCAGCCTAGTGTCTTTTGGGCGAGGCAAAATAAGCTTTCGGAAGATTCTATTAAATCATGTCCAATAATTTGACTGGTAATTTTATAGGCTTATTTCATGCACTGGAGTCTCACCTTATTTGTAACAGGTTATTGATATATGTATTTATACCTATATTTGGGGGTTGGTATGCATCAAACACCTTTGCATTATATCAGAGCTGACTTCAGAGATACTTGCCTCTCCATGTACATCTTTACAGTAGCCACTGGACAGACCTGACACAAAGAGCGTCATACTGCAGGAATGACAGAGATATTTCCACAGAAACTGAGCATCTTCGTCTGACTTTGTGGCATTGAGAAATACAACAGCTAAACCAGGGTTATCAACATTTAAAACAAAATTTTTTACATAATGAAGGAATGTGACCATTTCTTTTGGTGTTACACCAATATTCAACAGCAGGCTTATATTGTCAATAATCAGTACATGTTTCTGGTTATTATGCTTTTCTTTCAATGTTGCCATCTGGCTTTTGACATATTCCAGCAATGGTACCAAACTGCATTGCTTTGCTAAACAAGAGAAAGGATCTTGTATTTCTGTGTCTGGTGATCCAAGAGCGTGGTGACAGATTGCCTGACCAAGGCATTTCATTCCCTCTACAAAAATAAGCTTTCCATTCTCCT
The DNA here is from genome assembly GCA_921293015.1 of Phorcus lineatus. Taxonomy (NCBI): domain Eukaryota; kingdom Metazoa; phylum Mollusca; class Gastropoda; order Trochida; family Trochidae; genus Phorcus; species Phorcus lineatus. Next base: position 33,897,727 of record OV121082.1, read on the forward strand.
TTTCAAGCTTTAGATTTACTCCCTGTTTCTGTGCAACAGTTGAATAATGATTGAATGATTGAGCAAAACCAATGAAACAGACATTTTTGCCTCTTTTCAAATTTGAATTCAGAAAATAATGAATCAGAAACGTGCCATCAGCTGAACTATCAGCTATTCCTACAAACTCTCCGTTGTCTAATGCGCCCGAATCAACTGACAGAACGTTGTCGATCTCGCTTATCATGATTGTTGATGAATGATCACATTTCTCTTTGACAAGGGAGGTAACTCAAGATTTATTTCCGGTTAATAAAAATATCGGAGTTATGTGAAACGGATTGACCTATATTTCAAAAAGGCTTTTATCCGAATATCTTCCTCAATATTTATGATACCCGATATAATATCATATTAAGGTAAATCAAAAGCACAAATACTATAGGTAATTATTCGGTGTAAATTTTATTAATTTATAATATTCATATTTCGTTTTCAACAAAAATGACATTTTGAATTTTTAATGTAGGAATACTTCCGGTGCGCCAGATTTGAAAACGACATCATTTGGACGAAGCTAAAAGTAAATTACAGACATATACCAAATTGTTCACCAGTTAGACTATTTTAGAATCTTGCAGTTTAATGTTTTACGATAGCAGTTGCAATTTTTGTGGAAGTATGTTAGACATTTACCCATTTATAAATGTGCAGTAATTTCAGCCATTGGTTTGTTTACATCCAATTATAGCTCAGTTACTTTGTCAGTTCAAATGGCAAAATAGGGAGGAATCATAACAAATTGTTACGTTGAGATGCTTTGGTATTTTGATTGAAATATAGAGTAATAAAACTTAAATCTTTGCATTACTTTTTATCAATTGTTACATTGGGGATCCTTCAAACATGTCAAATACACTGAATGCAAAGTCAATGACCAAATTAAACGTTTGATTTGTTTAAGTTTTCTAGTTCACCACAATTTGCAAATACATTTTGTATTCTCTCAAAATGGCTACATGCTATCATTTGACCTGTTTGTCTATATTCATCAGTAAAACCAATTTGTTAATTTCCTTTGGCAGATAAGAATAACTACAGAACCCACAAATACTCTGTCAACAATATTTGCACAAAGTTGATTATGGCCTAAGATTTTCAACCACGAAACATGGACTACAATAGGATTTTGTAACAAAGATGCACAATAATTTTTCATGCTTATGTTGCAGGAATAAGGATGTCATTAAGCCATCAGTTTCCTACCCTCAGTGTGGATCAGATAGTTTCATGCTGTAAAGAAATTGACATTCCCATTAGTGAAAATGACATCAGAAAACCAGATGTAAGTACATACAAAAACTATTTATCATAATGAAATGTTTAGCAACTGAACTTCTGCTAGAATGACCACAATGCTATTTTCAACTTTATTTGAGGAAATATTTACAATATCTCAAATATTTTACCACTTAAACTTTTTTATCCGTATATTGCAATAAGAACTTTTCTTTAGAATTGTGACATATGGAACAATAAGTGAAAGATTGATTATTGAGATATTATGTTAGTACATTTTTAAACAAACAGATTCATGTGACAGTAGTTATATATACACTACGTATTAAGTCAAAAGTGTTAGTGAAAAGGAAATCAAGACAATTTCAGTTGTTTGACAATTTCAGCAGTTTGACAATGATGATAAGTCCAATTTTATCCCCTCATGCCCAGTCAAGTACTTTTGAATGGCTGTACTATGTACATTATAACTGTGAAGCAAAAGTTCTTTCAAACTGCAACTTAACTTCACAGGGTAGGTGCGTACTTCCTGTATTCAGGTTCACATTTGTACAGCTAGTAAGACTGAGTGCAATGTGGATGAAGTTCCTTGCCCAAGGACAAAACATAGTTCAGAGCTTTGGTCAAAAATCTTTGGTGTCAACACTTGGATTCAAACCTAGGCCTTTGGTGTGTCGGGCCAGAAGGTTAACGCCACACCACAGGTTGCCCTTTAAAGATTTACCTGTATTTGATATTGATTCCATGTAACTCAAATTGTTATCAGTTAAGAATATTTCTATAATGGCATGTATGTTTCAGGTACATCGATGGAACATGTTGTATGGGTTGCTGTTCGAGACAATCTCAGGTGTGCCAGCTGACCAGGTGCGACAGGTAAGTTATTATTTTCCTGCCTTCTCTTTTGATGTTAAGTTCAATAAAGAAATAAAAAGAATTGTGATTCACACAATGGCAAATTGATTCAGTGTTTTAATTTCCATAATTTTAAAAATGTAAGTTTCAAATTTGGATTGTCATAGATAATGGCACATGAAATACAAGCAAATTGTAGTACGCTTGTTCACATTCCCATGGGCAACAAACTAAGTATTTTTAATTATATTTAATCCTGAAAACATTTTTTCAGAAATTAAGGAAAGTACAAACATTTTTATCACATCATTCTTAATATCATTTGGGCTTAAATAAAACCTTCTTGAGAAAAAAAGATAGATGAATTGATTTAAATTTTTTGTTTCAGCAACACCTGCAAATATCCCAGATGTGTGACTACCCAGATATTCACGAGGAATCCACAGCTCTAATGGCCTTTACCTTAGCACTGTGAGTATCATATAGGTTTGATCTGTCACCAACATAAATTTGAGTTAATGCAAAGCCTGGATCTCCTCGTAAAAGTTTAGAAGATTTTAGTTGTTTTAATAAGCTAAGATACAACACAACCATTGCTTTATTCAATCTCGTTTTAAGCAAAAAAAATATGGTTTGAGTGCGGCCCTCTTGTAGGCAATAAGTTGCTTTATTCATAAGATTTCTTGTTGGACTGGCCTGGTAAGCAATCTAAAAAAGGTTTAGGAAATGCTGCAAGGCTTCAATTACTCATTCATTTTGACTGGCACAAGTAATACTTTGCCAAGGAAGTTCGCAATGAACACACTCAGTGTGTGCATTTGTTAGGGCACTTTTATTATTAAAATATGAGAAATGTAGAGATGTTTGAATTATTACTGACTTTTTGTTTTTCAGACAAAGAGTAATGTACTCATGTGCTTTCACAGATTTCAACATTAAGGATGTTATTGATCCAAGTAAGTTTAATTAGAAACAGCTTTATTTTATGAATGATAAAACTGTGCTCAAATATTGATTTTATATTTTGTTAATCAAAACTTTTCAGGTTACCATGTTTGACAATGTCTTGCTTTCGCAAACAACTCTTTTTGAAATTAGTTAAGGAACTTTCATTAAAAGTTATTTTCTCCCCTCGGATGTAGCCAAGTCATATCATCCAAACCTCTGTTTTCATTCAGTACTTTCGGGGCTAGAGATGGTGACACATGGTTGGTTTCAATCAAGTGTTGCGCAATCAATTACGCCATTTGAAAAGATAATCAGTAAAAATGCCTCAGTCAGTTCCGTAAGCTTTGTGAACACTAGAATTTGTTTCACTGCAAATTGACCTAAAAATCTTCTTCACTGTCAATGGTTTCTACGACATAGCATTGACCTAGGTAACAACAAGCAAGATTTCTATTTGAGAAGAGCTTTCATCAACTGAAAAACTGCAGATAGTTTTGTAGCTTTTTTTGTCGATAGGGGAGTATGTAGAAACCTTTGAAATAGCTTTAAATTGAAACAGTGTATGATATGCTAAAGTTAATTTTCAAAAACATGATTCTTTATTATTTTGCAGAACCAAAACGTCTCGTGAAGATTCTTAGTGCAGCCATCAATTTCTGGAGATTCCGACAATCCAGAATTGAAATATTTGAAGAACACAAGGCTAAAAATGTAGGTAATTTTTCATGAAAATAATATCTGAAAACCTATAGACCTCAGAGAATATTTGAAAAATTTGCATGATCCTTAGTTTAAGAAAAAAGAATTTCTCTTCTTGCTAAACGTTATTCCATTTGTAACATTTGAGTGTTATTTTATCCGCCCCTTGTGAAGTAAAAAATGGTAAATTATACTATATTGCATCATCTGTCCTAATGACTTCATGTCATGATTTATGGCTTTGGTATGTACCTAAATGCAATATATGGTGATAAAAATTCAAAACATCTCAATTACTTATCCCCAAATGACAAATAAATGATAAAGACTTGATTTCAATGAAACTCGAAAAAAGAGCTTATTAGCCGAGATCACCCGGCCAATTTAAATGAATACTAAGATGACTTATTAAACTCTATAAACATCTAACTGAACTGTGTAACATATCAACAACATTTGGCTCGATCATGATTCTGTTAAAAGTCAACATCATCCAAATAATAATTATGTTTATGTTAATTTCTTTTAAAATAAGGATTGATTTTGGGAGATCCTTTCATCTTTGTGATAATTAATGTCCTTATTTAAAAGTTTTTATGTACCACACAGGAGCGATACAGAGAACAGCGAGAATACCTGCTCAAGTCAAACGATGAACTGAAGCAGAAGATAAGCAAACTGAAAGCAACAAGAGCAGAGCAGGAACCAGAGATCAGAAAGGTTTGTAACTTGTTTTACTTGGTGGAAAAAGTGTTTTGATGTATTATGCTTTTACCCTTATGGTGAATCATAAGTGATATACCTTGCTTTGCTTGGAAAAAATTCTTGTATGTGAAATCTTTTTACCCATATGGTTTATTAAGTGGTGAAAACCTGCTCATATCAGTTTTGCCTAGCAACTATTGTTTCCACATCAGTCTCCATATTTTGTAATCTCAAAATCATAATACAATTGTAGTGGCAAATGCAAGAGGTGTTAGGTTTTTTGGTAATTTTTCTTGATTCAAATTGAATATAATTGTTAGTAAAGATGTTGTCCCCTACAACCTTGTGCAATTATCTGTATAACCCGTGCTGTTGAACTGGCAGTCCAAAAATTCAAATTCATTTGGTAAAGGTTCCATGACAATCTAACTATGGTTTTGATATCTTCATATGTTGCTATTTACTTAAGATGTGACAATATTTTAAATTGGCATTTTTTAATGTGGAATTATTGTAACTTATTGATACAATTGTGACAATATATATCAAGCATAATTTTACTTAATATCATGATGAACATATTGTAATACACAGCTTGTATCTCTGTATTTTTTCACCACTTATGTCTAAGCCGTTTGTTAGAAGTATAAATGTTCTTATTGAAGAGAAAGCAAAACATAGGTGTTTGTCGAGTGAGGTGAGGTGAGGTGAGTTAGAGTATGAAGTGTATGTATTCTTGTACGTATGTGATATGTATTCTATCATGAAATTTTGATATCATTTTACTACTTATCAATGTCTCATGCTCGTCAAACAAAACAAATTGGTGGGTTTTGTTTCAAATGTTAATCTTTTATCCCTAACCAGATGAGCAATAGAGCCCATGGCTCTATTTTGTTTAAAAACGTATGAAGGCAAGGAATCGTTTAGCTTCTTGTTCCGACTTGTGATTAAAAAATAAGATAATGATATAAAAACTTATCTATTTTCACTTCAGGTTCAGGAGGAGATAGAGACAATGGAACGCCAAGTTGCGGAGAGCCACAGAATCCAGACCAACACCCAGAAGAACATTGCTGAGCTCAAGAAGAACCTGGCTGAGAAAGTAGCTGCAAAGGTATGCTTTGTTTTAAACCAATCTCATATCATGAGTTTTCTCTGATCTATTGTCATATTTTTTTTATTATTACAACAATTGTTGTAATGTACTTTAGTTAATAGTAGTCTTGCAAAACAAGGATAGATGGTTGTGAACATCCATCATTGAAACATAATGAAAAATGACTTTTGATGTTATATAAATGTACAATCTCACTCTCTCCTTTTGATATTAATCATGTGAACAGCTGTTGACTGAAGTAAAATTGTTATTTGTAACTTTATCAATTCATATTGACAACTTTTTGTCCATTCTTTTGGTGCAGTAGCTGCTGCAAATGATATTTGTGTGATGACTGTTATTTATGGAGTCTTCACTTTGAAATTTTGCTTAAAATTGTAACAAAGAATGCATGCTGATAACCTGTTTCACCCAAAAGATAAATCTTCTTCTATCAAAGTTTTCAGCTGAAGGACCAGGTTTTAACAACTTATATTTTGCCTGTCAAAACTGTTGTTGCCTGTCAAAATTGTTGTTTGTTGATAACAAAATAGAAACAAACAATTTCAGTTGCCTCTAGTACAAAAGGGTCTTTATGGGTGTGTGTATGTTAAGCTGTCGAATAACAAGCAATGCATAAATGCATTAATTTTATTCTCTCTAATGTCAGATTCCATGCATGTGGCATGGATGTTTGTGACTTGTGGAGTGTTGATGTATTTGATATCAGAAGATAGGAGGTTGAGATTGTCTATTCATTTCATACACTTCTGAATTTGACTACCCAAATAAAGATATCAAGAACCACCTGATTTCAATTAGTATATTATCATTATTTCTTCACCAGGACCAGCTGAAGCTGGCAATCCTGAAGAGTCAACAGGACGGTGAGAAGCTATCTCACAAGATCGTCCAGTCTCCAGAACGAGTCAAGCAGGAACAGGAACGCATGGAACAGAAGCTGGCAGGACTGAAGATGACGCTGGACGAAAAGCGGACACGCGGAACCACACTGCAGGCCGAGCACAAGAAGGTGAAGGAGCTGGAGGCGTGTGCTGAGAAGGCTCTCAAGCTACTGCAGTCCATCAAACAGGACGTGGACAAGGAGAAGTGAGTTGGTGTTAGGTAGCACTCACATAATTATCTTATATAGTAGTTATAGCTGTTCATTAATTCTTTCAATGGTAATGGTATGGAAGAAATAAATTGTGTTCTGATTGTCTCTGTTTGGTTTAACCTTTTTTACCTCGATGCAGTAATATTTCAGGTATGCATGAGAAGTTGACATCTTGGATTATTATCTCTTGCCACAATAATTTTTTAAAATACACATATATGAGTTCCTCTCTTCTAAACCATCCATGCTGAGAGAGCATAACTTAGCCCAGTCTCCATCCCTTTCTAATTGAAGCCTTGCTGCAGTGCATAACAATTTCTTTGTGTGCAGCACTCGGATTGGCAACTGGTTGCAATCTCCAGGGTTTGCTTTATAGTAATATCAATTTCAATAGCAGTAGGTTAAAGAGCAAAAACAGAAAAGTAGGCACAATGCAGCAAGTGTTACTAGATGGCCAGTGATGAAGCAGAACATATACAAAGCACCACTCCACTGTTTCAGTGAGGTGGAGCAGCAGATAGTGACATGTAGAGACCGACAGCAGGACCTACAACAGACGCTGGGCGAGCTGACTGCCAAACAGGACCAGGTGAAGCACGCGCTGGCCCTCCGTCAGGAGAAGAGCACCAAACTGAGCATGCAGCACCAGGCCAAGATGGCCGCCTACACCGACCAGCTGGCCCAACTCAACGAGTGAGTCAACTTTGATAGTTGTACTGTGTTGTTTTAAATTTGAGAATGGAATGGATATGGGTTATTAAGTATATCATGAAATTATTCCTTTGTGATATTGATAGATTTGAAAGTTATTTTTTTCATGTATCACATTAGTGAATTAGTTGGTAATAGTTATCTAAATTAATTTAAAAAATTTAATTAAGGTGAGTATTTGATAATGACTGTAGAAAATGAAAATTATGAATACAAAGCTAAACTGTTTTACCATCAAGGGGAGTACAAGTTATCCTCTTTCATGTACTAATAAAACAGGATGATGCAGTGTGATAAAGTATTCTGTAAGATTAATTTGAAGGTTCAACTGATTTTCCAGGACAGAGTTAGAGTTGTCCTCCTTTCATGTTTATTTTAAACTAGATGGGAGAATGAGAATTGTCTTCATTTCATGCTTTGTCCTCTAATAAATTGCAGGATGATAAAGTGTAACAGTGAGGGACAGGATGGAGAGAAGAGGAAACTGCAGCTGGCCAAACAACAGCTGCTCACAGAAATTCAAGAACAGGAGAGGGAGGTGGGCGGTCGCATCGAGAACATCAACAGGCTCTACTCGGATATTGTAGACTTGGTATGTACTTTCTTGAATAAGCTTTTCTCTGACATTGTTGCATCTTTCAAATGACAGACGTATTGCCTTAACTGCACTAAATTATAACTCACTCACTTTGATAATGCCAACTTAGTACAGATTCTCATCACTTACCATACCAACATCTTATCCACTTCACTATAGTTGACATGGTGTTGATGATTGATCAGCTTTTGGCACATTGAGGTGCTACTATTGTCACCTCACTGAGATTGTGGGTTCAAAAAGCGGAAGTTGCCCAAAAGTACAACAGCATTTGTATCATTGCAGAAAGTGAATAATTAAATTAGCCAGCTTATCACTTGACAATCGTTGGCAAGATCTTGATGATGAGTGGGTAAGCTTTCGATACAGCCATTGCTGCGATTTTCACCTCACTAAGTGAATAAGTTAATATTGGTTAATTTAAAATCTCAACATCTAAATGGCAAAAGATTTTGCAATTAAGAATCTAAAGCACCATAAGAGAGTTGTAATCAAGAAAACTAAATATCAATCATGAATGTGAAGGCCTATTGATATTTTCAGATTTCTAAAACAAACGTTTTGTTTTGTTACCATGGAAACAAGTAGAAATTGGACTCTGTACACAGATAACTTCATTTGTAAAGCAGAACTCATCTGCTCATCAAATCTTACTGAAATCTTGTGTAAATATTCACCCACCTACTGAAGTGGTACCTTTTGATATTTTCAGATTTTTGTGTAAAAAACAATTTTGTACAAATTTAACTCTAGAGGAATAGCTTCATTTCTGGAACAAAGATAAAAAACTGCCGAATATATCTTTATTTAAAAATTTATGATTACATAGAGAATACTAAACAACGTCCCGTTTAATAACATATTTATGAAACGAGTGTGTGGTTAGGTATTTAACTAGCGAAAGCAAGTTAGATACCGATACCATTCACGAGTTACATAAAAATGTAATTATACGGGATTGAGTTTAGTATTTTGTTAATTACTCACTGAATTATATCAAAGAAAAAGCATGAAAATTGCCCGGATAACCATTGTTGCTGCGCTGCTAACATTGTGACGTCATGCTTAATGTGTAATAACATTGTAGATTTATTGAACGGCGGTATCTTCAACGGGCAAGTAATAAAAAGATATATGTTACAATTCATGAGGGATTGGTTTGGTATCTCATCTTATAGTGACTATTGTTTTATTGTCCTATACAAGCTTGTATACAGTTATATGTTTTCACTTGCAGGTTGACAACATGCATGCTGATCTTGGAAATAACTGGGATTCCTTCCGCAATCTTCTCATCAACACTCTCGAAGGGTGTGCTACTAATTGAAACTCTGAAGAGACCACCTAAAAGTGACTTCTCACATAGTGCTGATGGAAACTGTGACATATTCATCGACCATTCATCCTTACTCATTGTATATATATATATACAGTAGATTTTGCAGTGTTCGCGGTAGGTTTTTATACAGTGCGTGCAGAAATGAAATAATAAATGTTCAATTCAAATATTTCGCGTTTTTTGTTAATGGAGTTTTTATTTCAATAAAATAATTACTAGTAAAGGTAATAAATTGTCATAAAATTTAGACATCAAAGTTTAACCTACCATATACGGTTAAGTTTTGATGATAAAACACATGCAGCCACATGCCTGTGTAAGTAACTAGCTGCCGTTCCGAACTTCGTAATATTATACAGCATGAGACTTTATAATAATCACTTGTAAACATCGCTCTGATTGGATGAAACGAACGACTTCCGGGGAAATCCATCGGTAAAGTAACCAATGACAGGGCTTTTAGCAATGGGATTTCCAGGTTTTGATTTATTTTTGTCAGGACATCGTAATCAGACAATCAGCTTAGAACGATATTTTTAACATTATGGAAAAATATAAACTTAAGTGTATAATTATATGTGCGTGCAAAACACGCAGTTACAATATATTTTGCGTGTTTATATGATTTTTATGCGTGAAAAACGCAGGTTTATGCGTTAACGCGAACACTGTTTTGCTACCTGTCTTCTTTCATCTATTCCTCATCTCTGCTCTATCATCTCCTGGACAATAAAACAGTGCATACAAATGGTTTGTTTCCTGTGATGAATTTTTTTTCAAGTGTGACCGTTTCATTAAATAAACTCACAAAAAAGGTCATTGAATGAAGATATTTGTAAGTTTTTGGATGAAGTTTGTAAAATCAGGCGGCCTTGTGTTGGAGATTTGAATGTTCAATTTTATTTAAATAAACTTCAAGAAGGAACCTATAAATCCCTGAATAATAGTAATCAAGAATTATACAGTCAGCCAAAGTTTCAGCAAGTCACTTCACTAGCTCTGTCTTGTGTTTGAAGTTTTTCTTTGCCAAAGAAGAATTAAGACCTTTAATGGATACATATACACCTTATTCTGAATAGCCATAGTTTTGACAGATTCTAATCGACTCACTAAACAAATAGTTTAATGTCCATCATCATGCATACAAAGATTGTTCAGTGTAACATTCAATCCTCATCCAACTTGGAACAATAATGTCATCAGTTGATGGACGGCAGGTTTGAGATCACTATCACAGTTTTCAGATTATAAATATTAACAGTTTTGAACACATAACATTGTGATCATCTGACGGCTGAATCGTCTCGAATGTTATAATTCCTCAGTTTTGGACCACTTCTCTTTGGCTCCTTAGGTTTGGCTGATGGCACAGTTTTCCTCTCAGGGGAGGGTCTGTTTGAGAGACCTGTTCTTGTTCCCGACACACGGAGACCTGAATCTGTTCTGGACGGAGACCCTTGTCTTTGACGTGGGGACTGAGACTGTATGGTGTCTGTAATGAAAAGTTCATGATACTTATGCAAATCCAAGGAGAAGAGGGTTCAAGGGGTTAGAAAAACCTCACTTTAGAAATTTAAAGGTTAACCGCATGTAAGAAGGGTGAACCTTCCTCCCCTCACACATCCTGCTACATAGAGAATCTCACCCAAGTGTCTTCTGATATCAAATTTCTCAACAGGAGTTGATGAAAGTTACAAATATCCGAGGCTTGCCGAGGATATTTTTACTTTTATCAATGAGTGTTGATATATTTGATATCAAATGAAATGAGGGTGAGATTCTATTTATCTTTCAAAATCACTTTTCATTACATTTAAATGACAAATGAACATTACTGAACACCGTACTCCAAGTGCAGTGATGTCATGGCATTGTGACATCGTCATGTTCATGACGTCATAGCATTGTGATGTCATTACTTAATGATGTAAAACAACTGTGATGTCATATACTTGACGTCAGAAGGGCATTGTTAAAAATCTACTGCCAAAAATATATCTCCTAGGAGATATCACTTGATCTCCCACAAGCAATATCTCCTGTGGAACAGAGTTTTGGATGATAAATAAGTATATTTGTATATGTTAGCTCTGATAATCCCCTGACTGCAGTTTCAGGATTTGCATAGTATAGCCTATAAATATCCATCCAATGAAATCATTCAGGTACTGCTAATCTATTGGGGCGCAATGCTGTTTACCTGCTTTAAATAGCAATGAGTTACCAGTTAGTGATATAAGTGAACCTTGACAAAAGCTAACAGGGAGATTGTAAGAGCTTTATGAATACCAATACATTGATGTAGCATGATGCTTCTGCTTACATGGAAGATTTCATGTTTGCTGAATGAGTGTTATTTGATGGTCTCAATGAAGACTACAGATATGTGACCATTGGACTAACTTACCTGCGTGTCTACGAGGAGTCTTCGGAGTGAAGATGGTGGGACTCTGTCTCTCATCAAGCATACGCCAGATCTCTTGCAGAGACTCGCCGCCTCCTGACGACATGCTCAGTAGCAACTTCCTGTCATGTGTCTGCTGTGTGTCTCCCAGGGAACTCTGTGTCTGGTTAAACTGATCTGCAAAGAAAAGAAACGGGTTTTTTTATTTGTCACCTAACAAAGAAAAGAAATGTCCATAATGATTATGCCAGCACGTAATATATTAGAGTGAAGGCTGGTTGATGACGTTTTTTCTAACTCTATTATAGTCACAGAATCAACAATTTATAACACTTTTATTTATTAAGTACTTACGTTACATGATTTACTAGATTTTGTAATTCTTGAAAAGTTGAAAAAAACAAATGTCTATCTTAAATATGAAACTGAAAGTTTGAAGCATATACTGAATCTTAAAAAAACATGTCATAATGATCTGCTAGTAAAGGTATGTCTACTTCAAACAGTGCAAACTTCCTAGCACTTTTTCTTCATTACAAGAAAGTACAGATAGTTAATACAGAGTTATCTCTTTGAATTGCACGTAGAGACCCATAAACAAATTTCTTATCCTGATCCTTCCAGCTTCAACCCTACAACTCATGCATACATGAGGTATCAAGATAAACCTGCCTGTAGTTATGAAGAAAGCAAAATCACACAGAATGAAACTCATTACATCTGTGTTTTCATTCAAATGGTGTAACAGTTAAGGACTTTCCTCTCTTGAATTCACAAGGACAACCTACCAGCAGGGTATTGTGGACTCTTCTGTCTAGTCGGGACATCATCCAGGGACTTAGTTGAGTCAGTTGATCCATGAACTGGCTTGGAATAGTTTTGGGCGTACTGCAGTTCCTGAAAGAAGGAGGCGCATAATTCCAAAACAAATTAAGAGAAAAATTACATTTAATCAATGATTAGATTGTCAATATAGATAAAATACAATTTTCTATCAAAATTGATAATTATAATATAAAAATTCTTGTACCATGCATATATCCATGATACAATTTGTGCGCTTTGCGCATCCTCTATTATAACCCTAGGGAATAGTACTTCAATGCAGTCTATTAAGGGCTTTGCAAGCCCCAATTGTACAGCTTGGTGGACTGAGTGCAATGAGGCTGAAGTGCCTTGCCCAATCCTGAGATTGGATTTCTTAGGAAAATCCAGACCGGTGATAAAGATTAACTTGATTTCAATATGAATCAATCATTACTTTAAAATTCTTTGTCTGTTATAAAGTTTTTAATATAGGCTTTTTCTAAAACGATCATGCATATAAAAATGTCCTATTGTGAAATGCTACAATCATGTGATGTCCAAAAGCAACTGAATGACGTCATGAGATAGCCATGACAGAAAAGCTACCTTGCTATTCCATTTATTAGTTAAGGTCATTTACGACATAAGGGAAACATAATGAATAGAACATTTGATCTTTCTCGTCGAATCTTGTGAAGTAGCAAATTATATAATTACACTTGTTGCGCATATCGTAAAAACTTAAATTTCTATTTCACTCCAGATATACAAAGTATTCAATAAGATTTTCAAATATCCTCTATGTATTTCCTGTATATTGTATGTAAATGGGTTTTGGGTATGTGAGATATATTGTGTACCTGTTTAGTAAGCTGGTACTGAAGTGCCTCTAGCTCTGACAGTTTGTTCTGATACTGCTGAGCGTAGGGTTTAGACTGGACTCCTCCCGTCACTCGCGGCTCTCGGGGTGGAGAAGTGATCTCTCGACGCACGTACCCATCTTGTCCACTGGTGCCTGTTGAATTATAATGAATATCAGTTGGTAAATTTTACTTAACACAAAAAGAATCGTACACAGAAAAATATCCAACAATCCAGTTGGGATATTTGAATTTTTTAGAGTATCCTTGACAAAATAAGTTTAGGGATTCTTGAATATTTAAGATTAATATTTTTATGGTCAATTATTTAAGAAAATTCCACTGGAAGAGGAGGATGAGGAGGGGGGTTGGAGTTTGAATTCCCTGGAACGTTCCCCTAGATTTGCCACTAGGGTAAGTACGGCAAACTTCGGTCAGTCGGGTAACTTCGGACACTTCATTGCCTTCAACGATAGTAAAACAATAGTAAAATTACCAATGTCAGAACATGGATATATAAAATCTTTTCCAAATATGGAACGTTAGGCTCGTGCTGTCCAATCGCGTGACAGGAGCATTTTCGCGCGGTTTATGAATGTTTGCCCTCATCGAGCGTTTCAGAGGTGACCGAAATTACCCGACCAGAAAAATATTGCTATTAACCTCCTCGGAAAGTATTATTCCTATTATTTCAATGCAATCGTGTGTTAATGTCAATTCATAAACAATATCACTCGATGAATTTACGACAAAGATTTATGTGCATGAATTATTTTCGCTAATATGATCTGATATCACTGACCGAATATCCCTGATCTATTTTTAACCCGTGCAACCCAACGTGGTTTATACCGGAAGTGGTGTCACGCTGTCCTAGAATTTTGACATGGATCTAACGAAGAGAAAATCAACCGAAAATAAAAAGGACTGACCTCTATTTAAAATTCATCAATCGATTCAGTAATGTGGTTACAAGTTTATGGTAATTTGCTTAAAAAATTATCATCAAATGTAAATAAAAACATCATCCAACAGTCGACCACGTGGGTGACCGAAGAACCCCGAACATGACCGAATTTAGCCGTTGCGATGCTAAACCCCGTTTTTACAGTCTGTTTAATTGAAACAAAGGCATTGACCTACTTAAACACCGGAAATCGAACGATTGAGAGCACTATCAATGTCTGACAAGTCAAAACAGAGGCAGTTTTATATGATTTGCCTACTATAACTGCAAAACGTTGAAGGTGTCCGAAATATGCCGTACTTACCCTATTGTGTTCACAGCTGCTGTTTGCCAGCAGTCAGGTTTAAGATTGACAGTCCCGGTCAATTTTACACAGTCGCCCCACAGTTTACTATTTTATGTGAAGTGTTTTTTGTAATGTTAAAGTATTAGTGGAGTTGTAGAGTAGAGTATTGGAAATGAACCAATTTGTAATTTCAATTCTATTATTTGCTATTAACACCGGTTTATAAGTTTTTGATGGGATGATTAATATATAACAAAGAATAATTAAACATAAAAATGTGTATTTGTTCAATAGCCTTACGAGTTTTCATGAGTTGAGCCCTGAGTCTATTTCCCATCTCAATCAGCTGCTGTTTCTCCTTAGCAAGCTGACTGATGTGTTTGACGGCCTGTTTCAACTTGGCTCGGAGTTGCTGTGTTAGAGTGCTCTCCCCTTGACCGTCAACCAAAGAGATATCAAAATCTGTGTTTGCAGCCTGACCTCCACTTCTCTGTTTCAATCTAAGGATCTCGTCTTGAAGTTGTTGAATAACTAGTTCCTGAGGGGTCAATATTGATTGTTAAAGACTTAGAGATAAGACTTCAGTACAAATTATTTCCAAAGATGTGGGATTGTACAAGGCGATACCAATGACATTGTATAGAATTCTACAAGTATAGAAGGATTACTATAAACTTTGTGAATTTTCCTTACTTTTCCTTACAATTCATGTCACGGAAGTTATTTCCCTTTATGCGTAAAATAGAGTGATTCTCTAGACATTATTGATTTCAAATTCTGAAATGTATCAATTTGAACTCATTTTTAAACAACTTATGCTACACTTTTTCTTAATAACTTGAGGATATGCAAGTATGATTACTATATATATAAGTAAAGGTATACCTGAGCACCAAAATTAACTGCTGGTCGAGATTCACTCATTTCCATCTTCAGAGCCGAAAGCTGTACAGAGAACAAAATGTCAATAAACTTAACAAAACTATTCAAATGGACTAATGTAAGTTTGTGATAACACATTATCTTTGTTCATATATGATGATAGTAATGATCAAAAGACAAAAGAATTCAGCCTTAATGAAAAATTTGCGTCATCACAGAAAGATGTGAACTCATCAATCCTGTAAAATGCACTGCACTATCATGATTTAGCTGTTGCCTTTAATCATAGCACATGAAACTTAATTCATTAGAGAGAAATGTATCTCCAGCATTCTAACATCATCAGAGATAGAAGTGAAGTTACTTTTCAGAAATGCATTTAAGCAAACTGACATGATTTACTTGGTGCCAATGAGAAAATCATTAGGAACTTACTTCATTTGACAGAGATGTGACTTCAGCATTCCGTTCCAATGCACTGCGGTGGTATTCATCTGCCTCCTTACGCCCCTCCAACACCTGCTGTTCAAGGTCTGACACCCGAGCCCTCAGTCCTGACACCTCCGCCTCGTGTCTCCGCTTGCTTGCGTTCACCTCATACTGTAGCTGGTCCAGGAGTACTTGCTTCTGTCTTGGCTGCAACATTTTATCTTTTATTAAAATCATAGTTTCAAAATTATAGATAGGTTGTTTCTGTTATGCATAAACTGGAAATGTTGGGTGATGTATAAATGCTTAACAACGCTTAGTGAACTGAATATAAAAATATCAATCTAAAATATATACATTAGCTTAAGATTACATAGCCAATAAATATTTCACAAATGAGTGTTTATCGAAAGACCTTTCAAAGCACCCCTGCAATGAAATATAAAAAGAGTTACCTCCCTTCATCATTTGCAAGTAAGGGCTTAGACTGTCTGAAAAAATGGTAAAGATGACTAAAAATCCTAGAAATTCAGAGATGAACAACATAACCATCAATTAAAGTTGCCAATAAAATCTGGTGTAGTGCAAGGTAAATTTTTCATCGTTAATTACATGTATAAGAATATGCATCCATTGCACATATCGGTTTGGATAAACATGGCATAATCATCAAATCAGAAGAGACATAGAAGAATGTACTTGCCTGTTTCTCAAGCTGAGAGACTTGGTTCTCTAAATACTGTATCCGAGCCTGCTGTTTGCGGATCTGAGCAGTGAGCTCCACCTTCTCACTCCTCACACTGCCTGCAGTACGATACATCAGTAGTTGAACCATATGAATAGCAAGGTAGAGGTGTGACGATACAGACATTTCACGATATGATATGTATCACAATAACTCGTAACGATATGATTCGATCAATACAAAAAGAAAAATCATCTTTTGATAAAAACCTTGATGTGTAGGCAAAATGAAGAATTTGAAAGTGACGGATATGTATCATGATACAGAGACCGTATCACAATATGTTTATCTTCAGATTTGTTACTGCTATGCTGGATACTACAATATATTGTCACAGCTCTAAGAGGTACTGATGTGTCCAGAGGAGTTATTTATCATGAGTTCATACAATCAGATCTAAGCTATACTCATACTTTGCAGTGTTTATGAACTTATTACCACTAAAGAGGGGTCATGTCAAGTGATCTTTCACTCAAACCAATCAGTAATGAGGTTAAAAAATCATCAGCATCATTTGATATCTAAGGTCGTCTGTGATTGGTTCAATGGTCTGTGACCTTTCACCTTCATACAATCAGTAATGAGGTTAAAAAATCATCAGAACCATTTGATATCTAAGGTCGTCTGTAATTGGTTGATTGCATGGGGGTGAAAGGTCACAGACAAGGTCACTTGACAAAATTAAATTGACCCAAATGGAGCATGAGTCAGATTATAAACGTAATGAGGTACAAGAGTTATGTTTGGATTAATACTACATCACTAACACTAAAAATCACTTAGTGCATTGCAGAATTCCAACTATAGCTTTGACTCTCGACTTAAATTGTCAATGAAAAACTTTCATTATCAAAGAGATAAAAGTTTGTAATATCCTGACATCTTCCAACATATATCTTATATACCTAGCATGTTGTTCAGCATCTGAATGTGGTTTCGAATTCTTGTGTCCTTGACCTCTGTCATGATGACCTCGCTGTCTTGGCTGTTGACCCCTGCTGACCTTTTAGCATCAAGGTCATCCTGAAGTTTCCTGACCTTGTGTTTTAGTTGAGCGACCTCCTTCTCCAAACTGTCTGTGTAATCTGTATACAAAACATGTGAATGAACTGAATGATAGGCAATCAGAATGTGGGCGGGATATGCATATTCAGCCAAATAGAAATAAGCACATTTATATATCAAAAGCAAACAGGTCCTAGGATATTATGAGACTATTTGGAGATAAGTTTTACTCCTGGGAACTGGCAAACTACAGAGAGTTCGAACCATGAATTCAGCACTGGATCAGGTGTGCGGTGGTCTTCTGATAGCACATCCAAAGGTAACTGTTTGGCCATAGTTTTAACAAAGATATTTATTCTTGATAAGGAAATTTGAGCATCCTCAATTAGACCCAATAGTAGTTAATGTAAGTTTTGTCTGTAAGTCGTGCAAGTGTTAATGGCCAGAGAGAATAATCTATGATTGTTGTCTACCTCAACAAGTTTTGAAAAAAACAATGGACGAGTAAAGTGCAATGAATTTAAGTCTTAAAGGAATAGGTCTATCTGATGTTAGACAGCCACACGGATTATCAATTCTCATCAATTATTTCTGATTCTTAGTATGTGATCCTGGCCCCAGGCATCGTACCGATTCAAATAGTTGTTTCACACCAATCAGTTTACACTAAGTAAAATATATATAGATGATACTAAACAACTTTCCATTTTAATAATCTTTTAGATAAACATGTAAAATCTTTGGTTCAAAACATGCAAAATTGAGTCTGACACCTAACTAATGATGAGTAAGTATTAAATAGTAGAAAGTTTAGAATTCTGTTCAATACCAAATCTAACAAATCAAACATAACGTGTGCTGAAACCAACATTGTCACATCTCAACTACACACTACTGTGACATCACACATGCAGTGGTATTACACTTATTGAATATATATCTGTATGAATATTGGACTGTATCTTGCAATGGAGAGAAATAATGAGCTGTATGATCCCACCTGATGAAGGAGGGACTGATGCAAAGTTGGTAGGCGGAACTTCATGGCCCAGCTGTTCCATCTGTTCTCGCATCTGTCTGATCACTTCCCGCAGGTTCTCATTCTGTTCCTGCAGATCTCTCAACTCTCTGGCACTCTCCTCCTCAAACAGTGAGGTGTCCAGCTGAAGAGAATACAGTCAAATGTTTTAATTGGAGGGACTGCTAACAGATTCACATGGTAGGTAGGAGTGAAACGGTTCACAACACAGTAGTTGAACTGTTGTAGTATGCTTTCGGTTCGATGCACCATACATTAAAATAGAAGTTGTTTTTTTTTTACCATAAACCATATCTTATGACATCAACATTATTAAATTTTATTTGGTAAACATTTCTCAAGGTTTTCACACTCTTCATACTTAATATTTGAGTAAAAAAGTGTTCTGCTGTGATATTTGTTTGTTTCATTTGTTGTTCTGTACCAAAACAAACATGTGTTGAACCAAAATACCTTTGATTGAAAGTACATATGTACTGTTTTAGCCGTGAGAGCCAAGCTAATCTATCTTTGTTAGAAAAGACTAAAAGATGGGTATTCGGTCCCATTATATTCCTTGCAAAGATAAAAGTCAACCAGATATCAACACATTGAGCATTTCAAGGAGGACAGTATCTTGAATTTCTGTTTATATAACAACTGTTTTTAAAATAAATTATTTTAGAAGCATCATAGATCTATTATTTTTTTCTTTAGATGTTAAGGATGTTTTTAAAATCTCCTGCAAGATTCAGTGAAAATTTCAGATTTTTTTTCTTAATTTTTACACTTACATTAATATTTTTATTCAGAGGTATTCCATGTTGTTTGAGCGTTGCCATGGCAATGTTTCTGTCTCTCTGTACAGCTTTTATTAACATATCCTTCTGTTCCAGATCTCGGATTTTCTCTTTAAGTTCAGCAACAGCCTGTAACAAGAAATAGAACATTATTCTATCGTTCATTAAAAGAAAAAATGAAGGAATTAGCTCTGTAGCTAATCAGGCTATTTGTAAGATAGTCACAACGTCTGTTACTAGTTATAAACAGATAGTATCTTGTCATCTTGCATACAGATTATATCATCAAGTTGAAAAAGAAAGATGGCAACCATGTAGAAAGAGGAGTTACTTGCTTCTTAACTATTGATACCAAAAGGTTTTGCAATTGGCTAACTGAACTCATATCAGAACATGAAACTTATTTGGGCTGTTTTCAGACCATTTGGCAGAAGAAACCTGTAAATGTATTGAGTCTATTTCCTGGTAGACGATTACCTTAGTTACGATTACCACAGTTGATTTTAGTCAAACTTGTTTGCTGAAATTGCTAGAATTGTGTACACTTTAAAATTCTATCCATGATGACCAATGAAGGCACACTTTCACAGGGCTCATAAAGTTAAGATTTTATATATCTATATAAATATTATATAAGACCCAAAGCAGTTAATATTTGGCTGTCTAAATCAGGACCCACCTGATCACGAGCATGAGTGAGTTTCTTGATGTACTCCTCAGACTTCTCATACTGATGTCGATCCACCTCCTCAAACCTCCTCTGCCAGTCCAGTTCCAGCTGTGTCTTACTGCGCTCCAGAGTCGCCTCCCTGTCCGCCGCTAGACTCAGATCCTTTTTGTACCTGCACCGAGAGGATGTTTTTGGTTTATTGATTCAACATTTAGCTGCCCTTGATGCTGTTTCCTCAAATCCAGTACCGAAAAATATAATAAACCAGACACATATACATTGATGAGTCTGATTTCAGACCTGTACAGATGAAAGTATAAAATTTGTCATGCTGTTATCCCTACCAGGCTTTTCTTGACAGGATGTCAAACAAATCATGAAACAAAGTTTTTGTTAAAATCAGATTGAGTGTAACTTTGCTGCATTGCTTATTGGAGTACTTATCCCTTGAGGTCAATGCAAGTGATTTCTTGAGTTTTTTTTATCTTCTTTGATTCTCAACCCAAAGCCTGGTTAAAGTATTGTCACAAACATCAAATACCATCTAAGGATGTATGCGCTTCCACATACAAACTGTGATCCCTCACCTGTCAATGTCTCTCTGCTTCTGAAGAATGTCAGCCCGGAGCCTTCCCTCCGCCTCCCTGAGCGTGTCCAGCTCCAGATCCCGGGCCACCTGCTGCTGTGATATCTCACTCACATGCTTCTCCCACCCACTCCGTTGTGAGTCCAGTTCTTCCTGCAGTCTGTAGGGTTAACATAGACATGTCCTACAGTATATATCTACATGGTGCAGCCTTTTGAATATATATATAGCTCTGGCTGCTCGTGTGGTTTGCTCTGTTGCATTCAGAATTTCAACCATGTCTTCTGATATCAAAAATAGAAATGAGTGGAAAAAAAGAGACTTGACAGGGATTTTGACTTTTATCAAGAATAGTTCTTGTATTTGATATCAGAAGCTAAAAGTTTGGGAATCTATTTATTATTAACCTTTTTCATCTTTCAATGCAATGATAAAGTTTTCAATTAAAATGTAAATCTATGAACCGAGCATCGCAATTCACCATGATGTGGTATCATAGCATTGTGATGTTTTCATGTTTATGACTTCATAACATTGTGATGTCATTACTTGATCATATAAGTGCATTGGATCGTGATGTAGTTGATGATTGCAATACAGGGAACTAACAGGGAATTAACAATCTCATGGTTCCAGTCAAAACGATATCTAATAGTAGATAAAATTTTCTCTCATACAAGCAAGTATGTACAATGCCTGAGAGACAATGGATGAGCCAAAAAGTTCCAACTTGCAGAAACCATGATGACAATTTCAAGCACCTCACTTGCCAATCTTTAACTCCTTATCCTTAACAAGGTCCTGCTTCTGCCACTCCAGACGTCTGATCTCGATCTGTTGTGATTCAATGTGAGATTGAAGATCTCGCACCGTCTCCTGCAGCTTCTGTTCTCGCTCCACACACGCCTCCTTCACTTTGCTGAGGTTACTTTCCTTCTCACGGGTGAGACGGTCCATCTCCGCAAACCTGGCCACAAAGGTTGAAGGATAATTCAATATATGTATAGCAAAAGCAATTGCAGCAGCAGCTTCAACAGCAACAACAAACATGACTGCTAATTGGCAAATGTCCGGTTCAGATGGCCTACTTGAGCAACTTAGAACAATGAACAGTGACCAAAACTTTTCTCGGTAACTTGTTAATGAGGATGTGATCAAGTGTGTAATTTCAAAACATTGGCATTGTTAGATTATTTAATGATGTTTAATTGAGTCAGTTAGTGTTATGGTAATTGGGGGGTACTTTGTTATTTAGATATTTTGAAACTGTTGGTTCATTTTGAATTATAATGATGAATGGTAATTTTATGACAATGAAAACAATATATTTTGGTTTTATGTCTTTTTTCTGGTTCACATGTAGACATGGTCAGATCAAAATGCATCACATCAAAAATCCGTGAAGAGGCGACTTTTCAACAATATCTAGTTCTTGCATCAATTTCATGACTTACAGTATCAATGTCATCTATTAAAATAAAGATGTAAGATAGATTGAATATAACTTACTTTCTTTGGAAATCCTCTTGAAGTTTCACCATTGCTTTTTCAGTCTGCTGTAAATTATTCTGTAGATCTGTGATTCTGCACACAAAGAAGACAAAGAACTGTCAGTAAGAGAAAGAGCTAGTGCAACTATAATACACTTTACAATGCAGTATTAAATGTGGAATGCATTCAATAAACACTGGGCAGTCCAAAATCATTCCTAACGATTTGTGATTCTTGCAAACTGGCAATCTCATTTAAATAAGACCTAATAATTCTCCAGTTTGACCTCTTGATCTCATTGGTGTATTACAGCTAATTTCAAGCAATCACAATGGCCATCTCTTGATGATCATTAATGAAGTTGCAAGAATTTAAAAAATCTGACATCTCTATGCATACGGTAGTGGAGCATTTCAGATTTCATTTTGATAAGAATGTGCCAAAATGGCCAGTTACAGTGGTTTAAATAAATCTCATATGATAAAGCAGAATTAATAATAATAATGAGTATTTATAAAGCGCTATGTCCATACACAAGATGATTATTATTATTGTTATTATTATTAGAATTAATCAACCCAAGAAAATCTAGAACCATAATTCTGAACCTCCTTCATTGAGCTATTACTGGGAAGATGTTTGTGGTTGTGTGGATAAGCTGTTGATATGGTCGGTACTTAAAAGAGACTTGAGTTTGAATCCAAAAAGGCACTAGTCTAGAAATCAGTTTTGTTTGACTGCAAAAAGAGTATTCCATAATGCTGTCAAAATCCCTCAAGTAAATGTTGTTGTAGTAAAATACCTGGATATGTATTGACTTTTTTAAAGTCTCGTCATTACTCTTGTATGAGAATCTATGTTAGATAAGGACAAATGTTGTTTAATTAATAATTTTGTTCCATGGAATTTTTTTTAGCATTCCTCTTTGGGCCTATCAACTATCTTTCTAATCCCTTAATATAAAGGCACAAATGCATAAGAAAGGTGAAGAATATTTTTTCTAATTAAAACACGGCACCTGGCGTCCTTCATGGCTGTGACGTCCTTCACCTGCCACTCCTTCTCCCGAAGCGCCTTCTCGAGGAGTCGCAGCTGAGAGTCGGACTCCTCCCACTTCTCGGTCTGCTGGTCCCGCACGCTCTTCATCATCTCCATCTCCTTCTCTAGCAGCTTGGCCTGATATAAACATATCACCACTCATGAAGAGGACACACAGTTTTCTCCTCCCCCTCATTCTCACCCAACAGAGGTAACTCCGTCATCAATTCCTAAACAACCTCTGTCTTAATATGAAGGTTTCACAGGCTTCCTGCAGTGTCCCCTAGGGGTACAATTTTGCAACTTAAACTAACTGGCTATAAATCAGCCAATGAAAACAACTAAGGCATGAATAACATATTTTTTGTCACACAGGCCTGTGCAATGAAACAGTCGCAAAATGAGGCCTTTGTGTTCTGTAAAGAAGACTCACAGTGCAAGGTGCATATTCGAATAAAGTTTAGCTTTTGGAAAGCTTACGGAAATAACTTAGGTGATTTGAATAATACTTTTGAAACAGCGTTACTGATTGCACAACTAATTTTGATTGCATCCAATCAGCGTTCTACATTTCGTGAACAAGGAACCTTGGAATTAAAACAGAGGTTGTATAGGAATTTATGACGGATCTACCCTTTTTGGGAGAGAATGCCTCCCCCTGTTCTATTTGTGACATTTTGTTAGACATTGATATATGACATAATACCTTATGTGCTGATCGGAGTCTGAATGACCTTAGTTACTATTCCTCCCTGAATGCAAAATATGTGACATTTTCTTTGTTTTAAAAGAAAACTGAACATTGTTTAACACTTATGAAGATACAAATTGGATATACATCATAAATCACTGAAATCCATGTTCAATTGAATGGAAAAAAGGGTAAATGGTAGGTGTAGAAATTCATCCTGAATAGCCTTTAATAACCAGCTGATACATTACGAGGCATCAGTTATGAGGGTATTTTAGGATATCTGCAGATAGAAATACGTTGATGTAGTAAGATGGATCAATTTGTGAGCAGATATTTCTTACCTTGAGCTCATACTCAAGCACTTTTGCACTCATCTCATCAGCTTTCACTCGGAACTCATGCTCTCGTCGTTTGAGGGCTTCTTCAAAACCTGGAACCAAAATCAATTATGTCTATACAATCTTTTTGTTTATCATGGCAATCTATGAAGAATTAGAGTTTATCCCTTAATTGAGAAAAACATAATGAGAGAACAATAAAATCTTTACAATACACACCAAAATAGAGACTTTTATGGTCTTGCAAAGTCAAAGAATCAAGAATATTACCACCTCTTTGAAAAGAGGTAGCAATTAGCCTTGTAGCTACTGGTTTCCTTATGAATAGGGATACTGAATTGAAAATTGATGCCATTTTAATGTTTTATGAATCCTCTAAAATGGCAGTTGAAATTTGCTTAGAACAAAATCTGCACTACCAACAATGCCTGTGACTTCAAATCAACCTCGAAGAATCAGAAAGTTAGTTCTTGACTCAAAAAGAAGTAAAGTTTGCTGTTTTCAGCATTTGATTTGCAGTAGAGGGAAGAGTGATGTAAAGGGAGGTAACCCACTGGTAGAGAGTTCTCTCTTCTGAGTGTCCAGCTCATCCTCAACCTCCTTCAGTCTCAGTTGTAGGTTGCGGCGAAACTTTTCAAACTCTTTT
Organism: Phorcus lineatus; assembly: GCA_921293015.1. Taxonomy (NCBI): domain Eukaryota; kingdom Metazoa; phylum Mollusca; class Gastropoda; order Trochida; family Trochidae; genus Phorcus; species Phorcus lineatus. Next base: position 33,922,742 of record OV121082.1, read on the forward strand.
CTCTCCTTCTCCAGATCTGCATCTTTTGATCTGCCATAAACAGAAAGCTAATTTACAGATCTTTGCATAATTGTGTTAGAAATTAAAATGTTGGAACAAAGAAAACACAGACATTATTACCCAAAGCAATGATTGGAGGTGACAAGTGAAGCAAAGCATCCGATCAAAGAAACAATAAATAAAGTTTAAGATCTTTTTCTTTGAGGCTACTGTTTCAGCCTCCTTTGTCAAGACCATCTTGTGGAAGGGTGAGGTCAAAAGCTTTTCAACTGGCTTCAGGAATTGGGACATCCCTTTTGCTTAATTGGAAGTGTGCCTGGTTCTCATCCAGAGGTCACAGATTCAAATCAGACTTCAGGTGATCTCAAATCAAAATATGAAATATTAGGAGATGAAGAATGGAAAGAGGAAAGAATTTTCCTGTTACAGTAATACTACTGCATACAGTGTTATTCCTAGAGGGGGTCATCGGTAATTTTGCTCACCCTACTGGCTTGTTGTCCCTTAAAGTCTTTATTGATACGATACTTATACCATTGTAAAGGGTCCCCAATTCCAAGTAAAGGCCAATTGACCCTCTTAGCTGAGCACTAACTAGTAACAACACTATGCATATTCACAGAGGGAAACTCATTCCTATCGTCCATTCCCAAACTAAGAGAACAAATTCCTCACATTTTGAAGGAGTCCACTTCTGTCTGTCTCTCCCGGAGTCGGTGCTGATAGTGAGATTGGAGCTCCGTCAAGGCCTGGCTTTCTCTCTCAGCTGCTTTTTTCATGTCGTCCAGCCTGATCTTGAGTTCACTGATCTCTCCATTCTTAGTGTTCAACTGTGCCCTTAGTTCTGCAGTTCATATAAATGTTCATCCACAATATTATTCAGTGTAAACAAAACCTTCTGTTTATAAAATATATGAGGAAAACTGCTTTTACTGAACAATTATGTGTATATAGATACTGTTTTTGAGGGCATGAAGAAATCTTATCCCCCAGGTGCACAGAAGCAACGTACCTTCCCATACATTTAAGATGATTTAAGACACTAGATGACAGCCAATGCAGTAAGTCAGTATGGCCTTACCGGCCTGATGAGCCTAAAATGAGCAAAAATTTAAAAATCATTGTAATAGGAGATGAACTAAAGGTCTTCTCACCTGTAAAGCTAACATCATAGTTCTGTAGTTCCTGGTCTCTCTCGTCCAGAAGTTTGAGGTTGTATTTGAAGTCTTCCTTTAGTTTGTTGAGACGACTTCTCTCTGCTGTTAGCGTCTTCTCCTTCTCCTGAAGTGCTTGCTCAAGTGCTTCCACTCTAAAGGTTAGGACTCAATATATTTATGTAAATTTTTTAAAGCAAAAACATTACACTGACCAATTCATGTATCATTTCACTCAATTCTCTTACATTTAGATTCCATATAATGCCGAGTTGAAACTAAAACAATTCTTTTGGTCTTTAGCCAGCAAGGTCACTTATGGCCAAGGAAAATTTTTACTAAACTATGTTGGCCCTTTGTCACAAATTGTATATGGAAAATTTTGGATTCATTGTCAAAGATGTTCTTCCCAAGTTTTTCTTTGACAAGGTGAATCTTGATGGAAAAAAAGTTTTTGTTCCTTGTTGACACTTGTAAATCTAGATTTATGAATGTAAAATTTGCTTGCTCATAAAATTTTAATAGCAAAACCTTCAGTCTACTACATGTTTAAAGTTAATTTCTCCCCATTATTATTATTATCACAACACAAATATCAAACATACCTTTTTTGAGAAGCTTCTCTCCATTCTTTCTCCTTCTGCTCGGCAAGTTCCCGCCATGATGACGGATCTTGTCCACTCATCTTACAATATGGGTGTAGCAGTAGTTTCACTTTAAATAAACTTTGCCATTGTCAATAATTCTTTAAGATATATTGTTGTTTCACCAAAGGACATCCTGAAAAAAGATGTTAAAAACATGCGAAACAAGAATTTTCAAATATATATTGATGTCTTGTAATTGGAAAAGCATGCTGTATGGTAGTGTTGAATTGGTAAATAACTACACTTGATAATCCAGTGTTTTGTTTTCTGTTTAGTGCACATGAGTGAAACTGTGCAAAATACCTTATGTTTTCTATATTTCCAAATATCATTCATTTCAGTTTCTTCATTCTAAAATCATTTAGTGAAGAAAATTGTTTTGTTATGATTTTAGTTATTTGGATCTTTTGTTCCGTTCTGAACTGAAAAAAGTTCTGTACTTCAAACTAAATTTTCCTGACTACTGAATTTGTTGACAATTCAGTGACATGGGTTTGCATTTTTCAGATGAGCGGCAAGCTCATAAAATGAAAATGTTTAAGATGGAGACAAATTTTATTTCAAGAAGCAAGGGGAGAATATATCAGGGTGCAATCCTTTTGAAATCTTATAAGGAAAAATGTTAAAAAGGCCCTGTAGTTTGTCAGGCTTATGACGCTGACAGTGAAAAAAAAAGATGGTTATTTAGTTGATATGTTTGAGTTAAGTTACTAAAGCTGTCTGATTCTTGTAAGACTTCCATTGTTTGACGACATTATTAAAAAGAAAAGCGAAAAAATGAAAGAAAATTTAAGAAAAGTTAGTTTTTGGAATTTTTGTACTGCAAGTTTGTTGCAATAAATTTGACACTTCGTTTAGAAGTATGCATTAAGTATGATGAGTTGTCTAAACTTCATAAGTACCGGTGGAATTTACGTTGATATTACATGATAAAAAATAACGCGAAGTATTTTGCCGTTTTCTAATTACATGTTGATTATAAACAAGTCAAGGCTTGTTTTGAAATTTTACCAAGAACATGTTTAAGTTGATTTCCATACAAATGATGGAATGAATGTGTGACTAATTGAATTTATTGTAGTTCCGAAATCGTATCATTTAAGTTACCTTCGTTGTGCTATATGGATAACGCTGACATGATCAATTTGATAAGTTATCACTAATGTTTACAAATTCGCCGCCGACCGTTCGTTACGCTTTACGATTTGACGTCTAATGACTAGTCTTTTGATCTTGGGCTTTATTCTCAATTGCGCTTTTGCCGTTTCACGTTTTGTAAAGACAGAGCCAAGTATAGATTCCTCAACTTGCTTGATCGTTTGTCGATATAGAATATATTTTAATTCGATTCCTTTAAAATAAAGATTATTTGTGGATCAATTCTGCATTTCATATTCTTACCTAAAACACGTCAATCGATAATCTTGATTGTCGTGAAACCATAGCTCAAACGCACTTTTGGCAAACACGACAACATGGCGAGATTTGTCAAAGAAATTTACTCGCGTTTCATCTTTTCTAAAAATTGACAGAAAATGTGTGTAAATTCCTTTTTTTGATAGCCAGAAATAAGACAGCTTGATTGCATATGTTTACGTGTTTATTATTAAGAAAATAAGTCAATGCAAAGGATAACTTTGTCCCAAAATATGGAACAGTGAAACACGTCTGCTCAGACTGCTCAGTTGGCTTTAAAAGAGTCATATTCGGGAGACATTGCTTATGGCTAGTTCAGATAACTTTTGTTCATGTGAAATGATTGCCGAATGAAGTTGAGAGTTTTATTTTATCTGTAGCGGCTTCCCAGCAATTTGATCGGAAAGATTTTTGGCATTGAAGTCAATGTAAACGAAACAGTTGAACTGCAATTTGACACTTGGTAGAAAATAATAACCAGTTTTTCCTCATAGAAGAATTTCTGTTTTATGCATCACCATCCCCTAACAAAGATGGCGTCTGTCAATGTTGTCAAATTCAATATTGCTGAATCAAAAGGAGAATAATCAATGTTGTGACAGGAGTTTGATAAAAAAGTCAAAGGGTTTATCTTTCCATTCCTGTGTTGATAGTAGTATGGTGTTTTGTTTTTATTGACTTAGACTAAAACATCATTCCCGATTTGTTGAAAAGCTCCTACAGATAAAATAGGCTTTGGATCCTAGATGTCGAAGAAGGAAGATATTTAGCAAGCTGGACTAGCTTATGGCTTGATATTATTACCTTATAACCTTTTCAATTAACTGGCTTTCCAGTAAATTGTTTTGAATTATTTTTTATAATCCCATTAGTTATCTTATTTATAGTGTTTGATAGGTTAAATAATCTAGTATTTATATGAATGGGACTTATGATTTATTCTTTGGACACATAAAAGGTTTAATTTCCGTTAAGCTCTATTTATTATAATATTTTTTTTGATGAATATGAGATGTTTTCAGTTAACACTAGTGCTTATGGTATCTTAGGCACCTAAAATGTCATGTAAATCACTAAATGTCTCTTTAACATTCATATTGGTTGAAAAGTAACAAGATTCTCCCTGTCACTGTATCAAAATATAAGAATGCTGATGTATTCTATTTCAATAAGAGATTTACTGGGAAATGAAAGTCATTTGTAAAAAGTAATGTTTCTTTAGATAATTGTAGTACACAAAACTTATAATGATGTAGCACAACACAGCAGCATTTACCTTTATTTAACAACTTGACAACAAAGAACATAACAATAAAAAAATTGAAATAAATAGTAACAATATCTCTAGTGCTTTTAAAGGTACCTATTAAAGGTACCTATTAAAATATTTTTAAATAATCAAGGTCAATATTTTACATTTTACCACATGATTGATGTAAATCTTTCTTTTTCAGGATGTATTTTTTGGAGAGGGCTCTCCATGGCAAGTGTTTACTTTGGACAGTTAATGTTAAATGACGGACTGTGAATTTACTTCACCATGTCAGCAACAGACTTGCACCATACGGTCAGCTTGACCAACTCGGGTCAGTTTGATGACTTCTCTTCAGAGTCACAAGATAGAAACAGTTCTAAATGTTCAAGTGAAGATTTGGACAATGAGAACCTTCCAAATGGAGATCTTGAAGTAGAGACTTTAGAAGAAGCTGATTTATCATCATCAAGTCTTGAAGTCCTTTCGGAATCAACATTCAGCAAGAGGCTGTCTGTTCTTACTCTTGACTTTAATGATTTGAAATCACTTCCTGATTCTCTAAGTGATGGTGCTCCAAATCTGAAGATATTGTCGTTAAACGGCAATCAGTTGGATTCTCTTCCCGATAGCATTGGAAAGCTTCGGTTTTTGGAAGAAATCCATGCAAATGAGAACAGTCTGGAGTCGTTCCCCAAATCTCTAAGCAAACTAGCAAAACTGAGAATATTGAAAGTAACAGGCAACAGTGTTAGGAGGTTACCGGAAGACTTTGGTGAACTTTGCTCACTTGAGACTCTTGTACTGGATGAGAATCAGCTAGCAAATCTTCCAATGACATTTGGACTTTGTGGAAAGTTAACAACGCTAGAAGTGAGCAACAATAGGTTACAAGCACTTCCAACTACTTTTGGAAGGTTAAAGAATTTAAAAACACTAAACTTGAGCTCCAACAAAATAGAAAAGTTGCCTGAAAATTTTGGAGATTTGGAAAATCTTGAATTTCTTGATGTCTCTGCAAATCAAATTGAAGACCTGCCCAAGTATTTCAAGTCTTGTCAAAGTCTGAGGAAGGTGTACATGGACACAAATTCAATCAGCGTGTTGCCAAAGTGGGTCTCTGAACTGCCTCATGTGATAGAATTTTCAGCCAAAGATAACAAACTAACCCAACAAGCGGTAACAGAGAAGTTTGGACATACCAATGTGAAGTTGAAATTACTTGATCTGAGTGGTAACTTTATGACATCACTTCCTGTTTCATTTGGCGAGTTGTCTGATCTTGAGGAGCTTCAACTTGGCAGTGTGATTGGAGAGTTGGAAAGAAGAAACTTTCAAAACGGCAACTGGATTTCACAGTTGCCGTCAACATTCTGTCAACTTGTCTGTCTGAGGCATATCAACCTCGATGAGAACCAGCTTGTCAGTCTCCCGGATGACTTTGGACTTCTTGTCAATCTGGAGTTCTTGGATCTAGGTATACTATTCATAACCTTTTCTAAATCTAATTTTCTAAAGCTTTTAACAGGTTACAATATGTAAATAGGGGATGGCAGCGTCAATCAAGGTGATCATATCAAAACTATGTTTGCAGGGATTGATCAAATGGGAAGGAGATGTCATTCCAGGGATCTGCCTCACTCCCCCCCCCTCCCCCTCCCCCCCCTTTTAATATTTAGTAGAAATATTTCACAGCAGAAGGGTTACCTCCCCCTTACCTGGATCTTACACTTATTTCTGTTTTTATAGTGCCCCTGCATATGCTCTACCTTAAGATGATTAAAATTAAAATTTTAGTATTCACTTGAAATATTTTTTCCAGATAAGAGAAAATTTGATATTACAGTGTAAATGGTTGCTGTATTGTTGTTGTTGGTCTATAAATATAATTGTACAGAACCAATTTTTTTTTTACTGCAAATGGCCACGATATTACAAAATAGTAACACTTGTTTTTTAAAATAGTAAATTAGCATTATGTAAGAAACAATTATTGTAGAGATTCTTTGAGTTGAATGTATGCTGGCATATTGTTATGCTTGAATATTATTTCACATGTTCAGGACAGAATATGCTGCATGAACTCCCAGACTCGTTTGGAGATCTCAGGTCCCTCAAGATCTGTTTACTGTCGAAGAATCATCTGCAGCTGCTTCCCCCTTCAATGGGAAAACTGTCAGCACTGGAAGATCTAAGACTTGACAATAATCTGGTAATGCTCTGTTCAACATTAAACTCTTTAACTCCTATACTGTTAACAGAAATGAATTTAAAGGGGCAGTAGCTTGTTTTTTGAAAGATTATTTCTTCTAACTTTCCCATTAAACATCAGTTTATACCAAATGTGTTATCTTTGGAGGGTCAAAACATCTCTCAACTTGCTCATCCATTGTTGTAGAGGAAATAATTCAAGCATCAAGCAAAAACCACATAGCTCAACCTATCGTGGAATGTTAGTTTAAAACTTCTTCTTTCACATGAATAGAATTGTCTAGCAAATGAAAATTTGTTTTTGTTTTTGTGTGATCACATTATTCATGGTTCATGTAAACAAAACGTGTTACTGCCCCTTCAAGATGTCATTGACTGTTAATAGGTTTGTGATGATCAGCTAATGCTACACTTTTTGTTTGAATCTAATATTATTGGCTGCTTCAGTTTGTCAGGTGGCAACTTATTTCTACTTCATTTTGAATTCTGTATTTTGATAAGATTGCAGAGCTTCCTGAGTCATTTGAGAATCTTGTCCAGCTGAAGACCTTGGATTTGTTTAACAACAAGTTGACTCAGATACCGGCCTGCATAGAGAAGTTCAAGAATCTGGTCAGGTTGGACATTGAAGAGGTGAGGATGAGTCAAGTGTATTCCCAAGTATTGTTAAGAAATTCTTTACTCGAGCAAATGGTGTTATATGGTTTTTGAAATGAGTGTGAATTTTCATTGCACAAATTTGAGATACATTTTATTGAATTACTGTCAATCACTGCTCTCTATTTATCAAAATGTTTTTGATGAAGTCTGCAGCTAAATGTCCCTTGCCAACAAAAAATGTAAAAAGTGCAGATGATTTTGGCAATTATATTCTAAACCTAATAACTTAGATTTGATAACAACGTCATGACAAAAGCTTAGAATTTGATAAGGTAACTTTCTAATGTTTGGTCTCTTGTGATTCATATTGTATTCAAGAATTTGGATAATGTCTTGAGGGGAATTGCATTAAAGAGCCACTCCGTGAGTTGTTGGAGTCATATATGCCAAACTTAATCAATGGTGTCATTTGATCGCGAAGTATCGACTGTTACCAATAAGACACATGTTAAAGCTTGTTGGGTTTTTTTCAGTGACACTATGAAGGTAGAACGTCGAATTATGATCGAAAACTGGACAGTGGCGCGCGTCAAATAGTCAAACGTAATTTTGTAATAATGTCTATTGGACGTGATATCTACACCTCTGTGCATTTATAAGGCTGTTTTTAGATTTTCATGGAAAACCAGTATTTGTCATATATATTTCTTTTGGACATGAAAAGTTAAGATGTTTTGATTTTATATCACCACATATGACATTTAGGTTCATATCAAAGGTAAATAATATGTTATGAAAATCACGGAGTGGCTCTTTAAGAGATTAATTTTACAGATGGAGATAACCTCCATTCATCGAATTGTATATGTTTTCTGTAGCTTAATATTTCTTGTTAACACAAAATTGAAGATTGTATATTTAATTGTTTCCTAATCTTAATAGAGATATTCTGTAAAAGAGATAGAAAATTCTTGAAATGTCTCAATGTCTTTTGACTGATATTATGTTCAAGAACGACCTTGGCTTGCCGAGACAGGATGTGCCGATGGTTAGGTGTCAATCTAAGTACCCTCCACGTGACCCCTCCTTAAGGGACAACTGGAGAGGCAGACCTCGTCAAGACCTTGCCAACCTTGACAAGACCATAGTGCAGGTATAAACTTTTCCTTGAGAATTGATATTTTGTCATTTTACTTAAGCAAAGACTTTGCTTATGTCATTTCAGAGATAATTCCAATTCGATCAAGCTAGTTAGGAGAAAAAAAGATTGCATGAACCTCTTATGGTTAAGATTACAGAAATAATACTTTAAATTTTCATTCATGAAATACAATAGTTCCGCATCCTCTCATTGCTTGTTGATTCTATTGTAAATATCAAGTTAGTACTCACATGCCTTTACAGAAATTGAAAAAAAATGTCTTCATGGAAGTAAACTGGCAGCTATTTGAAAAACGATGAGAAACAGAGCCTGAAAATGTAAACAAGGATTCCTGTTTTAATAGGACTTGCATATTCAGTGTCTACAAATGTTTTTTTGTTTGTTTCACCTCTGTGATTTCTTCAATGGATGAGTATTAAATACATTTAACCTCTGACCCTACCAGATGTCTGAGAGTGCTGATGAGGAAAGCTCTGTGAAGGAAGACGAAGACTCAGACAAGTACAGTGAGCTGCAGCTAGAGTTAGCAGCTCGCAGAAATCTTGAAAGTTCTTCAATATGGAGGTCTCACGATGGACCTTCTGTCCGGGAGAAATTTGTGCGAGGCGAGAGTTCATTTCAGTCTTGGCTAGCTCGCACTAGAACATTCGGAAATGTGACAGGTGACAAATTGATAGGTGACAATGTGACAGGTGACAAAGTGACAAATGTGATTCAGGAGGAATTAGGGAATCATAAACAATATCATGAAGCAGATTATGATGAGGAAGAAGATGAAGATGATAGTTACAGTGGGATGTTCTCTTCAAAGATTGGGGGTGAGTATGTCAAGGGGAAGAACTCAGTTAAATGCTGGATATTTGGCCCTCTATAAGTGAATTATTATTATCATTATCAAATAAAGTTTTAGTCAATATTCTTTACATTTTTCAAGAATACATGTATACAAAATTTTAAAATATTTTATCTTTTAATTTACTGTCGGTTAAGTTTTTAAAAATTGATTTACTTCCTTTGCAACACAAGCACACTGATCACTTCTGGAGGAGTTTATAATTCTTCAGGTGTTGGGTCATTATGACCATGCCCACATATTACTGAAAAGATTTTCAAACCCTGTGCTGGCAAATGTACCAGGTTTTTTACGCCCAGCCTAACAAAGTTTTCTGGGGATATAGGAATGACCTCTGTGTGTGCAATCTGTTCTTTTCCAGACCAGAAAAACATTAGGCCTGCATCACCGAAACTGGTATATGGAACAATCATCTTTTGAAGTGGTGCCATTTTCATCCTACATTTATTTTTGGCCATTTCTATGGAAATGCAACCAAGAATATTGTTTCTGGTTCAGAACTCTAAATCCTTATTGCCCAACCCATTGAAACTTTCTGAATAAAACAACCTCTTTTGAAGTGGTGCCTTTTGGGTTTTAAAATTTATCCCTACTTTACTTATAGCCATTTCCATGGAAACATTAATTAGAATTTTGAATTCAAACCAGAATTAAAAAACCATAAGGTGTAGCTCATTGAAACATGGTGTGTAGAACAATCATCATCTTTAGTGTTGCCTTTCAGGTCTTTACTGTTCAGATTTTGTGTGTGGCTGTTTTCCATGGAAATACTGTTCCCAAGGTTAAACCTTAACGTTTATGAAAGAATGTAGCTTCTTAGCTCTTGTTCAATATATTTCACACTTTTGCCACCTGGGAGGGTATATAGCCGACTCTTGTCTGCTTGTTTTTCTGTGTATTGAATTGATAATTAACAGATAATTCTATTCCTGGATCATTATAAAACTTACAAAAGTATTTTTGAGGAATGTTGAATGTGTGTTTAGATTGGGGCTCAGCAAGTGAAGAGGAGCCATGGACAGATTCCCAGAATGCACCTGTCACTGAGGAAGGAGTTGTTTCCTGTGAGGAGAATTGGGATGAGGAGATTGACGAGCCCTTCTCAAATATTGTTGGTGAGTAATTTGCAATAGTAGTGTATGAAAAAAGCTCTGAGTTTGGTCACCCTTTACATGGTACCTTTTGATCTGGATTGCTGAATTTACAATCTTAAATTCACTTAGGTTTATAATCACTTTCAGGCAGGATGTCTCCTTTGGTTATTGTAGAATTAGTATAGCTTCATGATTGCTGCTTGTCTAGCTATCATTACCATTTTGTTCTTGCACTTCAAAATACACTCTTAAAAAAGGAAATGCAAAAGTAACCTTTCAAGTGATTTTATTGCTTATCCTCCATAGCAATATATCATATAATTTAAGGGGTAAGAAGGTGAAAATTCACACGACTGAAACTTTTGTTGTGTTTTTCTTTTCATTAGTATACAAGGTGGCGTCAAAGGCAGCACTCTGTAAGGCTACAATTTCAAGCAATAATTTCTTGGCATCTTTCGGCAAGGATTTCTGCAATTGCATAATATAATGTTTCTCAAACAAGGGTTGACACCTGGCCTTTTTGGTGGAACAAGGCACTTTACATAAAGTATTCTGTATGTTTGGTTGGAATTTTTTTGTCAAAACGTGGATGCTTGGTGTACCTAGATGTAGCAATCCTGGGCTTAGCTCATAAATCTGAGGTGCACGCCTCTCGGATTCTTTTGGTGAAATTGATCTGCAGATACCGACCAAGAAGGCAACAAAAGGTGACAAAATATAGAAAATATAGCAGAGAAAATAGAAATGAAGTAAAGTTGTTCTTATGAACTTATTGACTTCCCCTTGTATATCACTATTTGACCTGCTGAACAACTACTAAATAACTAATAAAAATATAAATCAGTTGAAAGACAATTGCAAATGATTACCCTTTTAAACTGTTTCAGCTGCTGAGCCAGAGAACCATCACCCAACATGGGAGGCAGTACATCAACCTTCTAAAGACCTTGACACTCTGTTCTTTGCTTTTGATTTGCACCCACCCTCTGTACCAAGGAACAACGAGCTCCAACGGCTGTGCACTGAGTGTGGACAGTTTGATGATGCAGATGAGGACGATTAGCTCTTGATCTGTATCCACCCTCAGTAATTAGGAACAACAAGCTCCAACGGCCGTACACTGAGTGTGGACAGTTAGATGATGCTGAGGAAGACCATTAGCTCTTGCCAAGCTATTTACCTGAACTAATGCTCATTTCATATTCAAATCTGACATCCCTCAAATCCAACACTCCCTGTAAACTAACATATGTTTATGGTAAATTTGTCCATACTTAAGAAAAACTCCTAACCTGACATCCCTCAGATCAGTGCTCGTTTCTCCATATAAATGAACACCCCTATAATCCACTATTACCTGTAAACAAACATTTGTTTATAGACCAAAATTTGTCCATATCTTATGAAAATCTCCCTCTAGCCTGACATCCCCCAAAACAGTGCACTGTGTCCATATAAACCATCAAACCTAGAGGATTGACATGAAATTGAAAATGATCAATATCTAATTTCTTGTTACATATGGATAATGATATACTCTACCCTATATAGATAAGCTAAAGGACAAAAAAACTTCATATTGTCAAAGGTCTCGCAAGACGGTCGCCCTTTATAGCAGTTACTGCGATAGGTCAAATCTAAATCAGGTATTTAACAAAGGTAAGTATTATAAGCAAAATTGATATATATGACAAATCCAAACTGAAAAAACATGATTGTAGGTATCAAGTTATTGAATAAACAGTTTGTCATAGTCTATTTCGACCTTTATGAATATTATCAACTTTCATACTGGTGACGTCATGTCTAGGGTACTTGTCTGGCCATGATAATCCAGAGGATTTGGTACATAGTACATAAACAAGAATATATTAGAATCTACATTAAGTATCAAATCTAATAAAGAATTGATGGTAAGTAGTTAGAGATGACATTGTGAAGGATTTGAGATTTAAGCAACAAACAGAGCGTGATGTCAAGTTATACTGACTAAATGGCGCTTGTCAATCCTATAGCCTATTTGTGTACGGAGGGAATTGTCAATATCTATAATTTATAGACTATTATATCTTGAATGTTTTTAATTTCCTGTGGATCGATTCATTTTTGACATGTTTATAACCAGTAACCCTTTTCTATGAATTTTAGCTGCTTCCAAATATTTATTGCTCCTTATCATTGTTTTAATTTGTGAAGTCATCTCCTGCTGGCGCTGTTCAGGAATTTCATCGGCCAATATTTTGCAGACTTATTATTGAAGTGATTTGCCATTTCTTTATTCGTTACATTGGTTGTGATTGACCAGAACATTTTGAAATGAAAATATTTTCATGTGACTTTATTGGTCAGTGGCTGAATCAAATGTCGGATATATTTTCAATTATCTGGATGAATGTTTTATTATTGTGAATCTTGTCAATCTTGTATGGAATAAAACTTAAATTAGTATAATGATAATTAAGCCCTATAATTCAACATAGAAAAATCAACATATCAAGTTATCTTCAGGCAAACTTCAAAGTCATGTAAAATTACATTTTCTGACCTGAATATGCACTTTTTAATATACAGCCATAGAAGGGGTCATATCTTCAATTCACTTCAATTCAAATTTCATTCAACTTTGAAGCCACTTGTTTCTAACTTTTGTTTATGTACTGTTTTACATAAGAATGAAAAATGTGGGTCTTGTGATTTTTATGGTTAATCTTTACAAATATGTTTGCTTAAAGGCACTATAGCACACTTTTTGAGGTATATTTAAATTCATGGAGGTAAAATTACCTTCTTAAGATACCTACTGTTGCAATAATAGATTTACTTTGCATTACTGCATTTAAATAACAATGTATAAAGTGTTGAAGTGGCTGACTTGGGAATATCATAAAGAGACTGTTATGCAAAACTGAACTAATTTTATTTGTGAATAATGCCCAAATGGTGATAGGGAAGCTTTTTAATACTACTTGAATTCTTACTTAATTCAAAACCATAGTCTTCTATAGCAGTCACTCTTTTTTATTTTCACATTGTCTGTCTTAATTTTATGTTGCTGATAACGTTGATATTGATTTAATTCAAGGTTACAATATTTCCCATGAGCTTCTCCATTTGATTCTTCAAAAATAAAAAGCCTGAAACTTTTAAGAAACAATTAAAATGGTAACCTGTCTGAAGAATGCTTGTTATGAATGCAAGAAGACCAGAAAAGGGAGGTAATAAGATAAGAGAAGAGGGTAGAGTTTACATTGCATCAAGGGTATGAGTTGCGAATTATCAGAACATTAATTCTGGATCATTGAGGATACTTGTTAATTCCAATGGCAGAATTGCTATTTTTGTATCAAAAGAGAAGGAAGTGTGCAATAGTGCCTTTAATTTTTAGAAAATATAATTGAAATAAGTTAAGTGATGATTTAAGTGGATGTAAAGTGATGTACAAAAGAAACTACACACCCCCGTTAATCTGGTTATTATAGAAAAAAGGACAAACTTTTGAGCTCTTAAAATGTTTAGTATCAATATTGAACACTTTTTAAACATTGCAAGGACATGTTGGAGTGTTTTGTTGAACACATCACTTCTCTCTTATCTGTTTGTGTCCACTGGGGGTATATCAGGCGACATTACGTTGTATGATTTTCATAAATAGCTGAGTTAGTATCAGATGTGATCCCCATTACGGTTAATGCAAGCATAGACTCTTCTTCTCATGGAAAAGGTAAGACGTCTGATGACGTCATTCGGGATATGTTGCTACTCTTTTTGTACTATCTGTTCCAGCTGTTGTATGGTGACTGGTCGCTGTTAGTGACATCTGAGTCGTTTTCCAATATGGTCCCATAGATGCTTGATCGGTGAAATATCAGGGGAACCTGATGACCAAGGCAAAACCTGGATGTTTTGTGGTTTTAGAAAGTCCATGGTGATCCTTGCAGTGTGAAGTCTTGTGTTGACCTGTTGAAAAATCATCCCTTATTGCTGCATCTGGACGTATGCACCAGAGGCTGTAACACTTGATCTCTGTATCTCTGGGCTGTGAGGGTCTGACGAACTGTCATCAAATCTGCCTTCTGGTCGCCTCAGATGCAACCAAACGTCCTGTCAACCTGGCTTTTTGAACCTCACACTTGTGACATTCTGATAACTCCTTCTCGCTCTGCTGCTATTTAAGGTCGCATTTTCTTCTGCTTTTTCCAAAACAAAAGTAGTGAATGATCGAATTCACCGCTTTTTATACTCTTAGCGTGTCCAATTCATTATCAAATGATTTCTGAAAGTATCACTTTTCCGTCAACTGATCTGCCTCAGTTGTATTTGGGCAAAATGCTTTCATTGTTTCCATTCAATACATAAGGATTAAACATTAATTATTTTATTTTGTCAGAAATTATAACAAAATATAAAAATACGAGTGTGTACTTTCTTTTGTACTTCAGTTTATAATCATACAATTAGAGTATTTTCTCTTTCTAGATAGAAACTATATGACAACAATGATGTTTTGTTTATACATGATTTTTAAGTATGTTATTGCAAAGAAATTGTAAATTTGAGTATTATCATTCACTTTATTGATTTATAAGGAATTGTATATTTCTGTTGATTTGGGTATTTTAAAGGTTTATTTATTTAATTCCCTTTTGATTTTTTCAAACATTGAAACAATGATAATCTGAAGGACTTTTTAAGTTTATCCAACGTTAAATTTTAGTTTGTTTTGAGTTACAAATAACAGTTTGCCATATTTTTATGCAGCCAAAGTTGTCTGCAATTTCTGTGAATTGTATACATGGATTTTGATGTTTATAAACAAACTTTTTTTCTAAAAGACTCTCTTATTGTTCTTTAATCTACGCCAGGCATCAAATAGTACAGATCATAATCATAATCTTTTCAGCCTTATCAAAATATGACAAAATAAGGCCCCAAATTTTTCCATCAGTAACTTTTATTTTATTTTTCAACATTGATATTTTATGACGTAGCCATAAGCATAATTTATTTTAATTAATAAACGTGCTGCATGGTAATAATAACCGTAAAGAATTTGTGCCTGAATATGCAGAACAGAACAGAACTTTATTATACTCAGGCAGAGATCCTCGGCATATGTGGTACAAAATGACAGTAACATACTTATTTCACAAGTGGATAGATGAAAGTAGTACTCTTTTTACAGGCAAAAGATTTCTCATAAAGCTATACATGTTCAATTTGTTTAAGACCAACCAAACCCCACATTTCACATGCATACAGCAATATAGGTTTTACCATTGTATCAAAAAGATATAGCCGGCACTGGATTGACAGGTTAAAGAGCCACACTTTGATACGAACCTAAATGTCATATGTGGTGATATAAAATCAAAACATTTTAACTTTTTATATCCATAAGACATACGTTATGACAAATACCGGTTTTCCATGAAAATCTAAAAACAGCCTTACAAATGCACAGAGGTGTAGATATCACGTCCAATATCAATGGATACTAGTTATATAACCTAACAAACACTATCAACTCCTAACTGCCCTCCTGGCTGTTATAGATAAGTCTCCAAAATTACGTTTGACTATTTGACGCGCGCCACTGTCCGGTTTTCGATCATAATTGCGACGTTCTACCTTCATATGGTCACTGTAAAAAACCAACAAGCTTTAAAATGTGTATTTTTGGTAACAGGCGATACTTCGCGATCAAATGACACCATTGATTAAGTTTGGCATATATGACTCCAACAACTCACGGAGTTGCTCTTTAAGGATATGACTTTTTACATAATACAAAATATATTGCTTTTGTGGCCTCTCGACAAAGATTTGTAATAGAAAGTTTATAATTGCATTTCCTAAAAAAAATAACACCCAAGTATTTATACTCATTTTTAAATGCAGGAACTTTAGTTTTTTTCCACATACAATTGTAATTTCCAAATATTGCAATATTCTTTAAAATAGTTAATAGCTAACTCAGCCGCAAAACTTTTAATGTTGAACATCCGAGTTTAGTGTAAGAAAGGTAGGTAACTCTGTGGGTCATATTTATTCCATGGTCAGTGAAATCAAAGATGTCTATGTTACACATCCTTTGTAAACCTGATTTTGACATTAAAGTTTGCTACATAAAGACAAACAAAATATTCTAATTTTTATATAATGACTGGTTAAATTATGTTTATTATATTTAAGATATTTTTCTTTGTGAAATAACTATACGAAAAATAATTCACACACTCTTAACCAATGTTGAGAAACTGAAAATATCAAAGATTATGTTGACACTTATATTGGGAGTTTCAGCCCAAGAAAATAGGAAACTTCCATTTCAAAACACCCTACTATATTCAATATAAAGAAATTGAGATCGAGAGCAGGATATTTTAGTATCAATTATGTACTTCAAATCAACAATTTTACACAGTTTTGAGGCACGAGGGCAAGTTTTGATCAGATTTAAATGAGATTGTTTTGGCGAGATAGCTTGACACATAAATTTCTGCAAAATATTTTTTGGCTTTCACTTTTTAGAAAAAAATATTTTGTTTGTGTGATATGGATTTGGAGACGGTTGGTTTAACCCTTTAACTCTACTAGAGATGAAAAAAGTTCTCAAAAGACTTTAATTCTTTAGTATTGATTCAAAGTAGCTAATCTAGTCTTGAAATCTGGATCACTAGTCTTTAAAAACTAATCAAGTCTTCGTAGTGGATTTCTTGTAGAGTCATTTATGTCAATAATGAACTATATTTAAACAAATAATGGACAAGAGATTCAATTAAATAACCAAAATGTAAAATAAAACCAAACCGATAAATGACTTTAATGAAATCAGTTAATTGTCGTAAGGAATAGTAGATCCATCAGTTAGATCATCTGATGCGACTCTTCCGACTCAGCCAAAGAGATATCCCTCTGGCAGAATCCAGTTAAATGCTTTAATCTCAACAAATGTGATCATTGCTTTGAAAGGGCAGACGTTTTCTTCCCAAATTATGCCCAAATGTTTGTTCCAAATGCATCCTTTTGAGAGAGTCAAACACCACATTATTCAACCCGATTATCTGTAGTCATAATAGAAAGTATTTAGTAACCAGCAAGAGCCTCTGGCAGCCATTTTTGTGTGAACACATTTTAATCATTTCTAAAAGGGAAATTGATTTACATAGCTAAACCAAAATGGTACGTACATGTTCAAAACGTCTACTTTAAATTGAAAAGTATTGTCTTGCAATGACAAACATTTATTTTCGTTTTAATGAGATCCCTTAATGTTTGTAAATACGTTTTACTGAGGACACTTTAATTACCTGAAAACGTGCTACTGCCCCTTTCAATTATGATAATTTTATTAAGTGGTATCAAAATTTAGACAATTTGAAAATATTCTTTCTGATTTCTGATCTCTTCGTGTGCACACTGTCTAATAACATAGCCGACGGTCTAATCCAAAATAAAATCAACAATGTGGGAAGGACATGTCAAACACGTTTAAAATCTTATTAAATCTATTAGAAAGCTTTTATCTATTTCGATTTAATCCTTAAGTGACGTTGCATTTGAAAATGTTAGCCATCGATCACCTAACTGTTCTAACTAGGCCCGACCAGAGATTGAAAGAAAATGTTTACTTTTCGAGCCATTTTATTGTACCGAAGGTGGTTTGGTGTAATACTACCGGTAAGCACAACTGAAACCACCTACAATAGACCAAAACGCTACCCACATGTTCCATGTGCATGCAAAGCTGGTGGTGCGAGGATCGCAGATTCGAACCACACACCAAAAATAAATCATTATATATTGCAGGTATAAACACTTGTGCTGAGCCCCTATGTTTATACGTCCGTGCCAACTATCCCATATTGGTTATTTAATTATCGGGCAAAACTGGTGAATTCGCACGTGCAAAGTGTGCTCGCGTCATTGAAAGAGGCGAAATCTCACGTGAATTTCGTACTAATACAAATATTTTTTATGTAAATGACAAAATAACTTGTGCATCTCGTGCAGAAAGCAAGGAATGACGGACAAGTAATTGAAGCGATATCTGAAGTGCTGTAGAAACTAGCCAGGGCCTCCTTTCACGAAGCAATCTTTACTGAAGTTAACCTTAATTCCAATGCTTTAACATTGCACCAAGGTTACCACAGTGACTAAGGTCACCTTAGGGCTTTGGGAAAGAAGGCCCAGTAGCAAAGTGACCCACCTCTTTTCGAATTTATTATTCTTATTTATCATCGTCTGTGTTTAATGAACCAAGTTTGCAATCGTGACATGTATCCTTTTGGTGCCTTTCTAGGCAAGTATATATTCTTGAAACATGTATCGTTAGCACTGTTGTTTAAGAAGAGCAATTGTGGGCTTCCGTTTCATGTTTCATATTCACGAATTAAGGTGCGGTGGTTTTAATGCTTCTGTGACCCCAAAAAGCTATGCCAGCCAGAGCTTACAAGCTTTTGGTTGGGGCATCCAAGCTGGACAGATAGAATCCAGACAAAATTTGAAAACCTGCTCGCTTCTTCTCACATTGCTCTGCTCATGTTTCGCAAAAAAACCTATAACAGTCGGTTGGTTAATTTTGTGAGCTTGTATAAATTAAAAAATTTTTTTTTCATGAATTGACATACTGATATATACTGATTTTATTCGATCGATTACATTTTAATTTTTACTACAAATAGCCCACGTTTGTGAAACATTGACACCTCTGTAGGTAATAAGTCATGTACGTATCCATTACTTGCTTTAATACTTTTATTAAAGTCGATTATCGGCAACAAAACTAAAAATTAGAGTCCAAAACTACCTGAAATAGACTTAAATATGTGTCAATATCTAAAAATTCCTTTTATATAAACAAATATGGATAACTAAAACGTCTCTGTTCATGCGATTTTAAATTGTACAAAATACAATTTTCACTGCATCGAATGAAACGTCAGTTTAATGGAATGCAAATATAAAACTTTTAGATTCCTAAGTCGTAACAAAAGAGCTATTTCAACACAATTTCAGAATGTTCAATCTGACAAAGTGAGTCATTAATCGGAGCAATGGATGTTGAAAGGAGTAATGGATCGTGATCGAATATTTTATCTGGATGTTTGCAAATGCTTATACGACTTGAATATTATGTCCCGATAGACATAGTGATTCAATAAGGACATTCCCTTCAGAGCACCAAATTGGGCATACTGTCACGAGAAAGTCATTTTCATCTGACTCTTTCGGAAAAGTGTTGTATTGATTTTGAATGAAAAACGCAAATGTAAACAATTTAGAATGGATTGAAAAGGAATGAATACAAATCATTCACCATTTACGTAATGACCTTACGGTTTAATAATCTCATTAATGACTCTCAATTAGAAATATGGTCAAAAATTGAATAAAAATTCCATTTAATTATGACAGTAACTAATGGACTATCGTTTGGGTAACAATGCATTTCAGTGGGATTCGACTATCCATGAAATTTTCAACTAATACTACACAATTGTATGCACATTTACTACCCGAAATGTCGATGCCGATGCATCTTCTTATGCCATTTCTCATATTGATTTTGGAAGGCTTTTAAGGGTTTTACTTGCATTAGATTAAGTAAAGTGTCTACATATATTTAATGTAGGCGTAAAATATTTCGCAACATCGACATAAAAAGACGAGTTATACGTTGCAAAGTAATAAATAACCTTGAAAATGATTGCAAATGATTTATGTGAACAATAAATTATAGTGGAAAAATTTCATTACCGAAAGTGGTTTTCCTTTACCACATGAAGCATGATGTATGAATTGACTATATATTTATTGTCTACACCGGAAAACTTAATATAGTCACAGGAAAAGTGACATATAATTCATAAGTGAACATGTGCACATAATGTTTGCCAAGCAACGATTGGATTCTTTTAGTGTTAAAGTAGTATACCACATCATTGGGTAAAAATATCTATTTAATATTTATCATCGTAATTCTCAGCATCTATGATAAATGAAATGACCACTTTTAATTGAATAATTCCCGCTTTTAAATCACTGTATAACAAATGGAGACATAAAAGCATTAACATTTAACATTTCACCATGCATATATTAAAGATACTACGTAAGATCAGTTGTTTGCATACAATGATATGTTGATAGGTCTTTCATTTCATCATAAATAGATTGCCGCTAATGGCTGAAATATTGCCCAAGCGGCGTTAAACAATAACTCACTCACTCACTCATCATTAATAGAAACTTGGTAAGTGTTTAAAAGCAATGATCGTGAAAGCAAATGTTTTATTGGAACAATTGTATTGGAAAAACTTCGCTGGTAAATACGTAGTCGGGGTCTCTGTTGATTAACTTTAAATATGAGATGAGCTACAACTGCACATGCATAAGTATAAACCTTTACGTCTGATACTGAACTACTATCTTTAAATTTCTGTCTTCATGATGTTATTTCTCAGTACCTGCTTAACAGTTATAGAACTTTAAGTCTTTGTATTGGCAAATCAGTATGTTTTTTGGATATTTCCCCTCGTGTCTTCACAAACAAAAATAATTGCCTTGTAAGATTATGTCTGAGAATATGTTCTAAATGTTCACACATGCCCACGGTTAAAAATCTTTTCAATATCAAAGCGCTGTGAAGCAAAATGCATCATCTTGACTTTCTAATCAATGTATTGATCCGTTTCTAAAACAAAAACCCACACACTGTTTTGACACAGCAAATAATATAAAGAATTCTCATTGAACATTCTCTTTCCATCTAACTTACCACGCAGAACATTAACAATTAAATGGATCGTACATACCGAACTAACATCCAGCGGAGGCTTAATGAGTAACTACTGAAATGTTTGCAAATGTCAACAAAAACCAGAGAAATCTAATTGCAACAAAACTGACTTCAGTTTAGAGAATAACCATTTAGAAAAATCCACATTTCAATTGCTTTACATCTTGATTGTGCATCTATTCTGGTTTGCCTAAGAAAATTAATGTAAGAAGTTTGAAACGAAGACAGTTCGATAGAAATGACAGATATGTTTGCTATCATGCAAAATCAGCGTGTTTCTATCCGCGCATAGCCCCTTAAAATAGGAGCTATAAGCGGATGCAAATACGCTAAATTAGCAGGATGTTGAGTTGGTAACTTCGTTGTTTGCAAAGTCAATGACGAGTTGACGCTAACAAGCCCAGGCTGTCATCACCAAAGTATTGTGGAGATATGTTTCAAGGGGTAATATGATACATTTGTGACTGAATTGTAAAATGACTGTCCCTGATTAATTCATATTATCTGAAATACAGAAGAATTTTCTTAAATAATAATAAATATACGTAAATAATACGTAGAAAGTAAATGATATTTCATTCTTTATTTACCAAGAGAGAACGGAGTAAGTAAATTGGGAGAAATGGACTAGCTCCAGACAGCGAGTATCCGCTCCGTGACGTCACTAATATACTCGCTGCCATCAGAAGGCTTCAGGATGAAAAAGCTCTAACACAGCACGTGCAACCAACGATTGATGTCACGCTCTAAAAGTGAAGCTCCTAACTCATAGGATTCACAATGCAACTCCGAACAACGACTCAAGAAATGAGTACGGCAAACGAAACTTTTTGTTATTTTATTAAGTTGTCTTTGAATTTTTGAAACATAACAAATTGTCCACCATATACTCATCAAATACAAAATTATATTTGAAGCAAATTACACCAACTTTTGTAATATTCATAGAATTTCATACGCCTAACGTTTAAAACATACTCTCGAACCAAATTATTTGTATGTAAAATAACAATTTGGTTCGAGGTTATCGATGACGTCAATTCCTATTGTTGTGAAGAATCTTGACAACAATGCCCCCGCAAGTGAAGGCAGGGCTACTACCGTAGAGGTACTCGAAGGAAAGGCGCCCTGACTTGGAGGTTGAGAAATGGAGAGATGTAATACATAATAAGACATATTACATATATAAAAAAACCAGATGACGTCAGATCACATGACATAGCGATATTCAACGCTTCAGCATCGTTCGAATATTGTTAACGTAAAAACAATTGCAAAAATTAAATGTAGATAATCTTGTCACCGCCCAAAGAGTCCCAAATCTGGATCATTTTGATTTTGGGAAAGTGCGATGATGACATTTCCTTAAATTTAAAATAATAATGGCAATCATTATCTTCCCATAGTGGTAGGTGTCATGAATTTCTATATGCTTAGTGAGGAGAGTGAGGGTATTTTGAAGGGCGATGTAAATTTCTCTACCATAAAATACGACTAAACAGCTTTTTCATGCGTTGAGAAAGGTAAACAGCTAAATCTAATGGTAATGTTCCCATTAGTGTTTCCTGAGTTATAATGCCTTTATACGTTTTATCATTTACATATCAGTCTCAATCAGTGTTTTGGCCTTTTAGCAAAAACGAAAATGGCAACGATTGTCGTGTATTGAGTGTTGCGAGGATTGAGCAAACGTTTTAGAAACATAAAGACACGTTATGACAATTCGAATTTTAAAAAAGGTATACTAAGGAGTGCGCCAAAAAAATGCGTCCGTCCATTTAGGAAAAATGTTGGATTGTTGTTATATATTAAAACATTCGTCTCTCAATTATGAAAATGTTCTTATTAATTCCTTACGTTACAATATCCTTTTGAAGTTCCGAAATTCTAATCCCTTCCTCCCATACGAGACAGGTAGATTGCGACGAAACCCTAAACATGAAAGGAAATGTAAGCTTTTTAATTCAGATGATGTTGGTGATGAATAACATTTTATCGTTATGTCCAAAATCAAAATGGGCATGGGCAAATACATATTAACAAATATTCAATATCGTCTCCTACGCGATACGAGTGCATCGATACAAAATATGTTCAGACAATGTATCATGATATTTATATCGTGAGGGTCCACGATACATCGATGTATCGCCACAAGAGACAATATATCCTGGTACTATTAACATAATTTCTTTCAAACAAATAACGACAAAAATTCTAATTCTATTTCAGAGATAACAATAATTAGACAAACAGAAAATATATGATATTTCTAAAATTTCATATGCAATTTCACAGACTCTCTATTTTTTAAATATTTCCCTTCATGTAATATCTATGACAGGTTGGTATCTAAGAAATAACATTACTGTTATATGCCTTATCTATAGTGCTTTCATAAACTATAGAGAATCGGGATACGTATTGTATCGCAACCACTGTATCGTGATGATAATCATCTCCTTGGCAATACTTCCATGATATATTGTCTCGCCCAATAAAACTGGAATCGGGATATAACGTCTCGCCCTAAGGCCACGATACACAGGTCTAATATTTGTATCAAATAGAGCTTACAGTAGATATAAGGTAGAAACTTAGTTACTCATACAAGTTAGGCTGACGAAAAGTAGCTCGATTGATACCTCTTTGACAAGATTGTATGTCTGATAATGTGAATTGTCTATATCTGGTTTAGCGTAGCGTGGAAAATGTCAGATAGCCTTATACAGTTTTAACTATCAACTGTCAAATATACTTGTGTAACTTTGTTGGTTCTCATTATCGTTATTAAAAACGAAGTAATGTGTATAGCTGGGATATATCTCGCTGACAAATTATCTGGATTGTATCATACATGTGTCAATGAAAATGGATGATAGAAGTAGAGTTCATTTCTGTCTACGCTCTCTTCAAGTGTTTAAAAATTGCATTACCCCTAAATTTCCTTCATTCTGATGGCATATTTTGGTTAGTTACAGTATCATTTTATGAAGGGGGAAAAGTTAATAAATGCAATGTATAATTTATGAAATGAAGGACCTTTCAAAGATAACTATTTTTGAAAAAGCTAATAAATACAAAGGAATTCAATGAATACAGATTGTTATTCCAGTGGATATTTTAAAAGGATAAATATTTAAGACAGGTGTTGATTGTTTCTGTAATCGTTCTGTTCAAGTTTAAATAAGTCACATAACCATAATGTCGCCTACAGCATTATTTGCAAAGTCATTTTTTTGCATAAAATAGATGGAGAAAAGCTAACTAACGCAATTTGTAAATTGTCAAAAGTTATCATCTTTTCAAAGATTAACAAACAATTCACTGTTGGAATAATGAATTTGAAATCTGACAATAAAATCGAACAGTGATGATTTCTTGAGTGCTATGAAATTGTTCGATATATTGAGATAATGTATTTAACAATTGAAGCAGCATCCTATCAAAGAAAAAAATGGAATCATAAGAGAGTTTTAAGAAGAATTTTTCGTACAAAAGCTCTAATGTTTGATGTTTTTCAATATATCAAAGACCATGAAAAACAAATTCTGAGACCAATAATTTCATTCAATAAAAACTGAACTTTCAAGCACGCTAGGCTTTAACTTATTAAGATGAGAAGACATGATCAAATAGTCACATAATTCTTCGTGTCCTTAAATAAAGTTAGTAAAAGGAATAAAAAAGCAGTTGAGAGGAAAGTAAAAAAAGACAAAAGAATGTTAAGCTTGAAACTCCGTCTGTTGAACTCAGTATGAATCTTTATATAACTCTTAACTTTATATTTGAATGTGAAAAATCCCTTTGTAAATACAACATCTTATTTCACAGACACTTGGAAACTCTTTCATTTTGTGAAAAACGTTGTAAATTTTGTTTTACTCTGTGAACTTCCTAGAAGGAATCGATGAATAATTAGATTGCCTAGAATTGTGCTTCATGCGTCTGAACGAAATCAAATTCACAAACATAACAAACCGTGTAACCAAATTTACTGTAAAGGCCTTCAGTACATGGATTTAGAATGTGATTTGACGTCGACTAGCGCGATCACATATTAAGAAATATGTAACTCTCTCTCTCTCTCTCTCTCTCTCTCTCTCTCTCTCTCTCTCTCTCTCTCTCTCTCTCTCTCTCTCTCTCTCTCTCTCTCTCTCTCTCTCTCTCTCTCTCTCTCTCTCTCTGTCTGTCTCTGTCTGTCTGTCTGTCTGTCTGTCTCTCTCTCTCTCTCTCTCTCTCTCTCTCTCTCTCTCGCTCTCTCTCTCTCTTAACAACAACAAGATGACATACATCGTTCTGTCTTATCTTACAGTAGACACAAAAGAGCTTTAGCTTAACAGTTTTAGAATGGTGCTATCAGACACATGTAATATCAATTCATCAGGGGGAATGGTTGGATTGTAACTTCATTATGGATCGCCCTCCATCACCATGGTAGAAAGGCCATATTTAAATGGTTTCTTGTTTAACAACTCATACACAATCCACATTCAGAGTACAATCGTAAGTATGATCTATTCTTTTCTTCTGAAAAAACTTACTCGGTACTTTCAGGGGATATCATGAACTGAAGATCGAACACCTTCTCCGTAACTAAAAACTTTTCGAGGTTCTTAGATTCGAAAAGTCAGTTAAAAAGGAAGGAATGTATTTGTTTAATGAAATAAAGTAGATTGTTTATATACGTAGACATTTACTCATACAAATCTAGATCAAGAAAAGTAGCCCGAATGACACCTTCATGACACGACTGTCAATATTGTATATCAGGCAGTTGGGAAGTTTCTAAATAGTTCAAAAGTACGATGGAAACTGACAGATAGCTTGACAGATGTGAAGTTAGTAACTGTCAAATATCTTTGTGTTACCTTTTCAGCAAAGTAAAATGGATATCTAAAGGAGAGATATCCGGATGATAAAATGTTGGGAACATTTTTTACGTGAATCAATAGCTATTGGTGTTCAGGGTAAATAATCAATATTTCGCGAAGCATCCCTTTAAAGTTGAAGATGTGACTAGCCATACGAATACGATATTTGTTGCTAGAGCTATATCCTGTGTGCTGCATAAAAGGGGTAAGAAGTCAAATAAACATCATAAACAATTTTCAACAGGTTGTATCAAGTAATTGAAAGTGAAAGTTTCTTCCGAGAATCACCTTGGATTCTTTATGTACTGGACTATTGATATTTCCAATCAAGCGGTAATCTATCTGAGAAAATTTAAATCAAATGAAGATTTCAAGTATACTGCGTTCAATAGGACAAAGTTTTAACCTTCATCAAAAATTCGAAGACCAATATTTCAACAGAATCCAAAATGAAACCTTTCATTGATAAATTAATGATGTAATCATATCGTCGCCGGTTTCAACGATCCGTTAATCACATTATTCAAAAGTTTTATAGATTATATGATAAAGTATTATAGGAGTAAAAAGATATTAGAGGTGAAAATATAATACATATAATATATAAACAATAAACAACAACACCTGTAGGAACTCCAAGTTGCTTTCTATAAAATATAGAAAAATAAGAAAGTCTTTGAAGATGGGAATTTTGTGTTTTATTAAAAGCATTTTCATTTCAATGATTTTTATAAGAAACATTCATTGGTGTGATAAAAACAAAAACAAATTTTCTTCTACTCTGTAAACTGCTAAGAAAAATCGATGGATAATGAGAACAAATATAAAAACATAACAAACTGTGAAATCAAATCGTTGGTGTAGGCATTCAGACCTTGAATAATGTCATAATGTCGAATGTATAATGTTTAACAAAGTATATACATGTACACAACCCTAACGTGAATTTTGTCATCTATAGTCTTATGAAATCGTATGCTTAATATTGAGTACTCTTTGAGTTTTGTTTATGGTTTAATTGAAAATGTTTATCATTTTGACCAAATAAGCTTAGTGTTTTTTTTCAAACGTTATGCAAGCACTTGAAATTGAATTTTCGTTTTTTTCGACATAAAATGCAATAAACAAGTTTTTCTAGGAATACTAGCTATGATTTTATTTCATCAAGTACCAACATTAGATTGCCAAACAATCCTTTTAACTCATCTAGCTACTATATTTCTTACAACACTTCGTTAAATCGTGTTAAAAATGAAAAAGATACCTATGGAAACAATTGCAATTTTGTCACTGACACTTGTGTAAAACAGTGTGAATTGACTACAGACAAAATAACATCAAATTCTGGAGAAAGTTTACTTGGTTAGTGATTGAAATGTTAATACAAAAGGAATCTATTTGAAGCTTAAAAAATAACTATAATGTGAGAGATTTTGTAATGTATTTTTATTCTCAGCAACTTTTCTTCCATTATAAAATTATAGAATTCAAATATACTGTATTCAAGTAATAGTGAAGCAGTATGTCAAATCAGTAAATCACATTATCTTTTAAGTCAACGTTTATTGTTCCGCCGACATCTGGCATAAGATATATTAATGTTTGGTAATAATATATAAAGCAGTGTTAATATTTAAGGGATGTGTTATCTGATCAGCAAAAAAGATGCTTGATTAATGATTAAATTGTATAGTTTGATGGTGATAATAACGATAATTAAAAAACCCCAAGAATGTTGTATTTAAAGGATGTTGCTAATTGTAAAGTCTAAAGGGGAACAGCAAGACTACAGATAACTCATCTTTGTGGATATCTAAGGACGTTTACGTCTATGCTATCATCAGATAACCAGGACCCTAGAATACTCAAACGAAAAAGAAATAAAGACATCAAGTACATCACTGCACACTTTTAATCTCTATATATAAAAAAGGCTTTACTTGCTTGTTGAAGTATTGAATTTTGGCAACTTAATTCAAACACAAATTCAACTGGATTTCTCAATTAAATAACAAGCCTCAACTTACCCTTCAGAAGATATTTGAACCATTTGCATTTGTACAAAACGCGTTGGTTTAATGGAATGCAAATATCACAACTAGG
Source organism: Phorcus lineatus (assembly GCA_921293015.1). NCBI lineage: Eukaryota > Metazoa > Mollusca > Gastropoda > Trochida > Trochidae > Phorcus > Phorcus lineatus. The sequence goes on from OV121082.1 coordinate 33,950,909, forward strand.
GATCCCTAAGTCTTCACAAAAGAGCTATTTCAAATCAATTTTAAGATGTTCAATCTGACAAATGATGATATTAAGCAGAGTTATTGATGGTTAATTGAGTAATCGAATGTGATTGAATATTTCATATGAATGTTTGCACTAACTTCAAGCATTTAGATGTTTTGTCCAGAAATATGGGAAATATATATGGCCATAAAGAGACACACGTTTCAATAGGGACATTCACTCAAGTGCGACATAATTGAGCGTGTGGTTACAAAATAATGATCTTGACGTAACCATACCTTTTTAAAATAAGTGCTATATTGATTTTCAGAAAACGAAAGTAAACTTTTAAGAACCAATGATCTGATGGTTAAATCATCCCATACAACTCTGGACGAAAAATCTGGTCAGGGGTGCGTTATTGATTTGTAAGAAAATAGTGTTGTTCACATTTAACAATTGATATCTGATAAAGCAAATCAAAAGCATACACTTATAAAGTGAAATGTGAGTTCGATATCTCAAAAGAATAGATCTCAACTAGAAAATGTTCATTTTGTTGTGCCAAGTTAATTATGATGGGGGCTAATAAAATATCGCCATTGATGGAGGGGAAATGATGTTCGAATCAAATATTTTCTGAAGTTTTAAAAGTATTGCTACACATTTGATATCCATATTTGGTATCTAGAATGGCAAAATTCGACCCATTCTAATATTGATTGTGGAACGCTTTTAACGATTTTTCTTGCATTAAATCAGTTGAAGTGTTGACAGCTATTTTATGTTGGAATAAAATATTTCACAACATGGACACTCAAATCCGAGTGCTGCATTCCAAAGACCCAAAAAATCGGCAAAATGATATAAAATGATTTGTAAACAATAAAATGTAGGAGAAAGTTTTGCTTGTTAAAGTGGTAAGACTCACTGATTTGAAATGAAGCATGATGTAAGTTATAAAATGCATATGAACGCAGTCTATATCAATTTGATTTTGTATATGGTAGTTTCATCAATACGAAAACTTTTGAGAATTGTTTTACTCTAATTATACTTCGTTTTAGGCATAGTGCTCATTTTAATTTCAAAAGTTGGACACTTCATTTATCAATAAAACATATCATTAATACTGAGTGAAAAGGCAATCAGGCAAATTCGTTTTTTGTGTGTGAAAATAGTCAATGCGTCAATGCTATTGTTGATATCATTATGTTTTGTGAATTTTGTGAAAATGGTAAATGTTTGACGCTTATGTACAAACAATAACAATCTTTCCTAATAGTGAATCATTGCAATACATGAAATAAAATACCCACTTTTGTAATAGAATGAAAATGAATAATAACTACGTGGAAGATCAAATTGTTATCACTGAATCAAAACAGTGTGTTTGTGAATTTATTTATTTAAGAAGTTGTATTCGCACGTAAGACAGAAGTAACTTCTGGTTTTAATTACCTTTTTTGAAAAATAACATAAAATCTTAACGCCTAATGTGCTTTATCTTTGAAACTTTAGACGAATTGCCATGTTTCTGCTATTTCATTAGCCCTGATTTATTACAATACAGGCGGGTTGGGAGGATAATGGTCAAGCCATTGACAAAGGCTTCTCTTTGTTTCTAGAAGGTTCCCGTCAGATTGCGTTAGACCATCGTCCGTTCAATCTGAGTGATCAATATCACCGGTGCTTGTGTCAGTCTGAAATCCTACTTCAGGAGACTTTGGACAGGTGGACTGCTCAATAGACACTAGATAATGACGAATTAGGGTCCAACCACAACCTCCAGTTAATGAACGTTAATGAAAGTACCAGGTAGAGTTTGAAAGGGTATTTGAGCCATGAAGAATGATATTCTTCTTTCAGGAAATATTTTATTACTTAGGTTATTGTATATGTTGGTGTTGATTAAAGACGTCGATTCACCAGCAACCTCAAATTGACATAGAACGTCTCTTAAAATGTTATATTCATCTTCAGATAAAAGCCTCCCGGCTGACCAACAGGAAACTGCAAAGAGTCGGGACCCTTTATACAACTTTCGATTGTGAGATTTGAGATCGTGTACCATCCATACGGAGACGGGGTTGCTTCAAAGAAAGAAGAAATATAACTAACACCTTAAACCGTATGAACGCACATAATACCACTACTCAATCTTACAGAAATATTGTGAGATGATTTAAACGGTGTATGTGCAGAAGTTGCAATGTGTTGAATATCTTCAATGAAAAAGTAAAAACGCCTTAGATCATCAACATGAGAAGGGTAAAATCCTACTGCAAAGGGTAAATATAAAACAATTCTGACACCTTGATTTATTGAAACAGTAAATTGTATTGGAAAAAAAATCAGTAGTCAAATGGTAAGATTGACCTCTATTGATTAACTTGATATAAGAGCTAAGATTTATCAAGGTCTGATATTGAAAATAATGATTTGATAAAAAATAAATCGCGCACTTTCGCTCACAGGTTATTAATCTTTTATATTTGCATAAATAAAAGCACTTTGATAAACACTTTTGAAATTGGAAACATACACAACTGATAACCATGGTAGTTAAAATCATTGCTTGATTATATCAGATTGAAATGATTTGGAAAATTATAGCCTTATGATAAAACTGCTTTTACCTGTGTTGATTAAAAACACCCCCTTATGTTCACATAATAAAGAACTTAATGTATGTCGGAAAAGAAATCTCTTTCCATATGAATTATGATTCTAAAGTTATGGAGTACCAAAACAAATTCCCAAAAAGATAGACAGAATTTTACATTTGTAGCTAAAATATTTTCAAAGGTTAATCAAAACAAAAGAAATCCATTCAAAACTAAAAGAAGAATTGAACTCAGTGTTAAGGGTTTAGACACTTAGAAAAACCTTAGTACGAATACCTTGATTATATTTATTTTCTGATTTGCCAAATAGCGCAAAATTAATCCGTCTGAAACAAAGGTGATTTGATAGACTAGCCAAAATGTAAACCTAATCGACATTCCGAGCAAGCCTATTGAGTTGGTAGCTGAGATGATTACAAGGTCAACAAACAATTACCTTTAACAAATCAAGCATGTCACCCCTTGTGGAGAAAATTATTTTATAAGTTTTAACCTTTATGATGCCTTTGTGATTCAAATGTATAATAGTTCTCCCAGATAACTGCGTAGTGTCTACATTATATTAGAGAAAATTGAGCTGTCTAATTGTTGTCTGATATCCTGATAATCACACATGAATTGTGATTGAACTATCAGATACGTACACAATTGTAAAAATAATTGAACGTTAATAGTCATGTTTATAGTATATTATATGAGTGTCCATGCACTATTTTATCGAAGAGAAAGACATTAAATTTGGGCTGAAAAGTCATTGTCGCGACGTCTTACATGGTTCAAAACATCATGCAACCTGGTTATTAACTAATGCTTGCATAAAAACAACATGTATGATAATCAATATTTACTGAGCATATACATATGTACTGAAACAATTTGATTAGAAAACGATTATATACATACATGCATACATACATACACTTATATAGCTCTGTTTTCTGACCGAAGCCACTCAAATGCGCTGGGACATGAGCCTGGAAATGAGTCTGTACGTGTTCGAACATTTCTACCTTCTAAATTTTGTTTTACTCTGTGAACTTGCTAGAAGACTTGATGAATAGTTAGAATGCCGAGAACTGTGCATCATCAGTCTTAAATTTAACAAATTTACAATCATAAGAAACCATTTAATGAAATTGATGCTTAAGTCCTTCAGACCATATGAATTTGGTTTATGTTATGGCATTGAGAATAAAGATAGTAAAGTATTTTCGTTCCCTAGATGTAAATTTGTCATACTGTTTTAAAACACGTTTGGTCTATGCAGGGATCGTCTTTACGATCCCTGGTCTATGTAACAACCCATTATTCAAACATTTCCAAATTATATGACACCCGTATCCGCAAGTATAAATGTTTTCTATGTAAATTAAAAAGGAGGTGTTATCATATTCAGTTAAGAGTTGATAATTTGACAATGATTCATCAAGAATCATAATAAAAAACTCTGTAACGGTGCTACGAGTGTGGAAGTTTTCTTACGCCAAGACAAGGCTAGGGGATAACTATCAAGAGATATTTTATAAAGACATTCGAATTATCATAAACATTTGGTAAAAATTCATCTTTTTCACGTTCTACACCACAATTTTTACAAAATGGCAGAAGCTGCGAAACCAAGAAAACTTTCTCTTTAAACTTAACCTTTTCTGCACACACGTCTACGAATGTCTGTTATCTTTATTGCAGGTTCAACCAGTGTGAAGGGAAGTATTTCATCAGATAGAATGATTGCCACTTTTGAAAACCTATGTTTGTAGATGTCTATCAGCTGTCTATAGAATACATAACAGAGTCTAAGAACGTCTGATAAGAACTGCCTAAATGTCAACATCTCTTTACAAAATAATGTAATGGAATATGTACCAATTTGTATAGGTAAACACAAAAGTTTCTGCTATGATGGATTGTTCATGTTAATGTCAGAAAGCTTTCAACATTAAATGGAAAAGAACTCAGTTATTCGTTCTGAATAATAAGATATGTATATGAAATCATTGTTGTAGTTTGAAGTTTTGAAGTGTCGAACTGTACATCTAAAATACCAAACATTTAACAAAGTTATAAATATCAGGGTCTAGATTTTCGATGCTCTCTTAGTGCTGAGATATAGGTAAGCCAATGTAAATGAATGGTACTTACTACTATCTTAGTGCTAAGGGAGCTTAAAAAATCTAGGCCCTGGTGTTCAGAGCACAAGATTCGTTAAATCAAAACTTGGTCTTTGTTTACCATTTGCGGTTTGGTAATGTTTTTCTGCACTGTAGTATTCATATCAAAATTAATTAGGTAACAACATATTTCACCAATTACCAATATAACACAGATTCTCAATTGTCATCCAGCTCTTTAACAACAGGCGGTTGAGACGATTCAATTGACACCCGATAGAACACTCGTGGGACATTTTGGCTGCAGCGCCATACAGAGGCACTCACCCGTTGATAATCTAAACAATTTCACAGGTGCCTTGAAAAATGGAAGAGGATTCCTCTGAATCAAATACGGAGATTAATAAATGAAATGGCGAGTCTGGAAAGGGTAAAAGGCCAAAGGAGGTCACAAAAAACATTTATGGAAATTTGTCAGTGATGTGGAAAATTAAAGTTGCTGCGACAGAGTAAATATGGATGTTGCTTGATAAATGTCTATATGTATAATTCACTGCAACTTAAACAATGAACAATCTTCTAATTCAGCCTTAGATTATTTTGCAAACATGTGTGGTATAGTATCTCAGGAAATGACAACATTTCTTGAAATTTCAAAATCCTTTTGATTGTGCCTGGCCATTCAGTGAATTCAATTTGATTATGTAACATGGTAATCGGATAAACCTGAAACATTACATCGTCAATGTAATCAAAAACAAATATGCAAAATATTTCTTCATCACAATGTGAATTTATTTAAGAAAATGAGAACAATTAAAATAAACATTAGACAACAATTAATTTTAATTAAATACCAAAATTTATTCAAATATTTACCAAAGGTGGTTATACAGCTACGCGAAAGATTTGTTCCTGCTTCACCTCAGAATGTTGTTAAAAAGGGTTTTTTGACGCACTATGGTAAGCAAAGGGTTAAAGGTATCTAAAACAAAACATGGTATAACTTGTAATAATAGATTTGAACATCCATTGAAAGTGTTTCTCTGTGTAAAAAATACATTTAGAGAATGTGCATTTGAAATATTTTCTATACACATATCTTTGTGGACAGCATACTTGTACTTATTGATTCTATTTTGTCTAATTTTGTGCTCTTAAGGATGTCCGCTCCTCAAATTCAAAGTATTAAACTTTTTTTCTAACTTGTTTTTTTCATAAGTTTAGTGTATTTGCTTGAAATATCAACCCCAAAAAATGGGGGTTAGTGTTGTTTTTTTCGAGATATATCAAGACAAAGATCCCTATGTCAGTCAGAGATTTAACATGGGAATCAATGGGGAAATGAACACCTTTTTTGAGAAATCTTAAATTTAAATTAGTTCCTCTATTGAACTTTTTTTAATATGAAAACATGTTTGAGTTAACATAATTCTCTTCCAGAAAAAAGTATAAAATATATATGCTACTGTGGGTTTTTAGCCGCTACGTCATAACATGTATTCTAACATTTCAATTAATTATCAATATTTAAGCTATTTTTGTACTAAAACATGCTATCTCCCACTCATTATCAAAAAATGTACCTAAACGCATACATTCAAATCATATTCTTCCAACAACATCTACTTTCTAAGAAAAACAGATTATAGAATTGCTCAAATGATAGTTACAATTAAAATTCAGCAAAATTGTGAATTATTTCAAAATGAAAAATACTACGTATTTTAATTTTGATGAATATTTAATCAGAAATGATCAAAATTGAGAAATTGCCGCTTCATTTTGGTTTATTATATAAGAACATTATGTTTTAAGGTTATTTGAGTTTTGTCACTGTGACTGAGGAGCAAACGTCCTTAAAAACATTTAATTACTAAATTACTATGTAAAACTATAAACCACGACCAAATCGAGCGATTTCATGTACTCATACCTCTGAAAGTATTTACAACCTTGTATCGAAAAACTGTAATGAATACTTAAAACGGGCCACTATTCGAAAACTCATTAGGATCAATATGTGTATGATATAATATCACAATATTGATCATTGTAGTCCGTTACTTATTTTGTTGAGTATATTAGTAGTGTAAATTAGAGTAGAAATACGAATTCCATAGGGAAATATTGCCAGGATCACTTACTTAATTGACCATGGCGTTAAATAGACTTGTGTTAGGAGCAAGCCCAATGGGAAATTGAGATCATTTGGTGTCATTTAAACTAACCAGCTGATTAACTTGAGCCACGTTGACTCTAAACAATTCACAGAAGATTTGTCAAGCATAATGAATTGTCTTCAAATGATTAAACCGTAGGGATTTTCTCTTAACGTATTCATTACAGAAGAAAGTACTTGAGCCATTATACATTAATGGGATAGAATTCAATTAATGTTATGAATATAAATAAATATAACATATTGACTCGAAAAGTCTTTTACTGTTTCATATCTAAACACCTCACTATACTGTCCAATTCATGCTTCTTTAATCTTGTTTATTTTCACAATTTATGTCACATTTTTGGAATGAAATAATTTGTTAAGCATGAATAACATCTTTTTGTTAATTGACAATTGGCGTACCGGTTCTGATTGTCAACAAATATCAGGAACAATTATTCTACATAAGCATCAGTACATGCTGTCAGTATTGGTACCGACAACGTTCCAAACATTATTAAGTAAAATAGTTTTATCAGATGTCTGTGATGCCTCTCTTCTATAAAACTCCTTGGACTTTTCATCAGGATTATTCGTAACCTAACATACATTCCGTAGAATATGTAATAGAATGATGCAATTTTAATGCGTTGAAATAATATTTTCTTTTTATGTCTTTAGTATGCGTCTTCCAATAATTGAAAAGCAGAATGATATCATATTGTTACAATATCGTCATATGCAATATTTTATTATTTGCAAAAAATATAAAATAGTTTAACAACTTTCAAATTATATTTCTTCGGATCGTTTGAAGAATTAGCATAGTTTAGGATCAGGAAGGTTTCATACTTTATAGTTTACATGTATCAATAATTTAGATAATGAATAATCTTGAATTCCACGCGATCTCACAATTATCTTGAACATGAGCGTGATCCAAGACTGTTTCCTTCCAACTTGTCATAAATTTCTATTGATTTTACGTTTTGAGAAATTCTATGTATGCTTACTACTGAAGTGTTATAATTATCAGCAATAACAAATGTTCATGTCTGTATATAACGTTATCATTTAATACATATAAATAAATATTACCTCTCATTTAAATAGTCCATAAAATTTTGCTATTCATTCATCAAATCTGGAATGTTTATCAGAGGTTATGAACAACCCTACACAAAGATTAAACTATGCTACGGTAAGTATGAAGAACCCTTTCATTTAAAAGGCACACTAGTCATTTTCAAACCGCTTCTTAATAACTGCGCTAAATCATAAATCGCAAATGAGCATTCGTGATGTTTTCATCATCGTAACCAAAGTTAATTTGTTTTTGGAAAATCAATATATGAAATAATATATTTTGACATGAATTTGAAACCTATCTTAGAAACTTAAGATTCATCATTTGATATCAATGAGCCGAAAGCTTTGAAACTTTATTCAGTGTTTCTTCAGCATTAATCAATACTCGTATACAAGCTGGGTTTCGGAACTTGAAAAGTTAAACAGGCAGCACCGTCGATTTTGACAAAATAAGAATTGAACAAACCTGATTCTCAGACTCGGCGAAGAGAAAGCAATGGAGTTCCTTAGTGATCTGTTTTTTATATCGGTGTGTTTCAAGATAACAAATGCATTGAATATCAACAATGTCATTGTCTCTGGACCAAAAATGTGCAAGAACCTCTGTCAAGAAACCGTTGGCTGTTCCAACTACATCTACAGTTCTCAGCATCTTTCCTGCAAATTACAGCAAAAGGATCCCATTCGACGTGATAATAGTTTGAATGATCACACATTGATAAAGGTATTGTAGACAAGGAACTTAATACTTTCAGAAATAATGTCTGTAAAACATTTTTTCCAGAAAGCATGTGGCTGTGTGGCATAGTGAAATTGAGATTTTCTTAAGACTAATAACTGCACAGTTCATTTACAAATGAGTAATATTATCAATGCAAATCTTAATGTTATTTTAAATATTGGTAAATATCAAAAATATATAAAAATTATAGATAGCTGTATGAAATATCCCAGAATATGACTACTTATTTTCCATAACAGGAGACAATGAATGAAGACAACGGCAAATCAAGATGCCCTAATTTATCAAAAATGTTCTATAGCCATAGCAAGGTTTTGCGGTGTAAAGCCTACAAACGAATCCGTAAGTACCTTATCTTCTTTCATTACCATTTTTTATTGGAAACAGTATAACTCTCAACTCACTTTAGAAAAATAGAGAAAATTAAACAAGTTCCCGTTGATAACATTTTTATGAAACGAGTGAGTGGTCTTGTTTGAACTTACTTACTTAAGTTGAGAGTTTTACGAGCGCTTTCCAGCGAAAGCTGATGTCACGCTCGGACTGCAGCCTTTATAAAAGAGCCTAAAGTTTGAAAGAGAAGTGGGAGGTATTTTTTTTGAAAGCCTGGTCTAAAAAGCTGGGGGGGGGGGGGGGGGGGGGGAATACTTTTTGAAATTTTGAAATTTGAAATGTTGGGTATGCCTAAGTTAAGGGAGATAAGAAGGGAGGGAGGGGGAAGGGAGGTGTGGTGTGTTGTGTTGTGATTTTTAGGTTGGTTTTAGTTTTAGATACGGGCCGTGTCTTTTAGGTATGTGCCTAAGGCGTGGTGTATGTGTGTTTTATTGAGAGGGTTTAGAATTTGATGTATGTTGGTGGGGTTTAGGCCAGTTGCTGCTAATGTTGTATTGGGTGTAGCGCGTTGCGTTGAGTAGTGTGTGCATTGCGTGAGTATGTGTTGTATTGTTTCTGGGTGTTGGCAATGTGGGCACTTGGGGGATGCAATATATTTCTGTTTATGTTTATGTGTGTTGAGGCGTGTATGCCCCGTTTGTAATTTGATGATTGCCCTGTCTATGTTGGTGTTTTTGGAGTATATTATTTGCTTGCGGAGTGGTTTAGGAAGTAGTGTTTTGGTGTGGGTGGCGATAGTTGATTGTTGGTATTGTTGTTGCCACTTGTTTTTAGCGTGTAGTTTAGTAAGGCTTTTGGCCTCCTGTTTAGAGTGGTATAGTGGTAGTGTAGGTGTTGGTAGGCTGAGGCCCTCCTTTGCCGCTTTCTCGGCTTTCTTGTTTCCGATTATTCCGACGTGGGCGGGTATTCAAAGGAGTGGCATTGCCCTGTGTGTTGAATGTATTTATGGTGTGTAGTATTTTGGAGATGATGCCTGCACGGTTTTTGTTGGATTTACTTTGGAGTGCTTGCAGCCCACTGAGTGAGTCTGTGAGGTTAAGTATTTTGCTGTGGTGTTTAGTGAAGTTTTGTTGTAGGGCTAGCAAGATGGCCATGAGCTCTGCCGTGAAGACAGATTGGTCATTTGGTAGCCGGTGGAAGTAGGTGTGTTGCTCAGGCTGCCGCATGTGTTTGAACGAGCGAGAGCGAGTTAGATACCGTTACCATTCACGAGTTTCATAAACATTGAATTAAACGGGACTAAGTATATTTTTTATTATTCGCTGAATTAATTCACAGAAAAAGCATGAAATAACATTGCTGCCACGCCGCTAACGTTGTGACGTCATGTTTAACGATTGTGACGTCAAGTGATGTACATGTCAGTCATCACTCGATGTTATTACACAATGTGTAAAACATCAACATTGTTGAATTCTTAAAGACATTATCTTCAACGGGCGAGTAATAAAGAATACCAACTTTAGTTTTGTACAATATTCAGTTGCGGAATACTTTTACCTGTCAGGGTATGCTTCTTGTTTGATAATTGAATAAATGTAAGTAAAGTAAACTTAGTGATATCCAATAATCGTTCCAACAACGATTCTCTATGTCTATAAATACGTGGAGATTTTGTAGTGAAAATATTCCCCAAAACAATTTCAAATGATAAGACTTTTACTATTTTTGTTGTAGGGTCAAGAAAGTTCCCGGAACGAAGATCAAATACAAAAATCTTGCTTTATCCTCGTTGAAAACTCGGAAAAATAACACAGATACTCTTGAATAACCTTACCTTTGATACACTTCCTCACAAATATTATATGTGCGCATTGGCTTACATTCCTTCCACCAGAAAGTTTTTAATAATATTATCACCTGCACTTAAACTATATTTGGCTGATGAATTGAATGGAAAGACATCTAAAAAGATTGACAAAGATGTTCGGTGTATGGCTGTTGCTGGTGATAGAGTATTCTATGTTAGACGAGCTCATGGAGACGCTTCTTCTCTACTGAAGAGATTAGCAATGGATGGGACGCGTATGGTTAATATCCGATATTTGAGATTGCATATAACTTCTATCGAAGCTGACACCAAAATTAAATTCATTTATACCTTTTCGGACAATTTCATAAAGAAACTATCATATGTTGGAAAAGAACATAAGTCATTCAAAGTAGAATATGGTACGATCAGCCCTGCACCTGTTGCAGACTTTTTGTATTATTCCCCTGAAAACTCGTGTAAAATTTTTAAGCTCAGAGTTTCAGACGAACATTTTGAACTGTTGGTAAAGTATGATGATGTTAAATCTTCAATCAATACAACTTTGGTTTTCGGAGAAGAACTTTTTTCAGTAACCAGAGATTGTAAACTACTCATTTTTGGAACTAAGAGTTCAGATAAAATTGAAACCGATAATCCTGATTTTGGATGCCATGGTGTTCTGACATATTAGAGAAAGGTAATTTTAACACAACGATATTATTTGGCCATTTTCAGGAATTTGTTATACCATTTGTTATAATCAACACAGAGTTCAAAAACAAGGAAACAATCACATGTCATATTTATATACATGAATTTAACTATTTTCACATTCATTCAAAAGAGCCTCTGTGCTTTGAACAATAGATGTACGGCTCTTTTAGCTTTCAATTGTTAACAACTTCGTTAACTGTAAATTTCAAATAAACTGAGAGTTCTGTACAGAAAATGGAATGCAACTGTTTATGTAATTTGAATAAAAGCTGCGGAAAAGGATATCATTGAAAGATCTGAGTTTACACATAAGATAAAGATATGGCTCACATTTCTATATAATTTAAAAGGCTTAAATATTATAGTTAAAAGTTCAACTTTGAACCACTGAGGTTTCCTCAATATTTATACATCCACAGCGAACCTTTATTACAATATACTGCAGGAAAGACAGGGTATATTAACTGGAAGAATCGCGATTCATAACAAATGGTTTATTGAATCCCCCATGATTTTAAATGGAAATAATTTTAGGAAGGATTTAAGAAATTATCAATCAGTTTGAATCTTAATAAAAACAAGTCTTGTCTTTGTGCTGAGAGTGCGTTATACTTAAGATTTCGTGTATCGATATCAACTATTTCAAGACTTTACACGTCATGTTTTATCATACATAATAAGAAACGAGAAGGATAATTGAATATTCAACATAACGCATAGTCATAGAAAAGTAGAACAAATCAATTATTTTGAGTTCAATCAGTTAACAAAACCCCTATTCTTTCTTAAATTGAATGTTAATGATATTACTACTGAGATTTTTTAACCTAATGGCAAGTGTCAGGTCTGGTCATTTGGTATACGTTATTACCCTGACGGAATTGTACCTTCGAGGCAATTGAATAGTTCTTCCGGGGAAGCGTGGCGTGATCATGTTGGTCTTTTGCAAACCTCTACACCATCGTGCTCGTTGTTGCACCAACTTTTGACTTAACTTATCATGGTCTAGTGGTTTGCCACTTCAGAGACATCAAGAGCTATGCCAGCTTGAGCGAACATGTTCTTGGTAGGGTCACACAAGTTGACCAGATCGGAGGGTAAAAGATTAACCAAATTTGAGTTGTTCTAAACTCTCTGTGTAACTATACCTTTCTTTCCATCCTCGTTCTTCCTGATCTGTCCACTCTCTTTTGGATGATTTTCATCCACGTGAGTAATAACTGAAATATTCAACCCCGACTCACTCTCCCACTCCTTGCTGCATCTGAGTGACAGGGTTTCTTCGTAACAAAGCTCGTGTTGAATTTTTAGCATGTTCCGAAATTTTAGAGCTGAAAGGTTCAAAATGCTTTAACTAGTAAATTTTCTTAAAGTTTAATCACTGATTACATTATTCACATTACAACAAAATAATTGATATTTATCTACCAGATTAATTTCAATTTTGAAGACTAAAAACTATTTTAGATAACAAAAAAATGTGAAAATGTATGTCAAATCCATATATACTTGCTAGCTGATTATTCTATCATATCAAATTAATTACTTTTCTTGCACATTGTTTTTATTGTCAGGATATATTTGCTGGTGAAAACCTTAGTGTCACTTAATAAATTTGCATGTGTATAGATTGTACGTGTATTGAGCGTATATATATATTTCCTCCCACTAAACACCACGTCACCGATTACCAACTGCTTCTTATCCCATCCTCTATTACCAGGAATTAAATATTGTTCGCATCCTCGGTAACCCAGGGTATTACCTCTACTCAATATTCAGTTAGAGCTAAGATCCATTAACGGTGTTTTCGTCAATAGTTTTAAGAAATTTTATGAACGCTTTTTTCAACGCTTTATAGTTTATAAACGTCTAATTCTATGATGATCAGGATATCTACAATGCATATAAACCTTTTTCAAATAAAAAAAGCCTTTCGAGAAATTGACAATAATATTTGCCAAGCTCTCGCAAAAGATATCGTCATAAAATCAGTCAAAGGTGTACGAAAGTACAAAGTTCGGTCACCCTTATTTCTGACTGTAGGTTCGGAAACTTTGGATAACCGTGTTGAAAATGATATTCTTTATTTTCCAAAGGAAATATATTTTGCATATCAATCTTTTATCAAAAGGGACAATAGTTTACAAATGTTACATCCATTAACGTTCTAGGGGGCCTTTAAAAATATGTTTAAATAGAATTACCTCCTCTCGGCCATCATACTTATTTCTTATTTGGAGAGTATATCTATAGTATGTAGAGAGTCTATTTAAACAGCTTTCCGATTGTCATGTCCTACTTTTTTTATTTGATTCGTTTACAACTGAATTTACACCATGCTGTTTTCAAAGGGTGTGTTGTCATTAAGAAATGAATAACTGTGTTGTGATTAATCTTTCAGACGGTGGAACACCATCTCCTTCATGTGAAATCTTTTTGTTGTCAATAAAATCTTTGAACATGACTTAGTTGCATTTCTTTAAAGTCATAGACTTACTTTTGCAAGGCAAATATTAATTGACGTCAGGCAAATAGTTCAATACTCAAATCACATATTACTTTCTCCTGGTATTTTCAACAACTGTCAGAACTTTGCGCATTCTGGCCCTCAATATTGAAATCAAACCACATTATCTTCCCTGTTGTCGTACCACTGGACTAACCATGTCATTTGACATGCAATTAACAGCTTAAGATTCAAAGAAAATAGCGCAGTCTTACTTTCTTCCAATAGAGAGAACATAAAAAGGCGATAATCACAATGAGGAATGCGTCCGTCATAAATAGAGATTATTACCCGAGGAAGTGTGGCATATGACTTTTACGAAACGAGTGTGACTTTTTGTATTATCCGAGCGAGAGCGAGGGTAATACACTCATTCGCACAAGTTTCGTAAAAGTCATATGACACGCTTCCGAGGATAATAATTTCTTTATTACCGATTCCACTCAATTTCAAAGGCATGGACATATTCAGAAAACGACATTCTTCCCTTCCGCCGGTCCGCTACAGTGACGTCACGAACAATGATTTAATGACGTCACAGACGACGAAATACGGTAACTCGCGCTAAGACAATCGTTGCTAGGCAAAAGTGATATGTGCACATGTGCTCATATTGAAAATATGAATAACCATATGGGTAATAAGTGTCATTACGTTTTATTCTGAGATAGGATGTGACGTTGGTGAACTATCATTTTTTCGGATGCATTGCAACGTAACTAGTCATGTAGTTAGACTGCTGTGGATCTTTGACTGTAATCAAACAATGGATCGAATATAAAACTTTCAGCTAACTTATGAGTTATCAATCGTTAACAATCAAGCTTTTCAACTTGGTTATTAACCCAAACACTGGCAGGACAACAACTCGATTTCGATGCATTAAGCGATTCTTCGAAGAGACATAGTCTTTACTCTTAGTCGAATTTTTAGTAAATTTTATTACAACTTACAAGAGCAAAGACTCACACGGCTCATTAAAGACACGGACGACATATAGTAAGTGCGTGTTTTAAGTTGGACAACCTACTCCCGATCATATGCTTTGTGAATAAAATATGATTTAAACGAACCAAACGCATAAGAAAAATCATTAATGAGATAAACGAACTTGTTATTTTTGGTATATTTTTGACATGATAAAGTGCCTGTTAGCACTCATGAAAAAACAGTGTGTTTTTTACTTTGAAGAAGGTTGAGACTGACAGTTGTTCGATTGATATTGTCATTGACTATCATTCACTTTGTGATAAAACACAAAACGCTCTGAAGGTAAAACCATCCATTATCAAACGTGACAATCACAGTTATCAAACGTGATGTTGACAGATAAGCTGAACAAATGACTCTTTGATGACAGCGGTGTTAGTCACTGTTGTGAAATCAATATAAAAAAACGTTCTGGTTATCACAAAACAGGGGTTTCATTTCACCTCTAATGGGTAACCTAATACCTTATTGGACAGGTCCGGAAACCAATAATTGTTAGAGCTTTTATTGTCTCCATAAAACGTAGGAAGTATTTGCACAATGTAAGCATGTATCGTAAGAGGGACAAAAGGTAATGTTCATGGTACTAACGGATTTTTATTCAGAAGAAAGCCTTGGGTTCAAGTTATCAAATAATGTGAACTACATACATGAATTTTAGAGAGATTTGATAGATATATACATATAATGTTATGATAGAATCAGATACATAATCACATTCATTATCATGGCAGAAAGCGCTTGTTAGCAAATGTGAATGATTAAATTAAAAGGTGCTAACACAAAACGACCGCCAGCAATATTCGATTGATACTTTACATAATCATTTTGAAAATTAAGAAGTTGATATAAAAAATGTGTTTATCTGGGTGCCATTTCAAAATCATTCAGAAAACAGAAAGGCATTGTTAGCCAAGAATGTGTTGTCCAAGAAACTTAGACCAAATGCACGTGAATAATGTGGTAAATGTGAAAGATTTTATCTGCACTATGAAATACATACAAAATTGTAATCATGAAGAGAAAATAACTACAAGGTGAGCCTTCTCATAATTTTAATTTTTTTAAACAGATACAATGTAGATGATTTTGGAAAGGGAAGGCATAACTTTATACGGAGGAAGAAGTCTGAAAGATTTATACAATAAAATATCTTTTATTCAATGTCAGAAGTCAAAATTGCTGTAAAATGGACGTTGCTGGTAACTGACGTTGCTTGAGAAGTGTCATGTAATTTGGAACTTGCTCATTGAAAAAAGGATACATTTTTAATCGAGGAATATGTCTGACAGAGGTATCCAATAAGGTATCTTTCATTCGATGTGATGCAGATATCACAAGAGACAAAACTAGACATACCGTAGCTTGATAATACAAGTTGATTCTTTTGAGAAGTTTATTGATTGGAATTGCTTCTCGTCTACCTTTAGATTTCCCATGTCAGACATAACAAAGCAACTAGCATTGGGAGCGATATCCTCGTGGCAGTTTGATTGGTACTTTGTGCTACGTAAGATGCTCCCTTTCCAGTAATATAATCCGTTTTGACAGAACATTTTAGTTATACAGACGTCCTGTAATCAACATTTTGAGACGCTTTTTATATGGTGCGGGAACAAAGGTCAAGCATCGCATAATGAGAGGTTGTCTACCGAGCTAGCTTCCATGTAGGTTCAACAAACAAAGAACAGAAACAATGTCTGTCATATAAGTTTTTTCTTATCAGTATCTGACTTATTCTCAGTGTTATATGTTGACAGATTTTTTTAAACTGAACACGTTGAAAAATATTATCATTGGACCTGTAGTGTATAATCATGTATTCCTTAGTCTTGGAATTGTCTTTTTACATGATATTTAAAGTACCTTTAAGTAAAGTATCCTTTAATTTAAAACAAAATTACGAGAAGGAATAGATTAAATAATTCAATAATACGTTCAAAGTAACTTAGCCATGTTCTATTTTAATCTGTCCCCGGAAGAGTCCTCGATCCTTGTTTAATCCATTGATAAAAAAAACATTTCTGAGTCTCATTGATCTTTCTCACAAAACCAAAACCGATGAAACTTGGAGGCAAAATGCGATTACATAAAACATGCCAATTATATTTTTCTCGTTTGCCTTCTTCGTTGACCTTCTTTTACGGACTGAATCTCCTCATTTGTGATTACCATATTTGATCTAATTGATATTTTGTATAACAGAAAGAGCTTTACTAAATGTTTATAATACTCTGGGTTAGAATAATAATTAACATTTTATATGTTTTCTGCATCAAAAGATGTTAAAATATTTGCGAGTAAGTAGTTATTCATCTAGTACTTATATATCTAGGTTCAGATAAGCACTGCTAGACAAACTAACTACTTTGATGTGTATACTCAATTATTGTAAATCAGTTACGGGCCTTACACAGACACTATCTCATTTGAGTAATTCAACTGTCAATATTTATGACATTTTGACTGATGTAAAAGGAATGATTAGGCAGGACCTCAATTGTAATATCATAACGAATTTAGGATTTCTTATGTCCGGTGTTAAACCGCTTGAACATCATTCATGAAATGACATTTGTTGAATAAGTTTTATTTGGAAAGTGGAAGTTTATTGGACATTTGAGAAAAGAAACAATTATTTACTGTATGTATTTCCTATTTTCTCTATGTACTACGTTGAAGTAACAAAGGATAAGCTATCTTATGTCCTCTACTGTAAAAAACCGGAAAATTATTCTTACTTAATCATGACAATATTATCCGAGACTAGCTATAGGTTTAGATAACTCACTCATTCATATCTTTTAAAGGGGGAAGATCCTCCGGTGTGTATTCCCTGCCAGTGTCCCCTCACAGTTAAGCACATCCTGTGCGACTGCTGGGACACTGCACACGTAAGGGAAACATTTTACCAAAATGTTTCAATTTCACAACTTTTTAATCAAATCGGTGAACACCGTATTTTATCCTATCTAAAAGAAATCAATCTATTTGATAAGTTGTAGAATTTTAAACTCTCTATATCAGCTTTTAACCAACTCGGTGATATTTTGCTGATGTTTTTACAGCCTTCGTGCTGTATCACTTTTTTGCTTTTGCAATCTTTCTCATTTCATTAAAATCTCACGCCGCTAATGGCTGTAATATTGCCCAAGCGGCGTTAAACAACAACTCACTCACTCAGATAACTGAAATTATATAATATATTGAAAATGTACTGACAAATAATTCAATGAGAAGTATGAACAAATTCCCTTTGCGCAGAGTCCCTTCTGAAAGTCTATCAGCGTATAGAAAAGACAAGTAAAATAATCAATTATATGTGTTAGTGTGCCTTCTTTGCAATGTTGCAAAATCTAACAAACTAATACTACACTTCTCTATGATTCAGCTACACAATCACAAACGTCTGCGACGATTACAACAAAACATTTGAGCAATTTTATCATGTCAGCTACAAAAAAATTCAATTATTGAAAGTGGACTGGTTTAATATCTTTCAATAAATCAAATGATCGTCTTTTATGTTGCACACAAAAGATGTAATTTAAGACTGACATAATATATTGCTCAAGTCTTGAAACTTTTCATGCATAAGGTTATATGCTATTCATCTCTCACAAATTTATGAACAACTTCAACACATACACCAATATCTTAACTTATGCTCATGCAATTTAGGGTCTACCAAATTCATGTTCATCACGTTGTGCATGTAGTTTATTAAGTTTTTTCAGATTCTAGTATCAGAAAAGTAATTCTGCATTAAATCAGATGAAATGATGCCAGTTAATGATAACATTAGATATGATGACAGCATTTAAAGAATGTTGCTCTTACAACATCTCCGTTAGAACAAACTATTCCTTTTAACTTTGGTTGTGTATATAAAATTTTTATCCCTCTTCATTTTTTTAAAATTTGACAAAGACAAATTCCTTTTGGATCTGATTTTCCATCATTACTGTTAATTATATTTATTCAACTTAAATCCTATGAAGATGCTGAACAAGCCAAAAGTATGAGGAATAACCAATGCCGATGGGTTTAAAAATGACGTGTACAGTTGAAACAATACGCCCACGGATAATATTAATTTTGTAAATTAGATGCTAAGATGCACACATTTGAAAACAAATAATGATTATGAAATACACAATAAATACTTTTAATAAGATACATATTTGAAAAGATGAAACCTGAAAACTATGTTTTGTTATTTACACATATTCATTATGAAACTAGTACTATTGATGCTAACACACAGTTTCTTCAATTTCATCATTTTCTGTGCTTTACCACTTGTTCACGTAGTAAAGATGAATCTATTTTCTACGTGCATTTCTTTTATTAATTGTATGTGTATTTTGTACTATACTGCATTGATTTGAAAAACGATTGCTCGTTTGATCTTATAACGTTTAATCAAGTTATGAAGATATTAAGATAAAGAAACTTCTAAGCGGCCAATTCTTAAAGTTCAAATAGATAATGGATAAGAAATGAATGAATACTTGTATGTCTGAATTTCAATATCAAATTTAATTGGTAAATACAAATTCTGACGATAACATTTACAAACAAGTTGAAATCCTTATTTTTTCGATGGGAACATTTGTTTCTACGGTGGCATATTAGGGCCATCTGTTTTTTTATTTTTATCTTGAAATTTCAACTTTTTTCTTTACAAGATATTAAGTTGAAATTTCAACTTATCAATTTAAACTTATTTATCTTGAAATTTCAACATAAGTATCTTGAAATTTCAACTTATCATCTTGAAATTTCAACTTAATATCTTGAAATTTCAACTTATCATCTTGAAATTTCAAGATGGACATGTTGAAATTTCAACTTTTTTCTTGAAATTTCAAGATAAAAAAAACAAAAACAGATGGCCCTAATATGCCACCGTACTTCTCACCCAAGTAATGCTGACTTTCACAGAGCAAATCCTTATATATATCATTATCTTGAAAATTCAAGATGCTAAGTCGAAATTTCAACTTATCTTATCTTGAAATTTCAACATAAGTATCTTGAAATTTCAACTTATTATCTTGAAATTTCAACTTAAGTAACTTGAAATTTTAATTTTTTTCTTAAATTTTCAAGATAAAATAAAAAAACCAGATGGCCCTAATATGCCACCGTACCTAAGCTTCCGGGCAAAACAAATTTATTTCAATTCATCCTTATAGAATCACTATCAGGAACTGGAGATTGCACATTAACCCAAGTATAGCTAAGCTCATGAAACAAGAGACAGGATTTGAGTACTAACTTAGCGTGTGGTTTGGAAATGATTTAGTTAATACAACCCAGACCTCCCTAGAGAATCACTTTTATAATACAGAATGGTCAACCTAAATCTACTTTAACATATATTTCATAACTCTTATAGTCTTATTAGTTTTCCATTTACTTGCTATGGTGTTGATATGGTTATTTCCCTCTAGACAGTCCGTTAATACATTACGTCTGTCGTAAAAGGCTCGAATTCAGCTCTAGTGGATAAAAGGCAAAGACAGGGCTGGCTGATGCTATTGATTCCCAAAAAATAAAACTAGAAAAATTCTAAATTATTATTTTCATAGGGAAATATAATGTGCAAACCATTTTATTTTGTATGAAAACTGAGTTTGCAAAATGCAGAGCCCACAGACTGCCAAGTGATATACATATTCATAATGCAGTGTTCTTAGGAATAATTTTTAATAGCAAATATGTTACTAATATGTAGGTATCTGACGCGTTCTGAAAAGTAAATGGTCACGCTTTTGGTATTAATAAAAGATCAATGTTTACAAAATTGTATTATCGACAATGCATTCATTATTTACAGTTCACGAGAGCAATACAAGATTCTCTTTGTCATATCTTTGATATACCTGATGAGTTGCCAAGCATTACCGTTTACTCTTTACCAAGAATGTTCCTAAGAAACAAGATGAAGAAGCTTTTACTCAGATTGCATTAGCTTACTTTAGGTATTCACATGATAAGTTCTTTTAAGTTGTTTCTTTGTTCTTCTGTTCTTACTGGCCTGCAGTAATCGCCTCACTCTATCATTGGAAAGACGCACTGTTCATTAACATGGAGGGACAGCTGTTTTTCTTGGCAGACTGATTGGTACCTGGGACTTGCTGCTGTGTTGATGTTAACCTGGAAGCAAAGTAATCGATTTTGTCGGACATTTTAATCAAAGACATCCTGTAATCAACAAACTCATTCCTATAAGGAAGGATTACGTTGAAAATAACCTTTAAAGGTATACATACAAAGGACATCTCTTTGAAATCAAATTGTCAGTCCCTTTTATTTGTCAAGAAAACAAGTAGGATCACGTAAAGGTCAAAAGGTTACAGTAAATCGTGTTTTCAAAAGGAATTATCAGTAAGCAGTTCTAAGTAAAAGAGGTCGTATCATTAAATATATTTCTCCACTAAACAAATTGTAGGCAAGTTCTGACAGGATATAATAACTTTTAAAACCTCTCATTTGTAGAAGTTGAAAATCATCATCATTCAGAAACGTGAAATATTATTTGTAGTAGCTTTCTAATCCAAGTTAAATCTAGCAAATTTTCGCATTTCCATTTTCATGTTCTCCAATAAGTACTATAATTATAGTCATCTATCTAGTTTAAATGATAAAGCTAAATGGTGCTTATAAATATGCATTATGACCCATAAGTTTTTTCTAATTCTTTTCTGTTCATACCAGTTACGTTTATGTAACAACTTAATGACAGTTGAAATGACTTTTCTTCAAATAATTTCCTTCAATCAATACAATAATATAGAACCAGGTAGAGTGGAGCGCGGTGGTGTAGTGGTTAGCATGCTGGCCTATCGCCGCCGACGACCCGGGTTCGAATCCCGGTGGAGACACCAAACATTTGTGACCTGTGTCTCATACCGCGTTGTGTCCTTGGGCAAGGCACTTCATCCACATTGCACTCAGTCAACCCAGCTGTATAAATGGGTACCTGAATAAGGGAAGTACGGAAGCGCTAAGTAGCTGCTGTAGTACAATTCCTTCAGGGTAATAATGTACCGCCAGTGAACAGTGCCTCGCACTGGATATTAGGCGTTAAAATGTATATTATTATTTATTATTATTATTATCATATATAGTACATATAGTATTGTACGCGAGACTGTTTGTATATAAATCCTATTTGTCTACTTGAAAATTATTACCATAACCGGAAGTCATTCTCAGTTATCATTAATTGTATCTCCTTGTTGACACAGACCAGACAAACGAGAATAATATTTGTATGGTTTATAAAGAGGATGTTTTAAAAGTCAATGAGAAAATCAATTCACTTATCAAAACACTTGCTTTACCTTTCAGCAAGGCGAACCTTTTGTGATGACTTCAATTGAAATAGACCATGAACCATAATTTATAGTATTGTTCTTATCAGTTATCTTTTTGGGTCATTGGAGATGAAAATACGTTTTTGAACATTACTTTAAATTCTTTCTCAATTAGAACCATGATATCTAACTAAAGATCGACTAATGTTTTGGTGGTACTTTGTGAACACTGACAATTTCTGACAAAGTTCTCACAACGATCTTGATTACAAACATTTGAGTTTTTGTTCCGAATAAAAACATCAAGAATTTTTAAAGTTAACAACGTACTTGCATTGATGTAACGAAAGAAAATTAAAATAAGTAATTGAATACGTTGTCATGCATTCTATCCAAGTTTAGGGAAAGCAAATACTCAAAAATAAAGTTTAGTAAACAAGTATTTGTTTAAGGAATTGAGTAAAAATACATAATTGTTTAATTTTGTAATGTTATCCAATCCAATCGCTATATATATGTTAGTATGATGAAAAAAAATTGTTTCCGTAGACAATACTTTCATGAACTAAGTCATCGAATAAAAGCTTATGTAATACAATACTTATACACCAATTCCCCAGGGACAAGAATAACTACCATCCAATAAATTGTATGTAGGTTATTATATTAGAACCTGTCCCCATAGATTCCTCTTACAAGTAGGTCCATCTTATGGGAATTAGTAAAGATGGTTACCGTCATATCATAACCATTTAGTTCCAATATTTCCCCATTAACGCAATCTGCTTTACGAATGGTTAAGGCGCACTGAAAGAACATTACCACTTTTCTGTTTAAAGTAATTTGCCAAACAAACTCGGACGTATATATTGCTGTTGATAAAATGTTGTAAAATGAAGTTGCGTTTTCTTTTGTGCATGCCTCTCTTTAATTTTTCTTTTATGCCAAAATCTCGGTTATTGTCAATATAGTTTTTTTTTATCAATTCAAACTTTCAAACAAATTCAAATTAGATTGGAGTCATTTGATGCGAGACATTAACCGTTATGACCAATTTTAATGCTGATGACGATAGGTATTAAGTTGAAGTAACACAATTTTGTTGTATGCTTGACTTTAAATGCCATGTCGAAACATTCATTGACATTTCAGAAATGACTTGTTTTATTGAAAGAAAATCATTAACAAAAATATTAATATTTCTGAAAAAGAATGTCAGTGAACACTCATTACTATCTCATAGAACATTGACACTCGGTGAGGAGATTTTCAGTTATCCTTACATGATATTTAGACATAATATACGTCACAGACACCAATCATCGTCAGCGGTGTTAGTCCACTGATGTCAATTCAACAGGAAATATGAAACAACTTTCTTCAAATGAGAATTTCCGTCCATATTTATGAGACACATAATACCAAACGAGACAGGACAGGATATTCAAAGAGTTAGAGCCATTACTTATCATGTGTGAAATGGCACATCGCAAGATATTATGAAACACTGATGAAAATAATGAACTCGTTGCACATAAGTTATTACATGTGTGTAAGCAAGCACAGCTTCAATACAAATATAAGCAGATAAATGGGCAATAAATTTAGTATTGGTAAAGCTTGATGGATAAAGTTTGTGTGAGGGCTGTTTCACTAATTCTATTTGTTCTAGTTATTAAGAAGTTATCAATTATTGCAGAATCCTGTTGACAAACGTTTTGGGGTATTAACATAGAAACGTTTTAAACGCAAGTAAAGACTTGTCGTTTAATTGGTGTTATAAAAAACGTCGATATAGCTAAATTGTTTAAGCTAAGTTCATGAAGAAGTTAAAAAAAAAACACTGCCTAAAACACATTAGTATTTAACACATAACCATACAGAAAGTCATGTTCTCTAAGAATACAAATACAGTCATCTGTTCAAACGGCTGTTCAAACTTCAACTTCTTTCTATGTAAAACTTTTCAGCAAACCTACATTCGTCTTTTGACGACAGAATGATATTGAATACACCTAGATTGAAAAGAACAATGCATACAAGATACATACAGTCAGTTTTTGGAAACTTATTTTATGATATTCATACTGAACTATGACGAAGAAACATACACAAGACAATTCAGTTGAGAGTAATCTTGTAAACTTCTGACAGTCTCATGTATCTACAAAGCTTGAGGAAGAAAATGAGATATTTAGTCAGTAAAAAATGATTTGACAAACAAACATACATACTATTTAAAAACCATTAAAATTGTTTAAATTGCAAGATAAGGATTTTTAATCTAAAGGAGCCGTTTTAAAACGAACATATCCTTATCGGTTTAGCTATGCAAATTGTTTTAAGTTAAATAATTAACAAATCAAGTAGTTTTTAATTGCAAGATAAAGAGTTTCAATCATCAAGTTTGTTTCATGATCGGTTAAGCAATGCGAATGAATTTCCCTGCCTTAAATAATAAAAGTTTTTCTCCCGAAAATGGTCGCTGGTGTTTTTTGCTTGATACCTTTTAACTTCCTCTACAGCTATGCATGATCGGATTGAGTTGTTTCACCCGCTGAAGATTTAGCAAAAATACCCCATTTTTGGGTGAAATTCGAAGAAATTAATCTAAAAAAATCCGAATACCGCCCCTTTAAATATATTCATTCATTTAATACTTCTGGACATAAATCATCACTGAATTTCAACAACCTAATCATTTTGCATACATGAATAACGACATGTATACTAAAAAGTATTAGGAAAGAACACAGAGATTTAATCAACTTTGCTACGTTACAACGTTTTGACTTTACTGGATTGATGTCATTAAACTAATCATGTCTTCCACTTTTTCATCAACACAAAAAGAAGCAATTTCAGGCTGGTTTGCTTTGTACATTACTCTGATAAAAAAAATCCCATTCAAATGACAGGGTCAGTTATTTATCACTGCTGTAAATTTGTAAACAACTTAAACAGTGGGAAAAAATCTATAATTATACTCATCCAATTAAGAAGAAGCCTCAGATTTATTGTCTCCATTTTTTAAATGCTATTATCATGTCCCGTATTGACGGATTCTTTGTCTAGGAAATCTATTCTGAAGTAAAACACATTAATGTGCCAAAATAACAGGATGGTTGTAGATACAATTCGTTATGATTAAAGCCAATAATGGAGAAGTAACCATTCTTATTTCATTTGTCATGTATTGTCAAGGTTAAAATCTTTGCTATATAAAATATACCCATTCATATTGTTAGGAAGTTGATAAATCAAAGACAAATATATCTAAATATTATAATAAATGTTTTGTTTTACAGTTGTTATTTTAAAGTTGATAAATCAATGATAAATATATTTAGATATTATAGTTTATATCATATTATAGTTTAACATCTAATGTCTAACATACGATCACAGCATTTCTTAGAGCCGATATATCCATGCTGGTTGTAGAGAGTTTTCAGCACTTCATGAGGAAAAACAAGCGAAAAAAAATCTATTTAAAAATCTCAAAACAACACTTACAATATTGACGGCTGAATATGAATGTTCATACAATAAAGTTCTACCTATGTAATGATGCACTCAGTAAATAACGCGTATGTGTTCTGTGAAGAAGACTCAAAGTGAAAGATGCATTTTCGAAAAGCTTCAGAAAAATAACTGATTGGATTTGAATGCTTACTGTCGAAACGGCTACGCTGATTGCACAGCTAATTTTGATTGCATTCGAGCAAGTTTCTACATTTTTAGACCGAGACACGTTCGTATTATAAGGAATTTATGCCTAGCTTCTTCTGTTGGTAAGTGAATGCGCATCTTCAAACAAATATCAGATTTTGTGTAAAAGAGAAGTTGACGTCGCTGCATCTGCTTATTTGAGCCCAAGTGATCAAAACTTTTACGTTTTCTTTAGCTACCAATATAAAACTGTTTATAAGTTAAAGGAATGTTGTCATTCAGTTACGATTATAGTTGCAGTTAAAACTTGATACAGGAAATGTACATATTTCCTTTGCGAACTGTCAATTTTGTGAATACATTAATCATGCGAATATCATTGGCATGATTGGCACGAAAATCATTGATAACTTCTTTAGTGCTAATCATTCTAAACCCATATCAAAGCAAAATAATTTTATAAAATTGTTTTCAACACTTTGTATGACATATCTATAGACATACATATCCTTTTGCCTACATATTAATCAAAAGAAAGGGGATATTTGTTTTATGGTAACAAATTGATCAGGCTCATCTATGTGGTAGCTTTTTCAATACTTTGGTAACATTAACTGTCCATAATTTATCAAAAACAATCCAAAATATATACTGCCGAAAATAACACATGCTAGTGAGCTTTTCTTTGTGAATAAGCAGCCTAATTACAGACATAATACATGATTTAAGACTTCGATCAATAAAAGTTTGATGAACAGGATTTGCTCCAATACAATGAATTAATATATAATAAACTGTTATCTTTCACTCTCGACACACCTAATTCCATAATGCTACATAAGCAGTTTTACTATTAAAATACCCTGGTATCTATCACATCAAATACTGCTGCAAACCCATGATTTCTCAAATACCATATGATATACAACCTCTAAATGATCCAACGGGATATGAGAACGGTCGAGTAAGCTCCTTTGATAACTACAATTGAATAGTTGATAATATTATGTCCTATAGATAGCCATCAGTAACCAGCGGTCAGGGATACTATGCATGTGACGTGATTGTAACGATCAGGGGCTTGAAAGAGTTTAGTAGATAATGGCTGACCTATCCAGAAGTAGCAGGATGCATAAGTGACCAATTTCAGATTTTGCCGTGTTCTTTATAAACTATTGTGCATGGTGTATATGGCAAGGTGTCCACATTAGGAGTTGAGCATACCATTGAAACAGGATGCAATTTAACTAACTGAATTCGAGTAGGAAATGCAAATTGATCAGGAATGCTGTAGAAGCAATCGAAGAAGGTTAAATTCCATTAAGCAATCCCTTAATGTCATCCACTTTGGCTAATAAAACTCAGATCTCAGTGGGATAAACTGTCCAGTGTTAATGGAGTAGAATAATGTAATGACAGATAACCTCTTGTCCATTTTCAAAATGTACATCCCATTTCAAGGGTAACACAAGTAACACAATTCCATCTGCGTTAGAACGCACAATGTCATAATATTCTGCACGTATTTTTATTCATAAATGTCCCAAATTACAAGTTTATGATATAAATAGGGAATGTAATAACCGTAAGTGGGCTTACAATAATTCAAATTCATTTCCTTGTAAAAGCTAGTTCATCTCTTTTACGTGCCGAATCTTAATATCTGGGTTGGAAAAAGCTCAGCAATGATCCGTGACGATCAAATGGCAGGCCTTTATTGTTAACTGCAAATGTAATTGGATGTTTCTTGTTTTCATAAATACACGGTTAAGTTTTAAATTGCTTTTGATAACAATTTTTTCACCTAAATTGATTTTCTAAAAAAATTAATCAAACATTTTGTAAAGTCAATTATAGTACCTATTACATCAAAACACAAGTTAAAATTCTGTATTGATAGAAAATAGTTATTTATTGTTATCTGTGTGCATGAGGAATTCAATTGCTTCTGAAACAACAACTTTGAAATATGCCTGAGGAAATAAGGACTTGTGTTAATAAACAATCGCAATACATGTGCGATTTATTATCCCCAGTTACGTACTCAAACACAATGAAACAGTGTTATAAGCGATATACACAAATTCAACTGCATGAATCATTGGTTATTTCTGAAAATGTATAAACATTTTTATCACAAAGAGATTAGTCAAATGGAACATTTGAATGCAACATCTTTGCCTTTAAAAGAAAATCAATAGTTTCACTTAAATGACATCAAAGATTGTGTGTACATGAACGTTATTTAAAGTTATTTTAGGGTGAATGTTATCACCTAGGTTTTAATTTTATAAGACACTTTGTTTTTAGAATAAAGACAGCATTGAATAATCATTTCATTTCACAATCATTGTGTTCTTAAAAGTTATTTTTATCTACCTGTATGAGGCCATCAGGCGATGTTCCAATTGACAAAAAGGTTTCATTTTCAGATTCATACAGACATGACCAACCGGTCATAAACATATAAAACTAATGTTAGATAAACAGGTATTGGATGTGTACTCTCATAACGTTCTTCCGAAAAAGTTTATTGACAGTGGATTTAATGGATCATCAATTTTGCCTGCGGAAAAAACTGACAGGTATGTTCAAGGTGACTGCTTTACCGTGAAGACAGGATAAGTGAATTAGTTTCACTTCAAAGGATGTGTATTTGATTATTTCCGTTCTTAACATATTATTGCCGAAGACTAATTTGTAAAATAATATGATCAATTCAGTACAGGGTCTGAATTTTTCTCAGACTGAGATTTCAAATCAGCCGTGTAAAATTGAAATGAAAGTAAAATTTACGGTTAACAAAGCACTTTACTGAAATCTGCTATACATGTAGGTCTTTTTAATCAAAGCATCATTACTTCGTAAAACTATCGTAAAGTTTTATTAACATTAAAAAGTTCGAGGGATGAAAAGTGAAGGATATTACCATTCACATACTACTTCTTTTTTCTGGTTTCACAAGCTGAAAATGACATAAGAATGTTGAAACGTCACAAATAAAGAATAACGATGTCTATATGAAAGGAGATCAATTGAATAATCTTCTTTATCTATTTCACAGACACATTGATATGTTTTGTGGGAAACTGTATCAATGAAATAATCATATAAAATTCAGTACCCTTGATCAGAAATAGCTAAATAGATAGTTAATTTAAGAGACTCATTTCAATGATCCAGATTGTTTAAGATACATGTGTGTCCTTAGCCACGTTTAGATACTATTGCGTCAATGAATTCCGGGAAAACAATTTGTGTTTTATCAATATTTACAAGCATTTTTGTGTGTTTTAGTCAGTGTGATGAAACTGAGCGACATTCACTCTGTGCATTTAAAGAACCAACTAAGTAAGCTCTCCAGATAAGGAAGGTCTATTGTCGACAATATCAGCAACAAGCTCAATCAATGTCTTCTGATAGAGAGAGAGTGGCTCTAAAACCAAAGAGAAAAACAGATTGTAAAAAAACTTGCGCGTAGGGACGCCTGTTTTCTATCGGGTCAATTAACATGTATTATTTAAAAAAAAGCTGAAACCCATAAGAGATTTTAATAATGTCAATGTTGAATGATTGTTAGCAATTTC
This sequence comes from Phorcus lineatus, assembly GCA_921293015.1. Lineage (NCBI taxonomy): Eukaryota > Metazoa > Mollusca > Gastropoda > Trochida > Trochidae > Phorcus > Phorcus lineatus. Next base: position 33,980,576 of record OV121082.1, read on the forward strand.
AGTGAAAAACAATTTTATTTGGAGTTTTCTGTACTAGTAGTAAGCAGTAAGCGGCGTTTTTGCAAAACCTTAATATAGAAAATATATAGAGTAGAATTACCGTGATAGTAAGCATAAAGGCATGTGGTACTGGAAACCAAACATCGTTTACATTTTTTATCATTCAATTTTGCATGTAATATAGATTATGCCTATGCCTAGGCTTAGTGGTGAAAACTGAAATGCCACTGCATATCGGATTAAAGCAAAGAAGTTGCTCAAAACATAGGCAATGATCGGCCTTCTTGGTCGAATATCCTCTTTCAAAAAGTTGACTGTTCAAAAACCTTGATTTTCCAATGATTACATACAGCAGATACAATGGCAACAAAGTGTTTTCAGCTGCAGCCTTGATAAAACAAATTGATCAATGTCAAACTTTTTAAGAAAGTCAATGCACAAATGATTCGGCTTATGATGAATCATTTGATTTTTAAAAGCAGTTCTTGGAAGGTGGTAAACAAAACAAAAGATATTTGCTGTTAACATATTCAACACACATCAACTAGGAGCAAACGTGCCAGTCTTTTATCTAACTTTTAAAAATTGCACAATCCTAAAGGGATAAACTAGGAATCAACTGAATAATGGTCACGCATTGTGGTACAATGATATATAATTTACAATGAGACCATCTCTTGGTATTAATGCAGCTAAGTGGGTTTTTTCATTCGGTTTTCAATAATTTAGAACTGCATTTGTAATGCCCTTTAAATTTTTAACAAAACCTCAAGAATGATGAAATCTGGAATCCAGATTTCTTGGGTAATGTTTAATTTGGATTTGAGAACTCTTTTAGCCTGGGACTCTAGGACTTATGGTATATTTTAACAAAGACCATAAAATTAAAAAGAGTTTAGTCTCTGTAACAAAAAAAGCTAATTTATTGTGACTCTTTGCAAATGTGTATCTTAACTGTAAATTTTTAACTAGGACAATCTTTACAATTTTATTTTCTTCCGAAGAACCGAAAACAAGTACAAACATCTTTGCCAATGTAAACTAACTTATCAACCTCTGAAATTGAGTATGAAATTTTGTTTGTATGTTTTTTTTGGCCTCATGACATACCGTAAAACCTTGTGAGCTACAGAACCAGTAGCTCTTTTTTGCATATTGGAACTGTGTACATGAGGAATGATTTAAGTTCATTTAGAGAGAGGGGAACTGTATAAGGCTAGTTTACTGACACTGGAAGTTAACTATATTGGAGAAATCTCATGCATTTTTATTGGCAATTGCTGACACAAATAGGATGTAATGAAGTTTTTTCAGCTTCCTCTTCTGAAACTAACGTCCTCTGAATACTCCAACGTTGTAAACATCTTACTGACTGAAAAGACGGGCACTAACTGGCTAGAACCTGCAGCTGACATCGTCGATACAGTTAATGTTTGAGTTAACAAATCTCATCATATATTTACGAAGGAATGCCAATAGGATTATTTTGTTGGCTTTTGAATCTTAATTCGAATGTCCACTGGACATTCTGTAAACTCCACATTTTATCCTTTTACTGAAACTGATGTAAGCTAAATTGATAATGTCTATCTTTTACCTATCACATCTAATTGATAGATGGATTGAAGTTAGACTTGTCTCTGATGTTTAACATTTTAAAGGCCGAAACGCTAAAGAGTAATGTGCACACCTATATATTCCTTTTTGTACCGTACCTGTATTGTTACTGCATCGTGCAGCATAAAGAATTGCAAAATATCACCAATACTCACGAATGCTCAAAGTTGTCCATACGTTGCCATCTGTGGGACTCGTGGTCGTTGTGTGTGCGGGGAATTAAACGGATAACTACATTTTGATTTCAACCATCTCTTGTATGTTGAGACATACATTTGAATGATTTATTAGTCAAACGGTTTTGTTTGTCACTAAACTATTAATATTGTATCAATCTGAAAATTAACTATGAGTTCTTTTTTTATTTTTATAAATGTCTGTTTAGCTAAAACTTGGTATTGGGAATCTCATTATGCGTGTATTCCTAAATACATACCCAGTAAACTCAAAATAATTCCAAAGCAAATTCACTTGTGATATATAATTGGATGAAATGTGTGCTTTAACAGCAACATGTACTCAGAGACATGTTGAGCGTTCAATGCACTTTGGAATTTTCATGATATTAACTCTGCATTTGGCGTGAGTAGATCTAGTTAATAGCTTTCACTAGATGTCCCTGTGCTTGAGAGACGCAACTCAGTTGTAAGTAATCACACTTATTTCTCATTACACAGTTCTTCCCGTGAATCATACTCTTCTTAATCATCTCCTTATGCAAAATGCAAAAAAAAACAACGCTTGCTGCATACTATGCATATCAAAACTGTCAATGAACATAAAAAATAATGGCTCCAACTGACATTTATTTCAGTGAAAAGTTTGTACGTCAAATGATACATGTTTGTCAGCAAGACAATACACACCTGAACTAATGCATTTAAAACAAGTAGGGACCGGACCATTAACAATATGGTCCATTGGGATGTAATTGTGACATCAAAATACATTGGAAATATTACGTTTGTGACTTTTCATTAGGATAAAGGACACTACATTATAAACTAAGGCCACATTTACATCACATGACTGCCGATACCGCCACTGTCTCCCACGGCTGATAATGACAAAAAATGAGATAAAACGTAATCGTTTTCTTATTTTGGTAGAAAGGGTAAAATTCATATATTACATCAACGATTAGGAAAGGATATGACTGCTAACACACAAGATGCCCATGAGATATAGCAAAAATGACATTCCATGAGAGATATCAGAGGCTGTATAAGCCCCAATTAAGACTAATACCAATTTTTGACATATTGGGTGCAATGGTAAATAAACTATCACGTAAACAAAAGTTCGAAATGTTCGCCGTGAAATAGGTCAATGTCACATTAAGAGACCGATAACTTTGTATTCCCCTAATGTAGACTGTCGACAAATTTGAAGGCATTGTGTAAACAAACATTTGAATTATAAATGAAGCCAATATCACCAATATCTACTGGTGACTGCGAATTTTACCGATGCATTTTCAAAAATCCAATTAAAAACATTGAATGCAGCAGTGATTGAGATATAACATTAACAAAAGTTTCGAAAGTGGTTGAAGTGACGTGGTGACCATGGAAATAAGGTGAAGGTCATCATCGACAAATGTTTGCGCTTATATCCAGATGTTGAATGGCACCATATAAGGAGACATTTTGTGTAGTGGTTAATGATTATTGTATGTCGTACGGATTGGCGCCTCTGAATGCCATTTGGTTAAAGACAATAAGCAATGACACATACCGTAAACAAAGTAGAAAATCATTGTTCTAGAATATGAGTTTGAACCGAATTTACTGAACTTTTTTCAAGTATTAAATGAACAATTCGATATATTTAGGTTTTATTTGAAAAAGCTAGCACTTCTCAAAACAAAATTAAATCTTTTTGAGTTCCATAAATTTATTCTAAATTCTAGGTAGACATCAGATTGATGTAACGAAAGACACTTCTTAATAATATCAATGTTACCAATGTAATGTCCTTACCTGTATCATAGGATATAACCATATGTAATGCTATACTCACAGAACCAATTCCCAAAGACCGGAATAACTACCAAATTATAAACTGATTGTAGATTATTGAATTTGATGTGTGCTTATTGTATCCTTTGACAATCAAGCAAATCTCATGGGAAAGCCAAACAGTCATTACCATTAGAACATGAGCTATTTGGTTATTAAATGCCATTTTTTGAATTCTTGCTTCATGCCAAAACTCACCTTTTAAGTCCCTAAAACTTTCATTTACTTAATATTTATTTTAAAATTGAAATATGTCTATCTATGAAAGCAATAAGAACTAAATATAACTTGTTTTCCTTAACTTGGTATCAAAATGTATTGAACCGTGATCATTAAAAAAATGTTTGATTTAAGAAAACAACAATAACAAGTATGTTTTTGATAAATAATAAGAAAGTCTTACCAATTTCATTATATGGCTCAGAGGTTTGGGGTTTCCATCCAGCTCCGAATGTTGAAAATATCCATGATATATTTTGTAAACGTGTACTTGGACTTAGTCGTTTCAGCCCTAATGTGTCTGCTAGAGGAGAGCTTGGCAGGAATTCTTTGAAGGTTTTTCGCTTAAAGAGAATTTTATCATACTGGCTTCGTTTGATAGCACAACACAGGAATGATTTACTAAAAGCAGCATATCTTTTTTAATATAAAAGGGCCGAAAGTGGTATGAAATCTTGGGCATTTGAAGTTAAATGTTTACTCTATAACTATGGTTTTGGTGATGTGTGGCTCCATCAAGGTGTATGTCATGTAAACATGTTTCTGCGTCAATTCGTACAACGCTGTAAAGACATAGATATGCAACAATGGCATGACAAAGTTATTAATATCCCAAAGTTAGATTTTTTCTGCTATGTAAAGCCTTATTTCTATCCTTGTGTGACTAATGCAGCTTAAAGAAAGGCCTTAGCAAATTTAAGATGCTCGGGTCATAATCTCCTCATATAAAAGGGCAGAATGTTTAATATTGAAAGACCTAATCGATTTTGTCCATTATGTATAATTCCATTTGTTGAAAGTAAGTACCATTTCTGCTTACAGTGTCCATCTTACGATAGCTTTCAGAAACAGTTACTACCGCAATATCATTATATCAACCCAACTATACACAAACTTGTACAGCTTTTTAATAGTAATAATCATAATATAGTCAATTGTTTGGCAAAATTTGTATTTCTTGCATCCAAAGAAAAGCGTATGTTTTTCAAATTGTAATTTCCTGACGCTACAATGTATCATTATCATGAAATGTACACGTGAAGTGGGCCGGTGGCCTGTTTACTGAATATACCATATCATCATCATCATCATCATCATCATCATCATCAATAATTTCAGGAAATATTTCACTTTGTCATATTACACTTTAACTTCCAGAGATTGACATAATATAAACCTCAATGACACCAATCACCGCCAGTTGTTAATTCGAATGTAAACAAGAATTCCTTTATTCTGGACATTCATTTACATTAAATTTAACATTATTCGATCTACAAAATTAACTGAATACAAAAATAACTTATGTCATTTTGGTTCAAAAGGTTCACAACATTAAGACGATCAAATTAGCTACACTAGACGGTTCGACCTTTTGTCTCGACTGTATTTATGGCATTAAAACCAATCAAGTGTTTCACGTTTTAATCTACACACGAAAGAAGTAATTTCCGACTCGATTGTTTTGTAGCTTTTTTCAGTAAAAGGAACCAAAGGTCAGATATTTATCACTGCTCTAAATTTGTATATAACTTAAAAAGGGCACAGAATCGTTAATCATACTCATACAGGTTACAACTGGCCTCATATATATGGCCGCTATGTCTAACATGCAATTTATCTTGTCCTGTCTTGACTTATTCTTTGTCCCCCGGATATGTATAGTGCTGTAAAACACATTTATATGCCAGGAATAGCAGGATGGTTGTACATAAATTTGTAGGAAGAATGCCAAAAAGAGCGCTTGTCAATTCTATATCTAGGTAATCAAACTAATGCCATGTGTTATCAATGTTCTTATTTTAAAGCACAAACAAATTAATTCATTTATGAAGTCGAACATTCAATTCAGATATTAAATATAGATAGTTTTGTTTCTAAAGTAGCCGAAGATAAATGGTGTATGAAGGCTCATGTAACACTACATAAAGCAGTGTGTGTAGCGCTTTAAACATTTAAAAGGTTTACAAACTGAATTTTTTTTCCAAAATTACAATCATTGATCATAGAACAACAATCAAAATGGTGGTCATGTTTAATAAGATATGACAGCTACCTCTGATCAAAATAACTAATCTCTGTACATGCGTATAAACATGCAGGATCAAAAGTATAAAGCTCCCTTTTTCCATGATGCTCGTCTTACTCCCAAAACAAAACTGAAAGGAAAAGCTAAAGGAATATTCTTAAAGCTATTTTCTTTCACTGCTTCAACATGGAGTAGAACTATGCCATGAACAGTTGATTTCCTTAACTTTTCTAATTTGGGTTCGCCATGACTGAATATGGATCCTCTTAATCAGTTATTGTGAAGTAAAATAACGAAACCCGGATCCTGTGTCTTTGTGCTTAAATTTTAAAATTGTGTCATCAGTTATGAATATGAAAACATCTTTGTGATTAGTATCAGTTGACAAATGGCAAATGAAAGGTATGTTATGAACCAACAGTTTTCAGGAGTCGCAATAGACTGATTAAACAAATTATCAGCAGATAAATAACATGATCGTTACCAACAAATTATCTTTGAAAGGATAACACATTAAACAGTCTTTAAAGTAATTAAACATTTAGGTAGGGCTCGATCGGTTCACCTTCTTATGGCAAGTGCAGTAAAAAGCTTCTTAAGCAACAGAAAATATCGATCAAGTTAAAAATTGCTGTCAAATAATATACACCTTAAGTCTGTCATAACATCTTTGGGAAAATGACATGTCCATCCAACTGACCATCATCGTCATTGACAATTACCCGCAGAAGGAGTCAATTCGTAACAATCACAAATGCATTTATTTTGCAGCTGCAAGCGTTTATACTATTTAAGACATTTATCTATAATATTATTTGCAGGATCGTGACATAGAAGTTATTCAGTGTCATAACATATTTGTAAAGATTTGAGGGGAAAAATATACGAATAAAAAATGATGGGAGCTTACTCATCCATTATGCAAATTCTATCAATTATTTTTGAAAATATACTCTTTTTTCTTACCAAGTATTAAGCTAATTTGCTTCACTTGTTAGAAGTCTCTAACATTAAAGTGGAAAAGCAAAAAAAAAACCAAAACAATTAACAATTTAATGCGATTATATAAGTGCATTTGGTCCAAATTTACACAGCTGAGAATCCCCTCAACATGTCTTTCTTTGTTAGTCCATTTTAAAAGCAATTTCATCGTCCACCGATTATTGGTAATTAGATAATTGAATCCTTTTCAGGCGAACTAATCTCATTTCCGAAAAAAAATATAAAAATTGCCTTGCATAGGGTCTGATCATATACAAACCTGATAGAAATGATTTAGAAAGTTACAAACATAAGATGTTTTATTTTCGGATTGGAAAAGCCGTAAGCATTTTAACAAAAAAAGCAAATATAATATTTTTTCTACAAATTCATGACGATGTTCTAAATGCAATGCAAGAAACTAGGACTTTACTGTATAGAACTGACTGAATTATAAAGTCGTATAGAGCAGCAAAATTTTCCCATGTTTAGACTATATCACAGATGTGAATAATGAACACAATGATGAATACAAGTTAAATCAAAACAGATGTGAACTTTTTATAGGAATTATCAATACTTAACCATACAAGCGTCTGCAAAAATTCAATACAATACATACACAATGATTAAAATTAACGCTTAAAATATAACAAAACGTATCCAGGACTGCCAATTCAATCCTGTTTTGCTTTTATATTTTATACAAGCACATGCTTAGCTTATTTGAACTGATGTGAACAAGATCTTTAAAGATGCAGTCTTTAACATCCCATATAACATGTTTCATAAATCAAAGAGATATTCCAATTTAGTTACGATTATGATTTCAAATAAGACTTTAAATGATAATGGACGAATATTTGTGTCTTTAATATGCTTTCGAATAGTTAATTTTGTCAACAATTTAATCATGCGAAAGTTTTATTTGGTGGGTCTTTAGATGGGGACGACATAAACGTGACCTTAAATATGTGAAGTAATGTAAATGTACATTTTCAGCAGAACAGAAACTAACTCTAGATTTTACTATGTGAACCCTTATTATCTTAAAAATGTAATTGTAATTATCAAGTTTCAATGCAATTTTCAAACATCCCAAATAAGCAATTTGAAATAATTTATACATCTGACATGCATTGCACTTTATCAGTCAAATAAGAGAGAAATGCATCTTCTCTTTCCTGTTTCAACTTCGGTAAAAGGGGAATGACAAGCTGTGACTATGTATTAGGTTCCTTAATTCACATTGTCAGCTCTCGGTGTTGGAAAAACCTCATGCATTTTCATTGGCAATTGCTTGAAGCTGTCAAGACTCCGATGTAATGAACTTTTTCAAGTTTCTGTTCCATAATAGATTTGGTTCTCATGTCTCTGCTGACTACTCGATAGTCAACAATCACTAACGTCCTGGTTACGTATAAGGTAGACTTTGTGAATACAATGTATCTTTGTTTAATTCAAAGCCATGTCTAAAGCTTTTTTAGGCCTTTTTTTGATGAATAAAGAAAAAAGGTAGTTTTAAATATGTTGTCCATGTCGGTCAAACTAAAGTTTGTAATTCTGTTTAAATTGATGCCTGCAGAGCAATTTTTTCCTTCAAGAACCAATAGTTCTTGAGAAGCAGATAAAATGAAATTTTAGTAAGAAAAACTGACGTCGTTCAATAACGCTTTCAGGTCAGATGCTTTAACTTATTTTGGCTTTTGAACATAATTAAGATGGTTAATTATTTTCAGATGAAAATTCTAAAACTAATTATTTTATTTCGTGTTTTTCGATTTAGTTTCACACTCACACAGTAATTGTCCCAATCCATCTTGACTCAAACAGGGACAAATTGTTATCATTTTACTTATGTTAACTGAAACTGGCCATGCTGTAATTCATGTACGTTTTATATGCACTATATCACTTTAATTTTCGAAGGAAATCTGTGTCTGTTTAGTTTAAAATTTGAAATTCGCCAAACTCTGAATCACATTCTTAATGGTCAGGTGTATCTTTATTCCTTGTTTCAATAACTTTTATTTATGTGGGAAATAACGTTTTCACAAGATTCCTTAGTTTCATATAAACATTATTGCAAATATTAGGGTTAGTTTTATCAAAATGGCTTCATAATATAGAACACTATCATCTCCTATGCATTAAATGAAAATTGATTAAAAAACTAACTAATGTTTGTGTTTGTATAATTATCACGTTTAAGGAATGTTATACTTACTTATACGTTCAGTGTAAAAAAATGCATTGAAATGAGTTCGAATAGGAAATGCAAATTGACCAGAACATACAACTGAAGTGTTGGAGAAATCGAAGAAGAATAAATTCCATTAAGCATCCCCTTAATGCCATCCACTTTGGCTAATAAAAACCACATCTCAGGGGGATAAAGTGTCCAGTGTTAGTGGAGCAGAATAATGTAAAGACAGAAAACTCCTTGTCCATTTTCAAATTGCACAACCCAATTCAATGGTAACACAAAAAAATTCATGTGCACTTATATATATAAATAATTAAAAATATAATTTTCGCAACATTTTTCAGTGTTCTCGTTCCCTTTCATAAATGTCTTAATTCAGAAGTATAGGATATGAAAAGGAAATGTTATAACCGACAGAGGGGCTGACAATAAATCCATGTAAAAGTGATCAGTTTGAACGCATTTCTTTGTTAAAGCTAGTTCATCTGTTTTACCTGCAGATTCTTGATATTTGGGCTAGAAAAACCTTTGTAATGATCCGTGACAGGCCTTGCCTGTTAATTGCAAATGTATTTGACCCCTGTGAATCAGAATTAGTTTGGTTTACTTCAAACTGAGTGTCATGTTAGGATTCATGATTCAATACCGTAAACAGTATCCACTATTTGAAACTTACCTAACCTCCCCGAAACGAATATCTATCCCATTATTAAGATTTATCACATCTAATCATAATCTACCAATAGAAACTGGCCGCTTGGAAAACATACCACGCTGTGAAAGAATATGTAAAATGTGTAAATCCACATCTGTTGCTGATGAATGTCATTATATTTTTGAATGTAAAAGATTTTGTAATGAGAGGAAAAAATATATTTTATCCATTGATTCAATGTATCCAAGTCTACATAATTATGTTAAACTTTTCTCGACAAAGGGCATTAAGCAGATAACAGAATTATCAAAATTTGTATAAAAAATAACATCTCTTACTAAAAACAGTTAGTTTATTACAGCCATCTTGTAATGTATTTTGTATTTATATATCTTTAATATTTTATATATTGTTAACTATTTTTTTGTATGAATTACTTGTATATATGCTCGTGTACCACCTACGTGGTTTTATGAGAATAAATGATTGATTGAGCTCATTTACATGTATGCTTTTGATAAAATTTTCCCACTAAATTTCATCATGACAAAATCAATTTGAGTAATAATTTAAGGACACGAAAGGGGTCAAAACATCATAGATCATCATATGGTGATGACTGATTAAATGAGAAGTATAACGTTTATAGTATTGTATAATACACAAGCTAGTAAGGTGTATAGTAAACAAATATAAGCTATTGTAGATATACATAATGCCATTGCCAGAATTCACTATTAAGACAAATTAAGTCACACAAAGAGAACAAGAGGGGAAGGATACTACAATAAAATAGGTTATCATAAGACAATATACACCTGTACTGTCGACCTAATTGAGTACTTGGCACATTTTGGTTTGACTTCGATATCAGGTAAATCTCAGTAATCATCAACTGTATCCACGTGTTTACACAGAATGAAGTGGAGAGTTACACCTCAATAAGAAAATCAATTCAATTATCCCAAAACTTGGTTTTACTTTCAGCAAGGCAAACATTTAGTGTTGAATTCAATACTAGCTTGGAATGGACTTTTAACAAGATTCATGCCAGTGCTCTTAACAGGTATTTATGACATTTGAGCATCATTATGAGATCAATAATATTTTTGCGGATTGAGTGAAAGTGAAAGAACCACACTTACAAACTAAAGATGTTCAAGGGACTTTAAAAAAAAATTATATTTATGATTAATATTTCATCAGGTGCTCAAAGTGAAAACATGTCGGTATTAAACATTTCAGAAATTTTTATATATCATTTGTGTTCAGTATTTTTCTGTAGAAAAAAGTAACTGTTCAAGAATGTGAAAGAAAATTGTTTTTATTGAAACGGATCGACTGAGAGACTTTTGAGAGATTTTAATGAATAATGACATATTTTATAGTTTAATGGATTGATAATTGATAACATACTTTTATTGATGTAGATTAGTTTGATGAAATTTAGAATATTAAAAAAAAGTTTTTCTTATAGAAAAATATTTAAAAAATCATATCTTTAAATGAGTTGATTGTTCCTATTGGTCCGGAAATGCGTTTGAACCTTGGAAAGAATACCAGTCAACCAGTCAAGAATAACGACAAACTTATAAGTTGTATGTAGATGATTGAATTATAATATTTCCCTAAAACCGAAGCAATCACAAACATAACAACATAACATATTTCCAGTTTTTCATAACTTATCCAGTTCACTTATAAATACATATGTACTAAATATCGTTCAGTGCCAATAGGCAAAGAGCACTATTTCCTGTCAATAGTAGTTAGTCAAATTTCTTACTCTAAAAAGGAATAAAGCACATGAAGAACGTTTATGATGCTGATTTTAAAGTGTTTGGTTGAATTTGTCATTTTTTTAGTCTCCCTTTAAAGCGAAGTAAGGCACTTTAATTTCCAATAATCGTTAAAACCACGTGCAGATATTGATGATGGAAGATATTAGTTAAAATATAACTTGTTTTTGTTAAAATGCGATGCAAGAAAAGCATGATCATTAAAAAATTGGCATGTTTAATTTTAGAAGAACAATAAGAACAATATTTGTTACCAAGAATTCGAGACATTTACGATGATCTTAACATGATATTGCCACATTACAAATATCCACGACACAAATCATCGTTAGCTGTGTAAGTCTGCTGATGATAGATCAATGAGAAATATGAATCAACTTTCACAAACGACAATTTCCTTCCACCATTATTAGAAACATAATACCAAAAACGAGACAAGACAGGATATTGAAACAGTTAAAACCATTATCATCGAGAGTCGTGTGAAATGGCACATTGCAAGGTTATATGATACACTGATGAAAATAGACTACTATTTGTAAATAACTTATGACAAGTGCATAAGCTAGCAAAGCTTCAATATAAACATAAACAGATGAATGGGTATTGATTGAAGTGTTTGTAAAGCTTGATGGAAGGAACTAGGTTATAGAGTTAGTGTTAGGACTGTTTCATTATTATCATTTGTTCAAGTTATTGCAAAATCAGGTTGACCAAATCTTTATGCTCATGCTTTATGCATGGTCATAAAAAGAGTTTGATTTTGCGTTCATGATAAAATATTGATCAGGAAATTGATATACTGTATGAAAACACTGACCTCACGTTTTTAAAGAAAACACACCCTAAATTTTCAAGTAACCATTTAATACTTAATGCCAAGTTTTCAATAAAGTAATATTCTTGAAGTTTCAAACATAACCATTTGCAATGATTTAATCATAAAATGACAAAGAAAGAGAGAACGGCTGTTCAGATTATTTCTATGTGAAACTTTGTTGCTAATGTACATTCGTTTTTTAAGACAAAATAAAAAATTATGACCTTGAACACACCTAGATTGAAAGGGAGCCTGTGTTAAGTATACACAATACTTTATTTTGGAAATTTATCAAATGAAATTCACATTCTGCCAATGAATTGATCAATGGTAAGGAAACATACACGTGATTGACCATTCAACAACGAAAGAATTATCAATTTCTGAGATATCTTTATCATTCTCAACAACCGGAGGAAGAAAAGTGAAAGGTGGGTAAGAACAACTAAAAAAATGGAAAATAAATAAAGAATGATGGAAAGGAGAAACGTCTACACATTATTTGTTGTTATCCATGATAAACAATAATGTCAATTAATCAATAATCAAACTGAAAATACCAGATGATAATTTTTTTTAGACTTTGAAAAAGTATTTACTCTAAATTAAACAGCCTGGAAAAAAGATTAGGGGATTTGCTGTAATAACTTTCTGTTTGCATTTAAGTGGTACTTTTCATTGAGTAAACAAGATCTGACAAACAAACATACGTTAATTAAAACTGTAGATATACAGATATTCCATATAAAAAACATAAAATAGTGGACTGCAGCCACAAAATTTTTTCAATCTGACAAATGCATGAAATAGAAAATTTACATTTCTAGCAAACTAAATTAAAAAAATTATATGTTTAAATTATTTTGCCGTATATCTAACAAGAACATTTAAATCATTTTGATTGATTTGATTTTTCTACACATAAATACACGGAACGTAAACTACAGAATTTATTGATATAGATAACTAAAAATATTAATTCAAATTAATTTCACTCATTTCACAGAAATTTAATCAAATTTGCTACGCTACACTATTGCACCTTGATCACTTGATCAATTCGATGTCATCAAAACCAATCAAATGTTCTCTTTCTAATCTACACACAAAAGAAGTAATTTCAGGCTTATTTGTTTTGCAGCTTACATCAATAAAAGAAACTACACTCAAATGACAAGGTCAGTTATTTATCACTGCTGTAAAATTGTAACTTGAACAAGGGCACAAAATCTATGTATGTACAAATCCAATTAAGAAGTGGCCTCAGATTTATGGGCGCTAAATTTTACATTCAATGTACCATGTCGTGAATGATTCTTTGTCAAGGAAGTATATAAAGCAGTTAAATACATTATTGTGCCAAAATAGCAGGATGGTTGTAGATCAAATTATTATGATGAAAGGCAATACACGAGAGCGTTGATTAATCATACGCTTAAGTAACCAATCTTTTTTCATTTGATATGTTTTGTCAAGATTCTTTGTTATATAAATAGCCAATACTTTTTCAAAAAGTTGATTTAAAAAAACCAACTTTCAATGGTGATTAGGTTCAAGTTAACTTTTTGCAGCAGAACCTCGTCAAAATAACAATAGTCTGAATATATGTATGTTTCATCAAACCTCCACCTTTCCTAGGCTTACTTTCAAAAGGAAATCTTTGAACCGATTTTATCCCCCGCTCTTACAAATGAGTTTGATGAAATACACTCGCAACAAACCAATTCAGGAAATGTTAATTGATTATTCTAGTATGTTTTGAAGACAGGATAGATGTTACTACAATGTCTTGGTTCTCAAATACACTCTCTCAAAAACAAAACGCACAGGAAAAGTTTAAGTTGTTTTTTGTATTTTTTCCAACTAACATTTAACAAATTCAAGATTTCATGTTACACATACTTAATATAAGTTTAAACTATTATTCCATCGCAAAAACGTAACTTAAAATTTTTTTTATTAACCTTTAAAGGTTTTTTCCGAAATGCATGATTTTTTTTCATGTAGAGAAGCGTGCGAATGAGGGATGTTCGTGAAACTTATTGAACTTGTGCTCTGAGTTAAGGTATATGAAAAAACTCCAGTGTGATATTTTCAGTCGCATTATTTCGCGTACACGTCGACCTTTTAAATGCCAAGATTGAGAACGGAAGATCGAAATATTGCAATAGGACGTTTGCAGGCTGGAGAATCTGTTACTTCAATGTCCATCACAGTACTATTTCTCGGCTTAATAATCGCTATCAAAACATTGGATGCACCCGGGACCGCCCAAGAAGTAGTAGGCCAAGGGTTACAACTGCAGTACAAGATCAACACATCCGGTTGTTCCATCTGCGCAATAGGACTGTTGCAGCAACTGAAACCTCTATACATATCCCAAAACTTCGAAATATTTCAGCACAAACAGTTAGGAATCGTCTAAAGAAGCTGGATTACGTGCAAGACAACCTCACGTCGGATGCGTACTACTACGTCATCATCGCCAATCACGTGTGCGTTGGTGTAGAAATATCCCACAATGGAATTTAAGACACTGGCAAAGGGTATGGTTCAGTGACGAGTCCCGTTTCATGCTATATCGTCACGATGGTAGAACTCGAGTATACCGGCGCCGAAATAAACGTTAACTGTGTTGCACAAATTGACAGATTCGGTGGAGGAATTGTAATGATGTGGGCAGCGATTTCTCACCAGCAAAAAAACTGACCTTGTTCATGTTCAGGGGAACGTAACTGCAATTCGTTACAGAGATGAACTTTTGCATCGTCCCCTACTTCGAATTTATAACGCACGGAGGCATGTGTTTCAACAGGACAATCCTAGACCCCACACAGCACGCATCACATTGAACTTCTTCGCAAACCAGAACATTACTGTACATCCTGGCCCTCTAAATCGCCCGATTTAAACCCTATTAAACACCTATGGGATATTCTAGATAAATTCCTTCGACAGCGTCATACACAACCTCAAACTCTTCTACAAGTACAACATGCTTTGCAGGGTGAATGGGCTAGAATACCCCCGGCTAAGATTGAAAGACTTATTCGATCCATGCCAAGGAGGTGCCAAGCAGCGCTCCAAGCAAACGGGGGTCATAATAGGTACTGACGTTAGAGACTTCGTCACGTCAAGCTTGGCGTAACAGTGACGCTACAACACAATTATCTATTGCAGAAAACAAGTGACTATTGCCTGGCAAAGTTTACTTTGAGTGCTATTTACCATGAGTAAGTTATGATAAATCAAAATAAAGCAATGTTGTATCCAATTTCTTTTTTGAGTGAGTATATTTAAAAAGAAATCGTTTCCTTGTCGATGTAGAAAATAAGTCCTGTAGATTAATTATTGTGAAGAGTTGAATGAAATGAAAACATTTTGGGTTTGTTGCGCAATGGCAAGTATTAAATTTGAAATATTATGCATCTCCTACATGAGGATGACAGTTGGACTTACTCACAAAATCTTTGCACCATGCTTTTATTTCATTGAACATGACTATCATAACAGACACTTCCACTCAGGAAGTAACATGTTATACATAAGGGACGGAGGTTTTTGTTTTCGCTATGAACTCTATCAAATGTTGAATTTGCAATTATCTATATCTTGGTTACGTGATGATACTATTTCCAAACTTGAGTTATAGAACTTGCATACTGAATAAGACTTACTTTCAAGCCACATTTACATGCATACTAGTGCAAGGATTCAACTATAGCAAACAGTTTTATATCAACAACAAACATAGGCAACGTTTATTTTGAATGAATTGGACGTTGTCCCATGTAGAGTGAGCAAGCAGTGAAGGACCTTTATGGGCCTTCAAGACCTATGCATTGCGTGATGGGCAGCGACAGATTGAAGCACAACCATATAAAATGTAATAATAAGCAAATATTTCACAATCCTGGGTCATTCATTCGGGCTAATCGTTGCCTTTTGAATTCTATCAGAATTCAGTTTATTATATCATAATGGAAATATCTAATATTGGGACACATGTACAACCTATTATCAAGGATAACATATACATGAATCATTTTCCATTTGACAAATACCATAGAAATCGACAGAGCCCTCCAGAGAAATCTCAATGCTAATGGACATTGGAAAAAAACCTTCAAGAAGTGTTGAGTGACTTTATAAGAATCTTGCAGACTAGAATTACACATAAGATAAAACATCATCTCTTTAACAGAACAAATATTGAAATATAAATGTTAAAGTATGAGGGCTATTGACAACATAAATGTATTGGCATTGATTACATGTACACATGTGTAAGGATCAACAAAATCTCAAGGGAAAGAATATACTCAATGATACTACACTGAACATATGATGTTATTCTAGAAAGTGATAGCACATTATTTAAAGAAAGTCTGAGGTTTTGGTTGTTTATATGGGCTGATTGTGGCTTATATTGGCATAAGTTGTATGACTATATCAATGTCGCTTATTTGAGAAAGTCTTGTTATAGCTAAGTGAACTCTTTCGTGTTAGTTTTGGGAACATTATCTCAATTTATTTTATGTTTTATCATGTTTCCTACAAATAATAACCTCTTTCGAATCAGAATTCTATCACTAAATCTTGACAGATCGTTTTGACTGATTGACGTCGAGTGTCCGACATAGGAAAATAAGAAACTGACATGCTGGTTCAGGAGTTGTCTAGAGCTTGTAGGTTGGTTGCCACTTGCCATTCAGTGTGACATGTTTCTTTCAGAACTGTCAAAATTGAGGGGCACATAGAAGGTAGTGGAATCAAAAGCGTCAAAGTTTATGGACGGTGGTATTCTATTGAGAAGTAGTGGTTGTTTCTGATGAGTACCACCTTTTTGCGTATCATTTCGTAATAGTGACAAGTAATAAGTTGTGATCTGTGATAAAAAAATCGAACACTAGAGAAAGCCGATGACTCAATTGTAACTTAAGAAACTTATTTAACTGACACACAGACACATATTGATCGATAGCATTTGTAAAATGGCTGGGTTTTTTTTATCATTAAAACACAAAAATATCGTTATATGTCCTTTCAGAGATAAATATACAGGTTAAGAAAGGTGGTTTTGAAACAATTCAGAACATAAATTGTTATAGCAGAGTCGCATCAAAATATCATAAAATATACTCTGTGTTACTTTAAGCGAAATCTATTTCTAAACTTGAAAATATTACTTTGAATGTTGTTGAAATAGTTTCAAATATTGTACATAAGCAATTCCGAAAGAACATACATGTTTTACATGCAATGCACTTTGTCAATATCTACTCTTTCCTGATTGTTTCAACTTTAACAAAAGGGGAATAACAAGCTGTGACTATGTATTAGGTTCCTTAATTCACACTGTCAGCTCTCGGTGTTGGGAAAAAATCCATGCATTTTCATAGGCAATTGCCAGAAGCTGTCACGACTCCGACGTTGTGAACTTGTTAAGTTTCTTCTCCAAAATAGATTTGGTTCTCATGTCTCTGCTGACTTTCAGTGGTTAACAAACACACACTTCCTGATTAGACCTAGAAGAAACTTCATGAATACAATGAATCTTTGCATTAGTCCAAGCCATGTCTCCAACTAACAAAGGCAACCTTATGTATTATACATACAAATAAGTTTCAGGGTTTTGATCAAAGTTTGTAGCCACTAAGTTACAAAATCTACATTTATGATACCAATGGCAAATGAACTTAGACAAAGGATTTAAGAATGTTCAGCCTATTGTTTCGGGAAAGATAGCTTGATAAAGATTTTTTCCATGTGATCGGTCAAATACAATTTCCATATACAGTCCTGTCTATAAAAGTGCCTGTTATTAAAATATTAGCCCGCTAGAAGCATAAAAAACCCCAGATTTAAGTCAGACGGACAGACTCCATTCAAAGCGGTTTCAGATAAGATAATTAAACTTTTTCGTGACATTTGAACCATTTGAAAGATGCTGAAGGTGAGATAAGGTGAGTTGGTGTTTAACGCCGCTTTCAAGATTATTTCACTTATATCGCAGCTGCTAGTATTATTGCAGGGAGAAATTCCGCAACACTATTGTGGCTATGCATTGCAGTGAAACCTGCGAGCATTGGCTGGAACTAGCGAACCATGGGTGGTACTGCTCTGACTTTCAGTGTAGCATTGCACCCAAACCTGACTGCCTGTAGAACAGTTCTCTACTGCAGACAAATTTGCCGAGCCCCTGGCGGGATTCGAACCACGGACCTCCTGATCCGAAGCCGAACGCGCCAACCACTGCGGAAGATGCTGAAACATCAAAAGATAACAAATTGAATAGTTGGAAACTAAGACTGATTTGTGTTTTGTTCTCTTACTTTCTACTTCACACCAAGAAAGAATACCAATCCATTATTACCATGTACAACTCAAGCAAGGAAAATAAGTTTTGATTGTACTCATGTAATTTGAAAATGGCCCTGCTTTATTGCATGAACGTTATATTTTCCAATATATGACTTTTGTTTTCAATATATGATTTTTATGTTCAATTTATCACTTTAGTTTTCGATAGGAATATGACTCTGTTTTATCAGTTATATCTGTTATATGTAACGAACTCACCCTACTCGCTCTACAATGCTACACTGAAATTCAGCGCAATACCACCCATGGTTCGCTAGTTCCAGCCGATGCTCGCAGGTTTTAACGCAATGCACGGCCACAATGGTGTTTCGGGCTTTCTCTCTGCAATAATACTGGCAGCCGCGATATAAGTGAAATAATCTTGAAAGCGGCGTTAAACACCAACTCACCTCACTTCACCTCTCTTTGTGGAAAAACTAAGTTTTCCGAAGATGTATCAAATAACTGCATTTTGTATGCTTTATCTCAAAGTCTTCAATCAAAATGTCACAATCCCTGTTATGCTCAATAAACTTTAGCATGAACGCATCTGTATAATTATCACGGTTGAAAAACATTCAAGACAATTTTAAAGGGGAAATTGTGTTATTATGAGTGCCTGTGTCAAATTCCTATATTACTTCTTAAGGTACCAATTATTCTTAAAACAATATTAGAGATTTTTTGAAACGATTACCATACTCTATATGATATACACATAACCACAATATTTGCTTTAGCCTACAAATTAGTTTTATGGTAATATCAGATAAGAATCATCCCTGAGGTAGTTTTTACATTTGGTTCATATAATTCATTTTCTCAATTTAACCACGACAATATTTACATCAATAATCGCCACTACTAAAAAAACGACTTTTTATGCTTTCAGAGACCAAATTCCAGACCTATTCCATACATTAAGATTGCCGCAATTGCTTCAGAAAGCCAAGGCACTCATGATAGTTCAGTAATTGTCTATAGAATAGGCAATAAGAAGCAGCGTTTTGATCAAGGGGACAAGTGGATATTTATCGGTAGATTAAATAAAACAAGTTATAGCTGTCTTACGGTTTTTTGGTCGAACCGTCAAATCAAACTTAAACTCAATTTGAATCTAAGGTCATGATAAATTTGTCCGTTATAATACATAAAGAGAAGATACTTTATAATTTCATTGTACTTTCAAAACACTCAATCTAGGTAATCTGATATCGTCATTAGAAAGATGCTCTTGATAGTTGTTAGATATACTTTGGAATTCATCAAATTTACCCAAGTTTTTGCGTGAGCAGCTTTAATTTAAAGCTAATAGCTTGTTCGAGATGTCCTCGTGGTACAAGAACCTAAAGCAATTTGTATTAACATGCTTTTCAGATTATCCTCTAAACCCTTCAAATATTTTACTTGTGAATTGTATAATAAAATGTTAAATGGTTGTTGAATAAGAAATTTAGACAAAATGACATCTTCATAATATATATATCCTTACCGGAGTGTATTGAATTAAGGAAGAATGTTTTATTTTTGTATACATTCAGTGGATAAACATCCATTTGTTCGAAATGAGTTCGAGTCGGAAATGCAAATGAATCACAACTTGCTGTAGGAGCAGTCGAAGTAGGTTAAGTTCCATTTAGCATCCCCTTAATGCCATCCACTTTGGCTAATAAAACTCAGATCTCAGGGGGATAAACTGTCCAGGATTCATGGAGTAGAATAATGTAATGATAGATAACCTCTTGTCCATTTTCAAAATGTACATCCCATTTCATGGGTAACACAATTTACACAACTCCTTCTGCATTTAGAAGCACAGAGTGCTATGAAATTCTCACGTATTTCATTATATTTTCTCCTTTCATAAACAGGTGTAGGATGTAAACAGAAAATGTAAATACCGCAAGAAGGGCAATCAGTAAATCCATCGAAAATACATTTTGTTTGAAGGCCTTTCCTTGATAGAGCTAGTTCATCTGTTTTACGTGAAGATTTAAAAAATGTGGGTTGAAGAAGGCTTTGTAATGATCCTCGACGATCAAATGACGTGCTGCAAATGTAATTTGCTTATGTGAATAACACCTAATGTAGTGCACTTCAAACTGTTGAGCGGCACAGAGAGCAAAGGTATAGATTTAAGATTTGATTACAGTCCTTTCACCTGATTTGATCATGTCTAAATGAAAAAATGAATGATATGCTTATGTCAGAAAGGGATCTTTTGACATATGACATTTCAGGGATAATTCGAAAACATATTTTAAGGAGCGATGTCTTCACGTAATGGACAAAGAGAAATACCATTCGAATATAATTAAGCTGATTGACTTACATAAATTGGTTTTTACTTGCTTTAATTTTGGTTACATTTTGAGATCTGTATCTCTCATCGTATCTTGAAGCTTAAAGGCCTAGGTGAATGAATGAACTTACATATACATAGAAAATTAGCATAATATTTTCATCATTCGTCAACATGTATACACAATCTTCCCAAATTCAATGTAATGATATTCAAGTTTATAATATACATATTATCGCTTTTTCAGCAGTAATTTTATGGCATGCCGTATAACATTAATGCTTTTATGGCATGCCGTATCACATTAATGCTATCCATGTTCGAAGTAAGATGGTTTCATGTTTAAGTTCACACATAGCTTAAGCATAAAATATACTAGGAATTTAATTTGCTTTGTATAATTAACTGAACGTAAATAGTCTATTCTGTAGTCCTAGTTTGATAGAATTGTTGTGGAGCACATTGGTGAAGTTGTTAGCATGCTGACCCTCACGTGCGAATCCAGGTTGAGACACCAATAATTTGTGATCATGACCTGAGTCATACACTGTGTTGTGTCCTTGTGAAAGACACTTCATCAACATTGCATTCAGTTCACCAAGTTGTACAAATGGGTACCTGAAGACAAGTATGGATTTACATGATAGCATTGAAAGTTAAAATGGACTGTGATCATTATTCATTGTATGATGCCAAAGTTGAACGTTAATCATCAAAACTGCCATCACATTGAGGTTTTACGTTTAAGTATTCATTCAGTATTCAATAGATGATTAGAAAAATTGTTGTTTATATTAAAATATGTTTCACAAAAATGTTCAATAAAGAGAGCGTTGCCTCCCCGTAGCTGATTAATGAAAGTAACCCAAGTTTCATGAAGAGCGTTCCGTTAATTTCTTTATACCAAATTTAGCGTTTAATACCGAATGCAACGTTGTTATTAATAGTGATCACTCGTAAATCATTCAGTGATTCAGTAAAAATTAACAAATTGTAAAACAACTTTATTTATTCATCCCATCTTCTGACCAGAGCAGATTAAAATTTGTTTTTTATTTCGAAATCTATTAGGAACCTCATTACAGGCTAACTTTTAATCTTAACTATGCAATGACATCATATGAGGCTACAGAGAACTATTAGTTAAGTTATTAAGTTTTATTGAATTTAAATTGAGTCGTATGTTAACAAAATTTGACATTTCCTTGTTGTAAATTTGAGGTTAAAGAAAGCTTTAAAACTTATTTTCGATTTTAAATGGCTTTTACCCTCTTCTATTTACACTATCGGCATATCTCGTAGACTAGTTTATTGACTGAAAATACTAAAAGGTGTCTTTGATAATAAATTTGATAAAATTGCATAAAGAAGAACCTTTCATGCTTTTAAATGTTAATAAAACTATTTTTTGGGTTAAGTGAAAAGCTTAACTTAGTATGTCACACTGAAAATCCTTTCCCTTCTACAAGATCCAATATAAATATTCATTATTATATTATGTTTTAGATACTCATAGTTAGTGTCAAAAACTGAATGCCTCTTGATGTTGCAACTCAATATCCAGTTTCCCTCTGAATATTGTAATAAGGGTTTAAGTGGATAAACATACGCAGGACATTTGCGCATAATTTGTTTTTGGAGTAACAACATCGGAAGATGTTAGCATAGACAATAAGACTGCTTTGGAAGTTTATGCTGACATGACATACACTTCACAATGATATGTAACTAATATCAAAAGGATCGCCCTCACACAAGCACTCAATGCGTCCTCCCACATTGTCCTTTCAAAAAGAAAAAGAAGTTTATGTACATTGGGGTAAATGGTTCTATGCCTCTAGAGAAACTGACAGTTGTGTTCAAGGTCACAGCTGACATGTGAAGACGGGCCACCATATCTGTCTCCATTCGGTACACTTCAAAGGATGCGTTTTCCATTATTTCCGTTCTCCACCCTCTTTTGGCAGCTAAAGTTTGAAGAGACATGTTCAGATCTGTACTGGACCTGGATTTATATTGTCATTGTGTATAATGTTTTCTCATATACCAAATTTCAAAATACCCTATGAAATTAAAATGACAGCATTATTTCCTACAAAAAAAACATTTCCGGCATTTTTCATAGACCCTTTTGAGTCGAAGTAGGTAATTCTGTAGAGAACACAAAATTGCTTGACAATTAAACATTGCATTAATGAACAACGACTGTTTATGTATGCATATGATACTTTAACATTGGAATCTGTGTCAAAACGTTACATATACCGAGTGCACAATTTGTATATTCATTTTAAAAAATCCTTTTTGTTATTGCATTCAGAAATGATAATCGATGACATTTGTTTTCAAATGAAAAAAACTATATAAAAAAGAAGTATCATTAAAACATTTTGAATAATCATGTTTTTTCAAGACATTACTCATAAAATTCAAACAATAGAACGTCAATGTTTAAAAAAATATGTACTTGATGTATCAATATGAAAGATTTTGTGTTATGAAAATTTAACATAATATTATTTCTTGCCCTCAGCATCAGACTGAGCACTGACAACATTCATTCTCTATTTAAAGTACAAGTGAACAAAAACTCTCCAGTGACAATGTAACCAACATACTACATCTATATAAGCTTTTAGAGAAAGTGGAACTCAATTTAATAAGAAAAAAACCCAGATATCAACAAACGTTGATGTTCTCTTTGTGAATGTAGAATTCATTACCTCTGTTTACTGAGCATTTAGTATTTGATCGAGTCAAATATTTGATGATGTTCTAGATGCTTCCATCAGTACAACGTTATCAATGTAACAAGGATACTAATCATATCATCCCGATGTGTAACTAATTGATAACGAATGAAGAATGGATTTCACAATTCAGAAGGTATACAACGCTGTTATTTATCTGTGAATTATATAACTCAGAATCGAAATTTGAGTAAAACGAATTTCCTCAAATAAAACTAACAGGTGTTATTTGTTTAAAACATATAATAAGACCGTTAGGATTGGTTGCTTCTTTTTTGCGTTGTTTCCATCCTTACATATCTAACTGAATGGCAACAATATACTTAGCTTGGTGTTTTTTCCTTTGGAAACTTTCCGGATTTATTATCTTTGAAAAATAAAAAATTCTTTGAAAGTACTTGAAGATTCCAAACAAAAACTAAAGAAAGCTTTAATCTGGTCTCATGAGCTGCAACAAAACAATGGGTAATTTAAAATGTAAATTCGGTCATTATTGCTCCTCATTAGGGCCAACTGGAACACACTTTATGAACTTAATCTTTGTACTTTTCTCAAGAACAGAAATCAAGTTCAAATCCCTTTGCCAATTTAAACTAACTTGTTAATCTGTTGCAACTTTCGTCTACTTTCTTTTTTGTATCTTGATATATAATAGAAGCTAATGAGCTACATAACTGGTAATTCAGATTTGAACAATGAAGATGATGATGGATTTAATCTTATTCATACAAAGGGAAACCGTAATAGCCTAGTTAACTCACTCTGGCTCACACTAGTTAACTACAATGGATAAACCTCATGTATTTTCATTGGCAATTGCTGTCACAACTTAATCTAATGAAGTTTTTCAGGTTCCTTTTCTGAAACAAATGTCCTCTGAACTCTCAACATACATCTCAATGATTGACAAGATAGTCACTATCTATCTACCTAGAATCTGCAGCTGATACTGTGAAAAAAATTAATTTTGCGATAATAAAGGTAATTTAATATTTACGAAGACAATTTTCTTAGGATGTAGTGAGTCTAGTGAAGTTCAAATGCACACTGGATGTTCATTTAACTCCACATTTGATACTTAAACTGCAACTGGTAGTAGCTACTTTGATTTGGTTTTCTCTTACCTTTAATACCGACATGTATATGTCGACTGTAGTTATCCTTGTCTCTGATGTTTAACATTTTAAACACAGAATTGATAAGGGTAACGTCAAAGTCCGTTTTTTCTTCTTTGGAAGAGAACAAATGGGGAAAATATTCAATGGAAGTATAAATTTTCGATTTAGATATTTTGATCTACCGATTTCTGATCATAATAACCTTTGATCTGGAAAAGGTATCTTGAGGAAACAGAAATATAAAGGTTGTCTTTTCCGTTGCTATTACAGGAATGAAGAAAATTAACGTTGTAATCACAGAGTTTATGACATGTTGAGGAATGAATTTGACTGATTTATTTTTAAAATTTCATTTTCAATCCTCTAGGTCCTTAAACTATTAACATTTTATCAATCTGTGAATTAACTATGAGTCAAGTTAGTGTTGTGTTGTATCTCTTACACTTGAAACGTTTTTTCGTTGGTATCTGGAATCTAATATTTCGTGTGTTCCTAAACACATGCCTGATAAACTCAGTAAAAAGTAATTCTAAAGCAAATTCAGTTATGGGAGGTAATTGGAAGAAATGAGTGTTTCGACAGCATAATGTTTTCAGAGTGTTCTCGAGTGTTCATTGAACTTTGGACTCACAGTGATGTTATAACTGCACTTTTGAGCAGATCTTATTCAGTTAAAAGCTTGTACTAGATGTCCATGTGCTGGAAAACCTCAACTCAATTG
The DNA here is from genome assembly GCA_921293015.1 of Phorcus lineatus. Taxonomy (NCBI): domain Eukaryota; kingdom Metazoa; phylum Mollusca; class Gastropoda; order Trochida; family Trochidae; genus Phorcus; species Phorcus lineatus. Next base: position 34,006,177 of record OV121082.1, read on the forward strand.
TAGGTGATTACACTTATTTCTCGTTTCACAGTTTTTTGACGTGAAGTCTAATCTTTCTTAACATCTTTTTTGATAACATTGTGACAGTTCTAAGTTTTTGGGAAAAAAACGTAAACAGTTGCAGAATACACAATTTCAAACTGTTAATGTCAACTTATACAAATCCTCTCCCCGAGACATATGTAGCGTTTTTATTGAAGGATCTCATAATCTCTGGAAAGAAAAAATGGTAATAAAGGACATGTTTTTAAGAAATCTTTTTTAATGATAAAAACTTCAATTTGGGACATATTGTATTCAACTTGGTGTTCATATAGTCTGCCTGTGCAACGTTCCCTTCAATAACTTGATAATATTTTGTAAAAAAATCCTTTTGTCACCACTCTTTACTAAAATGAGCACCTCTCAAAATGCAAAAGTTTTTGAATAATGCACTCACATTTACTGTTGATGATTCTGTTTCAAACCTTAACAGTTATAAATTTCCCTTTTTTAAGGTGCTTATTCTAATGTTTCAAGGTCATTGAAAACTGTCAATACATTAATGTGTTGTTATGCGAAATACTTGCAAACCTTCAAGACTATAATAGTCCGCTTGCCTAAAATTCCTACCGATGAATTCAATATTAATTAATGTACAAAGTTTGGTGTTTTTTTATAACATGACAAAAAAAAATTATTCAAGAAAGTATCATATGATTGATGTTCTTTTATTTCATCTCATTACAAGGGGGTCATAATAATGACTATAAAAGCCGCACCAAGCGGACAATACAAGGGACATTACCAAAACCTTTTCTCAGAAAAATCACTGTCGCTGCTGTCACTGACATCGCTAACGACTGATATCAAAATGGGTGTGACTGTCGCGTGATGTAGACCATTGCGTCTCCTCTAGGCAGATTCCACATCTCTTAAATCTTTTCACATATGAGATCTAGAGTTTGAATACAATTCACAATACAACAGATCATCTTCTTGTAACAGTATGTTTTGATATAATCAACGAATGCTCTTTCTTTGTGTGATTTCTATTTTCTCAATGAAAGAAATTTATTCTCTTCAAAGAATCTCCGGATAGTATTTCGGATACTTTCCTTTTGGAAGCTGTAGACTTTTTGTACTGAAAAAGTTTTTTAGATGGCCCTGCTACTTGTAATTGTCGGCTTCATCTCGCTTCTGCAAAAGTTTTCACTTAGTAATACAAAGAGCAATGGCTTGTCGACAAAGTGTAGGAAATAAAGTCATCAAGAAAAGGAATATATTTTGTCTGAAGCAAGCAAATATAGGCCTTGATGAGGCTGTTTTTCCTAACATTTCTAGTATAATTGTTGCAACAGGTAATGAAATTCATTGACAATTAATGTGTTATTAACAATTGATCCAAACCATAAAGTAAGGTCACAAGTCTGTTCTTTTAGCATAAAGACTAAACTTATGAGGTTTAAACTTCTTTTGCCGTTCAATTTATTTCTATTTCTTTAACAAAATCCCTTCTTTATATTCTTGAAATAAAATGTCTGTCATGGAAATCAGTAAATTAATGCTCAACAAAGTTTATTTTCCATACAGTATTGGAATAAGCTGAAATTGCTAAAATAGCCAGATTACAGCTCAATCATGCGTGTTTCATGGTTTCACTTATTTCTGTAGCAATTAGCAACTTCACAATATCTTTTCTAATAAAACAAACGTTTTCTGTTACATTGAGTGAAGGAGTGAGAAAATTGTGTGTAATGCTTAATTCATTTAAAAACGCCATCAACTAAAAACACAAATTTTTTTCACACAAAAAATTAATGTTCAGAAATACTTTTTTGTGAGAGGGCACTTAACAGCAACCCATTTGAGAGAGACAAAAGTCATCCTTCATTGTGATCAGAATATCGTCTGTCTGAAGACACACTCGTGTCTATTTTAGAGACAATGTCCGAAGTGGATGATAATTTCCTGTAACAAAGATAGTTTTGTCATTCATTGTCTACGATAGTTTCATCAATTTCCTGCTGGAAAGTAGCAAACCTTATCTTGCAAACAACGGTGGTCATGTACAAGTCAGTTCAATGCCCCTAGTTCCTGAGTGATTGCTGTGATATCTTATTGTATTATACAAACCCAACAACAGTATAAATGAAAGTCACATCTTTTTAACTGCTGTGTCGTTCAACTCAACCATTTACATAAACATCAAACATAAGAACTAGTGATGTGTACTAACATACCAGATAATAACATTCGTTGTCGAATCAAGCCAAATATTAAGTTTAATTTTTTAACATGAATTCTTTGCTTTTTAAGACTCAAAATGAAAAAGATCAAATGTGGCCAAATGGACAAATTTAAGTATTTAAAAGAATAAGCAATCGTTGTATATTTGTGCTGAATTGTTGTTACCAGCAATACAAACTTGTAATTTTACAGAAATCGCCTAATTACTCAAAAGTCTATATGTAAGGGTTACTTACAAAATCATCACTACCACAACGAGACTGTCATTTAAGAAAAAAATGGCTCATGAAACCTCCGTTGGATGTGTTTCCGTGTCATGATGAATAGGAAACTGAGTTCATTTTGATGCGAATTTATTGTTCTTCTTGATCCGAAACCTAAAAACAAGTGATTTTTGATAACATAACTATCATGTCATCAGTTGTCGAAAAAAAGTCCTGTATAATCAGTAGACGACAATTTTAAAGCTGAAAAATAAGGTTTGGACATTCGATTTCGTAACCATGAATTCTTTGATTTCAAAGACAAGGTCAAGTAGTGGCGAGATAAAAAAACAATTCTGAGTCTTTTAAGGGCATTGAGAATTTGCGTATGTTTCGGAGCACATGCTTATTCTTTTATTAAGTTGAATGGTGTTAAATGAATAAACATATTTGAATAGAAAAGACAAAAAAGATTTGTTCACATATGATTTAAGTACAGTTTTTCTTCCGTAATTGTTTCACATTTAGGTGGAACAGCTGCAGAAAAAGTCTGTCACCTTAACAAGAACATGACGACATAATCATACCAATACGAGTGACAGTTATGATATAAGAACATTGCTATCAGGCACTAGCTACTACTGACACGTTCCAATTTTAGCTAATGATTGACTGGTTTCATAGAAGATCACGGTATCATATAATAATAGAGTTTTTATTTCTGAGATTTCTGCATGAATACAGCAGTTGCAATTTTAATACTTCCAATGATATAAAGGTACCGGAATTTTCAACAAGACATCTAATTGTGGTGTTTAATCTAATAACATGTATGTGTTTCACATGATTGATCATTGGTGATATGCACTGTGTAAAGAACCAATGAAGTGAACATTCTAGAGAAAAGCTCGATTGTCAACTGTTTTAGAAAAGTGATGCATCAATGTCTGCTGTGAGAGAAAATGGCTCGCAAATCAATGAGGATAACAAACAAATTATCGATTAAACCGTTATTTTCTTTCTATAATATAAGCTACATCTCGTAACAATTCTCTAAATAGATGTTAATGAACCATTTTCGCTGAAACCTTTAACCGTCAGGTACCAATCAATAAGTGGAAATGGAAATGCATATTTAGATCATTACCAAATTAGGTAAAATTCGAAAAATTGTATGTTCAGATTAAGTATATCGTTCTTTTAAAGCTTGCTAATTGCTTAATAAATAACTCACAATATATTTTAAAAATCCAAGAATAAAGAAGATGATAGACAAAAAATTAACATTGGTTTAAACATTAACTTGGTATTCGTTGAAGTGATTTGATATATAACACTATCTAAATTTTAAAATGTGAGGGATGAATTAATGTAACAATGACAAATCCTCATTAACATAGTACTAGTTCCCCATCAAAGGGAATAACTTTGTAATGGTTTTAACTTTTTGAAAAAGTAAACTTTAATGTGCTGTTTACAGATCCATGTTGTAATGAAAGACTTCACATTTAAGTTTAAGTTCAAGTTGTTCAGGTGATGCTTTTTTAATACTTTAATATCTAGATGAGGTTTGATAAAGATTCTAGTTCTGCTTTCCTAAAATAGCGTACGAACCCAATTACCACTTTCCTTAAACATGTGCCTACTGTGTACCTTAAGACGTTTTTTGTCAAGAAGAAGATTTACAAAAGGTTATGGTTTTAATCAAGAAAGAAAGGTAGCTTTTGTTCTAAAACTGGCAAAAAATATTATTTTCCTTTTGTTCGAATCTACAATGTGGGTTTACTGAAATATGTCTGCCACAAGATATTACCTGGCATTCATCTTTCAGAACAATATAGACATTCAGCACCAATGATAACATAGGATAAATGACTTTTTTCTACAAGCATCAAAACAGGGTAGCTAAAACAGCTTTGAGGATATACAGCAAGCCATTCCGACGCCTCATGGGACTTACTTAGACACTTTGAGTGTGCATCCAAATTCATGCCCGATGATCAAAACTCGCTTCAATTTCCTTTTATCAACAGTTCTCATTAATTGGTAGGAATTGGTTACGGTTATCATGTACAAGCAGTCTCAAACACGATAGGATAATAATTATAAACTTAAGATTGGCATTTTCTGTTAAAATATTTAACTGAATGACTTTAAGGGTGCTCAAAAGTTCATAGAATTTGTCAGACATTTCCCAAAACTGTTAAAGGGCACAGGTATTGAGATTTTAAAACTGTTTTATAATGACATTGTTCAGATGAGATTAGATTATGTATTGATGTTCTTAATCTTATAGCTAAACATGAAGAAAGATAAACAAAACTGACATAGCATTATAAAAAGAATGCACATGTACTCAACTTCGATAATCGTTAAAATAATTAGATTAGATAGATATTTGAGTTATATTTTATTTCTAATGAGTAAATTTTTTTACTATCTTCTTATGTCGATTACTATAAATAAGGCGTTATAATTATTAGTAGTATTGCTTAAGTAAAATCAAGTTATATCAACATCAGTGCATTTGGATATCTTGATTAAGTAATAAATGCATGAAAATCATAAATGAAAAGGGCATGTTATTTCTATTTTCGTGGATACTTTAGATCCTTAAAGCGTTATCAATCTATAAATTGATGTTAAAAACTATAAGGACGATCGTTATGGATCAGCAACTTCTCTTTTCTACCAAACTTTCACATAGATTCGTTTGACGTTGAAAAAACCTATATCCTTTATACATGTACCTTGTAACTGTTTTAAATAGAACCCATAGTAGTTTGAAATTATTGTTTCGTTTATTGTATCGGGGAAAGCATCTTTTTGTATTTTACGGGTTTTTGCTTATTATTAATCTTTTAATTATTCATAAACTCTATTTCTTGTTTTTACCGAGCTTTTGATGCGGGCTATAATAAAACACTGTACATAGATAGTTGCTTATTATGATATATACAAACGCAGATGTTTTGTCTAAAAAATCTAATCATCTTATTATTTTTCCCAACAACAGCTCACTGGTGCAACTTGTGGCTATAAGAAATATACTTATTGTGCCTGTTGGAGCCATTAATACAAGAAGTAATCTATTTGTACATTAAAAAGATGGTTATAATCTTATCTAACTAATGAAATGACGTATTGTATTAGACATTATCTGCATCATTTGAATTTGTATTTTTATAACTAAATTATGATATCCTTATAGATATGTGTGAAATAAGCAATGTTGGATCGTGTCCTGAATATATATAGGAATCAAATTTTGCGCTTTGAGTGTCATGTGCCATAATACAGAGACAACAACTCATCGTTCGAGAATAAGAATGTATTGTTTGTTGAATCTCATGTTTATCGAGGTAGTGAAGGTATCATTCTATTGGTCACTGAATTCAATTATTATTGTTTGTCCATGATTCATCTACCAGCTGCTGCCATTCAGTAAGTATTTCAAATTAAAGCTATATTGTTTAAATAATATTTATAATAACTAAACAGAATGTCCAGCATCCGAATATTCTATACGAATAAAATAATCAAATTCAAATCATCGTTTCAAAAACATTTGCTCCTAAAAAACCCAAAAAGTAGAAAATTGGTTTCTACCTTTGACGTCAATGCATATATCTGTAAACGTTAACTTTAAATATAAATTCTAGACACAAGGTCATTATTTTATAATTTTAAGCTATTGTCGTCCATCAGTTTTCAATATTTTAAATGAACATCTGTGAAAATTGAAAATGGACGAATATTTCAAAAGGATTTTTACTCACTGGCAAAATTCAGACTTACATATACTCATCTGCCAAATAAGCTAGTTGATAACATGATATTTCGAGATTGTTTGGTTTTAAGAAACAACCCATGGCTTTCATGTTTCAGAGGGAATGAAACTTAAATGTTATTGCAAATATTTGATAAGTCGATGATTTTTCTTGAAATACTAATATTTGCTTTACAGTATTTCCTGGATTGCCTAAGACGTGGGTTATTTATATTCCAATAACGGGTACAATTTGTGAATGGTAAGTAGCAGGCTCGAAAAGGGACACAATTTAATGATTTTTCACATTATCGACACAAAAGCAAAAAAACATTTTAAGGGTAAATCATAAAATTCGTTGAAGAAGCATAATGTAACAATACAAAACTGCCATTTTATCTATAAACAATGTTTTTCTGTTGGTGCCCAAATATTGTAACCATAGATTTGAGAAGTGACATGGCAAAGTGCATAAGAGTAAAGAAACTGATGAATGAGGTTGAAAAACGTGCGATCATAAAGTATTTGTTCAGGAAAGGAATGTCTGCACAGAAAATCCTCTAATATATGGTTGATACATTGGATGATGACTCCCTTGCATTCTCCGCATTTGTGTTGAAGATGATCCCTTGTCTGGTCGGCCAAGAACCTCCACCAGTGATGTTCAAGTTGATGCTGTTTACGGCATTGTGCTTGCAGATGTACAGCTCATATACCGGAAATATCCTCAACATATCTAATTTTGGTGTTTAATTTAACAAAATGTACTTGTTCACATGGTTGATCACTAATTATATTCACTCTGTGTATTTGAAGAACCACTAAAGTTAACTTTCCAGAGAAAAAGCTCAATTGTCATCTGTGTTAGAAAAATTATGCATCAATGCCTGCTGTTAGAGAAATTGGCTATCAAATCAGTGAGGAAAACAAACCAATTATGGATAAAACAAGTATTTCCTTTCTATTAGGCACATCTGGAAAATTCTTTAAATGGATGTTCACGAACCATTTTGCTTTAACCTTTAGCCATTTAGGTATAAATAAATGGAAATGAAAATGGTTATTTGTATCATTACCAAATTATGTTGAAACAATCAATTGAACGTTCAGATTAAGCATTTTGTAGTCTTAAAGCATTCCCTATTGTCAATGAAAATGTTTTTAGCAAAAATTTTTTTACTTACAGCTTGATACATAACGTACAATCTATTTTGAATCAATCCCAGAATAAAGAAGATGTTAGACATAAAGTTGCAGCATTGAATTGGTATTCCTTTAAGTGAATGTGGACAGATAACATTATCTATATATTAAATGGTAGGGGGGAGGGGGGAATATTGGAAAATCCCCACTAACATATTTGCAAGTAATAGTTGATTTTACAACTTATTGTTAAACTATTTATGCGGACGTTCTTCAAATGGAATAATAAATTTGTAATGGTATGAACTTTTTAAACAAGTTTAATAAAGTGTGTAAAGAGACATGTTGTTATGGCGTTCAAGGTCAAGCTGAAGTTGTTTCAATACTTTTTAATACCTAGCAAAGGTTGTGAGAAATCGAGAGATATTCAACTTAATCTCCTTCAAATGAGCTTGAATTCTATTAGCCAATTTCTTAAACATGTGGTTACTGTATACGTTTTGTCAAGAAAAAAGTTTTACAAAGCGTCATTATTTTTTGTTTCAAAATGCCAACGAAAACCCTTTATGTAATAAAAGCGACTCTTTACTCTATGGAATCTTCAAATGAAATTATGAACTTTTATTGGCGGAACTTGAACTTACTGTTGGCATGTTCCATATCACCATATTGGAGTCAGTGAAAGATTTTCTGCAATCATCTGACATTTATTCCTTTAAACAATATAACCATTTTAGCAGCAATGATAACATCTGAAAATGACTGTTTCTACAAAGTATCAAAACCTGGCAGCCAAGAAGACAGACTGCAAGCTATTCCGGCGCCGCTTAAGACACATTCAGTACACTTTAAGTGTGCGTTCAATTTCATGCTCGATGATCAAGACTTGCTTCAATTTCCTTGGATCAACAGTTCTCAATAATTGGTAGAATTTGGTTATGGTAATCAGTTACAAGCAGTCTCCAACATGATAACATAACAATGATCGAACTCAAGATTGGCAGGTACTGTTTGAATTATTATTTGAATAAATGTATGAGGGCACTTACATTTCAAGGAATTTAAGACATATTACAATACAATTTTATTTTTGTTTATCTGTTGCATTTCTTTGCATGTGCTTCAGATAGGGGAATTCTTTAGATGTAACTGTTATAGCATCAGCATATCATTCAGTGGAGATAAGATTCTTTAAACTAATAGCTTAACATGTGTTATGAGTGTGTGATTGTTTATAAGTTTAACATTGTATAACATTGTTGTATTGTGTAGTGGGTCACACTTAAACTTGTTTTGATAATCTTAGCTGGCAATGTCTAGAATCATCTATTCTAGAATGTTCTATTTATTTCTTGAGTTCTGATTGGAGTTTGTCGTGGAACATTAAAGAACATTCTGGAAGGTATCTAACCTAATATATATATATATATATATATATATATATATATATATATATATATATATATATGCTGGCATTAGAACTCTTACTCATCTTGCTTCTTACAATCAACTTTGCGATCATCTGCCGTGCCACTGTTTTTGGATACCTTTACTAGCCGGATCCATCTATCTCCTATCAAGACCGACTGACTGTTTTCTACATTCATCAACTGTGTGATTCATAAGGACTGGTGCATATATTTATTTAGCTAAATAGTGTGACTCATTTGATATTGTATTATAGCTTGGGTTAGCTTGATATTGTAACCTTAAACACTTTGTTTATTATTTGATTGATTAAATTGTAATTTAAATACAATTGTCTTGTTATATTTTGCTGGTTTGACTGGGGCCATTTTACTATTCCAAACTCATTCGTAACACATGATGCAAGATATATATACCCGACATATCGTCTTAAAGAGAATACATATGTCAAATGTCAAATTAAATACTTATATAAGGAAATGTCAAGCAAACAATGTACCCTCGAGCCTTTAAAAGTTAAAAAATTATTTACTGTTTCATTTATGATACCACAGAATTATTATTGCTATTTTACGGGTTATTGTCTATTATGAATCTCTTTATGATCAATAAACCCTATTTCTTGTTATTACCTGGCACATGAGGCAGTCTTTTATCATCATGATGTACATTAATGATAAGATCCCGACAAGACTCATTATTCAAAATCATTACATATAAACGAATATAAACGAATCTTTTGTCTGAAATAAATCTAATTATCTTACTTTTTCTCTATAATCCGCTCAATGTTTCCACACATGGCTATGAGATAAATATTTAATGTGCCCGTTGGCGCCATATGTACAAGAAATAATCTTATTTGTACCTTAAATTGATTATAATAATCTTATTCATCTAATAAAATAGGGTATCGTATAGCACATTTTCTACACTATATGAATTTGTATTGTAATAAATGAAAATACGCAATTTTTACAGATATGAGTGAAATTAGCAAAAATCGATCCTGTTCAAAACTACACAGGATTCAAGTGCTGCGTAATTAGAATTAATGTGACTTTGCACTTCGCACTTATAATCGTCTTGACAAATCACAAACGGCGACTGAGTCATGGCATAGACCTAGTTAACGACAATGAACCGTCAGTGCCAGAAGTGTTTTCCTTGGTTGAAATTTTGTAAATAGTATGTTTCCAAGATTTTGTAAATGGAGACTCTGCCAGAAGAGCGAGAAGTGCTCCTATTCAAACAGAGATCGGCGCTTTCACGCTAAAATAATCTGGAAATTCTACTGACGGGTATAACTTGTGATTAGTAAGGAAGAGGATTTATTTACATTACATATTTATCGCTAGTCACAAAATTCATAAAGAGTAATTATTAAGCTTATCATCAGCTCTCATCAAAGAACATCTTAATTATAGATTAACATTACAAGATCTGATCCCCGTTAATAACCAATTTTAGAAGGATCGATTTTGCATCAATGTTGATTAATCAAAGGGCAGTGCTCTGAGAAGTGGTTTCAACAAGTTATCAATCGATATTAGCTGTTTTAAAAGACTTTCAAAGCTTTTCTTTTTAATTGTCTTATCAATTGTTAATTATGTTATGGTAGTTAAACAGCTATTCCCCTTTTCATGAACTTTTAACCTTCAAACTACCAAAAGAAACAACATGTACATGTACTCTCATTACAATTGAAATGACCTCATAAACGCACCTTAATGATGAAACCATTTAGCTGTTTCCAATCTGAATCTAATTTGAAACAGGAAATAGAAAATAGCATGAGGTCCTCGAATTTCTTACTGAATTAATTTGATTCCGTTGAAGTGGTCATCTCTACTCTGGTCTTTTTAACATTCTAATAACTGTTATTTGTAATAGCGTGCTGTTACAATCAAAGCTTCCTGGAAATCACCACGAAAATAATCATAAGGTAATTGTCTTATGAAAAGAATAATTTCTGTTTAGCGTTTTTATGATAAAATATCTTAATTGAAATGATAATTCAAAGACAGTACATTACAATCAGGGCACGGGAACTAAATCTATTCGTACCAAGGTTTTGGGATGATTTGGAGCTTGTGGTATTTTATCCACTGTAGTCTAATTTGCATAATGGTAACAATTAATTTTACTAGCATGAAACGAAGAGGGAAATGACTGCAGGTAATCGTGATTTATCAAACACTGTTGTTTGGAACAAAATGTCCTTTCAAGTTTCAATCTGAATCAGGTCCTCTGCTCATGTTCTTCTATCGACACAATGGTAGGAGAACCTTGGAACTAATGTGAGCCATTTCTGGCTCTGAAAAGAACGTGTTTAACTGATAAAAAGGCATCAACGGGGCCATAGCACATTTTCTTTGGAAAATAAAGTGTTCTCAGGAACAAGAAAGTAAATGTTACTAATTGTAGGACATTTTTTTAAATAAAAATAATCAGTTCTAAAACAAACGTACCATGTTCAGATAACAAATGCCAATACATTGCCCTAACTAAAATCATTAAAATGTCTTCACATAAAAGTTGCCGCCAAAGTTTTTTTTTGATTCTTGATAATTTCTTCTATGATTACAGATACCCGGATTGAGACTTGAGATGTTTCACCTTTTGAAGATCATTCATTTGGCGTCAACTTATGTTTATTGGGGAAATTTAGAGAAATAACTTTTCCAAGACGTGCTACGATTTAAGATTAGACCAAGCTCAAGAGAATAACAATTATCTGAAATAAAAAAGACATTCGATACTTGATTTCACGTTACTTATATACATGTATTTATATTTTAGTATATTTATCGAGTATAGGGAAACGTCTGTATTAGGAAAATATCTCATCAGAGTTGTTAGTTCAATGTAAAGCTCACTGTATGTAATGTAATTTTATAATTTGGTCTTGGAAATAAAACTAAAAGTTAGACTATTTGCAAAAAGATTAGAGATGTTTTTCAACAACATTTTCCCTTACATTTTAGTACAATCAATAGGAAGCCTTATACATTCATACAGCAATAGACACATACTAAATCAATTAAGTTTTTAAAGCATGTTAAAGCTATTTTAACGACCTATAGATATTTAGTTGAGATAGAAGACTCCGTTTTTATGCATCGTCCTTGGGTAATATGATTTTTAAAAAATCCTCGATACAACATTTTCCACCGTCACCTTGCCGAATTGACTTTTACATGCCGATTTTTGTATAGAGCCATTTATTTATTTTCACATAACAAAAAAGCCAGACATGTTTTTAAATTTAAAAAAAAAATTACTTTAAGTTACAGACATGTTGATAACTTATAATATAATAATGAGTTTTTCTCTTTTTTGATAAAACGTTACAAGCTTGAATGTAACGATCAGTCAATGAAAACCATTCTCTAAATTGTTATCTATTTTTCATTGGGCGGTACTCAAATTATTGATTATTAATTATTTGTTCGTCTATTGACCACTAATGATTACAGAACGTTGCAGAAAGGACAGTGAACATTCAGTGTTTACTTCAAATTCCCTGGTGAACATTGAGAAAAGGATATCCAAGTTTATTGATAATTAGTTTGTTTTCCTTATCGATTTAAAATCCTTTTTCTCTTAAAGCTGACAGTCATGCATCACTTGCTAACACAGCTTTCAATAACACATCTCTGGAGATTTGAAAACATTGGTCCCTAATTACACAGAGTGAATGGCATCACTTGTGTTTAATCACTTGCTGTGAAGTGATTCTTGCTTTATTTGTTACCCTTCAACAGTATTGATGGATATACACATTTTGATAATATTTCTCGTGTCTAAACATTTTGGTTGTTGTAACAAAGTTCAAGAAAATCAATAATTATGGTTATTGAAAATAATGGACGCTAATGGTTTGACTAATCATATTAGATTTGTTCGATACCAACTAAAACACCAGTTTTGATATACAATGTAGGAAACAATAACGAGGATCACATTCAAATTAACACTGTTCAATTAAAAAATACAGTTAAGGAACGCAAACACAGGCGTGAGAACGCCCAAGCCAACACATCATTCCAACATCTTTCTTAAATTTCCCTTCAAAACAATTATGGTTGACGCCAAGCATTGTTTTATTTATTATTATATATTAGCATATATTATGATATGGACAGTTTTGTCCTTTAGAGGTTCATTTAAAAACGTTCTAAAGAGTATTAACTTGCCAGTATTTAAATCGTCTCAGGTGTAATCAAATCATGTGACTTAATCTACTGTGCAGTCTTCTACCTGTGTTGATACGGTTGGAATTTATTACAAATATCTAAAATATTTTGGTTATTCATACAATATGAGTCTATAAGTCGTGGAATAAAAAAGCTTATCCTTCCATATTTCTTTTATACGTATTGGAGGGCCTGAAGCGTGATTTCCTATTTTTAAATCGAGAAGATGAATTTTATTCATTCTTCAATAAACTATTCCTCTAGGCTAAGTCATATACTAACATCTATTTCAGTTATGTTCTTATATAATAATGTTAAAAATGAAAATTTGCTGATAGGTCTGCAGAAGTGATGGAAAAAATGCTTTAAATAGCACTTTTGTTTGCAATCAATGTGTTAATGCGAACATAATTACTAGGAACAGTTTACCATGAGAGAGTTTAGGTTTATTGTGTTTATGACCTCAGGGTCTTAAACCTTTTAAAAATATGTTTTTATTTTAATGTGATGCAGTTGTTAAGAAAAATAACAAGGAGCAATTATCAGATTCATTTATATTTCTTTCATAAACCATCCACGGATTACAAATATTTTATTCATACGATTTTACCCTTTGATCTGTAATACTGTATTTTATTCATAGAATTTTGATGATTTCAATGAGCACACAAAGACAAAACTCAACTTTTAGAAAGGTTATTAATCCTAATTTCACAAGGCTGTTGGCGCCGTTAAATCCCTCAAGATTTAGTCAGCTTCTAATTACAGATAGTTATCGTGTTTTCGCAAAACCTCAGACACGATCGCTATTTCCAATTACGGAAATAATCAAGTTTTGGATAATAACCAGATCACCTGATGTTCTGTCGTCAGCATTACGGTAAGCTATAACCATATTTGATGTTAACTTTTGATGATTAAGATGCATGCTTAAAAAACTTAAAAACTTAAAAAAGCAAGTCGGGAACAATCAGTCAGTCCTTAAAAAAGGGAATAAAAAGGGATAATTGATGAAGAAAGTGTTTGGTTAACCTTTTTATGAGCTATTTTTTGTTCAACTTAAGAAATGTATCCAAAATTGTTGATAACAGAAATATCCCAAATATAAATGTTTACAAGGTAAGCACCCCTGGATTTTTTTCCAGATGAATGCAGAAGGGTGATTAAACCTTTTTCGCGATGTAGGAAAAATTGTAACTCAAAAATAAAAATATGTGAACAAATTAAACCTGAAACGACCTTTGATTAAATTTCTTTTTTATCTAAACTTTTATTTTTTGCCCACCTTTAGTAAAGGTTGATGTCAGTCAGCAGCAAGACATATTTTTTCATTTGAGTGCTCTCACGTTTCCTGTCTAAGTGTCAATGGGAATATCAGAATAATCTTTTTAAGTCGTGAAAAATAATCAGTTCATCATATGACATAAAATGAAGAAAACCCCATTCAATTAAAACTGAAAACCAAGATAATACTGAAATGTTTATATGTATGTAAAATAAATACAAACCCAAAGCAACATTTAAAAATACCTTATTCTATAACTGTACCTGTAAAGAACCAGTGTATCTTCATTTCAGTCATCAGTTATATTGATAGTGATTGTTGTATACCAACCTATGGTAATCACTGCTTTAACATTACGATGAATGGACATTGTGATCATAAATAAAAAATTAAGCTCACATAAAGTACTGTAAAAAGACTAATGAACATTCAATGGTCAATATGTAAAAAAAACCCATAAACATTTTAAAAAGAGATTCATCAGAAAAATATCTTATGACTTTTTGAGTTATACCCAATGTAAATGTTATTCATTGATGTATGGTTGGGGAAATCTTTGTCAAATCCAACAGTTATTTAACTAGATAATTATATTAAACAGGGGTGGGGGTGAGTGCAGTGTGTCATCATGATATACTGCCTGCGATTCATTTGTTTCAATTACTAGGACGCGTGCAGATGATTCCAAACGTCAATGTTGAATATCATATCTGATCAAATAACAGTTATCATGTTACTAGGAAATCAATCACGGAGTAACAGCTGAAGTATCAAGTTTTCGACCTACACAGGTGCTAAGTGGTTCATGTCATCTCCTCCATTTCAGTTTACATGATTGACGGAAAGATTAAGTTTCTTTGAATTTGCAAAACAATCAAACTTGCTTGATGCCAAGGGAATTGTTTAGGAGCAATACACTTCCACATCTATGAAAATCCGATTGTCTTATCGTGTATGGTCAAATCATATTTTCAATTTTATGCATTTTCAAACTTTTATGTCACTCTTTTTGCCTTTATTTGATTCGTGTTCCCTGATTTTACACATAGCAAAATCAGATGAATTTTGAATGTGTGCCAGTCAAGACTTAAACGTGCAACCCTAGAATGGCTGTGCGTTTGCCTAGAGAGGACTTGCCCATGTTTGTCAGTAAGAACCCTTGGTCTTTATCTGAATGGGTGAAGCACGGAGCACAATGACAACAAGGTTTGATGATCTAATCCCGTTCAATGAGGATCCTCAACTACATATCAGTGCCTGAAAACATATCTTTTCACATGGATTGTCGAACCCATTTCAGCCAAGGACCACCCGATGCTCGCTGGTTTCAGTTCCATGCATTGCCACACTGATGTTTCAGTCTTACTCTTTAAGTTTATGCATGCATTAATTGTGAATAAGCATGCAACTTCTTTACTCTGAAACAGCTGCTAAATTAAAGTTTGTTTCAGTACCTTCAAACAAGTCTTACCAAACGGTATATATGATCTTTAGATGAGACGGAAAATACCTTCTTTCTATCAATTACTTAAAGATGAAACTCGTATTATAATAGCAACTCATCTGGTAGGGATTTATGCATTACTAGGGTCAACATGCAAAACTCTAATTTCTTGATAAACTTATAGACTTGCCATTTTGAAATATGTTACATTTTAATCTAAAAAAATAGAAAGCCATTTGTACAATAACCAGCAAAAAATGTGATTAGTTTATATTGCAGAAGTAAGAAAACCTAAATACTCGATTTTTTTGTGTAAAATACCATGTATCTGTTCATGGATATGAAGTTTAGTTATGATTCCTTTACCTATTACCTTAGAAACCTTGATGAAAGATTTTTTTTAGAAAAATGATGATATACATAGGTTCTCTTTTACAGTGAAACAAACCTTTGTTCAGCAGCTTTATTTCGACCCATTCCTCTTACTTGAAATTAATTCATTTGGATGCTTTCTATTTTTAAATATCAACATTTCATCGTAGTTAATAGCTTATTATAAACAGTAAATGAAACAAATTGATGCTTAAGAAATGATTCCATAAATGACAAGAACATTGTAGAAAATGTTAATGTAGTATGTTGAATCTTGTTTTGTAGAAATCATATACAAACTTATTGGAAAGAATTCCAAACTTGATTCATTCACGTTGTATTTCTAGGGGTTTTTTAGGTGTCGTTTTAACTTAAATTGTGATCGATTATTTCTTTAGACTCAACATCAATTTAACTTTTAAAGTATTGACAGAATAAATTGATAAATGAATTAGTGTAGAAAAAACAATTAATGAGACGTTGAATTATTTCATTGCGATCCAATCATGCTTGTTAAATGTAAATTAGGATCAACCGTTTCTTTGCCCTGCACATAGAAACTAATGACATAAATATAATTACCAGCATTGGAATTTAATTGGTTAGTTTTAAGGAGAAGTATTTTTCATCAATGCTGAATATTCAATTGAATTTTGTTTTTACTCGAGGATCTTGTAACAGAACTTTCCGAAGGTTACGATTTGTAGTTTAGGAGAAAAAACAATCAGGAACCTAATTGTCATTTCAAGTTAATGATATATACCTTTAATCCGCATTTAAAATTAATAAACAATGTATGTAACATACAAATTAAGATTTGAAGGACTGAGAAGGGCTATCATTAACATTTTATGAAGAAGAGATGAATTCAATGTAAAACAACCATGAACATATTAACCATAATTTATGGATTTCGATAACAATTGTAGTTTCTGGTTGTTAAAACAAAATATTTATCCATTTATTTATCAAAATCGTAAAACTTAGACAAGCCAATCTATGACTGTTTAGTTGATAAAGGTGTTTTCCACTTCCCAATAGGAGGATTTTTGTTCATATTTACCCTTTTGCAATATCAAACTTACAAAGTTGTAATTAAAAACCTGAATTAAGAACATCATGCCTCGTAGACAGATAGCTGATTCTGATCCTTAGGCTTTCTGATACCCACGAAGGCATTTTGAAAGGATCTATTGAACTATGAGTAAAAGTTTTGTAAAAATCATCAATTTGTCTTTCAATAAAATACTGTAACTGTTAGGGCTATTCCTGAAGATCATCAGATAAAAGAATTTCTGTCATTCAGGAGATTGAACTATTTTACTTTTTAAGGTAAACCTTGTCATAACATCGTTTGATCTAAGAAAAATCTTTGCTAATCTTTGCTCAATGGACGTGCAATTAGATAAAAATGTGAACTGATCTAATGTGTATCTGCAATCATTACGAAATAGCTTTAACTCTGTCCTTGTGTGTGTTTGAATAACTTACTTTGTTAGCTATAACACTATGCCTACAATCATGAAACAATATAGAAAAATGGAGAAAATAGAATGTGAGATAAAGTTTACTCAATTACCTGTCCTAAGACCAATAAAAAAGATTTTAGTTTTTAATATTTCCTACAATAACGCTAGCGTCTTGAGAGTTACCGTAGTTTAAAGTTTGTAGTTTGATAAATCCCTCTTACAATGTTCCGAATGTTTAAAATTCTTTTGAATGTATGCTTCTAAGATACTTAATTTTATATATTTATTTCTCGATTGATTTTAGTGTTTAGTCGGATTACCGTTAATCATCATGGTTATGTATAACATTAAACAACAGAACATGAGAAGCAAATATCTATCAACTGATTTTCAAATAAACCACACAACTGTTTGCAAGGAACTTGGAGTTCCTAACTGTTTCGAGATAATAAACGTATCCTAAAAAATTCCCTTACAATAGCTCCAGGTGACAAAATTTCAACAAAATCAAAGGCTCTGTCTGAAGTTACTTTAACTAAAACCTCCCTGTAACTTTAAAACAAACATGTCAGCCTTCCGACCATCGAATTTGACGGCATGGTTAGCAATATAAACTAAGTATAAACTAACTTCTTACTAATGATGAGTTTTAAAAATTCATTGGTTGTTATTTGTTATTAATATCCAATCAGGATTCCTTATCCATGCCCACGAGCAACTTTTGTAATTCGGATTCAATGCAGTAAAGAATGATACCCTATCTTAAATTGACCTTAAACAATAGCAATTTTTGTTTCCGCGCAAAGGATATTTGTTATGAAAATGTGTAAAACAGTGATTAACCGAGTGCCTCATGAAATAACACAATTCAATATAAATCACTGGATGGTTGATTCAATATGTTGGGTGATAAATCGATAGATAGAAAACACTTTGTGAAAATTCTTATTTGAACAAATTACATTGCAACATCAATATGATTTCATTCAAAGATCTATTGAATGGAAAGGCAAACATTTGTCTTTTGTGTGATATATAAATCAATACATCTACGTCAACACCTTATTTTGTTTGTCTATCGTTACAGTTGCACTATGATGTTGTGTTCATGAAATGAATGGCATTTATTTCAAACTTGATAGTTTTGCAAGTGAATGATGAGCAAATTTAAGGTTGTAACTCGATTTACAAGTTATTCAAGCCAAAGAGACTGCCCAGTATAACAAATGATAATCGACCCAAAATGCCGAACACAGCTCTGGATTTGGTGTGATCATATTTCGCCTTGATATACCAGATGTGTAAGTACGGTAAGTTGTGTATCAAATTTTGAAATAAACGTCTTTCAAGTATATTGTAGAAATGAAGGTTCGTCTTATCAAAATATTTGTGGTGTCTAATTTTTGACGAAACCGTTTCATTTGTAATGAATTACTAACATCTATCTGCCTTTTGATCAGTAAAATCTCATAAATGCATAGATCATGAAGTAAATTAGGTTAATAAGTGGAAAGATGTCATGATGTGATATTGAACTTCATTTTCAATTTAGTATTATCTTGAATGTAAAGTTCATTATGAAAATCTGCAACTCATTTACAATGATGCTCTGAAAACACAAACCAAAACAAAACAAACGTTAGGTTAGTTTAATTCGTTCTACATATTTCAGAGAACAATGAAAACCAAAATCATCTACAGGGTTATAATTTGAAATAAATCAGTGATGGATATATCAAAATACTTGTTTAAACACATTCAAATAGATATCAGCCACCACTGTTGATTATACTCGTGTGTCTTTGCCTATGCTAGCAAGTCCCCCAAATCAGATGGTACAGAGTAGGTACGAGATGAAAAACTTAATATGTAGTTAGAAGAAGACACGTTATTCATCATAAATGTATATGTGATCAGTATATCTCATTTCAAATGATGGCAAAGGAAATACGTGAACTAAAAATTTTGAAAACTTGATTCATCATTTGCAATGAAAAATTATTATACCAATAATTAATGCTCTATCAACTTAAAACAAACTTTTATCATTTATCTATTTAGCTAGTTCAATGATTGAAATCGATCGCAGAAATGTCCATAAACAAAGGACTAAGATATCAAACCATTTGTTTGTTACCGAATCTATTCGTGATCCACCTTCTGTAACAGTTGACATTGATGCATCACTCTGCTGACTCAGCTGAAAAAGAGAAAGTTTACCTCAGTGGTTCTTTATTTATACATGATAAATGGCATCAGTGAACAATCACATGCCACGGCAACATAAAAATGTGGGTTTATCCTTCAACAACATCATAATTGTTTTTGCTATTTTGGAGAAAACAGACACGTTAACGAAAACTAATTACTGTTCAGGCCCACGCAACGTATATCTGTGCAATCAATATCAAATATATCCCTACCTACATTTTTCAACTGTATTATTTATAATTTTGGGAACACTAACTGTACAATGTGTTTATTATTGGAGTAAACAAAGCACATGGTTTTTATGTATCAATCTATAGTTTATCGACCGAAGTAAGTGTCCAATTGTTCATGCAACAAAAGCATTCTCAGCAAAAGTCAACAGTAATTCATAACGTTGCTTGTGGAGTGGATTAACATATTGAAGTTCACAAATCAGTATCGAGAGTGATCACCGTGGGCATCAGCACAGTATTAACATCTACGCCTCATGGACGATATCAGGTTTGTGGAAGGCCTGTAGAATCTCATTCCAACCGAGGTTTTCATAAGTTCATCCAAGGTCAAAAAAACTGACAGAAACCACTCTCTATCTTCTCGCCATCTCATCTTAAACATGCTCAATATCTGTAGACCTCGACAAACGACCGACCATGGGCGAGGTTTGATGATCTGCTGCACAACCTGGTTGAATCCCCATGTCCCCAAAAATCCCCAAAAGTGGCATGACATGACACAGTAAAACTTCATCTCTGTGCGTGGTACCATTTAGATTATCAAGAAGGACGAGCAGATGCTGTGATTAGTAGGTATGCCTCCCAAAACCATAAGCTTCCATCGCCAAAACGGTTGCGTTACAAAATGCATGCATCTCCGTAACAAAGTGCATGCATTTACGTAAAGTTATCCCTCGCATGGATAAGCATGTGAACGCCCATCACAACTGTCAAGATGAAATTTCCGAGAATAAAACATTATTTAAATCTCTCCTTCTGTACCTTGATGCTGTCTACACCACAACGGTGTCGTTGCAAAAGAACTGGACGGATGGCTAGACGTCATGGCCTGATGTTCCAATCCCTTACATTCCTTTCACTAAGAGGCCTGTGTTTAGAATGGTGCGAGCACCAATTACCACTATTTGGAAATATTTACAGAGATGTATGAGCCTAAAATGGTTGGTACACGTTGTCGATCTCTAATACTGCTAGTTTGTTGGTACCGGTTTCACAGAAAAGACATCGTACTTCTGTGAATACCAAAACGTCGACTTTTGGCATTATGTGACATCTTACAAGGGCATGTTAACGATCATCTTGAGATAGGTTTAGCATCGTATCACTGAGTGAGTGATTTTGGGTAATAATATGAAACACATTGTGATTTTTGTATAAGTGCTCGACCAAAGATCTGACAATGTCTAATGAAATCAGTGTAATATATTTTGTAAAGTTACTTTGTCATTTTTACGTGCATAGACATTTCTGGACGTAAAATCAATACTTATGTAATACACATTTTCTTTTTTCTATAATATATTTCTTTACATACGCAAACATCAGCGCGTGGGTATACGTATTATAAGAAATATTAAATAAGTATGAATTCAATGTTACTAAAAAAATTAAGGTTAAAACGTCACTAAGTATGAAAGGAGAAATAAACATTTGGACATAGATAACTTATATATAAAAGTACATTATTTCGATAAAGCTAATATGCAATTGTTTTTTAAATTAAAAATTTACACATTTTAATCTAATTTATAAATCTACTTAGGTTGAAACAAATTGTCAAACTATTATATGGTAACGGAACAATATATGGTCATATTCATGATATTATGATCATATTGATTAACCTGAGGCAAATATTTAACAATTTATAAACATGCATTGCAGCTTAAAAGTCAGCAAATTGAGGTAAACTGTTAAAGATATTTACCAAGTATGATCTTTTCATACGATTCAAAGAAATAGAAAACCGGCACAACATAGAAACTACCAATGCGATTTTGATATGACTGAGATAGAAAAGGATGGTCGTATCTTAATCAAAGGAAATGATTAACTTTCTAAATTTTCCTGTATCAGTGGTAATGAAAATTTGCATCTTTTATGTGACTCGATGATACAGTTCATGACAAGAATTTCTCATGGCTTTGGCTTTGTCTGGTTAAATCAAACTGTTGGTACTATTGATGCTTTTTTGAAAATATTTCGTAATCAAGCTGTAAGCATGTTTCATCAGGAATGGCAATCGAGTTTGAATAATAGCACACGCTATGACTGTTATAGGACATTTAAAAGTCTACTTCAGCCAGAAAAATATCTATCGATACTTACATGTAAAGATTTAAGGTGTAGCCTGATTAAATTTAGATTAGGATTATTGAAGTTAATGGTAAATGAGGGAAGAAAGATGTCAATAGAAAGAAACCAAGGACTCTGTCCATTATGTAAAGATGCAGTTGAAAACGAAATCCATTTCATGTTTATCTGTAAACCATATGATGAAATCCGAAAGAAATTTTTACCTTATTATTACCTGTCAAAATCCCCGGAAGTAGCCTTTAGGTCATTAGTATCATCATGTGATGAACAAAATATTAAAAATTTGTCTTTGTATATAAAATATGCTTATAAGTTAAGAGACGAATTGTTAAACACATAATTATACACTGCCATTTATTCAGTCCTTATGTAAACTCTGTAAACTGTATATGGGCCGGAGGCCTCGAATACAATAAACTTGACTTGACTTGACTTGACTTGACAAGAATGCACCCCAAAATGTAAGTTATTGTTAGTAAGCATTTTATATTGTTCATAAATCCCTGTCATGATTCTGTGGCTCACGTTAATTAATGGACAAACACAGTTCATGATTCTGTGGCTAACGTTAATTAATGGACAAACAAGTTCATGTGGTGTCTAGTCTAATTTAATGGTAAAAGAGAAGAATGTCATTGCTCAAAATTATTATCAAATCAAAATTAGTCTTTTTAAGTTTCCCATCAGAGTGAGTGAATTGCGAAAGGTTTTAATTTATGACTTTAACACTACTTCAGTCATTCAACGATGATGAAGATAATTAAAACGACAGTGAATTGAGGAGGGAAAAAGTGATGGACAGACAGATGTAACAGAAGGAAAGAGAGGCAAAGTAAGAGGAAGACAGCAGATTTAAAACGGCTCAAATCTTGCCTGGCATCTATCCGTCCATCTGTTAAGCTTAGCTAACCCTTCCAGGATCATATGTAGTCTCCGACGCCGGCATAGTTTCTTTTAAGAGTTTTTGATGATCCAATCGGTCATGCAGTTCATATTTGTCATCTATTACAAGTACGTTATTAAAGTCTTTAAGAGCAAGTGATGACTAACGTAGACAGACGACTCTCTATACAGTACGGTTTGGTAGGACAGTGTGGTACTGCTTGCCTAAGTTCTTCAACCCAAGACAGCATCTTGTAAATTACATTATTAGTGAAAGTATTGTATGTGGCTAAAATATTATTAGATAATAAATTTAACACATCTTGTGTTGGCTAATTCATAAAGATTTAATTTGCCCCATACATATTGGAACAGGAAATTCATTTATCTCCCTTTATCAGTTGGAACTTTGTCTCTAAAGCAAATTGATTTATCTGTCGTCAAACGTTCGATCACTGACGCTAACACATAGTATCTATAACAAACATTTTTCTTGAACTAGCTAAGTAACGGGTAACTCCAGGGAACATGCTTTTATATGTTGAAAGTAGTGGGAAGGACATGTAATTGAATTCCTTTTTATTGCTCATCATGGCATGTCTTCCGGCGTCCATCCGTCCATAAGCTTTTCATTATTTCATCTACTTCTCCAGAGCCATTGACTCAGGAAATCTTAAATCGTGTATACATAGTCCTTATACATTCGGTGCCCCTGTGACCCCCCCTCTGCCATTAAGGTCCACCGGGACAACGCCCTCTCCAGAAGCAAGAGACCTAGAAAACCTTGTGATCAGCCCTCTTAGTTGATGGGGATTCTGATTAATGATTTGGTAACTCTGTGAACCCTAAAAAGGACCACATGAGCCATGCCCTATAAAAGATCTTTTCATCCTCTTCTAAAAAATTTAAACCTTGTGTATAGACGCCTAATTCTAATTGATTTAGTGATCCTCTGACCCCTAATGGGTCCTGGGGGCAACGTCCTCTAAATCTATTGTGTGTGGTAACACCCTCTAAATCTATTATGTATACAGATTTCTTACTTAACAGGGATTTTAAGTTATATATTTTGTAATTCTGGTGATAAATGGTGATCCTGTGACTATTTGTACAAATGTGTAGATAGCCCGATGAGCTACAGAGCGCATGGCTCTCTTTTTTGTAATATAAAAATGTTCATACAAATAAACTGTGAACAAAAACATCTAAAACGTAATGTAATTAGGTGTGGACGAGAAACCAAACAAACCATAGAATATCACAATACTTGAAACACAATTAGCTACGTAATTATAAGCACTGCACAGTTCAAATAATTGAGTTATTTATTTTATCTCAAAAGGTTAATTTCATAACATGGAAAAGGTTGATTAAAACAAAAACCTGAATCATTTACTCATTGGCTCATCTAAAACACTAGTTCTTAAATCCATTCTGAAGACTTTTTTCAAAGAACATTTTTGTTAAGCTTGTAAAGTTCCTCCCATTTGAAGTAAAGCATGACTATTTATATGACGGGTAAAACATCAGTTAATAACTTCATGTGTACAAACATGAGGTCATTAATTGCGAAGAATAGCTTTTTTGTACCATCACAAAACGATGTTAATATCATGTCTGCAATCGCTGTTCACCTTATGTCTAGATTCATTACATGAAATGTGTGTAACTATCAAACATGTTTTTGAGAAATATATAAAGGATTTATATGATTTTATATGACAATAGGTTATGTGAACATTCTCGTCACTTTAGTCATGTCACTTCACAACTGATTTATTTCCATCACTTCAGGTTTCTTTCAGATTGTTGTTTTCATATATAGTTCTTTGATTTCAATGGTCATTTGGGATTAAACAAAAAGAGATATAGGAAAAGTCAAGTGAAACCTGGTTTTTGTTCAGCTAGTGATAGTAATCAAAGCTGAATGTTGTTCCCTTGCGTCTTCAGTCGAAGACCTTGAAGAAAAGTTTAGTGCAAAAAGTTACTCTCATGCTTCAACTTACTTGAGTTGTCGGGCACTGTCATTAAGTTTATTTTATTCGAGAACTGTACAACATGATTCCAGTCATTGCAATCATAAATCCTTGAAAGGAAAGCGAAATGTCATTTGGCTTTGAATGTAACCAGATGAAAAATGTCATGTACTGACTTCTATTATCTTTAAGGAATAGAGTTCCTTGGATATTAACATATAGATACATGTCATTCAGGAAACTCAAAGAAACTTAAGAACTCCAATATATCGACAATGGAAATATACTCAAAACCACATTTGATTTTCAAAAAGGACTTCCATGATTGAAATAGTTAAATATTTGACATTTAAAATTAGGCAAAGATGTACACGAATATCTTTAAATAGTCATTCAATAGCTTAGATTTAACACTTAAGCTAGCACCTCCTAAAATCTGTTGATAATCCAGGATAGTTGCAAAATCATAATGGTAATAGTTTGTGCAGCACTTTTCGATAAATCTTGATACAAAACGGCTTGATCCAGTAGATGGTTATGTATCACCCCAACTTGGGATCGCGTCCCATCTTAAGATGGGATGCGTCCCAACTTGGAATTCCATGTTCATAATATTCTTATTCTAATGTTGAATTTAGTAATAACATGATAACATGTATCATTTAGATAAGCGCTTTAAGGCCCTCGAAAGAAATCTTGATTTTATGTTGATTTTCATGACTTATTTGCTATATATATCTCTCATCGCATACGAGTCTTTCATCATAGTACGGGGGGGGGGGGGGGGGGGGGGGGGGGGAGGGGGGGGGGAGGTGTCCGAAAGAAGGGATTTTGGTAAA
This sequence comes from Phorcus lineatus, assembly GCA_921293015.1. Lineage (NCBI taxonomy): Eukaryota > Metazoa > Mollusca > Gastropoda > Trochida > Trochidae > Phorcus > Phorcus lineatus. Next base: position 34,031,956 of record OV121082.1, read on the forward strand.
CATCCGGTTCGGTTATGACACTATTACCTGTGTGTCACCTTCCAATTAATGACCAGAATGGGTACCCAATTGTACATGAGCATGCTTGTCACACTACAAACGTACACGCCGAGCGTTTGTTGTTTTAGTCAATGATTATCATTCATGTTTATCAAGGCATTGGCTCCTATCGGCAATATCACTGATAGGAAACAGACGTGATCAAACCCTCACCAAAAACAACAACAAATGTTTATGTTTATTGTTATTGTATTGTTATTCGATGAAAGTTTTTTTGCCAAACTAAATATATTCAATATATATTTTTCATAAACAGAACGATTATCATGTAAAGTAACCAAAATGAAATCTAACACCATCCATTGATTATTTATGGGGAAATAGCAGGCTTTTTAATAGAATTTTAAAAAAATTATAACTTAGTTTCCAAGATTCACAAAAGAAGATTATGGTTTAAACATATTTTATTCATTTAAAAAAAGAAAATAGATTTGCAAGCAGGCTGCAAGCTTAGATTAATGCCGCGCCAATAAAAATTATATTTTGAAACCATCAAACATACAACACAAAGTTATGTCAAACCAATACAATGTACAGTTGCTACACAATTCGGTTAAGATATTCAATATTGCAAAGGCAATTTCTTCATGCTAATTTAGAAATACAATATTTCAACTCATTTCTTATCAATACTTCAAGAAGATTATAAACGGATAATGGGGATAATTTATAGAACATTTTGTAGAACAAACACAATTTTTGTCTTCTACGCCTTTCACTAAGTGCGGTGAACTTTGTTTCCTGATATAAGTTATTGTGGCTTGTTCCCCTTACTGCTCCACATATCGATCTCAATGCATCTAAGTGGAGATTTTCCAAAAGTTTTGCTTCGTGCATAGTACAGTTGTCCCATATATTTGAACAGTAATCAAAAATAGGAAGAATGAAAGATTTACCGGGTATATAATATTTCAAGGCTCTTTCTATTCAATCGGTATTTTAGACTTCTCAATCAGTTTATCATTGGCCCCACTCTGCCGATTATCTCATTGATATGAGAGGACCACTGACAGTCTTTTCGAAGGACAAGTCCTAAATGTTTATGTGAAGGAACATCATCAATAAGTACATTATTTAATTTTAGGTCTGGCTTATGACTAGGATGGCGCTTTCTACTAAATTGAACAGACACAGTTTTATTTGGATTAAAATCTACTTGCCATATACCTCTGCCCATTGCGAGATTCTTTGTAAATCGTTATTTAATGTTAAAGCTGCAATCGAGTTATTTTGTGCTGACATACATGTACTAATGTGTTATCTTCAGAGGACTAAATGATTCATATTGTTATTGCTTACACAAATTTGATATAGAAACTGTCTTTATTATACAAATTTGATATTGAAACTGTCATTGCTTATTGTAAAATATTATCATATTTCATTGTATGAGAATATGCAATATGTGTAATTGTATCATCCCAACTTGGGATCGCGTCCCATCTTAAGATGGGACGCGTCCCAACTTGGAATTCCAAGTTGGGACGTCCCATCTTGAGATGGGATGGCAGATACTTTAACATGTTCATTATATCCTTATTCTAATGTTGAATTTAGTAATAACATGATAACATGTATTATTTAGATAAGCGCTTTAAGGACATCGAAAGATATTTTGATTTTATGTTGATTTTCATGACTTTTTAGCTATATATATCTATCATCGCATACGAGTCTTTAATCATAGCCCAATACGATTTCAAAAGTTATTCATATACAAAATCTTATGAAATATTTCATTATATTCTTAAATATATTTAATTATGACAGTATGTTAAGCAAATAAAAAAAGAAATTATATTCAATTATACACTGAAAGCCTACTCCTTGTGAATAGCAAGAATGCTAATCTAATGCCTTGTAATCAGTTCAATTTCTTACACATAAACCGTTCCGTTAAGCAAGATTCCAATGTACCTATTGTGTTTGATAGTCGAATCTAAAAGTGTATGTTTTTTTAAGCATAATTCACAAACACTAACCTATAAGTGGCGTTCCGTCAATGCTTATAAGATGTCCAGTAAATGATTCCAGTTATGCCTCCTCATATTTCCGATCGAACCTGATCTGATCAGTGTCGTGATGCAAATGGCAAACATACCTGCTTGGTATCTCAGAGATGGGTGTGGGGTGGGTGGAGGGGGGGGGGGATGTCCGAAAGAAGGGATTTTGGTAAACATCCGGTTCGGTTATGACACCAATACCTGTGTGTCACCTTCCAATTAGTGACAAGAATGGGTACCAATTGTACATGAGCATGCTTGTAACACTACAAAGGTACACGCCGAGCGTTTGTTGTTTTAGTCAATGATCATCATTCATATTTATCTAGGCATTTGCCCCTATCGGCAATATCTCTGATAGGTGGAAGCAGACCAAAGACAACAACACGTGTTTATGTTTATTGTTATTGTATTGTTATTCGATGAAAGTTGTTTTACTACTAACACGTTAATCAACTGATCCGTACATAGGTCAAATGAGATGAGTAGGTGAGAGGGAAGAATTACATTTCAGTGTAATATTGTTATTATATTGTGTACTTAACTAATCGTTTTGTTATCTTTAAATATGCTTCTTAACATGTCCCCCGAAAAAAGGCATTAGGTTTTTAAATACACATCAATGAAGTTTTATTGCTATACTAAGACTTATCGAGTTATTTTGTTCTGACATACATGTACTAATGTAATATCCTCAGAGGACTAAATGATTCATATTGTTATAGCTTATACAAATTTGATATAGAAGCTGTCATTTATGTACAGATTTGATATTGAAACTGTCATTGCTTATTGCAAAATATTCGATATTTCATTGTATGAAAATCTGAAATATGTGTAATCGTATTATGGTTAGTAAGTATATTTCTATGATTCAAACCGGATTTTATTTCAATAAAACACGTGTTACACAAAATTCAGAATATATATACAAAAAGAAAAAAGGATTAGCAAACAGGCAGCAAATGCTTATGTAAATTCTTTTCCTGAAACAAACATAAAACGATTTGGATACCAAGTACATTGGTGGAAATATATATTTGCAATTATTCTTACTAAGCTCAAATTTATATTAAGCTTTGTCTACCTTACATTTTTTGTACAAAGTTTAGGAAAGAGCTTTAAAAATCGATTGGTATCGTTTATGAAATGATAAGTATATATTATTAGGAATTCGTTAACACTCTGTGACAAAGATTTGTCGCTGTTAAGATAGATTTTAGTATATTGATATGAGTTACGAGGGAATATTCAAACCCTAAGGTTGGCACTATTTGAAAATATCTAAAATGTTGGGGAACCAGACTTCGATAATAGGAACTTTTAATTTCTTTTACATTTGATACAATCAACCAAGTTGCCAAGTAGATAAACAAGATAATACTTTGTTAAAACAACATGGGGTTTTGGTGTCTCCATATGTTGTTTTAGCCTAACAGTTCTTACGCTGGGCAAATTGGTGTCCAATCATACGTTCTCTGTCACGCCAAGCTGACACATAAACATATTCCGTCCATTCAGTGCTGCATTGTAACGATGAAGAGTATCTTAATTTCTGTTTATAGGAAGTTTTTGCATGGATTATTCATTTCTCTGTATCAGGTACGTTTTTTAATTATATATTTTTGAAAAAAGCAATGTATCACTAGTATTGTAAAACTTGGATCTATATTAGAATAACTTCATATCTTTGATTGTTAATAGTCTATACCACCTTTTTGTAAAGAAACTAATATACAAAGATGGCTCTGTGATGTCAGCTGTTCGATCTACACATGTATTGGTCGTTTGAAAAATGCTGAAAACTATTATCTAAATATAAATCTATACATTGATCTGATTTTGTTATGTCGCTTAACAAATGAGATTCAATCAGTAATCAAATGTGACTTTAAATAAATGTTTGAGTAGTGTTAAATCGTTCGTACAAGATAACATATGAAACCGAGTGAAAAAGTGAAGTAAATGAACATCAAATCAAATTTTCTTCGTAGGTGTGAAAAGAATATAACAAAACTATGTAAAAACATGTTTTACTGACACAAATCATTATAAAATATGAATATTATTAACAAGTTTTAATATCCCCCGTCCCATCTCAAGATGGGACGTCCCAACTTGGAATCCCAAGTTGGGACGCGTCCCATCTTAAGATGGGGCCGATCCGCAGTTGGGATGATACATAATCACATAATGGTTAGTAAGTATAATACTATGATTTAAACAGTATTTTATTTCCATAAAACATGTGTTACACAAAATTCAGAATATATATACAAAAAGGATTAGCAAACAGGCAGCAAATGCCTATATAATTTCTATAAACATAAAACGATTTAGATATCAAGTACATTGGTAGAAATAAACATTTGCAATTATTCTTACTAAACTCAAATTTATATTAAGCTCTGTCTACCTTACATTTGGTACACATTTTAGGAAAGAGCTTTAAAAATCGGTTGGTATCATTCATGAAATGATAAACAGATATTATTAGGAATTCGTTAACACTCTGTGACAAAGATTTGTCTCCGTTAAGATAAATTTTAGTATATTGCCATCATTTACTAGGGAATATTCAAGTCCTAAGTTGGCACTAGTGGAAAATATCTAAAATGTTGGGGAACCAGACTTTGATAATAGGAACTTTAATTTTTTTTACATTTGATACTATCAACCAAGTCGCCAAGTACATAAACAAGATAATAATTTGTTAAAACAACATGGGCTTATGGTGTCTCCATATGTTGTTTTAACCTAACACTACCTACGGTTGGCAAATTGGTGCCCAATCATTCGTCCTCTGTCATGCCAAGCTGTCACATTAACATATTCAGTCTATTCAGTGCTGGATTGTAACGATGGAGAGTACCTTAATTTCTGCTTATAGAAGGTTTTTGCATGGATTATTCATTTCTTTGTATCCGGACGTTTTTAAAATATATATTTTCAAAAAAGCAATTTATCACTAGTTTTGTAAAACTTGGATCTGCATTAGAATAACTTCATATCTTTGATTGCTAAAAGTTTATACCACCTTTTTGTAAAGAGACTAAGATAATAATAGCATTCTTATACCGCGCATATATCCATGACAAAGCATGCTCAAAGCGCCATGAGTATTATTACCCTGGAGGGATAGTACTTTCGGTGCTGCCGATTAACAAGCGCTCCGCGCGACCGTATAGGTCCGTACTTCCCCCTTGTTCAGGTACCCATTTGTACAGCTGGGTGAACTGAGTGCAAAGTGGATGAAGTGTCTTGCCCAGGGACACAACACAGGATGAGACCCAAGTCACAAATTTTTGGTGTCTCCACCGGGATTCGAACCCGGGTCTCTGGCGTGAGAGGCAAGCAAGCTTACCACTACACCACTGTGCTCCACACAGATACAAAGATGTCTCTATGAAATGTGGAGCCGTTTGTTTTCTCTCTGTTTACAGCTGTTCGATCTATGCATGTATTGGTCGTTTGAAAAATGCTATAAAAAATATAAATCTATATATTGATCTGATTTTGTTATGTCGCTTAACAAATGTGATTCAATCAGTAATCAAATGGGACTTTAAATAATTGTTTGTGTAGTGTTGAATCGTTTGTACTCGATAACAGAAGAAACTGAGTCAGAAAATGAAGTAAATGAACATCAAATCAAATTTTCTTCGTAGGTGTGAAAAGAATATAACAAAATTATCTAAAAACATGTTTTACTGACACAATTCATCATAAAATATGAATAATATTAACATGTTTTAGTATCCCCCGTCCCATCTCAAGATGGGACGTCCCAACTTGGAATCCCAAGTTGGGACGCGTCCCATCTTAAGATCGGGCGGATCCGCAGTTGGGATGATACAGTTATACTAGATATATTTGATTTGAGTCTGCGTCTGATTTTAAGTCGCCCGAAGCATGTCCTATGTTTGTATTGATATTTTAGTACTTTTTCCACATAAATATCAATTCTATAAGCAAGATTCACTTCATAAGCAGACTGCTATTGATTTTATCAATCTATACATTTTTTTGAAATTTCAAAGGTTAAAATATTATCATACATTAGCTATTGACCATAGAGATTCTGCACCACATTTTCTAAAAAACGGTTTACATTTTATTTTTCAGTTGTCATCAACTAGATAACGCTTGTCTGAGATCAAATGAGATCTAAATTGTATATATCGCAAAACTCAAATCGTCATATTGCTGTGGCACAACAAGTTAATAGCCTCAAAATGTTTGATGACATAACAATGCCTTAACGTCATAATTATTGTGACCTCATTATTCAAGTTGCCTAATGACAGTTTTATGGTCCGAATTTCATTCTATTACTGAAAACTGCTGAAAAATTATTTTGGACGATGAAAAAATCTCACCCTTACCCTCACCATATGAAATATATCAACACTTGTTGTTAAAGTCAAAATGTTTTTTACTTTATTTGACTCGTGTTGAAATATGTGATCAGAGGACAGTCAATCTGATTAAAATCAGATGGAATTCCGCTTGTTTAATTTCGTTTCGTTTTATTTCCGTTTCGTTTCGTTTCGTTTCAGTTTAACAAGCTATATTCCATCTGACACTGCCCCGTTAAGTTGAATGTCCCGGGCTTACGAGAATTAACCAATCAAATTCTAGGCTATAAATGCCATCAGCCTGGACTCCATACAGCGTAGGTTCGGTGTTGCGCGGAGCTAGGCATGGCGGAAACAGCCGATCTGTTTTAAGTGCTTCGTTCGGTGTATTCCGCGGTGATTTTCCATCGCATATATACGCTGCGACACATGTTGGAGTTAGCATGTTTCTTCAGCGATCATTGAATATTCACATTTCATGTACATGTACTGTAGGCCTAAATATAAATATTTGAAAAATGTAGATATTGACAGCAGACGCCATGTCATCCTGTCTTACAGCCAAAGACTAACATTTGCGTAATGTGTGGTTTCTCTTTACGCAAAAAGAAATTTCAGAAATGGGTGCCGAAATTGTTAGAAAGTATTTTACTTGCAATTCTGCTAATACTTGTGTGAACATGGACTTTAATCATGCTTTTGTCGGCTAAAATGTAGAAAAGTTAGGAAAGCGGTCCTGTGTTTGGACGGGCTAGCATTTTTGCCGATAGTTGTCCGAAAGGTTTGGTTATAAGGTATACATACGTGTAGGTACTTTCGTCGTGATGTACCAATGTGAAATTAAATTGTATAACAGAAAAACAACACTCTTGACCGTGTTTTAGACGGTTTTATTATCCCGATCGGGGTGTTGGTTCCCGAACGGGAACTAGGCCTAATACCCGATCGAGTGAATGACCTGACGCGAAGCTTGTTGGTTTCTTGCTTTTACCACCTTGCAGTACATGTGAAAGGGTAGTGAATTACTATAACCAGTAGCCATAATTGCCATACAATCTTTACAATTCAAACTTTTGACTTGCTCGACTTTGAGTTCGGAATTTCCAAAAGTTCTTCAGTTATTTCGCGTGAATGCGGCGATTTCGTAGACAAAACAATTTCATAGACACGCAATAATTACAAACCTTTATTTATCAAAATCAAAGATTCGAACACTAATAGGTTCGTCTAAGAAATAAAGTGATTAAAACCTATAATTAGTAAATTTTGTTGTATTTTGAAACTTTTTAAAATAACTCCATATTCATGTGTTGTTTGCAATTCTTTTATTCCTTGTTTGATTTTTAATAAAATAAATTAAGGTAACAGGCCCTTCTGTCCAATGCTTTGCCTTTCGTTTGACTGAACTAAAATGAATAATACATCAATAATATATGATTGATATACTATATCATTAAAAATGAATTACTCGTGTCTGTTATTATTTCCAATGCTTTGTCATCTTCAATATCTGAAAGTTATATTAATATTTCGATTACCTCTCCTATGTTAGCAACAGTGTAGGTTTAATTTTGAATATTCAAATTTCTGGATCGATAACAATTTCACTTTGCCCCCTTCTGTTAGTTTTGTAATATTTTATCTTTTGACATTTTGTTACATTTAATTATTTGTTTTACACAGCACTGGGCCAGTACTGGCCCGATGTTAAATTGCTTCCTGGAATGATATGAACTACTATAAAAGATAATAATTATTAAAAATAATGGTCAATAGTGACTTAGAAGTAGAAATTTGATACTGTCTACGAAATTGTTTTGTCTACGAATTTTTTTTCTTCTACGAGATCACCGCAAGCCATTTCGCGTACTTCAACCGCCGTTTTGAATGGTGACCCGAACAATGGAAGTAACGTGTAATCTGATTGGTTATATCTCAATAGGTTGTTGGTTGGGAGTTCAAGGACGAATGTCAATCTGGTGACCCTTCTAGCGGGATAGTGTCAGATGTTAGTATCGCATATTGATGATGGACAAATGTTAGGCGCGCGATACGTCATCGGATTTTAATCAGATTGGAGGACAGTTGGTTGAGATGTTTTCTATCTATGAAGCAATCACTGTTCAAGAACACCTACTTTGTTTTTAATTGTCTGATATGTAAATTAGCAAATAAGTACTGGCAATATAATCATCTACACAGTTATGTAATAAGCTAAAATATGGTAGATCTAAAACAATTGTGCAAGTTACATGGATATCAACTTCTTTGATACTTTAATGTCTTAAAGCAATGAGCTTTATTTCCGTATTCCCTTTTTGTCCTAGACAAACATTTTCTTTTACATTGAGTGAGTGATTAGGGATTTACATTTATTTTCCCACAAAACTTTTACTTTCCAACATTAGTTGTTGTAAAATGGCACTACGCAAACAGCCTATTCGAGAAAGCCATCTTTCACCATGATCAACTAATCTCTTGTCTGTGGATCAACTCGTGTCTGTTTTAGAAACAACGTCCGACGTGGATGGTCATTTCCCATTACACAGATAGTTTCCCGACATCGGTGGAAGTTAGTTAATCTAATTTCTTCCATTGTTTCATCAATTTCCTGCTGGAGAGTAGCAAACCAAATCTTACAAACTTAGACGGATTTACAGGTTTTTAAATGTTGCCTCTGTTCCGAAAACGTTTTCTTAAGTGTCACTGCAGTTTTGGGTAATTGTGGTGACAAGATTTTTATACAAGAACAACAAGAACAAGAGGAAAATGTTGTGTTGAAAACGTTAACCAAGTTTTAGGAACTCACGATATGTAATGGACATTACTCATCATAATGACATCAGTGCTCAAATGAAGTCATACATTATAAGGGTGCGCGGTATTATCGGTATACCGGTATATTGCAATACAGAAACAACAGGATACGTACCGGTACACTCTTCTGAAAATATCCACTATACCGGATGTTATAAAATTAACAATTTCTATGTAAAATTGAAGAAAAACGTAACCAATAAACGTGATTCTACTGAAAGTAAAAGTGTAAAGTCTCGAAGTGAAATAGCAAAGACATGTTAAAAGTCCGAAACCAGTCACTGAAGTATCTCTCTTTACAAAACGAGCCAGCTGAGCATTGATCACTGTTCTTATTGCTTTTATTCAGTGAAGAGACCATGGGAAAATTAAAATATGAAAAGTACCAATATATTGCAATACGTATTGTAATACGCCTTTCTGTATCGCAATATATTATATCACATTTGGCTATTGTTGAAGAATGTGAGTTCAAAACAAATAAGTCATTGTTATGAATTGCTGTTATCAGTAACATGAAATGTTAATAATAATTAACAATCTCATACGTCGCACATGTGGCGTATCACGTTGACGTGTGTCGTAAAAACGTGACCCTTCCATCGGCTGTTTTCTTCAAAGTGTAGCATAATGTAAGAGAAACTAATTCCATTTTATTAGGAAATTTTGTTGCGTTTTTAATCATATATACGACCACTCATATTTTCAGCATATATTCTGGAAATATCTCTTATATGTTCATTGAACAAAATAAACGTATTTCACGTGATTGAGCACTGATGACATTCACTCTGTGTATTCAAAGAACTAGTGAAGCGAACTCTCCAGAGAACACATCTCTATTGTCACCTGTGTTAGAAAAGTGATCCATCAGTGTCTACTGTAAAAGAAACTGGCTCTCAAATCAATGAGGAAAACAAACCAATTATGGTATTTTCTTTCTAAGGCACATCGAGATAAAATTCACGAACTATTTTTGCTATTACATTTAACCATCAGGTATCAATGAATGGAAATGGTAATGAGTATTTGGCTCCTTACCAAATTTTATTTTAAACAAATAATTGTAGGTTCAGATTAAGCATATCGTTCTTTTAAAGCGCTCCTAATCATCAATGAAAATTTTTTTTTTTTTTAATAAAAAAATTTCTTTCTTATTGCTTGGTAAATAACTGCAAATAATTCCAGAATAAAGAAGATTTGACATACAGTTTCTGCATTTACTTGGTATCACTTGAAGTGAATTCGAAAGCAAATGGTAGCGGGTGAATTAATGCAACAGAGAAAAAATCGGCACTAACATCCTTGCAAGTGATTGTGCAACTTAATGAAAAACTCTTCATTTGGACCTTCTAGCTTCTGTAAGGGAATAGCTTTGTTTTGGTTTTACTTTCTGTACAAAAAATATCACCATACATTGTACAGAGAAGTGTCTTCTTCGTCCAAGGTAAAAGTTTTTGTTATGCATTTTTCAATACTCTTCAATATCTCGATGAGTACTAGTGTTTAGAGAAATTTAAGATGTTCTCCATAAAATGGACTAATGAATTGTATGATCAATTTCCTTTAACAAGTCGTTACTGTGTACGATGAAACAGTTTGTCAAGAAGAAATTATTGCAAAAGGTCATTGTTTCAAGAGAAAAATAAACAAAACTGCCAAAAACACTTTAATTCATGAAATCGGTGATTATTTTCCTCACGTTTAATTCTACAATGTTGGAATCATTGAAATATGTCTTCCAGCAGCAATCATCTGGAATTCACCTCTCTGAAAAATTTAAACATTTCAGCACCAATGATAAACTCTGATAGATGACTGTTTTTACAAAGTATCAAATCGTGGCAGCTAAGAAGACAGGCAGCGAGCGTTTGCGCTGCCGCATAAGACACATTAGGTACACTTAAGTGCGAGTTCAATTTCATGCCTGATGATCGGAACTTGCTTCAATTTCCTTGGATAAACAGTTCTCAATAATTGTTAGGAATTGGTTATGGTATTACAAGCAGTCTCAAACATGATAACAATGATTAAACTTGAGTTTGGCAGTGTCTGTAAAAGTTCTTAACTGAATGAGTTTATGAGAGAACTAAGATTTCCCGAATTTACAGACATTTCACAAAAAAAATTTGTTTTTGTCTATTCGCTAAGTCACTTTGTGTGTGCTTCAAATAAAGGGATTACTTAGAGAGAACTGTTTTTAATCAAAACATCATTCAGTTGAGATTAGATTCTTAATCTTTATCTAATAAATCAATATGATGCAAGATAAACATAACCGACATAACATATTAAGGAGAATGTAAACGTAGTAAAACAAAATAATTAGACGAGGATTTGTGTAACTGCTTCATTCATCATATTCATATTGGGAATGAATATAAATTTAGGAGTTTAAAAGAAAACTTTTCTTTATGGATTGGAAACTTCTTTCTTTTGTGAGGTTGTTTCATAGTTTCTTATACCATTGTCAAGAAAAACAATAAATCATAGATCCTTCAATTGTTTACAATCGCACAAATAAGTCAAAAATAATTATTTTCCATTTTCATGTAAGGTGTCAGAGACGTTCTTTTGGTATTTTACGAGTTATTGCTAATAATGAGTCTTTGAATGTTTTATAAATTTTTGGTTATAACCTTGTACATTATGCGGGCTATTGTCAAAATAATATAAATTGATGATAAGACTTGTTATTCAATATGATTATATTTTAACCTATTTTTACCTACACAGGAATCAGATCACCCACTGTAACAATAATATTCTTTAACCAAGAGCATCTTTCGAATAACATGTTAGTTAAGATATGATTTTTATCATGATGTGACATGTATCATTATATTGCTCATTGGGATAAAAAAAATATGTTTAGTCCAGGATTAATCTTCCCGTTACGTCCATAAATGCCACATTGACAGTTCAAAGTGACACTGTTCTGATCATTTATTAAAAAAGGTGAGCTGAGGTGAGTTGGCGTTTAACGCCGCTTTCAAGATTATTTCACTTATATCGCGGCTGCTAGTATTATTGCAGGGAGAAGGCCCGCAACACTATAGAAGCTATGCATTGCTGTGAAACCTGCGAGCATCGGCTGTAACTAGCGAACCATGGGTGGTACTGCACTGAATTTCAGTGAAGCATTGCACCCAAACCTGACTGCGTGAAAAACAGTTCTCTACTGCAGACAAAGTTGCCGAGCCCCTGGCGGGATTCGAATTCGATTCCTGATCCGATTTATTAAAATAACTAAACAGAATGTCTACCATTGGAATAGTTCATGCAAAAAAAATCATCAAGTTTTAAAATTAATTAGAAGCAAAATTTCAAAACAGGTGACTCAAGTTATGAATACCGCCAGGCGCTCGGCAACTTTTCCTACAGTAGAGAACTATTCTACACGCTGTAAGGTTTGAAGGCAATGCTTCCCTGAAAGCGGAGTACCACATGATTCGCAAGTTCGATCCGATGCTCGCATGTTTCACCACAATGCGTAGCCAGAATGGTGTCTTCTTATCTTCTATTAACTATATAGAATACCGCCATCCATAGGAAAGCTTTATTGAATTCATACTACATTACATGCATACTAGATCAAATTAAGATTATTATTACATATTAGTAATATGTTTCACGACGTCTATTATTTCAGTTGAGACTGATGATTTTTTATGTATCCCCTCCGGTAATTTTTTATAAACCCTCGATGTATCAGTATCCCCCGTCAACTATTTACACGGAGATTTGATATTCTCAAATAATTCTTTTAAACGCCAATTTTAAATAAAGCAAATTTTATATCTGCACATAACAAAAAGGCAAACTTGGTTATACTTCATCAAGCATATTTACTAAATTTTTTACACATTCTGGGTGCTTCCTTGTTAAACAGTCTCCGTTCAAATCCCGCCAGGGGCTCGACAACTTTGTCTGCAGTGGAGAACTGTTCTACACACAGTAAGGTTTGGGTGCAATGCTACCATGAGTTTCAGCGCAGTACCACCAATTGTTAGCATGTCCAGCCGATGCTCGCAGGTTTCACCGCAATGCATAGCATCATTGGTGTTGCGGGCTTTCTCCCTGCAATAAAACTAGCAGCCGCGATATACGTGAAATACTCTTGAAAGGAGTGTTAAACCCCATTTCACCTCATCTAAACAGTCTCATCATAGATTTGATATACCTCAACACATTTTCTCTATTTATATAATTACATGGCATGCTTGGATACGATGTTCAATCAATGAAAACCATTATCTGTGTTGTTATCTAATCAAGTCCTCAGATTATTTGGAATAATGCATCTATTAACAACTATTGGTTACAGATGGAGTTAGAATGGGCTCTTTACATGAAGTATTTACTTCAGTTTACCAGTGGCTCTTTGAGAAAGGAAGTCCAAGTTTATTGCCAATTGGTTGATTTTCCATATCGATTTAAAATCAACTTTCTCTTAACGCTGGCAGTCTTGCATCACTATGCTGACACAGCTGACAATTAAAATTCTCAGGAGAATTCAACTCATTCAACTTCATCAATAACACAGAGGGAATGACATCAATGATGTGGATGTGGAACACGGCCCTATTTGTTCACTCGCCAACATAACTGATAGATACACACATTGATGAGATTTCTAGGTAAGGTTTAGTAAGGTCATACATTTTTTGTTCGAGAAAGCCTATGATTTAAGGTATTGAAAATAATGGACATTATCAATGCACATGAAATGAACAGTTTTGTGTGGACTACAGCCTGTTTTGATATGGTTAGAATCTGTTATGAATGTCTGAACTATATTTGGTTATTCATTCGATGTGAGTCAGTGAATCAAGTGCTTTTCCTGTCATATTTCTTTTGTCATGATGGTAAATTTAGGGCCTCAAGCGCGATTCCCTACTTTTTAATCGAGATGATGGATTTTATCACTTTTTCAATAAAGTCTACCATTAGTCGTAAGACGTTTAATAAGATCTATTTCAGTTGTTTTCTTGTTACTAACGTAATATTAACTCTCATAACTTGCTGATGGGTCTTTAGAAGATATGGACCAAGGGTTTAAACAGCATTTAAGTTTTTCAATCAACTTGTTTATTTGTCACAGAATTACTAGGAAGTGATAACCATGACTTCGAGATTGAAAACAGAAAGAATTGCAATGTACAATTGTAGTATTCGTTTATATTTTTCAAAGACCATTCACAGCTTACAAAATCTACACATTTTTTTCTGATTGTACTCTTTGATGTGTAAAGTTGTGTCATATTAATAGAATGTTGATGGTTTCAATAAGCACAAAATATACGTAATTCAACTTTTGAAAGTTATTTAATCTAAATTCACAAGGTTGTTGGCGCCAACAAATCCCACAAGGATTAGTCAACTTCTAATTACAGATAGTTATCTTATTTTCTCGAGACTGCAGACATGATCGCTATTTCCAATTACCGAAACAATCAAATTTTGAAAAAACCCAGAACTGTTGATGTTCTGTTGTCAGCAGAAGATAACCTATAATCATATTTGATGTTAATATTTGATGTATTGGAATGCTTGATAACTGTTTTTGGCACGCCTCAAAAACAAATGAAGTCATGCAACCATTTGTTGAATCTCTTAAATGTGTTTAAACCAATGAAAATTTAAACAACTTGGATTAGTTTTTAAAAACTTTTTCCTTAAATAGCTATTGTGAGAAACAAATAATTGAAAACATATACAATAAACTATAATCGTTAGTAAATAACAATTGTATCATGATTTACATGATTCTGTTATATTTATAGTGACTGTGTTATACCAACATAATCACTGCTTAATATTCAGATAAAAGGTCATCATATTGATGAGAAAATATTTGAAACTCGCCTGAAGTACTGGAGAAAAAATATAGAACATTCAGTGGTTTTGAAAAACATCAAATTATCGAAATTGTTTTCATCAGAAACAAATATTTCTGGCTATTTGTGCTATATACAACGTAAATCTAATTTTTTTATTAATGAGCAAATGAATAGATAATCCCACCCACGTGTCCTTTGATATCAAATATATCAACCTGATTTGATAAAAGTTAAATGATAGTTTTACTTTTATCAACGATGTTCATGTATTTGATATCAGACGACACGAGTATGAGATTCTATGTAAGTGGTGTTATTGTGTTGTGACTTCATGTTAATGACGTCATTACATTATGACGTAAAGCAATTGTGATGTCATGTACTTAATGACGGCAGGGAATTGTTCAGAATCAACTGTTTATCGGTATCTCCAAGAAGATATACCTTGATCTCATTATCTTCTGTGAAACACACCTATGGATAAACGTCATATCTAACGAGATTATTATTTTGAACAAAGAGGACGGAAGTGGTGTCATCATGATCTATTGCCAACGATCTAATTGTATTACTTACTACCACAATGCATACAGATCACCCCATATGGTAATGTTGAATATAATATTTGATCAAATGACATTTATAGTCTTACTGGATACTCAGTCATGGAATAACCGCTGAATTGAATCTTCGAGGTAAGCAGCGTGCGAAGTTGTTAATGTCATAACCTCAATTTTATTTTAAATGATTGATTAGGTGATTTATTTTTATTTGCTATGCACAGCAATCAAACTTCCTTTATTATAAGGGCGTTTTTTGTCAGCAAAACAATTAAACAGAATTTGTGAAAGTGAGATTTTTTATTTTATCCAAATATAGAGCTTTTTAAAAACGTACTTTCTTGGCCAAGATCGCATGTTATCGTAGATTTAACCAATAATGATCTGTTCAACATGTTGATTGCAGATTAGGTATAGTAAGAGCACCCAGGAAGATATTTATATTATTATATCTTTTATAACAAATCATTAGATCCTAGTATTTGCTGTTTAAATCTATATTATAATATAGCATTCTTATTATTTATTCATAAATATGCTTAACTGCTTATCTCCATATCCAATCCTGAACATAGGCTGACAATGACTGTTGTAGCTTATCAAAGGAAATTGAAAAGGTAAGAAAAGTAAAACCTAAACAATAACACATCTATTTTTATATCATATAATTTTCTTCCAGAAAAAAGTATAAAATATATATGGTAGCGTGGATTTTTAGCCGCTACGGCACAACATGTATTCAAACATTTCAATTAGATTATCAACATTCAAGCTATTTTTGTACTAAAAACATGCTTTCTCCCACTCATTATCTAAAAATATACCTGAACGCATACATACAAATCATATTCATTCAACAACATCAACTTTCTGAGAAAAACAGATTATAGAACTTGCTCAAATGATAGTTACAATGAAAATTGCTGAGTCAGCATAATTGTGAATTATTTCAAAAAGAAAAATACTACGTTTCTTAATTTTGATGAATATTTAATCAGAAATCATCAAAATTGAGAAATTGCCGCTTCATTTTGGTTTAGTATTTAAGAATATTATGATTTAAGGTTATTTGAGTTTTGTCACTGTGACTGAGGAGAGAACATCCTTAAGCCATGATCATTAATTAATTCATTTCTTTAAAGTAATCAAGCAATATATTCTTCGCCAAAAACCCGTAGGAAATCATTTTAATGAAGATTGGTACGTGCCTTAATGCTGTTTGGAATTACTTGAAATACGTTGACAATAAAAAATAAATAAAATGTTTTTATTCATCTCAAATTTATTGTTAGTTTTTAGTTATGTGAATTGCGTTTTAAATGATAGCAAAACAAATATCTTAACTAATATGTTTCAGTTATTTTATTCTTCATAGAAACGATACATAGAATACTAATAATTAATGTTAAAACAACTTTACTCATACATAGTAGAGTTAGTATCCGGGGAATTTTGAACAGGTCAATTATTTGCAACTGATTGAAAAAGATAAGAGCAGAAAAAGTCCACTAGCAAACAAAGGACACAGACATCACCAACTTTTTCCCGAATCTAATCGTGGTCCGCCTTCTCTAACAGTTGACAGTGATGCATCTTTCTGCTGACTCAGCTGAAAATAAGAAAGTTCACTTCAGTGGTTCTTTAATTATACATGATGAATGACATCAGTGAAGGATCAGATGTTGCGGGTCTTTCAACAAAACACTTTGTGTTTATCCTTCAACAACATCATTAATGTTTTTGTTGTTGCTTTTTTTGAAGACAACACACACATTTACAATCAGACCCACGCAACGTATATATGTGCGATCAATATCGAATATATTCTCAATAAGGTGAGGTGAGGTGCTTTTGGGTACTGCACTGAAATTTAGTGTAGCCTTGCACCAAAACCTTAATGCATGTAAAACAGTTCTTTACTGCAGGCCAGGTTGCCGAGCCCCTGGCGGGATTTATCCACACTTTCATTTTGCAACTGTGTTATCTACAATTTGGGGAACACTAACTGTGCAATGTATTCATTAGGTGAGTATACAAGGCAAATGATTGTTATATATCAATCTATAGTTTATCGACCGAAGTCAGTGTTCAGTTGTTCATGCAACAAGAAATTCTCAGCAAAAGTCAACAGTAACGCATACCGTTCCTTGTGGAGTTGGTTGACACATTAAGTTTACTAATCAGTATCGTAAGTGATTACCGCGAGCATCAAAACAAGATTGACATCAACGCCTCATGGACGAAATCAGGTTTGTTGAAGGCCTGTAGAATCTCATTCCAAATGCCAACCAAGGTTTGCTTTAGTTCATGCAAAGTCGGAGGCAGACGTTATCTCAATATTCTCGCCATATCATCACAAACATGCTCAATATCTTGAGACCTCGACAAACGGCCGACCACGGGCGAGTTTTGATGTTCTGCTGCACAACCTATTTGTGAGACAATAAAACTTTATCTCTGTACGTGATGTCATTTAGATTATCATGAAGGACGAGTAGATGCAGCAGAGGTGCCTCCCCAAACCATAAAGCTTCCACTGCCAAAACGGTTGCGTTACTAGATGCATGCATCTACGTTACAAAGTGCATGCATCTATGTAAAGTAAGCCCCGGCGTGGATAAGCACGTGCCTGCCAATCACTACTGTCAAGATGAAAAGAAACGCATACGAGAACAAAAAATTATTCCAGTATCTCCTTCTTTACCTTAGAAGCTGTATACACCACGGACGGATTACTGGACGTCATGGCCTGATGTTCCAATCTTGAAGGCGATTCCTGACAGTTCTTGCAACAGAGATCTTATGTCTGGAATGGTGCAGGAACTAATTACTGCTATTTGCAACCGAAATGTGATCTGATACGATTGTCCTGACGGCGTGACATAAACCATGGCCTTCCTGTATGTGGTCGATCTCTGTGATGCCAGTTTGTTGGTACCGGTTCAACAGAGACGACATCGTATTCCTGTGAAACGTCGAGTAACTGCATTGCGTGACATATCACTCTCTAACATGCTGTCGGCATGTAATCGAATGTCTTTGTCATCATCAACAGGTTTGTCATCGTGTCATCGAATGAGGGAGTGAAATAGGTTAATAAGATGAAATAAACAATTTTCTTTGACCGCTTGATCAAATTTCTACTACTTCGTCTAGAACAGCTTCTCAAATCAGTAGGAAATTTGTTTCTTGTAGATTGTAATGTGCATGGACATTTCTGGAGGTAAAATGGATACTTGTGTAATGCACCAGTACTTTTCCCCAATGTATCATTTTGACATTTGCAAACATCAGCGTGTGCTTTTGAGTACACGTAATATAAGAGACATTTACATAAGTATGAATTCAATGTTACTATAAATCTCAAGGTGAACAGTCATTAAGTATTAAATGAGTATTAAACATTTATTCTTATTCAATTAGCTCGATTAAAGTTAATATGCAATATTTTAATAAGTTAGATATTTTCACATTTTGATTTAATCAAAAAATCTACAATGTTGAAATAAATGTTTTATTATGGCAACTGAGCAATATATGAAAGCCCTATTGATAATTCACAATATTTCACAATTTTAAAAACATGCATCGTAGGTTATCAGAAAGTCAGCAAATTGAGATAATCCAAAAATATTTATGAGCTTAGTTTTTGAATGATTAACCATGTATGATCCAAGTAAAGAGAAATCCGCTGATGGATAGAAACTATAAATGCGCATTTGCCACGACTGATATAAATAAGAAGGGTAAAATCTTAGTTAAAGGAAAATATTAACTTTTAAACTTCAACCAATTAAACTAAATTTCCCTGTATCAGTGTTAATTAAAATGTAAATTTTCTTTCATGGCACGATTATACCCCAATTACAAAGTTATTATAACTTAGAATTTAATGTTTCATATTTTTACTTGTAATGATTCCGTAACTGACATTATTTAATGGATAAAAACAATTTATATGGTGTTAAGTGACCCAAATAATGGCAAAACAAATCAGAAGAAAGTCTTTGTGCAAATTCAAAATCGAATCAATCTTTACACGGTTTACGTGCCTTCAATCCTATTTCAGTCCTTCAACGATGAGGTATGATCAATAGACTGAAGTAACAGAAGGAAGGAGAGGCGAAGTAAGAATTTGGTCTGGCATCTATTCGTCGACCTGCTAAGCTACCAGGAGCATATGTATTCCCAGACTGGCATACAGTTCCTTTAATAATTCATAATGGTAAAGTCGATCATACAGTTCATATTTGTTATTGATTGAAAGAACATACTTAGAGTCTTTAAAATCAAGTGCATACATAGACAGAACGACTCTCCACATAATGCTGTTTGATTAGACAGTCTGATCCAGCTTAGTTATGTTCTTCAACCAAAGATAGCCTCGAGGAAATGACATTATTAGTGAAAGTCTAAGTTTCCAATATTCCATTAGGCTAATCTATCATGGAGCAGGTGAATATGTTGGTAGAGACATCAAAATTGAACACATCCTGTGTTGGCTAATCTATAAGACTTTACAATGCCTCAGACAGATTGGAACTGGAAATTCAGTTATATCCCTTTATCAACTGGAACCTTGTGTAAAGCAAATCGATTTATATGACGTCAAACGTTCGATTTCTCTGACAAACATTTTTCTGGAACCCGCTAAATAAAGGCTACCTTCAGGGAAGTTGCCTTTTTTTGGTTGAGGGAAGGACATACAATCTAACTTATTTTTCATTTAGATGAACTGTAAAACATCCAAACCCTATGTTACCATTGAACATATAGTTGTCGACGAGAACTAAATAAAAAACATGTCATAAAATATTTTCAAAAATGGTAGACAATAAGAAACGGAACTATCCCAAACTAAGTTCACTCCAAATTGTCAAATAATTCAGGTACATTTGAGCTATTTTACTCATTGGTTCATCTGGCCCCTGGTTCTTCAAATCTGAAGACTTTCTCTCGAAACATTTTCGTTAAGAATCTTAAATGACTTCCATTTCAAGTAATCAAGTAATTTCATGGATCATTCTTTGACTGCTATAATCGTTTGCAAAACGTGTCCCCAATCATGGTTGCGTTTCAAACATACTTACATTAATAACCGACACTTGAAGTTGAACTTTATATGCCAATATAAATTTCAAATTATTTAAGCCAGTTTCTCTTGCAAACTTGGAGCAAGAACTACTTTTAAGAATATATATTATATATATATTATTATTGAAAATGCGCACTTGCCGGAATAGCTATAACATACTCTTTCTATGATACAAGGTAAAAATATGACCATTTACGTAATATGTGGGAGAATGTTTTTCACAATATAGACACTTGAAACGGAAACCCACTCAAAGATGTTTAAACATTTTTTGATAAACATTCTACTTTTAGAAATTTGCCAAACTTTACATTTCTTGTGACTGGAAATTATCTAAAGGCAGGACAAGATGAAAAACATCACAGTTAATAAGTTCATACATTTGGCTTGTAATAGGCTAAAGAAGTCCAGAGATAACATGAAATACATTTTTATTATCATGGAAATGATTTAAAACATGACACACAACTTCGTCTCCTTATCAACTCTTTAATTTTTGTCTCATGATTAAATGTTCAGATGAATTATTTTGATTCTATGAGACCTGAGTGTTATTCACTAGGCAGCAAAACATCTATAGTTCATATCTATTAATTTTGGAAAGCTGTGAAACTGTGAAATATGTACTAAAAACGTTTGCTTAGGATGGAATATTTGTATATAGTCATTCTCACATATATATACTCATCTATGGTTTGGCCTAAATTTCTTATCGAATAAGTTATTTTTAGTTATTTTTAGTGATCGAATAGATGTCGATATAGGTTTTATTTTAATTTTCTATTAGCTATTAGTCGAACACCTGAGGTAATTAACTATCTTGAATTGGATGGTAATCAAAACAAGTAAGGATTAGAATTCTAAGATATGTTTGCTGTTTTTAAATGTGTTGGTGTTCAAGTGTTGCGAAATATGTTCATTTGAAACTAAATTTTGAGGGAAATTGTCTTTCTTCTGTGATTAAATATACAATATTTTTATAGTGACGTATTTTTTTGGGAAATCAATGAAATTCACAAAATATGTTTCACAGTGATGTGTTATCCTATCTAACATCCTACATATACTATTTTTATTATAGGAAAGTCAAATTATTTGGATCCCAGTGCTGCGTTCATTCCTGCCAAATGTGTGTCTATGATACTATGCGTATTATATTTAGGTATGATTTTCTTCATTTTCTCAAAAATTCATAACCTTCGTTTAAATCGTAAAATGAATGAAGCCTGAATAAGTCTTAAGTGGAAACCAGTTTACATGATAATTGCACTACATTTTAAAGTGATGAAACAAATCTTCCTTCAGCAGTTATTTAAGTTACATGATTCATGCTTTTATTACACACACACATGATATATATATATATATATATATATATATATATATATATATATATATATATATAAAATTATGAAGTGTATATTTGACATAAAGCTAGAATATATAATAGCTAAAATGATTGGAATAAGTACATAACCACCCTCCATTTGGGAATTTGCTTAATGCTATAGTACATGTACAGTGGATTTGTGGGTGTACATGTATATATGAATATTCGTGAAACGCCTTTATCAGTGGTGTTAATGTTATAATATCCCCGCCTTACAGTGTAAAGGGGAGTATATAGCAATTATTCTATTCGTCTATCAATCTATAAATTCTATCCGTCCATCTTTGTGAACAGGGGCATATCTTTTAAAACTATACATATCAGTTTCATCAAACTTCATACTCATGTAAGTCACGAGCCCTTAAAGATCCATTTTCATTTTTGCATAATTTTCTAAGTTTTAACGTATTCATTGCAAAATTAGAAAACGTTTAATTCAAACAAAACGACAATCGGACCAAAATTCATTAAAATAATTAGAATTAAACGAAAGGGCATTCCCGAATCGACTTGGTACTATAAATAGAAGGGGCGTATTATTTGCAAGATCGCGCAAAGGATTGTGGGACGTAAACAGATGATGTAAACAAAGATGGCCGAATCAAGACGTTCGCGGAGACCGAGTCGAAAACTCTTAGAAAGTTTGGAGGTAAGGAAACGTTTTCATGTATTGGAACAGCATTTAGGTCGATAGAATATACGTTTATCTGCTCGAATAAATAATAAATAAATATCCATCATCGTGATCGGAAGCCATAACAATGAGATCGCGATAAACAGGAAGTATGGTAAATCCTACACATAAAACTGTGACGTCACGGATTGTGGGTTCGTTTATGGCTACGGCAAGTTTTGGAGGGTGGTATACTTTGAAATTAAAATTCAATACTTTCTCGTTGATTGTAAATTCTTTTTATGGTCTCAAAAAATTGTTGAAAGATTTTTTTACAGAACTGTATAGTCGGATGTGCGATATATGAAAACGGAGTTATTACGAATGCAAAGTTGAAAATGGATCTTTAATGTGCCTTTTTAGAACCTGTAAATGATCTTTTTTGGCGGTTTCAATGAAAAATTGTCTAAGAAATGTATTCACAGCTGACTTATTTCCATCACTTCAAGAATCTTCATTAAGTATTTGGAATGCAGAGTTACTCGGACATAAACCTATACTTTCGTGTCATTCAAGAAACTCATTGAAGGTGGAGAACTCGAATGTATTCAATACTATTTTTGCTATCTAAAGCAAAATATACTAAAAGACCACTTTTTCAAAATAAGATCAAAGATTGAACTTGACTAATTGTTGATCATTATGAAATGTGTTAGGATGTTCATGAATTCCTCAAATCGTCATTCAATAGCTTAAATTTAATCCATAAGCTAGCTGGCAGTTAGGAGTATATCGAATTGCTGTTGATTCATTTGGACCAATGATATGTGCATTTAAGAAACACCTCCTAAAAATTTTTTATACCCGACGATAGTTGCAAGAGGATAGTTACAACTCTTCGCGTAGCCCTTATCCATCACTTTTCACACAAGGGTTTTACCGAGTAGTAAGTTATACAAATCTTCTTTGACAAGTCGACGTCAGGCATTATATGCCCAACATTTATATATATGTGAGTTTGATCAACGAAATATTAATATAATTTGTGTATTTATATGTGCATGTTCATTAATGTGTTAATCTCTCATATCATTGATTTCGTGACAAAAAGTGATGCTACATTCAGTGATATATAACTGGTCATTATTTTAAGGTAATCTGTGTTCATTTATTTCCATGTTTCTTCTTTATCCAAGCTTCAAGCCAGAGTGGATGGAATTAATGAATAGCTTAAAGACATGTCAATACTTTGATTGTTTTTGTTCAGCTGAATGCACCATACATTAATTTAATCTACTTGATTTAAAAAAAGAACTGCCAATAGAACTTACCTCGAATGAATGTACGTTGTATTACAGGACTTCAAGATTTACTTAATATATTGAATGATTTTATCATTTATTAAAAGTGGTTTAGAAAATGTCAAAGGTTGGAATAAACTAACTAAAGCATCATAAATTGCTTGTGCTTATGGAGAACCACAAATTCAAAGTACAGTTTGCATGTATTGTACAATTGTCATCCACTAGATTTAGCTTATTGTAAGGTCAAGTAATATCTAAATTGTATATATCGCAACAATCAAACTGACACAATGCTTTTACACCATCAATTAAGGACCTCAAAATACTTTGAATTCACTAATGAAAATGGTATGACGTCAACATGTTGATGACGTAACAATGCCTTTTTGTCATGTTGATGACGTCAAAAATAGCATTTTGACCGCACTATTCCAGATGACTGATAGCAGTTTTGGGGCCAGAGATTCATTCTATTACTAAAGACTGTTGAAATATGATGTTTGATAGAAAACAGCTCACCCTTTTGTCTTCTAAAATTTAATGTATCAACACTCTTTAATTAAAGTAGAAATATCCTCTTACGTTTATTAACTCGTGTTGATACAATTGATATAAAAAAGCACTTGAATGATATTCTATATACATGAGAAGCAACCAGTTTGAAACAACTGCTTCTTATTTGCCAAAACGCTCCTTCAACCTATCAATTCAAATGTAATTCTAAAAACCATAAGGAGATGTTATCATAAAGAAAACTTTGGTAATTTTAAAAGCAATCAGTTTGATTTATTTTCCATCCTTAAAAAAGATTACAGTCAGCACATAGATTGCATTAGATTTTTTATACAGTTTTTGTCAGTAAATACCTGACAGTTAAAAATACAAAACCAAGCAGAGTGCACTCGATAGCCAGAACTTCAACCTAAGATTGGAAAAGTTGTTTTAGAGCTTTACTTTGCTTTGTTAAACTATCGATTCCTACCAACAACTCTAATAGATTTAAAATTTAATAAAGATAAATAGAATTGTATCATTAGATCAGTAAAAAGTAAAAAAACAGGCTTTGAACGATTCAAAAGAAACGTTGAAACTAATACATTAATGATACCTTTACGTCTCCTCGGGGACACCTTAAAGAACTTTCGATAAGATCTGTATTTTTCGAGTTTTCCCACACATCGCTTCAAAATTTAAAGCATTAATGCAGTTGGAGAGGAAATGAAATTCGAATCTAGTTTATCATCCTAGTGAAAATGCAGGCTTACTTGATATTGACATTGGTCTTTAAAGCACCAAGCAGTTAGATTCTTACTCAAAATAAAAACGTCTTCAGTTGGCAAAAAACACATTGAAGCAATAATGCAGTTGTATTCTCAATAGCTTTCCTATAACATTGTTGGAAAGAAGCGTTGACCTAAACTTGTTCTAGCTATTTCCATTTTTAATTTAGAGAGTGTTTTCAAACTTTAACCAAAATGTCAACATTTACAAACATATGCTTCATCTATTCCATGAAGAGTATTAGTTTATAAGAATCTTTTTGATCCATACACTTTTTTTTACTATGTTAAATTCTTTTAACTTTCAAATAAATTTAACTTCAAAATTAATTTGAAGTTTTCGAAATCATCGCTTCATCATCGACATTCATTATCATTATCGAAATCATTGTTTAGCAATAATAATAAAAATCAGGAACAACAATAATTTAAGCCTCTGAATTAATAATTCCCAACTGTAAAGCTTTTTAAAAAAGACACATTCCTTATTTTTTCATTTTCTTTTTATTTTGGCCTAACGATTGATCAACCTGAAACAGAGGTAATAAGGGAATAAATGGATTGAAAATAACAACGGTTTGGAGAGTTTGCGTCATTCTAATGATTCAATTTCATCTTTTAAGATCCTTTCTCTAGAAATGGTGAAGCCAGGTTGAAATCAAGTTAGTTGTGCATTCAGTGATTTCCATGTGCTTCTGGAAAACTATACTTTATTTGAAAGTGCACTTTGCCCTTTTAGTCTACTTTACAGAAGATGATCGCCTATATTGAGCGACTACTTCAATGCTTAGGCCTCGGTGGAAACAAATATGTTGTTTTCCTTGGCTGAAATATTGCACAATAAGATATGTTAAACACCACCATGTAACTATAAACCCTATCGCGGTATGGTTTGGGTGCTTCAGTGACCCTGAGAGTTTTGTCAGCCGGGAGCTAACCTATGCGACTCGAATTTTTCCTTAGACTCAGGAGCTAATCGTTGTGCTGTTGTCTAGGTGCTTCAGAGACCCCGAGGGCTATGCGAGAAGGGGCTTACATATTCATGGTAGGGGCACCTAAGTTGGTCAGGTCGCGACGGAAAGACCAAATGTACTCTTTAAAAGAATAAAGGATATTGAAATGCTAATGCCGATACAGGTTGTGACATGATAAGTAGTCATGGACACTTGACATGCTTTGAGAGTATGTTCACGGATGAAGAACCTATCGCCCCAACAGAACCACTGAGCTGAAAACTGCCGTGTGCTGATCTATCCCATACATGTTTACTTTACTATCAGTTCTTGCATAATACTTACTGTTTCGCGAATCTTTGCTTTTGAACGTTATGTTTAAATTGCAATGATACATGCTTCAAATGGGTTCTACGCAGCGAGCAGTACCCAACTTGCTTAATTTGTCACAGTCTATTATGATCAGCTGATTGTAGAGTTTGTACCAACAAACGCACAATGTTTATTATAGACCTCATTCAGTTCTTCCTAGGGCCATTTCACAAGCCGACGTTATCCTTTTTGCAATGGTTGCTAAGAAGCCGGGGGATTAGATAGGAGAGGACAATGGTTAGCGCGTTCGGCTTCGTATCAACAGCTTTGTGGTACGTACGTACAAAAAAACAAGAAGAAAAACACGTGACCCAATACTTTATCGTCATGTGAAGGTTTGGGTGCTTCAACATTATGTCTTTCATTCCGTCTTCCCCCCTCACCTTTTCTTCCTGATCTGTCCACTCTCCTTTAGACGCGGTTTATCCACATAACTGAAATATTATTGCTTGCACGTTCAATCCCAACTCAGTCACTCACCGCGTGCTGCTGTGACGAGTTTCAAAAGTTGTAGCCTAAATGCGCTTGCTTGGTAGCGGTTTAAATCAAGCTGGCATACTCGCATGTCCATGCTCTTGGTATGTGCACCCAGGCTGGACAGGTCGACTGGTTGAAGCCAGACAAAATTGAGTCGTTCTAAAACCTGCTTTTTATCTCTCACTGTGCCTTTCCTTCCGTCTCTTCCCTCCTCCTGTCGATATTATAATTGTACTTGATAGTCATGTGTTTAATAATTTGTTGAAAACACTAACTCACTCTCCTTAAGCAGACTTGAACCTCAATTTATCCCATGCGCACCAAAATACAATTCATTTGCATTATTGTAATAAATGATAGCTTTGACATACCCAAACTATGTTAACATTTTCCAAAACAATGTCTCCGTGTTTCAACATTAAAATTGAATATATCAATCACGTCTTGATCTGAAAAGCAGCGTGAAGGCACTATTGACCTTTATTCAGGTATTTAAATGTTCTTTTCTAGCGTAATTAATCGCAAATCATTTCTTGCATCAATCAATGTATAAGTAAGTTGTATAAGTAGAATACATACATAAATAATTTAAAAGTATGTTCTAATAAAAAAAAATATGTGCAATGAAGGAAGAACATATTCGTATTTTAACAGTAGTTGTCAATTGAAGAACTAAGAACTGATATGTTCACAATCGGAACCGTTTGTTTCATCATTTGAGTGAGTGAGTGAGTTGGGGTTTAAAGTGCTTTGAACAATATTTTAGTTATTAAACACGTGAATGACAAGCATCCAAAAGAGAGTGGATAGATTAGGGAGAAAGGGATCGAAAGGATGAGGGGCGGGATAGCGCAGTGGTTAGCGCGTTCGGCTTCGGATCAGAAGGTCCGTGGTTCGAATCCCGCGAGGGGCTCGGCAACTAGTTCCAGCCGATGCTCGCAGGTTTCACCGCAATGCGTAGCCACAATGGTGTTGCGGGCTTTCTCCCTGCAATAATACTAGCAGCCGCGATATAAGTGAAATAATCTTGAAAGCGGCGTTAAACACCAACTCACCTCGAAAGGATGAGAGAAAAGACGGAAAGAAAGGCATAGTGAGAGATAGACAACAGGTTTTAGAAGGACTCAAATTTAGTCTGGCTTCTACCCGTCGACCTGTCCAGCTTGGGTGTCCCTACCAGGAGCATGAAAGCTCCAGCTGGCATAGCTCTTGGGGTCTCTGAAGCACACAAACCACCACACCACGATAAGGTATTGAGTCCACTGGTGGTTATCATTTGACTATGAAGCCAAAAACTGTTTAAGTTGCTTCAGGCGATGGTGAGTACTAATACATCAGCATTAATACCTTTGAACCTGACTAAGTTGCATGACATGCAGCGTAAGAACAG
The DNA here is from genome assembly GCA_921293015.1 of Phorcus lineatus. NCBI lineage: Eukaryota > Metazoa > Mollusca > Gastropoda > Trochida > Trochidae > Phorcus > Phorcus lineatus. Next base: position 34,060,471 of record OV121082.1, read on the forward strand.
TTGGTTCACCGTGCCTGGCTTCTTTAGATATTCGAAGATCAATGCTAGGCTTCATTCATCTTATGTTCATAAAACTGCACGCACTACTGCTTTACTGAGGAAGTAAAGATTTATGGTTAACCTACTTCCCATCTTTAGGACTTTTTTTAAACAAATATAATTGCTTCAGTCAATTTGAAAGATTGGAACTTAATTTGTTTATTGGAACTGGACTTTTCAAAGTAAACATTATTCTTCTATAGGATTTTAGAAAGCTGAAACCTTGTGTACAGATAGACTCCTAAGCTCATGGGGATAATAATTATAGATGTAAGGACTGGATTATAACTTAACTTTGCAATGTAAAAACCAATTCAAGTTGCCTTATGGCATAATCCTATCATCAGCATGAACTGTTTTTAAAGAATATTATTTTTCTTTCCATAAACCGTATATTTTTATAACCCCTTTGTAGATTTGAGCCTTTAAGATGAGTTATCTTATAGATCATACAATATACACAAAATACATGAACACATGAGGGAGTTTCGTCCGTTGAAGATTTCCGGGAACGCAATAATGGGATGATTGTCCACACTCTGTAGCAAAAATTAGATCCGAAATTGACGAATGCTTCACACTTGCCAATGGTTGCATGATAAAGTGCAATTATTGTAAAATCATGTTTTGTGAGTGAAGGGACGGATATTTAAACATCCGCGATCTGTCAAGTATTTTTCTGAAAAAGTTTGTGTTAAATGCTAGAATCAAAATGAGGAAATCGATTTTGAAATGGCAAACGTGCTTGTACACAATACCAGCCTCATTTACAAAATTGACAATGTAATGCATATTTCTCTAAGACATTTTAAAACATATTTAGTCGATCCTGTCAGTATAAGGTATACGATGTCCTAGGATATACCAGGTCTTTTCTTCCTCACAGTGTTTTGTTTCTACTGACGGCAGGCAATTATTCCTTTTTCATATTCTAAACGCATGGACCAACCATATTGTAACCATATTGTTATCACATAGGAATGAACGTTTTGTTGTATGTTGTACCAGAGTGCAATTAAGGTATATAAGTGTGGAAATGATACAACTGCCATTACATGTCACAAATAACTAATAATTCTTTTGATCACATAGATGTGATCACTGATTTTTCTAATTATCCAGTGAGACCAACTAATCAATTCTCGAGAAATGAAGAGTAAACAAATGAACACAAATATTCATGTGCCGAGTTGAATTACTACCAAATAGCTTTTTAAATGCTAGGCCTTCGTATCAGAGTATCTGTCAATTAAAGTCATAAATGAAAGCGAAAGATTACCTGTATTTAGTTCAAAGCATTTTTCTACTCAATGTATCAATATGCAACAAGTTGCCATCCATGAGCCAACTCCCATGATATTTGTTCACAGTGATTTATGAGAGATTTAAAAGTTGTTGATCATATAATCTGCAAATAGAATGTTTACTTTGCATCCAATGTGGGTGTTCAGATGGAATGATTTATGAGTTGATCTATAACCTTCATCACGTTTCCTTCACAACAGCATGTAGCTCTGCATTGCATGAAATCTTACATAAAGGTTACATGGACATATATGAAAATATACATAAATGATTTCTGACGTGAAGTAAGATTATATATAAGAAAGAGTAAACATCTGAAGGTTTGGACTGGATCAATCCTTTTTAATACGATATCTATCTATATATATTTATATTTTTTTTTCCCGAAATAGTTTCCATGTTGAAACTCAAAAGTTGATCTGGGTCACCCTGGCCTTTTCTCCGTTGTCGATATTCTTGATTAGTTTAAATAATCTCAAGACTTTGGGATGTTTGTGCTGCAGTGTCATGCTGACTCGAGGTTGTTGATCGTGTGGGGTCCTTGTGTTCCACAGTGGTTTCTATGTCAGGGAGAGAACCTGGCATCATCATCTACTCGCGCCAAATAATGAAGTCGTTGAGGTCATCAGCGTGTCTTGGCAGTGGTTTATGGCATTGAGCCACACATCCTGTATCTGGAGAAGGGGAAACATCCGGAAACCATCTTCCTTGTATGCAACAACATGTTCTGGCTTTTGGGTCTTGTGCCATATGGCCTATCAATAGTGGAAGAGACATCCTTTCAACGTAGCTTGTGGATACTCAGTCTCTGCAGCAGAAATGGCAGCTTGCTCAAATTTCCTTTGAACCACTGAAGGGGCTATGGGTTTGTGGAGAGATTGCTGCGCATGAGTCTTCGGCAAGCTGAATATGGTGTAGGTAGCTCTCCGGCTGTAGAGTAGCAGGGCGAAAACGAGTGGGTACATGGTCGATCCTAACAGCATGAATGATGTAACCGTAGTTCCAAAGAACAGGGCAGGAGGAAACGGTACCACCATGTAGATGCAGTCAGCAGTCTTCAAGGCTTCCTAAGAACATCGATTTTGTGTTCCCCCCCCCCCCCCCCAACGTGACATAATTTCATGGCAATTATGGGGAATAGCCGATTGATGTCCCTTTGGGTATACAGCTACATATCAATTGATTTCCTAGTCTGGGTATAAAACATCGCCAAATACAAGAGCGAAATACCGTCCAGTCGGGAGATCGGGTCGCATAAACACTAATGACTCCTCGTGGTCAAGGTCTATAACACCGTATTAGAAAATGTGAATGAAGTTGTTTACAAAATGTATGTTTTAGAATCCAGCATCTAGGTCCAAGGTTAATTATTCCATTTCAAATACAATTTACCATTATCAATTGGAAGTAAGAGTTAAATTCTCCGAGAGGTATATATTAGAATAAACTGTCAAAACAAAATTCTGAAATCCTCAGATATGTAATTAAATGATGTATGGGGGTAACATTTGAATGAGAATGACTAAAAACAAATATTTGGAACAAATATAGTGATTGTATCTGTACAGTTTCGCATACCAGATTTTGAAAAATATGTGTCAAGCATGTAAGATGTCATTCAGAGTTCTCCTTTCCATTCGAACACTGATATCGAATGTACTTGATAAACATAGATCAAGAGCGGCTCCCTGCAATAATACTAGCAGCCGGGATATAAGTGAAATAATCTTGAAAGTGACGTTTAACACCAACTCACCTCACCTCACCTCAAGAGCGGATTTTGTTGTGTAGGTGCTTCTGTACTCGAAGTATACGCCAGTAATATACGCCAGTACCAATAAGGTATTCCTTTCATTCAAATGAGAAGGCAACACATTAACAAACAAACATATATTTTGAACGTATTAAATTTCATTCTCCTAAGCACGTACACTTCTCATATATGCATTAGTCACATCTCTAGGCGCGGGTTGACCGATATAGCTTGTATGTGAAAGACATTTAAGTGTCATGTTTCAGTGCTCCAGCTTCCATTATCATTTTTCTCTATATATACAAATGATTTATGTGAGCACAATGTATATTTCGTGTAATGATATATCTTAATGTACATTATCAAAACGGATAGGTTTAGAACCCCCTGCTTTTAGGATCTCATATTAAATACATACACACTTTTAGTCTATTTAGATATCAGATGCTTGTAAATTGTCATTAATTCAAAGAAAATCATTTTCCTTAAAATACGATCAGCAGAACATAGTTATGTGGCAGTGTAAATATTGTATTATGAGAAAAGGAAATGAATACAGATATAATTGATAATAATCAACTCATTACAATTTGTATGTTCAAAGATTAAAAGTGGTAATGAAACAATGTCGAACCGAAGACTGAAATGTTAACGTATTTGGCTTTTGTGACTTATTAGAAAATTATAAAAAAATATTTAACGCATCACATGGTTCAAAATTTTAGTATTCTAGGATAGATTCATAAATGATTGTGAACAATCAAGACACATGTTCATCTTGCCATTGCTTGCATCATACAATATAAAATAAGTTGTATGAAGGCATCATACATAAACATTACCCGGTAGAGGTAGACTCATAAACACATTTGAAATTCATTACAAGATGAACGTCCTTTTCACACAATGAGGAACTTAAAACTAGGACCTTAATTTATTCTGCATTTTTTTACTCGAAAGGAAAATTATTCTTTTGACATATGATTAGGATCAAATGACAAAATAATGAAAGTAATGCTCATTAACAAAGCTTGATAAGCAGGCCTGTTATTTGATCCCAGGGAATATAGATGATATTCCGTCATTTGAGGATTTCAGAAGAAGAGTGTTTACTCAGTAATAATCATAATAACACTTCATTTAATTGTCAATAACATAAATGCGCTATCAAGAATGTGTAGATCTAAAATAGTTACTTATACATTGACAATAGTTGAACAAGTACTAGAAATAATATTACATAATATCATAATCATAATAAATCATAAGTCATTGCATATATAAGATATATTAGAGACGATATATGCATTAAGGCTATACCTGTGTTTTATTGTGTAGTGAAGAATAAAATCACTTTTCTTCTATAAATATTACAACATAATTTAAGCTACATAGTAAAATATCCTAAAATACAAATATAAATCCTAAGCAGATTGGATTGCGTAAGACACCAAGACTTGCTTAATAACTATCATTGACATTGTCATGACTGACGGCTGATGAAAGTTAACCACAAGATGGCGCCCCTGACGTCATAGCACATCTAAACATAAGTAATATGTTGAATATCAATACCATAATTGAAGCTTAATTAATAAACATTGTATATTGAATCATATATGTTCCTAAGTGGTAAAACATCTCACATGTCAATGATATCTCGAGCTCCTTACCGACTACATGGTTACAAAATCATTATTCAGGGACTCTTAAAAACCACCATTTGTAAACATTGAGTTTTTAAGCAGGCAACAACTTATTGTCACTGACATGTCAATCATTTTGTTGTAGATTGTGTATCATGTATGAATTTTGAGTCCACCGAGCATAGTTGCCCATTCAATTTCTATTTGACGCTAAAATTATCTCACGTCCGGTTAGTATTTATTAATATATTTCGCTAAAATTGCAAAAATACAATTTTAGGGGGGTTATGAATGGTTAGAAAGAACATATAGATTCCACTTTGCTACGTGTGTGCATACATGTTCAAAAAGAATGATTGCATAACTTTCTAATTGCAAACTCACAAATTTTATTTAGTCTGTTAGTTCTAGGGTTCCACTGAAAGTTCTTCGTGAAAGCAGTTATCCAAGTTACATGCTATGTCAATACCTCAAGAAGAATCTTGACGACTTAACCATCAGCTTTTCCTCCGAAGTTTACTTGCCAGGCGTCTATGATAAAGGGTTCGTGACTTGCATATAATACTAACAAGTTATTGATACAAAATACAAATGGGGGGCGGGATAGCGCAGTGGTTAGCGCGTTCTGCTTCGGATCAAGAGGTCCGTGGTTCGGCAACATTGTCTGCAGTAGAGAACTGTTCTACAGGCAATCAGGTTTTGGTTCAATGCTACATTGAATTTCAGTGCAGTACCACCCATGGTTCGCTAGTTCCAGCCGATGCTCGCAGGTTTAACCGCAATGCATAGCCACAATGGTGTTGCGGGCTTTCTCTCTGCAATAATACTAGCAGCCGCGATATAAGTGAAATACTCTTGAAAGCGGCGTTAAACCCCATCTCACCTCACCTCACAAAATTCAAATGATTCAACTTTGGTGTTAGTTGCATGCCCTTTGTCTGTCTACAACAGAAATATAATCGCCGATTATTGAAAGTATTTAATATGAGCCTACGAAAATGGCTTTTACATCATGTTTGACAACAACTAAATTCTCAATTTCGTGTCTGCAAAGTAAGTAGGCTACAACAGCATTCGTCAATATATCGACTGTAAAGCAGCATGTATTTACAACATTTAGTACATGCCATTTCCTCATATGAATCTTAATATCAATGCCATCTTTCAGAGAAGTTCTTAATGTATTAACTATAGTATACTTCGCGGAAGAGAAATTAAAAAGCCTTTCCTTAAAATGCAATAAGCTTATTTCGAATAGAGCGAGGACATTGTACTTCATAAAACTTGGCTGATGGCGACCAAAATATTGCGAAGTTCAGCCAACTTCTAATTACAGTTATTAACTTAGTTATACAGAAAAGATAACCTTTGGATAATTGGAAGAACTGTTTAAAATATCTATTTCTTTCACATTTAATTACAAATATAATTCAGTTGTTGAAAGAGTTATTTATAGTTTTCGAAAAAGACTTGATATTAAGTTGTGTCACCATGAAATAGAATTTATTAAAAACACCAAGTATGTCTTCATGAAAGTTAAATCTACATTTAGCCTTTTAATTTTACCTAAGATAAAACTTCTCGAGGGAGCCATTTCTCTGAGGCTCCTTTCTTGTCGTTCGTTATGAGACTTACTTTTCGGAGACTGCATGTTAGTTTAGTTTGCAGTATGTGTTGAAATGAATTAAAAAATTTCCCTCTCTTGAACAATGTACACATCGAAAAAAAAAACTTCTTTATTTCTTTTTCATCAACATTAGTATTATATTATTCTAGCATCGTTTGGCAAATTTAATTGAGCCCAATCATTTATTTTCTTAAAAAAATTAGTCACGCGAAAAAAGAATCTTCCACTAAAAAATATCCACTTATAAAAACTATTGGAGTTTGAAATTGCCTACCAATATCTGGCTAGGGATAATGTCTGTTGATGGGGTATGATATTATCAAGTCATTTTGTTCAATGCTTAAAGTGTATTACTATATTTGAATAAAATGGTTATGGACCAGTATGTCCATACTTAACAGAGACTTCTTATTCACGATTAAATACAGCTTATTTTAACAAAGAAACTGTAAGGATGAAATATATTTTCTTGTTTATGCAAAGGCTTATAAAGAACGACGATATTTAATTAAAGACAGAACATCAATTGGAATGAAAAAGAATTCTCGGAACACTTTGATTTCAAGCAATCACTAGGGAAATACATAAATTAGATAGAATTAAAAAAAGATTATATCTTCAGAAATGATACTTATCAAAGCTGATTGCTGTTCTTTTGTGTTCACAGTCTAAAATTCTTAAACTATTATTATCTTCTTCCATTATCATAACAACTGGCATGACCTTACCATTTCCTTATTTCACTATAATCTAAGAATAATCTTATCACTTTAATCTAAGAAGTACTGATCAGTATGGATTTCAGGTAATTATCACATGTATTTTAAGCGTCACAAATGGGGAAATATTGTCCAAGCCATGCTAACAATAATGGACTCTCTAATGTATATTTTTCAAACATGCTCTATATTTTTTTCTTATTAGATTTCCAAGAAGCCTTTTTAAAATAAGCTATGTTAAAGAGTTCTTTTCTAAGGACGTCAAAATCATTATTCATACGCTTTTTTTTGTAACCTGAGATCATTTTTCCCAATTCAAATTGATATGATATTATCCAATCAAATATTTACTCCATGGGGCACTTGTGTCTTTTAATCAGAGCCCCTTTTTTATTATTCAAGAACGTGTCTTTCATGAATAAACATGAGATGTAAGAAATCATGATCAGTTGAAATTCGAAAAATTCTGCCAACAGTTTCTGCATGTTTCACCTCATCCTTGAAGTCACACTGAATTGTTTGTATCAATTGGATCATTGCTATGTGGATTTGATGGACACCGTCTAAAATCTTTTCATATGCTAAGAACATTGTAAAACCTTGAAAAGTCATAATACACAAAGATTGGCTATACCACGGATTTTATGTTAGAAAGTTCTTTTTGCTGTGAGTTCACATATGGTATTAAATGACAGAATCGTGTCATACAGTTCAATTTTGAGAGCAATTGGTGATATACATATATCTATACTTTGGAAGTAAAGCCAATGAGTTAAAACAATAAAGTATTGGCATGTGAATGATAGAATAATAACAATAGAATAGAGAATTTATTTGATGTGCAAATCCCTATTCTGAAAATGAGTGACAATTTCGTAATATACAAAATATTATCAAGGAATCTCGTAGTAAGTAAATTGTGTTATTCCCAAATAAATAATAGTAATTCACTTTCGTGTACATAGCATTGGCATTTAAACTGAGTTTATTTGGTTGCTGGCGCCAGTGAACCCTAATAGATTTAGCTAGCTTCCTATTGCCTATGGTTACCTTTGTTATTCAAGACAACAGAGTTTATTATCTTTTCGCACAACAGAAAAATAATTTCTTGAAAATCATTATTAACTGTCGCGTAAAAGCAGGAATCTTCAAATAAAATACATATTTAATATTTGTTTTGAGATAAGATAAGGAATCTTTATAACGCTTTCAGGATTTATTCAATATTTAGGAATTCTTTTATACAGTTCATGATAAATTAAGGTCAGTTGTATGTATGTACTCAAAATTCAGAAACAGGGATGTCTTACTTGCTAAAAACGTTTCAGGCTCTAAAGCAACAAGACTAGTTGTGATTTTACGACATTCAGAAACACATATAATCATTGATATCTATTTTTGCATGTTGGTACCTATAATTAAAGTTTTCAGTCTTGATGCAACTTTATTTAGGTAGTAATGTTATGGCCACAGGCTGAATGACCAAATAACCTAACTGTGAGCATAGGTCTTAGATGTTCTTCCTGTTGTATAAGAACACAATGATACATTGACAGTTTACTTTCAATAGACACTTGCAATTGATCATTCATTATTATTTTGACAACCATTTTATAAAATTTTGATTGATCAGTGAATTATCTAGTCCTTCTGGTGTACAAGCCTCCCATAACACATGTTGTGCATTTCAGGAAATGAAAGTGAGTCGACACCAACAATTTCTATTTACATTGAAAATGTAAAAGGACTTAGTTGAGTTTTGCCGTTAATGGTCCCTTCGCATGTAATGTCGCTAGTCATCAGGATTATCAATTTTACATCTTGTAATTGCATAAACATGACCTTTACCACTGATTGAATTACAACATTAAGTAGATACGACAGGTGTGAAATAATAAACTAAATCATTGTCATGTTTCACATTTCACTTTCTTAGAAATACCACGAAAATAAAAGAAAATTATAGACATATATTTGGAAATAAAACTCTAGAATAGTATTTCATTTCTTACGGTTGACTGAATTCGCTGATAATGATTTGCAATTATCATATTATAAATCAAACTAGATTTTTCACTGAACTCTATAATCCTCGAATTTATCTTGTGTTTTGACTTCAAATTAGTATGTCCATATTACTGTATCGATATATTTTTCATGTCATTTGCCTTTTGATGTAGGAAAATGTATGTATATTGACACTGAGACCGAATCAATTATTAAACATGATAAAATGCTTGCATCTATACGAAATGTATGGGACCACAAAGTATTATCTGTGTCTATTTCAAACCTAAAAAAAACCTCAAATGAAACAATGCTTTTCATAGAATAATGAGTAATGTTAGCAAGCTTACTAACTATTATATAACATCCTTTTTTGGGTAACAGGATAGATGATTTATATATTTATAACTTATTTGGATTACAATTTGGAGGGTACATTTGTTAACTGCATTCTTATTTCTTCATTCGAAGACCTATATGTGAAAACATTGAGGGGTATTATAATATATTTGTAAATATGAATTGACTATTTCATTTGAATTCCATTGCTTTAGAAAAATTGACTTTTATCTTTCTTTGCAAATAATCGAATGACAAGAGAAACTAATATTTTAAAACATAACACCAAATTTCCCTTAAATATCACTTCAAAATGTGAAGTGTTCTTTGAATGATACGTATCCTGTTATCTTATTTCCATATACGTAAAAGGTTTTGCACTCTCCTCAGAATTTCACACCATTGTTTTCAACAAGCAGTACAACAGATGACAATAGTTTATAACTAATACCTTTTAGGAAACATACTACATTATTTTTCTGCAACAAATGTTCAACTATAGAAGGGAATATATTGGTTCTTTGTCTGACACGCCTGATTCAGCGTTTCAATTGTCCTTTCTTATGTCCTATATAGGAAATCAAATGTATATAAATGTTCGGAATCAAATCACAGAAACAATTTAAAATCTATTTCAATGCAAGAACACAATAATCATTAAGTTTTCTTTTCTGTAATATTAACAAGTTATGAAAAACATTCTGGTGATCATTCTGCTATGCTGTAATCAAAGACTAGAAATAACCATTGTGAACGCGCACATTTATCTTTTAAGTCGATATTGTTTTGCTTCTTTACCACCTTAGTACATGTGTACGTATCAGACAGTTGATTGTTTGTCGATGAAAGTACAGTTAATGTACAGATAACTTAAGGAAGAGGTGCTTCATTCACCACAGGTTTGAGAATCTTCACGCTACTGCTCTTCTAAGAAGTCGGTTTTATACAGTACTTAGTGTTCATGGATTTATAACTAACTTACTTCTAAATAAATATCAAACTCTTTTGCCAATACCCCAAATGTCTTCCTTCAGTTGAATTATTTAACTACTTTAGGAGCTACATCAGGTCCATTTGATGTTTATATATAGGAATGGATTATATAAATATAAAACGAAAGACAGTCAAGTTTACAATCTTTCCCTTTTATCAACTGTCAACAGATGATCTTATGATGCACAAAATAAAGGAAGAATGTTTTTTTATAAAAAATACTGTCAATCATTAAACAGGTAGAGCGTATTCTTTACACAAGGTCTTTGGACATGTCCAGCATTGTGACGTCATAGTCATTCGCCCTGTAGAGTGAATGATGTCTCATGTTGGAGCTTCTATCAACCATATTTATGTTTTGGCCCACTAGTTCATTATTTTGTTGTCAGTGCGTTGCGTATCCAATTTCCAGAATGGTTGTAGTTTTTCTTGGATAGGGCCGGAAGATATCTCACTCAATAATGTGGTCATTTCCTCGTCGGTATTCGATCCTTTTTCAACACTTAACTTGTGTTGTTTGAGGAGTTTTCAACACTTACCTTGTGAGTTCGAGTTTTTTTTCAGATTCAGATTCAGATTCAGATTCATTTTTTTTATTTATTAGGCTCATATCGCCACCAACGGTGGTACAAGAGCAAAAATGATATACAGATTTTAATACTAATTGATCAAGACAGCAGAGACAGACAAATATTCACGTAATACAATAATATAAACAAATCTATAGAAATAGATATATCTGTTACACGATATAATCATATACACATTTCAATAGCATTTCATGCAATATATATAACTTGTAAAATTTATCTTATATATTTATAGAGCATGTATTGTGCAGTTGTATTTCTATCGATTACTCCTCATTCATACTAAATGAATTAGCAATTCTTGAAAATAATGTTGATAAATTTAGCAAGCTTTTTCAGCACCTTTGTGTTATTATTAGTAAGTAGCCTTTTAAATTTAAATAGGTTCGGAAATGTAAAGTATAATTTGTCAATAAGAATAGAGCGATCATGGTTTAGGGCTGTACACTTTAGCAAGTAATGGAACTCATCACCAACTGCAGGGGAATGACATAATTTACATGTTCTTTCTTGCTTAATAATATTCTGCCAGCGTCCAGTTTCCACAGGTAGTCTATGGTTAGTGGTTCTAAAGCGAAGTATTGGTGTAGAAATATGTTTGGACAAGAAGAGATAATTGTCAAAACTAGGTTTTTCTTTCAAAAGTTTGTAATATTGTCCTTTGGAACTGGATTTAACCTCCGAGCGCCAGGACTGATTAAATTGGTCTTTTAGAACTGATTCAACTTGTAGCAAAAGCCAAGAGGTATTACATTTATTTGGATTTAAAAAGACATAAGATAGACCACAATTATCTAAGATAGATTTGACAGATAGTAGCCATGGATTAGCATCAATATCGTGATTATGATTGAAGGATATGAATGAGTACAGAACTTGAGATAATTTGACTTTTTCGTTACTGCTCGCTATTCTATGCCAATAGGAAATCATTCGTTTTGCTATTTTTATAGATAAAGGGGCTCTACCGAATTCTCCATAGAGCATATACGATGGTGTTGAAGATTTTAAACAGGAAGCAAGCTTTAAAAATTTCAAATGAACTTTTTCTATTATACATGTATTTTCATAACCCCATACCTCGCATCCATACAATAAGATAGGTACAACCATTGCGTCAAATGCAGTTAAAAGGCAGTCTAGTGGCATATCCATATTTCTAGCTTTCTTTAGAAGACAGAACATTGCTTTGGAGGCACTTTCTGCGATAGATTTCATACCAACTAACATTCTTCTATTTCGATGAAATTTTATACCAAGGTAACTGTAATCGTCAACTATATCTAAATAAGTATCACCAAACATAAACCTTAATTTGGACTTTTTTGCCGGTCCGCTTCCAAAAATTACAATTTTAGTTTTCGAAATATTTACTTTTAAATTCCATTCAACACAATAATCGAAGAAAGTATTGAGGGTCCTTTGCAGGCCAATAGGAGTATCACTGAACAGGGCGGTGTCATCTGCATACAGCAAAGAAAGGAACCTTACAAATAGAGATATATCAGCACCTGACTTAGTTTCAATGCTTATTCCAGGGCATCCATTATCATTTAACACGTTTTCAAGGTCATTTATAAAGAGACAGAAAAGTAATGGTGAAAGATTTTCTCCCTGTCGCACGCCAGAACGACAGGGAAAGAAATCAGATACTTCATTGTTCGCCGAGACCGAGGATTTGATATTGTGATACATATTTTTAACTAGAGTCATAAATCTTCCATCAATTCCAGATTTTATCATTTTAAACCACAGACCGGCCCTCCAAACGGTGTCAAACGCCTTTGTAAAATCTATGAAAACACAGAATAATTTCCTTTTTAATGATTTCAATATTTGATTAAGTAAGTGTAGCAAATATATGTTGTCGATGGTCGAGAACCCTTTTCTAAAACCTGCCTGCGAGGGGTTAAGAATTTGGTTGGTTTCAAGAAATAATTGTAATCGAGAATTCATGATACTTGTAAATAGTTTGCCAAAACAACTAAGAATTGTAATAGGACGGTAGGAATTTGGATCAGCCGTATTACCCTTACCCTTATAAATTGGTTTAATTGTACCATTTAACCACGAATCGGGGATATTGCCCGATTCTAATATAAGATTGAAATATTCAACTAAGAAGGGGAGTAATATATGATATGAGTCAATCAGATAATCATTTTCAATCATGTCTAATCCTGATGCTTTACAACGTTTAAGATGTTTTGCTGCCATTACGATTTCTTCTTCAGTAATATCAGAATTGAGTAAATCGGTATTGAGACTCTGATCTCGTTCAGCATCATAATTGATGTCCGGTTGTTCAGGAATAGGGTCATTTAGTTCTTTATAAAATTCAAAAAATTCTTGTAGATTTGGGGTGGTAACATTCATATTATTTTTGGCATTGTTCAGCATTTTCCAGAATTCTTTAGGCGAGTGCTTTTTATTTCCCCTAAATAAATCGGTTAATAATTTTTTATGTTTTCTTATGTATTTATTCATACACTTTTTATATTCACTTGAGACTTGCCTTAGGCGGGATCTATTTTCAGAAGATTTGCTTTTTTTAAACTTACTTTTAGCTCTATGGAATCTTTTTCTCATTTTCGTACATTCACTGCCAAACCAGGCTAGATTCTCTTTTAACTGATCGCGTTTGTGCAGATGAAATACGTTTAACCCCGAAGGTTTCACGTGCAGCATTGACTAGCACGTGCGCGATATCGTCAGCCAGGCTATTTACAACTTGAGGGTCGACGTGACCCGTCCGCGCTAACAGTGCTTGATCAGTCAGTTTATTGACGGAAGATACGTTTATATTTTCACAATACAGTTTGCTTTTCTCAACATCATATCGTCTAGGGGCTTTGGTATTACTGTCTGGGGCGGTACCATTTGTGTAAGGGATATGTTTAGGAACGGGACGTTCTTCGTTGATATGCAAAGTAAAGTGGACTGGGCAGTGTACGTCTGAGAAGAGAGGAGAAAACTCAAGGATATCAAAGTCAATTACAAATGGCAATGAATAAGCAGATGCAAGTAAGTAGTCAACCACAGATTTATCTTTACATGTATTGCTTCCGATGTTCATATCATTACCAATTCTACCATTGCAAATAAAAAGATTTAAATTTTTACACAATTCAATTAATTTATGTCCAAAATTGTTTATTCTACCTATATCTTGGGAGTTCCTATTTAATGGCAGATTTAATGTTTCTAATAAATCTTTAGGTCGTAGCATATTAATATTTTCCGGAATATCAAGACTCAATTCTTCTATCATATGTTCATCAAATTCACAATATTCACAAGCAACATTCGTTCTGGCATTAAAATCACCAACTAAGCACACAAATTCACTTTTAGAAAGATAATGAAGAGCAGATTCTTCTATATTGATAAATGCATCATTGGTTACATATCTGGAACCCTCCGGGGGAATGTATACATTTCCAATGTAAACATCTTGGTCAATGTTGAAAAGGGATTTAGACAATTTAATCCAAAACACTTACAAAACAATTTCAACACTTACCTTGTGTTGTTTGACAACATACATTGGCAAACAGACAAATGATGGCCATTTTAATATCCCTCCTTTTTTAGGAGGGAATAAGATATTAAAATGATTCTGCAAACAACTATGTGAAGTATGTCATATTTAATCTATATGTGACCTTGCGTTTGAACCACTTAAACTTTTTATATATATATATATATATATGCTTCAAACGCAAGGTGATAAAGTCGGATAATATATTTGAACGTAAAGATCTCTTTTTATTAACCTATCATCCTCACAGTAGACATACATGTATATTCCTAACGTCGTAATAATTTTTATCCAAGAGCTTTGCATATGCAGTTCTCTAATTGATCATAAACTTTTAAGAGAAAGCAAACTATATGTTATGTGTAGTGTGGCACATGGGTCAAATACTGAATTTCTCCCGTAGTAGACCCCCGGGGATGCAATGATAGGACGATTGTACACGCTTCGCTAGGATAATTAGATCATAAAATGACAAATGGTTCACACTTGCCAATGCTCGCATGATAAAGTGCAATTAGTTTAATACAATTTTATGTTTTTGAGGGAATGAATATTTCAACATCTACAATGTGCCAAATGATTTCTGAAAATTGCCTGTTTGAAGTGCTAGAATCACAATGTGTGATTTATTATGAAATAATTTTGACAAGAAAAACATTTTCATCAATTTATAAAACACCGCTTACTTATTGTATTAACTACTGTAATTTGGAATGTATTGTTTATAATGAAATGAAATTTGGAAAGAATTTAACTTTATATTGATAATAATTGATTTCTTACCTTTACAAAAACCAAATATATCTTGGATCTTTTCATGTTGCAGAATCTTTTCATTTTTATTTTATAGCATGAAAGTAGTTAATTTTCTAGGAACTTCAATGGCCAACAAGAGTCAAAATGATAAGTTAGTTATACCTCATATGCTTTGTATAGGATGTTGACTTTAAAATGCGATATGTATTTTAAGTTGATAGGTATAAACTCATTGAAACCTTAACTGTGTACAAATAATTAGATTCCCTTATTTTGAATACTTATTTCTGATGTTCGTTAGTCAAATCTCCTATGACGGGTAATATTTTGCATCACGCCCACTGCAAACCATATTTTAACGTTTGAAGAAATGAATAACCAGATGTAAGCGGTACTAGGCAGTATATTTGTAATGTATTCTGGCATTTAATATAGATGATTTTCTAAACATCTTCACATTTAAAATGATTTTCGGGATACTTTAGATGCGTTTGACTCTAAGCCACAAAAGGGCTTGCTAAAAGGGCCACATATACTGTTAGACCAATATCGTAACAAACTCCATGGGATTATTCATTCTAGCTTGTAAATCTGGATATTTGAACTAAATAAACTTTTTGTGTCGTGAAGGCTTAACGTTGTGATGATTCAATAACGATCCATACACTTAACTGTTAATGTAAATGGCCTTTTTGTGACTTAAGAAAAACAATGTTTTTCAATTATTTGAAGTATGTATCGAATGGTTCAGGTAGACCATTGAGTATAGATTCCTTTATAATTTTCATTATTAGAATATTGAATTATCAAAAGACACTTGTTTTATCTTGCCATTGCTGTTGACAGTAGAAAACGGCAACTTATTTGTTCCTCATAAACCAGTATATATACTTATATATATTCTATCAAAAGATTGTAAATTACTATTTTGAATGAAGAATTTTGATATTCAGCACTCACTAGTTATGTAATTCATTATCAATGTGTTAATATAACATAGCTCATAGAACAACATTTCATGAAGCTAATTCGATCATTGTCAATAAATGAATAACCCAATATCGAGAAAACTGGAATACAACATATTGATGTATCAATGTATCCTGAGCATGATGACAACAAATAATAATCGATTAAGAAGAAAACCAGCTACTTCATATCGTAATTCGTGAACCTATATACAACAAACAAGAAAATGGATTTCGATAGAAGGACAACATAGGATATATTTCTAGAATGAATGAACATGTCATTCCTACATTTGCACATTATTTGGCCGTCACTTGATTTAAATTGAAAATAAAACTAATTTACAATTACATTTATTATGTTACTAAGGAGAATAAAGTTTAATGAAAATATTACACTTTGTCACTATTGAATGAAATTGGTTAAGGAAATAACACTTTTCTAAGAAAAGATTACATTCTCTTCAAATAATCAGGTTTGAAATATGTGATCCTTGTTAATGAGACAATTTAAAAGAGTTTTATCCCAAGAGTACAACTTTAAGTTGGTTTATAGCAACATTAATTTAATTGATAAATTTTAAGTTCATCTCGAACTGAATTTGATTTCAATCTTATTTGAAATAAATCCTCGGTTACAAGTGTAAAGATTTTATATATCAATTTCGAAGTGCTATAAATATGTTGGAGGAGAAGCTTTTAAGATTCCCTACATAAGAGTCTATTTTGCATACACGAACATTTTACTCAAGTTGAAATAGAAATCCATCAGTCTCCATAATCTTATTTTGAAATCACTTTTCGATGCTACTGAGGAAGCTCTCTGTAGTTTTTTTAAGGTTTAAGTCCTCTTATTCAAAAGCGGGATATACCATAATATAACTATTTCTAACTGGTATTTATCAAAATGAATTACATAAATGCAAAAAGGAACTTCACAAAAATTGATCCTCCACACACGAGGAAGTCATGGAGTGAACTTTGGTTACTTGTTACCTCGTTGCTGTGTGTATATGTATTTTGATTGAGTTATGCAAGTCATCTTTTTACTAAGTTGTAATTATGTATTTAATCTGAATCTTCTTTCCATTTTCAATACCCAGACTGCTTGAACGATACCCATGGTTGCTTTACAATAGTTTACTGAGCTCTCAGTCTTTATATATATGACACGCATTTATAGAACATAGATTTATGAAGTTTCAAATGCTTTCATTTCTCATAAATGTTCACATTTCTTTTCACTTTTCCAGCGAAAATATGTCCCATTAAGTTGAGAGGAGTAACTTTGGGACTTACCTTGTCAACTGCATTTATTATCTAGATATCACGTTATAAAACTAATATTCCGGACTGTAAAGACACGAGCATGTCCTATTGGACACGCGTATCTTCTTATCCATTAAAAAAAATCCCGCTTCTGCTCTGAGAGGACATCTTAAACAAGCCAATCATTCAACACTATCAGCTTTGTATTAAACAACTGTCATTCATCAAGCATCAATAAATCTCGAAGGAAACGAAAATTCCGTTCTTAAATGCCTTTTAATTACCAGATGTCAATCATATTTTCCCTAAAAACTAACGTTTTTTGGATTTTTAAATTCTATAGCTTATGTGACTATGAAAACTATCGTATAGTCTTATTACATTATGAACACAAAGTCAAATTTGCTGCGGGGACATTTGAGACTGATTACAAATAATGAAATTGGAATGATAAGTACTTGTTTAGTCCGTATGATGATCAGTATGAACTATTTAGATCTCTTGTGAAAATAAAAAGCAATTGATAGTATCAAACGTTGTTTGAGGAAGTAATCCGTTGTTAAATCATGTCCCTGACTATTTTGCATATCTAAAATCAAAAGGAGCCAAATATTATACCACAGAGGGTAGTCCTGTTTTTCTTCTACGTGATGCATGTCGTGCATGGAATTTTTGTTTTAAAAATATGAAGACAATTTTAATCCCACATTTGAACAATAAATTGCAAAGTCAATAGTGATAGTATCTTTTTTAGTATATTCTCCATCCATTACTATGAAATTGAAAATTTGCAAGATGGCATCATTTTAAAAAATCAATACAAATGGATGCAATGCTAAACTCCATTACACTGAAACAAAAAAGTCCACGCGTGACTGTGCATGGAATGATTTGATGGAGAGATCGTTAATGTTTGATTTAGGCTTTCCTGGTGTGTTCTTTCAGAAAAGTTGACGATAAGCATTAATGTAAACTCAATGTGCATCATGAATGTCAAGCCAATGTAAATGCCTAATAATATCATCAGAAGGGAAATAATGTATTGCAATTGGAGAAAATGAATATTTCGTGTACCAGGAGAATGTTAGGATTTTTTGGAATAACTTATCCATAAAGCTGAACTGAGAAGGAAATTGAAATTTGTGGGCGAAGTTAAGAACTTTTCACATCTTCATTCAGTACAAGAAGTACATATAAAAAATTAGAATAACTTTATATTTGATTCGTGTGCTCGAACCAAGGAACCCAAAGATAAATAGTTTTGACCATCTATAATCATTCAAAACAATTTTAATTATTAACAGGTCATTATTCGAACCTGTCATCACATACTAAGCAATCAATTTTTTATATAATTGAAAACGAAATTCTTATTGAACTGTTTGAATCACTATGTGTGATTTGATTGTAAAGTAAACCCGATATGACAAATAAATTTTATTTTGAAGCACATTGCTTTGTATTTTTATTATCTACGATAATTTTCAATGTAAAGTCAATAATGAATTAACATTTAGAAAGAAGTTCAGTTCATACTGATTATAATTATTTCTAATGTTTTGAAAAGTTAAGAGATGGCATGTTTTGTCTTCCTTACATAAAGTGTTTTACTGACTAATAGTAGTCATTATTCAGTATCAGTTTTACGTTGCAACTCTTGAAGAACAAGAAGTATGTATTATAATTATGTGCCCAGGCATGCTATCTTCGAGTACAAAAATATATACACATTTACAATGTAACTAAAGGAATATTGAATGAAAAAACAAACATTTTCAAATATTTTGTAAAGTTGAAATAAAAACAATCATGAGAGCCTGGGATTAGATTTTCGGAGCTCTCTTAGTATTAATATAATCGTAGTCCAATGCTGACATATGACTATCTTCGCACTTACAGAGCTTCGAAAATTCAGGTCCAGTTTTTAAAAAGTTTAAAATGATCATGTCTTTTGATTGGATAATTTGAATTGTGAAATCTATTAAGGTCCTTGATGATATCTATATCACAAATCTTGTACTCATTTCAAAGTAGTTTTTCCACTTCAGTTTTCCCGTCTAATTCGTATATTAAGACCTGCACTTTTCAACCATAAGCAATGATTTATGACACATTTTAAAGTTTTTAATCTCATAATTCTTTGCTTGGGTGTTGACTTTTTGGCACAAGTGGGTGTTTCCAGTTCAGAAGAATTATGAGTTGATCTATAACATTGTATTCATCTCCTCATCTCACAGCAACATGAAGCTCAGGATGACAATAACATATTTTTTTAATAATGTTTTTATCACCACTTACATTGAAAATGAATAATTGCTTCAGGGTATTAGGAAGGAGCGAGGGCGGATTCATACACGCTGAGCTAGCAGGATGTTTTTGTTTATGTATTAGTGTATAACAAACACGGTGACAATGGAACATCATCAACTAAGACGACTCCTAGCTACTTAAATTCGTAATTTGGACTTTTTAATCCAACCCAGACAAATGTATCCTGAACACCTATCCACAGCAAACCACACATCGGATTTTTATTGATAGTATATAGGTAAATTGAAATAATTCAAACTGAAAACAAGTAATTGACAAATACATATTCTTGCCTGAAATTTCCAACAACAGCCTTTTGTCACTAAAATTAAGACGCTCAAGGAGAAAACACTTTTCTAATGAGAGACAATGTTTCTCTTTACGTTTGAAACATACGAATCTACGAATTTAATATAGAACCCTCTGAAAGAAATTTATCCTACGGGAACAACATTTCGAATTGTTCTTCGTTTGGGTTTTCAGCAGTCAGTTGGTTACAACAACAATCATCTAATCCATAAACTTGAAGTTCATTTCTGGCCTGACACGTTTTCCTTTCTGTCAAATTAGAAAGATCGCAATGGCAACACGTGAAATATTCTAAAAATTCGTTTTGCCTGTGTTGTAATTATGTTGAAAGGAAAGCTTTGCTTTGAAGATGGCCTTCATTAGAGTCTATTTGATCATGTTATCATAAGCAGTTGTCAGTTTCTCCAAGTTCTCTTATTCAAAGGCTTATTTAACTGTAATATAACTACAGAAAATAATTTGTATGGCTTATATAGTAGGTCATCGGGTCAAGTTGGAAAGCTATTGTTTAACATCCTGAACAGCCCCATCTTATCGACCTTATCGCACAAACATATCAGTCCTTTTAAATACATTATGTACACACCTTTCTATGCTATCTCAATACCTCAAAAAGTATTTTGTCGACTTAACCATCAGCTTACCTTCTATTTTCGTTTTATTCCGCGCCTTTGAGATATGAATAAAAATATCTAAAAAACCAAGTTGTTATGTTTTAACAGTTGAGTCTAGCCAATCCCCTCCCAAAACGAAAAAAATTAACCTTCACTTACCAAAATTTGCATCATTCCATTAATAAATATGCATACCTGAAAATTTAACGGATGAGATTAATAAGTTTCAAAATGCAATTAATTGTGAAATAATGTAAACAATAAAATAAAATTCAAGTCTGTTACATACATATGAATAAAATTACAAAGCATATCGAAGAAACAACCACAATATTCAAGGATAAGGACAGAAATTCCAGCTACCACATTTAAGACACATGATCAATACTTGAAGTGTTGATTCGATTTCATGCCCTTTGATCACAAGGGATTTCTAGGGTCGATATGTGAAATGATCCTGGAAAGGACATTGCTATTGATCTGCAAAGGCCTACTTTGATTCATCTCACATTAACTAGATGGCACAGCCACCTTCCTCCTAGTGCTTTTTTCTCTTATAGCCCATCGAATGATATTCATAATGAAGAAAGTGCATCTTTTTCCATCTTACTGTACAAATTAGAGCTGAATATTAGGATTGTCCGGCACAGGATAAACAACTAAATTATTGTAGTTTAAAGATGTAAACTAGATTCTTTAAATCAACAACTAAGAATTTTAAGTCAGGAAACTTGCACAAAAACCTTTACTTCCAAAAAAACAATTGAAGTTGCTTCACTGATAAAGGTCTTTGATGAAGACTTACATTAATTTTTTGTATACTTTCCATGATTAATGATTACAAGTAATTTCAATAATCTAATCATCGATTAATATTATCAGATATTTTTTCCATTTTAACATTCTACATTAACAGAGACGTTGTATCCATTGAGAAGAAATAATCGAGGAACACAAATTCGGAATGAACATCCTGCATACATTTGTTTATATTTTATGTCAACATACTGGCAAACGCAGATATAAATTGTGTTTAATTCTGAAAGATTATCAATATCAATGTATTTCTACGTGAATTCTACCCCATGCTTTTCAAGCTGGCCGAGTAACAAATTGCGCAACTTGACTATAGATGCTTCATAAATCTTTGCTAAAAGATTCTAGCCTGATGAATCACCTCAAGTTCGCAACCCTTGGTCATGTTGATACGGGGGCGGGATAGCGCAGTGGTTAGCGCGTTCGACTTCGGATCAGGAGGTCCGTGGTTCGAATCCCGCCAGGTGATCGGCAACTTTGTCTGCAGTAGAGAACTGTTCTACACGCAGTCAGGTTTGGGTGCAATGCTACACTAAAATTCAGTGCAGTACCACCCATGGTTCGCTAGTTCCAGCCGATGCTCGCAGGTTTCACCGCAATGCATAGCCACAATAGTGTTGCGGGCTTTCTCCCTGCAATAATACTAGCAGCCGCGATATAAGTGAAATATTCTTGAAAGCGGCGTTAAACACCAACTCACCTCACCTCACCTCACCTCATGTGGATACTCAATGAATTGGTTAAGTGTTTGCTTAACAACATACTCTCTTCAGTGGCTTCTATGGACCTACTTTTCCATGTAAACTGTCACAAGTGAGCAATGTTTTGCGGTTCTTTCAAACTCTCAAAATTAATTTGCATCACAGATACTGTATGTAAATCTATAAATAAAATATTTAACTTCACTTACCGACCTTTGTCTTCGATATATTTGTCTCAAAGTTGAAGGGAACAGACCTAAGTTTAGAACAGAGTTTTTGATTAAACAAATATCTTTAATCGGAACCAGTCACGATTTTTATGTTTCAAGCAAAACACGATATATGTCATAGAGGAGGTTATGAGCGGAAAGTGACAAGGGTAGCTTTGATTGGAGTGAATGGCTTTAATTACGTACTATCATCTCCAATTTTGATGAAATAAGAAAGTTGCTGAGACAATGTTTTGGCTATTTTTATTACCTACGTTAGCTTTATTGTCGTGTTGTTTTGCCTATCATATGTCATAAACGTCCTTCATACTTTCATCACATAAATTTGTTTCAAAATTTGAGATTTTTTTGCATGCATTGGCGCATGGTTGTATTTTGTCAATTTTCTTATTTATTTATAAAAGTGTTGTGATTATGCATCTGTCCTAATTGAAAATAGGTTACTGGACAGAATGACAGAGAGCGAGCTCTGGTATTATTGAATGAACTTAAGTGGACGAAAATAGAATCCTTAGAAAGAGGTGAGGTAATTTTGGGGTTAACGCAGCTTTTGATATTATTTAAGCTGTATCACGGCTACTAGTATTAATGCAAGGAGAAAACCCGCAACACCATTGTGCCTCTGCATTGCGGTGAACTAGCGAACCATGTGTGGTTGCGCTGAAATTTAGTGAAACATTGCATCCAGACCTTACTGCCTTTTGAACAGTTATCTACTGCAGACAGAATTGACGAGCCTTTTGCGGGATTCGAACTCCGGATCTCTTGATCAGAAGCCGAACACTGCGCTAGCACATCCACCGTGAAAGACAAATAGGATTTAAAAATAGTTCAATCTCAAGCATGCAGTTTATAATCTATATGTTCAGGATATCAATGTATATATAATCGTTATCATATATTTAGATCATTTGATCTTAAGGATCATTATTAAACTTGACGGCGTTGATGTCCCATAAGCCTAGAGTTTTAAAGGGATTATGTTATAAAAAGTTATTCAGATTCTTTCTATCGCTTTTGATTTTAAATATATAAGAGAAAACTTATACGGTTTTTAAATGATTGAATGATTTGTTAGCAGCGTATTGAGGTTTGTGAATGTTTTTGCAAACATGTATAGGAACAAGTACAATATGCGGTTTGAGCTGGAATGTTTGATAAATGCTTCCAAAAATATCAACTATTTTTTATCCCCCACTGCGACATTGGAACAAAACGGAGATATTGGATGGTCGCTAAAATTAAACAAAACGGAGATATTGTATTTGCCAGAGTCCATCCGTACTAATTCATCAAAAACGTTTTGAACGGAGACCTACATTTACTGGCCAACTCAACTCATCAACATAATGTCTTTGTAAGCATATATGTTACGAACCATCTGGGGTATATCACAATCTGCAGATTGTTTGCTCACAATCTAGGAATGTTTCATTATTCCTAGATTGACCTGAACAATCTGGGAATGATCACAATCTCGGTATTTGTGGTTTAGTAGTAGGATTTATTCCTATATTGTGAAGAACAATCAGCTTGTCTTTTGCTCAAACTGAGAGGGTATAGGGGTCGATTCCCAGATTGTTCAGGTCTCACAATCATTGTGAGCGAACAATCTGCAGATTGTGATCATTCCCAGATTGCACGAAACATATACACTGATAACCGTTTACTGAGTCCTCTTCTTATCTTACACAAGGGGCTGACGCAGATACCATAACAGCATAACAGCGCGATTTCTGAGACATGTTCTCTAAATTCTCTTCATACACCAAAAAAAAAATGTTTTAGGACACTCGACATTTGTGAGCTTGACATTGTTTTCAAGGTTTAAAGGGTGGCTTTTAGGCACCATATGAATCTGTATGTCAGTGGAATATCTTAAGAAATATTTCATTGAGTTTCTCATACTATCTTATATAAAGATTGTATACGGGAAGAGGGACTTTTTCTATTTTGGAGATATTACCATTGTTGACATGCATTTGGAGCAGGTATGACTTATTGGCATTTTTTGAGATTCAACCATCTCATCGAAACATATATAGAAAATTAAACTGGATCATCATTGTTTGTGTTGATATGGAAGTTTATGTATTCTATTTCTTCAGTTTCAGTTTATAGTTTGCAGCGAGTGATCATGTCACCTTAATTACGGTTAGTTTTATACATGAAGGTGTTGACCCTTGTAATGTTTTTGTGATTGAGGGAATTCATGTACGGTTCTTTGACTTCAATCAGATATGGTGAAACATCACTAATAAAATTAGAATCACACGATACAACCATAATGAATTTTTAATCAAGCGTATAGGTCAATTACCATAAGGTGAGTTCAAAAAGAAGATGAACAGTTATCAAACATTCTCAATTTTCTTTGTCTTGAACTGTTTTCAAGAGAATAACATGAATCTAGTCAAGAAGTAATCTGCAACTAGTTCTGAAATATATTGTGTGTTATAAAACAGATAGTCTTCTCCATTCTGATGCAGTCACTTCAACACTGAATTATGCAAGTCAATTTTTTGTAAATCTGAATCTTTTCTCCATGTCATTACCCAGACCGCCTGAACGTTATAAATGATAGCTATATTATGGATTACTGACCACTCAGTCGTTTTATATAGGACGCTTTTATAGAAAATAGATTTATGACGTATCCAATTTTCTCATTTCTCATGACTATTAACATTTCCTTTCAATTATCTAGCAAAAATGTGGTCTATTAGGTTGTAGGGCGAACCTTTGAAACTTAACATATTTTCATATTTGAAAGAATTGGTCAGATATATATTATAAATTTACATCAGGAGAGACATAACAAACGCTAAATAAGGTCTTTTTCAGGTGCAGTGCCGTATGGAAGGATTTCTTTCAAGGGTTTATTTAATGTTCATAACTTTAAAACTCACAGCATGTTTTATATATGACACTTTTTGTTCTGATGCATTGATTTTAAAAAATTGAAAATGGCATATCCTAGACGAATTAAGAGAAACAAAAGCACTGATGATATGGGAACAGAAAACAAAATTGGAGTCTAAAGAAGTTGTACAAAAGATATAGAAATTATAAATAAGTTATCATTTAATCTTTACCTCGTTGATAATTTCGGGATGAATTAAATCCATATTGTATCGTGATATGTTTCAAGAAGAGTATTACTATTGTTTACGTCTGGCCTATAGGATATACGTGTAGAATATCACCACATTCAGTTCAAATCAACTGGTGCCTATCACGTCTTCAACATCAATGACTGTCATCAGACTCAATAATAGTGGGATTGTTGCATAAATAGGCATTGCTGTTGATGAGGAAAGGCCATATTCAGGTAGAAATAAATTTCGAATGTCACTTGATTTCATGTTGATTTGTGCCAACTATAGTTTATACACCTCAGAATAGAGTTTAATCATATTATTGGATC
Organism: Phorcus lineatus; assembly: GCA_921293015.1. Classification (NCBI taxonomy): domain Eukaryota; kingdom Metazoa; phylum Mollusca; class Gastropoda; order Trochida; family Trochidae; genus Phorcus; species Phorcus lineatus. The sequence continues at coordinate 34,086,430 of OV121082.1, forward strand.
GTGAGTGATACACATCATAAGACAGTTTGCCATGACATATGTGCAAGTATGTAGCTTAAAACATCTTTGCAATTCTATTTCGTTCTTAAATTTTACTAATTCTTTAAAGTTTTACAGAAATTCATTAACATATGATATCATGTGATGTTAACAGTGCTAAAACAAAATATAGTTATCTATATATGGTTTTGTGAGAATTTGGTTTGCAAACTCTCAACCAGTAGATACATTTCATTTTCATGAGTATGGTGTTCTCTGAAACACAAAAATAGTCATATTAATCACTCAATCAAAAAATATTTTTTTACAATTATGAAAAAGAATCAATATCCCTTAATATATAGCTATTCAAAGAAATAGCACTGCTGTGTAGTGAGTGACACAGACATTTAACATTATCACATTGCCACTTTTTACTACATAAAAGTCTCTGTAACAAAACCTTTTTAAGCTATCGTTATCCAAGAGAAATAATTCCTGACGATAATTAATTTGGGAAGCATCTGAACGTACATTACATCATTCAACACTGTTACTTTTGTATTAAACAAAAGTCAAAAGATATTAACACATTTTTAAAAATGCCTTTCAATTAGAAAAGTGAATTCTATTTCCCTGAAATGCAAAAGCTGTTTTGATTTGACAAATACTATACTATATGTGACTAAGAAAACTATTCTATATTTCTTTTATATCATGAATGCAAACATGAATATTTTGTGTGAAAATGGAAATGTGTGATTTAACTATAGAAATAACTTTCATATACAAACATTCTTCTAACATTGATGTTTATGAATACTGATCCGTAATGATACTATGTACGGTAATTTTGAATGTACGGCTTATAATTAAATTACATTAGGAAATACTGATAATGATTGATTTTTAAGATGTTGAGATTTAAGTATTAATATGTATTACCTTCCTTGAATAAAGTATTTTGCGGACTTTTGGTTTTCAATAACAGTTTTACAATGTTTATGATTAAAACCTATGTAGAGCAATCTAAAATAGAATAGTAAATACAAAGCTTTGAGAACAATCATCGAAAAGCAGGTTGCTATTTGGTAAGAATCAAGAGACAGAATGCTGGCATACTTGTCAAGTTAGAACTCTTAAAGAACAAGTATTAAGTATTTATAATTATTTTTAATAAAGGCATGTGTTACTACCGTGTGCAAAAAAAACCATTTAGGAATTTACAAAGTAACTAGGTATTTGTTGTTTTGTTAACTGGTTTTTAAACGTTTATCAGGATCAAGTTTTCTCATTAAATCATTTGTCAATTTAAGTCCTAAATAAAAACTACATCATCAATTTACTAAAACATAACTCTGTATTCATTTCAAAGGATCTTCGATTTCATTATAAGATCGACATGAACTAACCGATTTTGTGCCAACTCCAGTCATATTTGTTCTCATTAATTTAAGACACAAGAAGTTGTTGATCTCATATGCTTTGAATACTTGTTTACTTTAAACAAAAGTGCGTATTTTCAGTAGGGAAGATTTATGACTTACTCCATATCCTTGTTCTCATCCCCTATTCATCTAACTTTAGTGACGTTCGTCTATTTTGCTTGGAGGGCTTTATATATTTTAATTGCCTTTGCATCACAGTAAAAGGGTATCACGATATCTGCCATCACGCTTATTGCATGAATATTTAAGCTATAGAAGGCCTGCTACATAGATAGATGGACAACTATAGCTGTATGAGGCATTTAATGTCTTAATACCAGCGCAGTGTAGGAGCTCAATAACATCTGCAGTAATGACAGAACGCATGTCGTCTATATAGTCTTCAATATAGTTCTACTTTTGATTTATTTCAAAACTCTTGCCTGGCCTGGTTTTACTTATAGTTCTTTTTTCTTTTATTGCTTTTTTCCAATTTTCTGCTCAGGAAATCGGTTTTTTAACAAATACTCTAAAGGTTCTTTCACAAATATAATATTGAAAAGTTATCTTCATATCACAAATACATGTTTTCTGAGTTATTTATAACTGAAAATGGTTATTAATTATGTTATCGAACATCGAAAATCTTCCAGGTTTTAGGTTAGATGATAATGTAGTAAAACATGTTCCTGATTTGCACATAGTGTTGTTCATCTTAAGGTTTTTGTTTTGAAATAAATCACTTTCAACGTCCAGCTGTATTATGTAAAAAAGAAAACCAAAGGTTGCAGATGATTTACGTAGTTTGCTAACTGTAACTATTTCAGTCAAGCAGGTGTATAGATTTAAAGAAACTCTTTGCCTTAAGGCTTCCATTTTGAAAGAGTAGGTCGCGGAGGTGGCCTGATGTATTGACTGATATAAAAGGTAACTTGTTTTTCCCATTTATGTGTATTTTCATACTCGTCTTCGAAATAACCTGATATTTAATTTTTTTTTTACATGTTTCTTTTGATGCAGCTGCTGTTTGACCAAATTGTGCCTTACTGACGATGTTTAACATCAAGATTTTCCTCCATGCTATATTATTGTGCTTTTCATGATACTGACTAACTGTTTGTTTTGTATTGTTGTTCAGTAGAAACAAAAAGTTTCCTTAGCCATTCTCTAGTATTTGTACGTTATAAGTTCAGCTATTAATCCCATAATTATTACATGATACACCTTTTATAGTAAGGAATAATCAACAGATTACTAAAATATGATAAAATTTCCATTTCTCAAGAAATTATATTGTCCAAAAAAGTTTTTTTATTTTCATCATTAGTTATACGTTCTATATATCGACTTGGGTTTAGCATTGTTTAAGATTTAAGATATAATACAGATAGGCTTTTCTGAATTCCATAATGATTTTCAACACTTTGGACAGATTTAATAAGATTATACGACACATGTTTCATCTAGCAATTGCTTGCGAAGCAAAAAATGGGAACTTATTTGTTCTTATAAAGCTGAAAATATACCAATGTATTGTGTATCAAAGCATTAGGAATATCTGAGGAATATTTTCGATATTCATCACTCAATATTTTTTTTACCTCCTGTCTGTTTGTGTTACGGTACATAGAACAAAAACAAATCAAGGTAAGTCGGTCATTTTCTATAAATGAATCATCAAATATCAAGAAAACTGGATGTTGACAACGAAATGACAAAGGGTCAACATCGATTAGGAGGGATCCTAGCCACTTTATTTTGTAATTCATACTCTTTGATCAATACCCCCTAAAATATCTTGAAAACTTATCTATATCAAACCAGAAGACGGCTTTGGATTAACATAGGTAATATTTCGTATAAATGGACTATGTTAATTTTCCTTCTGCACCTTTATTAGGTCGTGTATAAGCATTTAAAAAATGAATTTTTATAAAAAGAAAAAATTACGTTCTCTCCAAATCATCAGACTTGAAACAATGACTCCAAATTTAAAATGAGACCCTTTAAAAGTCGTTAAGCTAAGGGAACACCATTTCATATTAAATTGGTTATGTTGTTTTAGTAGTCATTATGGTTACAGCATTATTTATTCAAATGATAGATTTGAATTCTATTTTTAGCTTAACACTTTCTCTCTCAGTCTTTATATGAAATATTGCCTTGGCAACATGTGAAATTTTCTTCAAAATAAATTTCCCTGAGCTATAAATATGGAGAAAGGAGAGCTTTCAAGATTGTCGAAATAAGTATCTTTTTCGCATACGCAAACATTTTGCTCATGTTATAACGGAAGTCAATCAGTCTCTCAAGTCTAACTATGCAACATCTTTTGCCCTGCATGCCAGTGTACATCGATAGTTTATCTCTATTTTCTATATTCGAATCATTTATACAGAAAATAATATGCACATACAATTTAGCTTTCATTATTCTTTAAAATCCGCTTTTATTGACATCGAGTACATATAAGTATTCCTCCTTTCAGTATGTATGCATCTTTAGTGAAGTTTAAAGTAGTATACCATTCGTCGGGAATTTTAAAACTAATGGAAAATGCTTTTCACTTGCTTCTGACGATATTGGCAATGAAACACTGACATTCAACACTTACAATGTCTATGTCATTGCAGATTTGTGTTTGGATATATGCACTTGACTGCACAACATTCTTAAAATTAATCAATGCTAACTTGTGGGCACCAAGATCGACCATAAATTTCCCTGTGAAAGTAAAGTTAAAAATTTTGAGATCTGTTAATGTAACATGCTATCTCAATACCTCACTAAGAATCATGTCTACTTAACCATCAGCTAACCCTCCATATCCGTCTTGTCTGGCGCCTTTGAGACATGGATCAGAATTTTCATGTAAACAGTTGAAACAAAACCAATGTCTCAGTAATAACATGTTTTTTTTCTTGTTTAAAAATCTTTGAGTCTCGCCAAACCCTTCTCCCAAAGTTAAAATTACTAGCTTATTGAGCTGCTGCAAAATTAGCATCATACCTGTTGTATTTTACTGAGAGATTGAATGCTCAGATGAATTCTATGTAAAAATGCGATTAATTGTGAAATAATAAAAAAATTCAAAAAATGTTTTGGGTTCTTTATGAAGTTTCATATCTAGTACATATGTGTACATTTGTATGCATTAATATTTTTCTGCTTTCTTGTGTTACATTCAAAGATTCCCTTTTCACTAAATTCATGGCAAATAATCATTGAGTAGAATCTAAAAATATGACAAAACAATTCAAGACGACCTTAACTAATCTCTAAAGCAGCTACTTCGAATTGAATTGTTGAGCAGTTTAAAGCCATCAGAATATGATCAAATACTTACATTGAATTTAATTTCAAAATGAATACAAAAAACCCATAAAAGAACCTCCTGAAAACTGTCTCTTACATTGATCCTCAAAACGTAAGGACTTCTTCGAATGAGTTCTGTCTTCTGCCTCAAACTCATTAGCATTTTGAGTATATTTTCAATCACAATTTTCTAATGTTTTAAGAATAAAAAGTACAGTGCATTTACAGAAATAAACGTACAACTACAATACTTCAGCGTAAGCATGGAAATCAGGCATGAAGCTGACCTTACAGCCGCCAGATTTGATACACATGATCAATAATAAAGTGTTGATTCGATTTCATGCCCTTTGATCATGACATGGGATTCCTAGGATCGACATGTCAAATGATCCTGGAAAGAACATAACTATTGATCAGCATAGGTCTTTTTTTAATTCTGTTCAGAATCATTGGTGGCGGTGAAATCTCACTTATATAAAATAAGTGTGTGATTTTTCTCAATATGGCAGCAGATTAATCTAATGAAAACTATAACGAGAACCTGCATTTATTTAAATCTTATCCATGCAAATAAGTGCTTAATATGCATTAAAAATAGAAACTGTCACTGTTGGGGAAAAAATAATTATCTTTTTCCATTTAGTTATGCAAGTCAGCTTCTCACTGCTGTAAATATTTATCGTCTCTGCATTTTCATTACTCAGACGGCCTAATTGATTTACATCATGACTATATTAACAGTTTTCTAAACTCTTAGTCATCTTATATGAGACGCATTTATAGAACACAGGCAAAGGCTCTCACTAATGTTCACATTTCCCTTTATTTATCTCACCGAAATATGTCTTATTAGGTTCAGAGGAGTACCTTTAAGTCAATTAACCGCATGTAATATATAGATATTACAATGTAAAACTAATGTTCTTAACTATTGATAGCAGAACTTGTTTTATTGCACTCACCTTTCTCATTATTATTTCTGTTCAGAGATATATTCAATGCAATGATCGCAGTTAGTTTTAAATCCAAAACAGCACACGGAAACTTTAAATGAACTATGAACTAATCTTTTCATATTTGAAAGTTTAATTATGATTTACATCTTAAATATACATATGAAGGTATGATTTAAATTAAAAAGCTACAATAAATCTATTTTTACGACAGTGTCATTTGGAAGGGATAAATTTATGAATTCATTTCAAGTGCACAACTTTAAAACTCCCAACATGTTACATAAACCACACCTTATTTGTGTTTTGATTAATTTATTGATTCAAAGGATTTGGAACTGGTATATTGCGGTCTAATTCACAAGATCAAATAACAGAATAGAAATGAAATCCAACAAAAAAGAAAAGATTGTTTTTGAAAACTTGTAAACGTAGAGAATGCTGATTTCTTCAAGGTTCACGAGAAATTATCAGCAATTTCTTAGCAACTTACAAGCCCTTTGATCATGGTCTTCCCGCGATAAATGGATCCAAAATGTCTGATAATGCGTTCCAAGAAGAGATTTGCAATGTCAAGGTCTGGTAGAAAATACTCACTTTCAGTTCAAATTAGCTGGTGCCAATCAGGTCTTTAATTTCAATAGCCGTCAGCAGGTTCTTTATTAGTGGGCTGTTTCCGGAATGAACATTGCTTTCTATTTGGAAATGCCTGGTAAAGATAAAAGTACGTTGAGAATGTCACCTAATTCCAAGTTGACTGTTGGAAACGATAGTTCATATATCACAGTATGGAGTTTGATGATAAGATCGTGAGTGAAACCCCGTTGATTTCGTTTGTACCAATGAATCTGCTATATGATAGGTTTGATTTTATCATGTTTTTGTAGGGATATTCTTCATCCACGATTTCCGAAATATGCAGAATCGGTTTGTGATGAATTTCGGTTATAAAAACGTTGATACAAGCCGTTTAAGCTATTGTAACCTCGAATGCCGGTGCTAGAATGTCAGAGGCTGTCAAGTTGCAGATTATTGGTACTCTCTGAGTGGGTCTTTCTTTCAAGGAAATTGCAAGAGGAACTTGCATTTGACGTTACTACTCTACCATAAGTCGTGTAACCAGAAAATATGCACGAACCAATGCCATGAACACCCTCAGGCAGACAACGTATCACGTCAGTGAGAGAGTTACCCTTTCGCTTCCAGTAAAACCCTAAAACGCCAATGGCTTCCACATCGTCTGTTCAGTGACAAAACTGTCGGAAATCGACTCAAGGCCACTGGATTGATGATCAGAAGAGTAATCAAGTGACCGAAACTCAATAATAAACACAAGCAGTTGCGTCTGGCATGGTGTAAAGAAAAACCTGGGTGTAATTTGTAATAGTATGGAAGAAGGTTCACTGGTCAGACGAAAGCAGGTTCCTTCTGCACTCTGTTGATGACAGGATCACGGTTTGGAGGCGTCCAGGAACATCATGCCAACAGTACTATGGCGGGGAATCTGTGGTATGGAGGTTTTTTTGTTTGACTGCAAAATTGATCTTGTGACCATAGAGTTAACTTGACAGTAGTTTGCTACATCTGGGAAGTCCTTGAACCTATTGCCATGCCCTATTTCGACTTCCACGCACTTGAAACAAGACCTATATTCATGGACGATAATGCTAGACCGCACTGTTCACGAGCTGTGAGGCAGGTAATCCAGAACTATGCCCTTACACACATTGAGTTCGGATCTTAATCCGCTTGAACATGTTTGGGACAATTAGGGCCGACTGGTACAAATTAAAGCAAGAATCCTCTTCCTCAGAACTTGCACGAAATGGAAGCTGCATTATACGAGGACTGGGAACGATTGCCACAAGAGCGATTTTGACGTCTAGAGATGGGTATGAGGCGAAGACTTTAAGCTGTCATTGAAGTGCATGGATGAAGTTTGCCATACTGACAGTTTTTGTACCTCAAGTCCCTGAATGATCCTTAAAACCATTCTTAGTTAATGTTTCGTAATTAAATTTTAATTTACGACCATACTTAAATTGTTGCACCCATTTGAACCACTTAATTCAGAGCAAAAGTTTGACCTTGGGGTCAGAGAGTGGCCATTTACAGTCTCATTCATAGTCAATGGAATGCTTTTTAATCTCGCCATCATTAAATTTAATGTAATTATACTGTTATCATCCGCAATCACCGAAACTATCTTGTTTTATAAAAATATGTCAAAATGATTACTTTTTGAAATAGATAAAAAACAAAATTGAAAAAAACAATATGTCATTTCTTACAAACTGGCTTAATCTTGATCTGACTTTTTTTTTTAGATATTTGAAAAATGCCTGTGAGCCCAAACGCTGAGGAGAAAACAATTATATCACACAGGGTAGTCCTCTTATTATTCAACATGTCTTGCATGGAAATATTAGTTTGAGAAACATGAAAATCAGTTTCAATCATTTAAAGACAACATCAATAGTGTTGATATCAACTTGTAATTATAGCGTCCCTTCCTTTCCGGAAATTGAAACTGTCAAAATGGCATCAATCAGAAAGTGATCAAATACAAAATCATAATATGTTAAACTCAATTACATTGAAAGAGGAACAGGCGTGACTTTGCATGAAAGGATTTGAATTTTTTTTAATGTTTGATTTAAATTTTCTTGGTGTGATCTTAAACAAAAGTTGAAAAAAAAACATTAACGCAAATTTGATGCGTACCTTTTGCATCGTGGATGCATATGCCAAACTTATCACAAGAAGGTACACGTGTATTGTAATTGAATTTGAGAAAGTTGATACTTGTTAAGCTAGGAGAATTCTATATTTGCTTTTTTGAATGATAAGAACTGAGGAGGAAATTGAGGTTTTGCTTAGAGCAAATGAAAATATTGTTCACATTTACATAAGTATATGTATAAGTATATATCGAAAAAAACATTTGCCCAAAACCCAAAATATTTAGTTATCATGTTTCTTCTTCCTTTTCTGAACGTCCAAAATGTACCACATGAATTTTTAATCGCTAAAATAGAAATATTTATTAAAACACTAGCCGATTTTTTATAAATAAAATACTCAGCAATCGCATCCAACATATACATACAGAGGAGAATGGCTAAACACCCATTAGGCAGAATAAAAACAGTTCACGACCATTAAAGGAAATGCAGACGTAAACCAGATGGAGGAAAAAATCTACTATAGCAGAGTGGAATATGGTTTTAGATACTACCATTTGTTCATTCCTTCCAATGTTATTTTCGTTTTCTTAAATGTGTAGATAAAGAGGTGATTACTTCAACACTGTGGACTGGACCCAAAATGTTCACGTTCATTATCTGTGACGCTGTTTTACAGATGTGGGTCAGTGACACAAACAAGGTGATAACATCAGATTACTTGCATCAAAACTATTAATTTTGTTTTGGATTACAGCCTTCGGGATAAGAAAGAATTAAGACAAACACATTATAGAGTACTGCCTCATTGTATGTGATCTTTAGATTTAGAATAGCGAGACCATATTTGTTTATTTTTACAAACAACTTACTAAAGGCAACAAATGAATCGTTGCTGACAAGTTTTTTCAAATGCCTATCGAGTTAATAAGGACTGAGTCATAAAAAATGTGACATGACATGACAGACATGTATCTAATATATCATTACTTTTATAACCGTAGAGCATGTGATTTGTTTGTTTTGCAGGAAAACTGAAAACATTATTTGAAAGTTAGATATAATATAGAAATGTGTTTCGGGTGGCTCCTTGGTTATGTTGTAACATGCAAATACTTTTGTATTTAATGACGACTGGTCTTCGTTTTAAATTTTAGATTTATTTTAGGTAAAACAATCCCATATTTCGTTTAAAAGGACGTCAGCCAGACAACTTCTTAAATGTAAGGAAGAGAGCAAATTTATTTACTAATTTTTTTCGAAATATTGATTGATTTCAACAGTATGTTGCTCCTTACATATGTTTATTTTAAATGTCCTCGATAAGTAATCAAATGAAGTGGTCAAAATATTAATGAGCCATCAACAAAAAAATGAAATCTTTTCTGTTCGTGAGGAAAAACAATTGATTTTAATCGTTCATCTTGATTTGAATAGACTTGTATTCCCATGTGTCCTTTATTGAAAGACTTTAAATGTAAGAACTATATTTTCATATTCCATAAAAGTTCCTTAAAGGTTTTTAAGTGTTTATTTATCTTTTTGTGAATGTTGTCCTCTTGAATTACACGGGCTCCATTAGAGGTGAGCATTATTCTATTTTACCAACTTAATTGTACATCGTATGTTTTTTACAAATAAACACAGATTTATATTAGCATTGTATTCATTTCAGTGGATACGTTAAATATTTCGTATCGAAAAAGGTTAAAAAAATGTATACATGACATAACATTTTAATAATCCATTTGTTTGTTTCGAGTCTGCAAATAGATTCGTCTAGCTTGATGTTGTCAGCTTAAAAGAAAAACAGAGAAAATCTTCTTAAAAATTGTTATTCATGTTGGTTGCATACAAATATTTTTGTTATAAAACCTGTTTCCCAAATGAGCATTGTAGCTGTTTGAAAATCAGAATCGACAGAAGAATTACAAATAATGTGTCTGTCTTTTTTTCCTTCATATAAAGGTTGTAATCCAAAACAAAATTAATAGTTTGGATGCAAGCAATCTGATTACATCTTTTCACCTTGATTATGTCCCTAACGCATATCTGTAAAACAGCAGATAATTGAAATTAACATTTGTGGTCTACAATGTTGAAGTACTCGCCTCTTTATCTACATATTTTCAAAAACAAAAATAACTTTTTAAGCAATTTTCTTTAAATGAAAATTGTCATCAAAAGATATCTAGATTCATTTCAAACTGATTTTTAGCATGGCAGTACTGTACATGACACAAGTGATTAGACAATTTCACATGAAGTCTTCCATTACATAGAAAAATCTTTCAGCACAACTTTATTAACTCTTTGACAAACCAAAACATTCCTGACGATGATAAATGTTGAAAGCATCTAAACACACGTTACGCCATTCAACACTGTCACATTGATACTTCTGTCAGAAGATATTTAACATAAGTAAATCTCGTAGGAAACGAGCATTCTGTTCACAAAGGCCTTTCAATGCAAAAAGTGAGTTATTTTCCAAGGAAAACCAACACCTTCTGAGATTTTATCAGTAATACACTTTATGCAACTATTGTATTGTCTTGTTAAACTACAAACACAAACTACGATATCTTACGTGAATTTTAGAGACAGTTCACAAGTAATTTGTATATTAGTATATAGTAAATTAGTATATGTACATGATCGGCATAAATTATTTACTTCTCTTGTTTTGTTTAAATGTCAAATTAATGACTCTTTGAAAGAGACAAATGCTAAAATGTAAAACCAATATGTGTTCTCCAACATTAAAAGGTTGTTTGTAAAGTAAAAACTAGATATTCGAAAAGTGCCTGTGAGAAAACAATTATGTCACACAGGGTTGTCCTGTTATTATTTCAGGCAATGATGCATGTCTTGCATGGGAATATTGGTTTGAGAAACATGAAAATCATATTCAATCATTTTACTCAACGATAAATGGCCATGCCAAAAGTGTTGATATTAACCTGTAATTACATCGTCCCTTCTTGTCCTGAATTTTAAACTTTAAAAATTGCATTGATCAGAAAATGATCAAATACAAATTTATTATACGTTAAAATATTGAAACAAAAATGGCCAGGCCTGACTGTGCATGTAAAGATTTGATGAAGGAATCTTTGATGTTTTATTTAAGCTTTCTGGGTGTGATCTTTTACAAAAGTCGAGAAGGGCATTGTTGATAATTTGATGCGTACATTTTGCATCATGAATATCCATTGAGATATCAAATCATGGACACATGTATTGCATTTTAATTTGAGAAAACGCCTATTTGATATGCAAGGAGATCGTTGTAAAAGCTTAATTGAATGCTAAATCGCATTTGATTTTTTAAAAAGTATTCATCAATATCGCTAAACTGGAAGGAAATTAAGATTTTTGATGAAAATATTATTCACATTTACATAACTACAGGACTCAAAATTGGAATAATGGTATATTGATATGCTCCAAACAACAACTGCCCAAAACCCTTAAAATAATTTGTTCATGGTATTAAGGTTTCATATTACATGTAATTCTTCATTTTTCTGAGCAACTTACAAAATTTTTAATTTCTACAAAAGCAAAATTTTATTTAAAAATCAATCTTTTTTAAAATGTCACATACTTACCAATCGTGTCGACATGAATCATGACTGTTAATAGGAGATAATGCTTGAAACCCCTGAGGCAAAATAGAAACACTTTATTTGACACCAAAGGAAACAGACGTAAAGCAGATGGAACTGAAAAAAATACTGTATCAAATGGAATATTTCCCAATTACCATTCTTCATTCCTTTCAATGTTACTTTCGTTTTTGAAAAAGTGTGGATAAAAATGTGAATAATTCAACACTGTAGAAACAATCTTTCCGCCACAACATGGAAACGAGGAGATTGCAATCAGTGCCGTCCGTACGTACATATGACATATGTATGACTGGTTTCTTGTTAACGTGATATCTCATAAGTCTTTACACTTGCAGTCTTAAACGTTGGTCAAAGCTTACATTGTGAGTCAACGCAGACACCATTAGATATTAGTCAACTTGACCCTATCTTAAATGTCACCACAGCACTTTAACCACTTTATAAATTCTAGTTGATGCGATATTTCATAGATACTACATGGACCGTTGCACATGTAGTCTTCAAATATGATGACAGCCTAGATAGGAGATTACCAGTCTCAAGTTAAAAAAGGTGACCTGAGTTTTACTTTAAAAGTAACCATGGATCTTTGCCTCGTTTTCAAATTATTGTTATTGCGATATTTCATGAAATGTTACACTAACCACCTTTAAATTTCTACACTCGATCAATTTGAATGTAAGAAAAAGCCTCCATAGGTTGATTCAGCACTAACTTTAATGGTTACCTCTACCTCATGTTCAGGTCATCTCAGCATTTTGACAACTTGCTCATGAACAGCTGCACGAAATGTCTTCAACTTTTTTTGACAGTCTACCCTAGGAGGTAACACAGTTTCCACTCAATCGTGGTGACCATGACCTATATTTGCTTTTCAAATGCTTGTAAACGAAGTATCACGCAATGTCTCCAAATTTAATGACAACCACCATTGATTCTGCAGAAGCCAATCAATTATGGTGACCTTGACGTCAACATTAAATTTCATGAACTGTTGTATCTGATGTCATCAAATAATGTAACACACTAGGGGTTGGGGTAGGGGTAGGGGTAGACAATGACAACAATTTCTGAAGTTTTGTTTTTGCTACATTTCAGGCTTCTTGTATTTTATCAAATTTGTGACAGCAGACATTTGCTCAGAACTCTTTTGCTAACCGTGCTCCTACCAAATTTTGAAAACTAGTAATTTATCTCATTCGATTCAATAAACAGGCAATGGACATTTCCATATTAGTGGCAAACACTTGTTTTCATAATCTACGTATTTGTTTCATAGAAATCGGTTAGTGATATAATGAAGGCTCCAAAATGTATTCTGATTGCTTGCATCAAACTATCAATTATTTTTTTTATTGCAACCTTCATAAGAAAAGTAAAGACAAATGGACTATTTGTAACTCATCTGTCGATTCTGACATTGAAACAGCTTCAAAACTATTTGGAAAAACAGGTTTTATAGAAAACAAATATTCATTTTGCAATGATCACTGATGATTTGTCAAAGTTAAACCCAAATATCACATCCATGAAGATGAAGGTTTTTTCATAAGAAAAGAAAAATAATCATAAAACTTGTTAAAAGTCTTTCTTCTCTTTTTATATTGTTCAGGATTTTCATTTCAGAATCAATTTGTGCAGATAATTTGATTAGGAAATTTCACATTTTGTTTTAATATATATCAATCTAAAAATACATCTTTCTGAATAAAAAAATGCCTTGTGGAGTCCCAGTGACAAAAAGTGAGAGTAGTTTCATCTTTATATTCGATATTTATATAAAATAATACGCCTTTCGTTTTGTAATGATAAACAGTGAAATATCCCTTAAGTTCTTTGTCCAAATCTAAGTGTCAATAGTGTTTGCCAAAAGTAAATTCTTTTGTACAAAACATGAATAGATATTCCTTGATTGAATATTTTACTTTGAAATCTTCTCATGAAACGAACTGCCTGATTGTATGTTATCTTGAATAGCCAGCTTATGCTTGTATTTAACAAACCACTTGCAAAATGCAATTTATGAAAAGTTTTAGATGTAAATAAGGACGTTCATAAAAAGGAAGTAGTTCTGGACAATGAATATGCAGAAACGTTTGGATGTGAAATATTTGTGCAACTCGATAGCAGATTTTAATGATTTATCAAATAATTATAATTTTTAGTCCAATAATAAAGCAGTATACAAACATGTCCTTTTCACGAAATATCACATTATTATACAGTAAAAGACATAATCACACAGCAATCCTGTGATGTGTATATTTTGCAATCCCAAAGGAACTAAGCTCGCCCAAAAAACGGAAATGATTCAATTTTAATGTAATGAATAATGACATCCGAATCCCACCATTTGGCTGTTGGCGTCGTAACAGCTGGATTTTCTGTTACCTTTAGGATAGCGAGTCTATATTTGAGTTTAACCAGAATGCAACTAATAAAATGTTTTCAAAAGATTGTAAAGATTCGTTTCGAGATAATAATGACATAATGTAATCCTTGACAATGAAAATGCAGGAACGTTTAAATTTTGTATATTAGTGCACCTTGGTAAGAGAGGCTTTTTTCATAAGCTTCCTACAAAAAAGACAGTGTCACATATTCAAAGTCAAAAGTACAAAGAAATCTTGTATCATAGTTATTTTATTTATATTTACTCCAATATGAATTTAATTCGTGGAATGGAAATAATTTAAGTTAGTCAAATGACATCCAACCATCTGATTGCTTGCGTCATCACAGCCCTGTAGCTAGTTAGCTCAATGCCAACTAACTAGTTTCCTTGTTATGCAAGACTATGGATTAGATTATCTCATTAGAGTACATAAAAACAATTTTAATTGAAATAAACTGCCATACATTGAATAAAACAATTTTCTATAGAAGTTGGTTTTTTTTAGAAGAAAGGTAACTTCTTGCTTAGCTACCTTCATGAACAAATTGAATCAAACAGTGTTGTTATCTAATTGTGTATTTTGTGTCAGAAAAGAATGAATGGAACAACTTCAGGATATTTTGATACCAATATCTTCTAATACTTTACAAAGTAATAAAGACTTGAGTTTCTGTTGTACTATTTTCAAATCTACAATTTATGATACATTACAGTAGATCAAAATTTGATATGAATTTCAGACACAGTAAAAGATAACAGTGCAAAACGGAGGATTTAGGGCTAAAAGTCTGTCAACTGATGCAAAATAATACGTTTTAAATTTAAAAGCTTTTAGTTCTGGCTCAATGACATTGTCCCGTAGGAGTTAATATCACTGTTAACCAGGATAAATAAAAGTATTTGTGTTTACTTTAAATTTCATATCCTTGGTTCTTAAAAGGTAATTATATATATAAGTTATTACCAATAATGTTGACAAATATATTGTCAACAATGACACATATAAACATGAATAACATAGACACAACATTTTCGATTCCTAATTCTATCGTACAGTTTGCGTATTTTCAAACTGTCAAACTTTTTTTTCGCCCCTTTCAAACAAAGCTAAAATGCATGTGTTTCCTTCAACTGACAGCAAAAGAAATTCTACCTAAAATAAAAAAACTATTGTTGATTGTCAACATACAATAGCACCTTAATCGTTCGACCACCATGAATCTGCTTAGATGGTTACCAACTGCATACGATGTTGAAGACGTCATGGCTTTCACAAATGTAACGTTGGTGGTCCGTTTGAGCTCTGACCTGTCTGACAATATCACAGGAGTAGTCAGGTGAAAGTCCTACCACATGATAGGATTCAGGTTGTCTTTGTACATTTTGACATTATGTCTGACGTGTATGATGATATAGCTGGACCATTCAGGGGATAGTATTATGGTGACAGCCATGTGTTCTCCCAACATGGGCGTGGAAGTCTCCTATTTCAATCATTCCGACAGCTCAGCTCAATCATTGAGGCAGGTTTTTGACAGAAATGATTTAAATCAAACTGTTTGCATTTATTTAATAAGTGCAAAGTATATGATTATTTCGCGTTTTACAGGATAAATGCAATTGCATTGCATTTGACTGCAGATTTATTTTTTGTTATAGATAATTAAAAGTACTAGCCATGTTTTGCCCGTCGGTTTATGTCCACAAATAACTGTTTTTAGACGTAATGATATGTGGTTACTTGGTTACGTTGTTACATACAAATGCAAAATCATTTTTCAATTAATGATGGCTGGTATTCATTTTAAATGTCACAATATTTCTATGACTTAGTTTCAACAATCCCGTTCTATACTACCTCACTTTGTATTAAATACAAGCAAATAAGAGAGATGGCAGAGAGACAACTCTTTTTTTTTAAAAGGGAGGAATTACTCATTCCTGATTTCAAAATATTATCTATTTTCAACAATATGATGTTCATAACAGACTTATTTAAAGCTGTTCATGAAGAAAGTCAATCCATTTGAATCGTTGAGCTTGATTTACAATGACTTGTATTCCCATGTGTCCATTATCGGAGGATATGACATACTACTTCTTATTTTTCAGTAAATTGTTCAAGTCATGAATATTTAACTGAGTTCATCTTTTGGTGCATGTTATCCTCTGGAATCATATTGGCGCTATTAGAGCTGAGGATATTTCCAATTTACCTAAATTGTAGATATTGTGATTGATACAAAAAAGGGATAGCGTTGATTTTCAGTGATAAGAAACGGCTATGGATGAAAATCAATTGAATGGTTAGATTATTAGAACATAATTTATTACTTAACACAACCTAACATTAAAAAATCCCAATGTTTATGTTGAATGTTAATGTCAAGGTTCTTCTTGCTTTTTTTGTCAGCTTAAACATAAACCAGAGAAAATCTTAAGAAACATGAAAATGCAATTTTGGAAAGGAAATGAATGATCTTAAATTCCTAAAAACTGCACACAAAAAAAACACATCACGGTTTAGTTTTACAATTTACATAATTTGAAATATCTGAAAACTTGAATACAGAATCCCAATTTGATATTTAGAGACTTAGTTTTTGTCCTTTGAAAGGTATCATTATGTGAAACAAGAAACTAACTATCCATTCAATTAAATCGTGGTAGAAAAATGAAAAGATAAAATATTTAGTTAAAATAAAGGATTTTCTGAAATTTTAGGTAATGCAATGAATAATACAATATACATATAAACTCTCAGGTAAGACTAACCTGCAAATCAATTGTATAAAATTAATTTGATTTAGTTAATCTTAGTATCAATTAAGTGCTCCTCTGTATTCAAGCTTGTAGTCAGTTAAGTTATCTCGAGCTCTGAATGTTTCAACTGTCGAAATCTATGATAATTTTCAGGATATTAATGAAATTAACGCCCAAAATTATTCTACAACATTATCAGAAATGCCTATGACATATTCCCCTCAGAAAATTTCAGAATCGTTTCAGAGAAAGTCCAATACAACTAAAGAAATGAATAATTCCTCTGTAAGTTGAGTGTACATATCATTTGCATGATGTTTATAATTACTTGTCTTCCTTCAAATGTTCTTGGAAAGAAGGATCTTGAATAAAGTTTATACTGAAAGAATAAAAAAATTACATTTAATTTGAACTTTTCATTACAATTGAACATTGTATTCGTTCTGTTAATTTTTTTTCATAAAAAAACGCAATTTTATTGCTATATCTTATAATCTTCTAAAACTTTTAATTTGCTATTTTTTTGTGTAAAGTTTTCTCAAACATTTCCATATCAGCTAAAAGGGTTATTACACACAACCCCATTTTCAGCTGGATGTTAAAGCGCTTGACAAGTGATCAGATGATATTACATGAACATCACTCTTTCAAGAGAAAATGTGCAAAGCATCCTTACCTCATAAATCTTCTCAGAAAAATCAATTACTCTCGGTGATAAGTGGTCAAAACTGCAATAAGAAGACACATTGCATCATGCTTCAACAGGCCTGCATGATTGATCAAATGACATGATAAAAGCCTTGATAACAGCATGCCAATAAGAATGTAAAGGAGATAAAGGGTATGTCATTGAGGTTAGAGAAGGCTTCAAATGAATCTCGGTAATCAATAATTTCTTCAAACACTGCATTAGAAATAATCATTTTATCCTCCAAGCTTTGTGGACTTAACACTTTGCATGATAGAGTTGGGTTAAAATCCTCTCGGCTTGAGAGTTAAAAAAAGAAATAATATGGAATATGCCGAAAATGTATCCACTAGTTTTCTTCAGAATGTATCTATACTTATACTTACAAGAGCATTCTAGCTCGCATATAAGTTTTATTTACACGGCGCAATAAAGAAATTGTTTTCGCCTTAGCGATCATTGTTAATTCGTAACCTTAATTTCATGGGCAGATTGACATACGTCATACGGTAATGGTCATCTTTGAAAAGAACTCGTTGCAAATGTTAATGCAACCTTGCCTCTTGTGGACTCTCGTGGACTGATCAGATATGTGATAAATCAAAGTTTAAGTGGGAAACAACCCTGATCGTTTGTGAGAAACAAAGTTAAATCTGTTTATGAAAAGAACTATGAAGTTAAAAGGAGTGTTGAAGAACATATATAAGAAGATAACTGTGTACGATTGTACATTATTTAGCCCTGCAATTTGTATTATCCATCTTTTAAAGAACATTATATCAAAGGCATGAACATTATCAACATACAGTATTACGAGCGTAATGTTGACCGTAATGTAAATCTTTGGGTTATTTTCATATCAAGAAGGTAGCGCTATCTAAAACCTGCTGTCTATCTCTCACTTTCCGCATTCCTCTCATCATTTCGATCCCTTTCTCCTTAAGTTGTCCACTCTCTTTTGGATGCTTGTCATCTACGTGTTTTATAATTGAAATAATGTTTTAAACACACACCTTAAACGCCAACTCACTCACTACATCTCAAGAAATTTTCTCAATGCAATGCCTGTCGATATTCTAAAACGGACACTTGCACCAGGGCATGTACATAAATATGATAAGAGGTACGTCTGAACGTTATCATTTCTTCTGAATATTTATGATTGCTTCTCTCTTATTTGACAATTGTTCTTGTTACTGTATATTACCACTGAGACTCACCAGATAAATAGCCAAATATATTCATTCAGATATGACCATAAGGAAACACCTGCCAATGATCATTATGGTGCAAAATGTAAGTGCGTGTAGGACCAATCTTTTAAAACGGAAGAACATTATTTCAATTCAGCAGTTTGAAAATGAAACATGTAGACGTTTCATCACAAAGGTACCGAATCAGCTTATTTTGCTTTCCATTGTTGTAACAAAATTCAAGCCATTAATAACAATACAATCTTCCCTCAAAGAAACGAAAAAACAGCATTGTCTTGAAAAGAAAAATTACAGACTATGATAGGGATCAGGATACAGAAATGTAAAGGTTTGTTACATTTGATAGCTGAATATTGATTGTTGAGGCACATTTAAAATGTCATTTCGTTTATAATAGTATTACGGTTACATTTTCTTATCCGTTATTGTACATGGTATGGGTGAAATAAAACAACCTGAAACAAAAGGTAATTGTTGGCTACAAAAGAAAACTAGATCGTCAACTGCTATTTATTCTTAGACTGAGCAGACACAGATTTTTGAATTAGTTTGGCGTTACGACAACAAATTATGCAGATTACAAAACCTGATTACTCTGTAAAAGGAAACAGAAATCAGACAAAGAAGGTGATAACCATCTTTACATTTGTAGGCAACCATTTTGACAACATTTGTAAATGTTTATCAAATCTCAAATATATCTTATTTAGAGTTACAAATTTTTATAGCATCAGAGACGTATTGAGATGTTAACCTCACACAAGCAAATTTTCTATAACTACATTTACGTTTATCCCATAAATGTAAAGCATATATTATTTTTAAAACAGCAATTAATTGAACATTTTGACATTTCATATAAACACCATATGATTTTTGAATGAGATATAGTGTCATGACGGATAAAATGGTTATATAGTAATAAAACAATCACCAACCAATTTCTTAAAAGAATATCGTTCACTTTAATGAATATAAACAAATTATAATACCTTTTAATATAACATTTAAGTCTGTTGCAAAAAGGGTAGTATGTTGAATTATTACTAAAAGACAAGTAAATATCTACCGAAGGTGTGTATTAACGTTATTAATTAGAAAAATGGGTTTTCATTGTAAACTTGTCTTCGAAAACCATCAGCATGTTTACTAGACTCTATCACGATAGCAATAGATAATTGTATTTGTAAAATGTCAAAGCGAAATTGTTACTCAATTCAAAAGAACTTACGCATTTAAAACCTCATGCTTACACTGATGGTTTATTAACTGAATTTGTGGATATTAAATAGCAATAATTTATAAATAGTTAACAAACAAGCTATCCATCTGATTGATCAACTGATATTACTAGACATCTTTAATTCTCATTCCTGTGTCCTTCATCTAAACAATGATGTTACCAAGGCTACCTTTAATGGTTATCTGACGATCAAATCGTTGTCTTTCATGTTGTTAGTTCAAAACTTATTTCTTTTTCAGAAAGGATAATTCTAAATTATAAGCTTAAGAATATTTTTGGCATCAAAAGAGATAATCTTACTGGATCATGTACCAGAGATAGGATGTTGTATGCATTTATTTTCCCTTGAACTTGAGCCTCATCTCCTCTTAAGGATGTTCGCTCCTCAAATTTAAAGTATTAAACTTTTTTTCTAACTTGTATTTTTCAAAAGTTAAGTGTATTTGCTTGAAATATGAACCCCAAAAAATAGGGGTTAGTGTGGGTTTTTTCGAAATATTCTAAGACAAAGATCCCTTTGTGAGTCACAGTTTTAACATGGGAGTCTATGGAGAAATCTTGACCTTTTTTGAGAAATCTTAAATTTTAATTATTTCCTGTATTAAACTTTTTTTAATATGAAAATATGTTAGAGTTAACATAATTTTCTTCCAGAAAAAGGTAAAAAATATATATGGTAGTGTGGGTTTTTAGCCACTACGGCGCAACATGTATTGAAACATTTCAATTAAATAAACAACATTCAAGCTATTTTTGTACTAAAAACATGCTTTCCTCCACTCATTATCTAAAAATCTACCTGAATGCATACATACAAATCATATTCATTCAACAACATCTACTTGCTAAGATAAACAGTAAATAAAACTGGCTCAAATGATAGTTACAATTGAAAATTGATGAGTCAGCAAAATTATGAATTAATTCAAAATACATCAGACACGTTTTTTCCCTTTAAACATACCATATGTCTTTGATTTATAATAAATCAACATGAAGAAAATACAAAACAGTAGAAATAACACAAAAATACAATTTATTTCTTTTCTCACACCACATTTCAAAAGGTACAGAAAATCAAAAAATCATAAAGGGAAGCAACTGGTCAACTTGAAGCGCACATAAAATACCTAGAGAAATGTGTCTTGTCAGGTACACAAAATATTAATTTAACTCAACCAGAAACTATAAATCCTTGTTTATTGTATGTTGTCCAAAAAGGAATGTATCAAGTCATTATTCTCCAACTGAGATTCACAGACACACTGGGAAATCATAGGTTTGTATGATCTGTATGTCACAGCATCCATTAGAACGGTTTATCCTCTACTCTGCATCGGATGAAAGTACACATCTACCTGAAAAGATGAATAAGTTTGTTAACTACACTCATTAGAATTGATTCCTTTTCATTTCATAATGGCAAACAGCCAATATTGTCATATCTTTTTAAAAATCCATTACAGTTTATACAATGATAAACATAATTGATAATTTGGCCTTTGGAATAAGAGCAACAAGCTTGTAGGAAAGATGTGACTTTCAATGTCATCTTGTTTTAAAGAACATTGTACACCTCACATAACATAATCACTAGCCTCAAAAAACTTCCCAACGATATTTTATGAATTTAAGGGGAATTAATTTTTTGAAAATTTGATTATGTCTAGTCTCAAAGACCTTTTTGACCTTTCTTCTCTCATTAGGTTAATATTACATGATCATTCATGAACACAGAAATATACAAAGGTTTTATTATTACAAAAATACCTATGATGAAAGTAATTAATTCTTGACAATGGTCAATTAGGATTTTTCCTTCTTGATTTGTCATAATTAGTATGATTCTTCAAACATATATAATTGTGACCTAAAAACAATATAACTTATTGTTATGTAATGAATTAATTATTCAAATGAGTAGGCTGTCTAATGCTGCTAGGGCGTAGGCAATATTTCAGTCATTGGCCGCCAAATAATTATAAAAACTTTTTTTAATATTCATCATTTCTGCTTATACATTCTACTTTTTGCAGCAACAACATATATAAGTTTTCAGTTCAATAATATATTCTCATCAATGATGATTTTTTCAATGATCAGAATAAATCAAATACAATCAGTGAATCAAAAGTGTTTATTTGCTTTATATATTTGATAATTATCAATGTATTACCTCAATTTCTGCAGCTTTAGCTGACAGCATCTTTTTCAGTGGTGATCTCAGGTTCTAAATGACAAGAATAATGAATATTAAGTCTACAATAATGTCTACAGTGCATTCAATGAGAAAAATGTGACAGATAAATGTCATGACCCATTGCTAAAATTCACAAAAAATATATAAGTATTATTTGATTTGTTTCAGCAAGAGAGTAGGTTATTTAATTACAATAAGATACAGAAATAGATAATTAATCACTATGAAATGAAATTAGATAAGTTAAATCATAAATTGAAATGATGTTGACAGAAAAGTAAGAAGATTTAAAGTTCATAATACATTTTACATACCGGTGCCAGTGATTTGTTGTTTTTTGTTGGCCTCGCCCTGTCGCTCGCATCGGAATCAGCTGACAAGCATGACCTAATTTCAACAGGGTACTATCAGCCGACAAGCATGACATGTGTTTACTGTTACTCTTAGTTTTCAGTGGCAGCGGTTTTAGTCGAATTTTTTCCTGTCACTGTCGGGCAGTATATAATAGGGAAAGCTTGATTATTTCCCTCATCACCTTCAACAAATAAATCGAGAAAATCCATGTAAAGTGTCGAGATTTGGTGGTGTTTTGTCTAGCCATGTTTGCCTCGGAGAAATGGTACATTGGTCATTGCTTCGCGCGGGGTTTGTAAATTCATTACACACTTTAGGCAGCTTCATAACCTCAATTTGGTGACTTGATATCTTGTGTTTCAACACTTGTATACACCGGGAACTAAACTTGAGGGCGAATGTAAACACATGCGACTGTAACATGAGACTGGGCCGCCTCTGTTTATTTCCACTGTTCACTGACTATGCGCAATCGGCCGAAATAACCACTTTCCGTAACTTCATTTCGGTTGTCGTAAAAATACTATGTTTGTTAATTTTGATGAATATTTAATCAGACATCATCAAAATTGAGAAATTACCGCTTCATTTTGGTTTATAATATAAGAACATTATGATTTCAGGCTTTTTAGGTTTTGCAACTTTGACTTGTAAGTTGACAATTTGGTCATGCGCAGTAGGTGAGGAGCGAACATCCTTAATTTATTTTCCTAAGACGTATTTCAAGAGTATGTGCGTAGAGAGAGATTTGGCACTGAAACACACATGCAGTACCTATTATGGACATTTACAAAACTCTTCAATTAGATTACTTCATATGACTATCAATGAAACATAAGTTTCTTGTTTTATCAAACCTACTTGCCAAGAAAGGAATACTTATTTCACTGACATAATGTACATTAACATACTTAAAAAAACGTAGTATCAATTTGAAATATAGTACTTTATTTTTGGTGCATCCTTTTAACCCTTTTCCAGATCAGTTGCCAAAATATTTCTAGATTTATCCTAAAAAAGAGTTACAAAACATAAACAATTGTTTCCACGTTTAAATATGAATATATATTAAGATTTCCCCCTCACAAATAAAATTCACATGAAAAAATCAAATTTTGACTCAAATAAAAAGAAATGATGTAATCTGTAAATTTTGAAATCCCCAAGAGATGATATTCCTTTTATATATAAAAATAATTGAATTAAGTATTAAAGATATGACGTTAATAAAATCATATAATCTGTTTGCTGGCGCCACTTCATCCGATGAACTAGGTTAGATAGCCTACTCATAACCAATTATCATCTTTGTTATACAATACACAATTATTCCGTTTGGGTTTGTTATGTAGATTTATGTTTAATATTTGTTAAGGGAAATGAAAAGTTCCTTTTCTTATGAAATGAACAAGTTAAGATCGTTATAATACATATTAAGACATTCATTTCACGCTTGTGTGATAAACAGGGTTGGGGTCATAGTAGTAATTAGGACAACCTTGAGATGCCTTATCCTTCACCAAAACTTTAAAATTAAAGTAATTCGTAATTCAAAATCTAAATTGATAGATTTCAAAAAAACTTTGATGCAGAGCACAAGTTTGTGTGTTAAGGTGTTGACTTTTGTCAACTGCCACATGTATTTAAGGTTGAAATGTGAAAGCTTTTAGTTCTGTTTTAACCTAATGGTCCCATGGGAAATAATGTCACCATCGATACTAATCTTGACCTGAAAGTGAATGTAATAACCTTGACCTTAAGCAATTGTGTCACTCATGTCATTGACAACTTCATGGTAAACAATGATCTTGCAACCAAGAAATACAGCACAGATATTTAATTACCTTGTAAAAGCATATGCCCATTTTACGGAAGTGTTTGTGCACTTTCCAATATTTCCTTCGGTTTATCACTACCTTTACGGAATTTAACATTTTTCCAAATAAAAGGGTCAGTTTTTTCCCTTTAGTCCTCTTTTCTCAAATGTGAAATGATTAACACTTTATGGAACAATGGGTTATCAGACAAATTCTTCTAATTTCTCGAGATGTGAAAGTTTCAATTCTCTTCTTCAAATAAATTTCATGTCGATTTTATTTTGACTTTTAAGAAATGTGTTCTTGTTAACAAGACGGTGATTACTTCAAAAATGGATTTACTATAAAAGCTGGTAATATTACAAATTATCTAAGTAAACTTTCTAAGTACAATATTACCCAAAACTGAGAACTCAACTTCATCTATCAAACCAAACAATTTCAATTCTCATTTCTGAATGGAATTATCATGAAAACATTACCACAATATTTGTTATTCAGAGACAATGATTTAAAGATAAGATCCTTCTAACCAACAATCGTTCTTGGCAACAATCTGGGTAAAGTATATAAACCTTGAATTTGACAATTCAACATCCTCTAAAACCTCATCCAAATACATCCATATTTTGCAATAGAATAATGATTTAATGTAAATTTATGGTATGAACATGGTTATCTTACTCTTAAAACAGACTTCATACTAGTTAGTGAACGCAATTTAGAGAATTGCACATTAGAAAAGCAGTATCTAGTAAGCAATATAAAATTCACATGTGTAAGAATGCATTCTTACTCCTTATTTGGTCTGATTAAAGAATAAACGTTTACGAGTACTTGGAAACCTTGTATATTATAACAGTAAAACAGTATCCATGAAAAATAATGAAAATTAATTCCCTGTTTCTCTACCAATTTTTTTCCTTATCGACCATTAAAATATATGCCATTAATAAAATACTCATAAATAAAACATGTCACAAAACGTCGAAATGCATGTGTACTAAATTGCTTTGTTTCCAAAATGTGAGGAATTCGGACCCAAGAACCTTTCCCTCGATGCTCCCAAAACTATGAGCAAATATGTACTTTATCGTTTGTAATTTGGAACATGAAGTTGTAAGGAATGCATAAAACGGGTAATATTTTCCAGAATATGCATCGAGCCCAAGCACGAAGATGACATCCCAGCTGGCATATTTGAGACACATGATCAATAGGTAAAGTGCTGATTTGATTTCATGCCCTTTGATCATGACATGCTCAGGGTTCATTTGATCTACACGGCAAATGATCATTTCCCTGGATAGACATTGTAATGAATAAGGAGCGTTCTGGTGAAGCTATGATAAGAAAGTTGAAACCAGATTCATTGGTGCCTAAAAACGACTTACACATCAATAAGCGGGACTTAACTGGCAACGGCAAATCTATACATTGTGATGAATGTTTCCATCTTACCTAAAATCGAAGATGTTTATTCAAATACTATAATTTTGAAAAAAGCTAGTTACTAGATTTGCTACTAAAGCTAGGATGATATGATGCATTTAAAATAAACTTATAAAATAACAATTAAAACTTAATAAAGTGCTTTGATGAACTTGGTGGTAATCGCATTGTAAATAAAAAATTAAAGTTGTTCATTGTGAAAATGGCATGAAGTCCAATTTCAAAAGCTGTCCAAAGTTCACACAAGGTTCATCGTTTTGTCTAACATCTTTTTATATTTCTAAAATCTAATACATACCTTATAAAACCTGATTGTCGACCTTTGATTTTGTAAATACTAAGGAACTCTTATTTAATGAAAGTGAGCACACCTTGTAAACTTTTATGTTTCGAAAATACTCATTTATCAATAATTTTAAAAAGTATTCTTGAACAACATTTACATTTGGTCATAATATTGACTGGAATAAAGATCTTGTACATGCATAGAAATTGTCCCGATATTTCAATCGCGTCAACAAATACTAATTATTATTAATTTCTTATCGGTTCCTCAAAATAGCCTTATCCCATATGCTTAAATCAGGATGAATTTCATTTCGTTTGCATTTTCTATTTTCAAAAAATGTTCGGCCAAGGATCTAAGAGTGTATTTCAAAAATAGACACAAAATAGTTATCCCTGAAATAATAATATTGGCAATTTACAATCCAAGTTTTCAGGAAGTATATCAGGCGATGAATCATCAGTAAAACCAACCAAGTCTAACCAACTTCCTTGGACTTGGAATTGTCATTCTATTCATAGAAGTAATGAGTCACTCGCCATTATTTTCCCCATTATATAAATGAACTGAATAGTTACTCAATTTTGGAATTTTGTATGTAATTTTGTATAATTATTTTTGGTGAACATTTAAGCGATTTCGGGGAAATAAATTCGTGGACTGATCGTCAGTTATAATCAAAGCTTTACTGTACAAAAAACATGGAACAACATTAAGTATGAGGAACGTAGATTGATAGTCATAACCATATATTATCTCTCTGTCTCTATCTCTGTGTCTGTCTGTCAGTTTGTCTTACTCTGTATATCTGGATGTATGCCTGTATATGTATGTCTCTCTTACTCCCCCCCCTCTCTCTCTCTCTCTCTCTCTCTCTCTCTCTCTCTTTGCCATTCTACCTTTTGTGACGCTCTTTTCCTCAGAACAGTCGAGAAAAATATGTATAAACCACACACATGGATCCATCTCAGCATTAGGAGAGCTTAATAAAAGCGAATGACGTCAGTTCCTTGGTGAGTTATTGAGCGAATATAAATTGCCTTTTTGACCACCGGTTTCAATCTTCAAAGGTAAATGTCTTCTTTTTACATCTTCCATTGTCATGTTATGAAGACCAAAGTAACTACAGCTTCATGAAACCTTCAAAAGCTCAGAAACGCGACTTTCTGTATTTCCTGTAATCAGTTAACAGTCACATACATGTCTGTAAGTCATAAACTTATGGTATGAATCTCGGGAAGGCGTTATCCCTACTTTCATAACCTAGAATTTAAAAAATTATGTTGACAAATCTCACAAGATGACATGAATGCACACATGTTAAGACGTACCCACTGTTATCATTTCCAACAAATATTCACCATTTCGACTCACTTATCTGTTATATTCTTATCCCTAAATGTATAATACCGTTGAGACTGAAAAGATCAAAAGGTCTAATACATTTCTTTAGATATGGCTATTAGAGAGGAACCTGACAATGACATCGTTTTATCATTCATGTTCCAATTTCCCCTGAGCTTCTAATGTCTTATAGAAAGCAGCAATATGTAGATGGCTATTTCTTTATAGAATGAATGTTTTTGCTGAAATATAATTATACTTTCTCATCAAATTTTCAAACACTTTGTAATTCTCTACAAATTTATTTGTTTATCTTTGTTAAAGATGAGCTTCCCTTAACTTTGAAGTTTAATTAAATTCCTTGTTGAAAAGCAAGGCTTGATTGATTGCCCCATTTACTAAAGAGCAAATACGATATTAAGTGAGATTTTATGCAAATCATTAATAACTAAACTCAAAGAAATTTCATCACAATTCAAACGAATTAAAGGATAAACATTTTATAAGTGGCATAAGATTTATTTCAAAACATAAATCAGCTCAAGTGAAATACCACGTTTGAAGAGAATTCATTTATCACAGTCTCCTTTAATTACGACTGAGACGTTGGAGATCACAGACAAGGCGTATGGCGTAGCATCAACCAGACATTGTGAAATCCCTATCCCAACAATTAAGATGTGGAGTGACCTCTCTGAATACGAATTGAAGGCAGGTTCAGTCCGAGAATTTGGCATTAATTGGAAAACACATGGCCATGATATCCTTGAAACAGAATTAAAAGAGCATAGGCATCAATATGTAGCGATTTTGTCTCATCGGAATACCATCACTCTAGAAGCTAAATTATGGCATTGTTTAGAAGGAAGCTGAAGCGGATTTCTGAAAATATCTCAGTTCATATGATAGTGTGTACAGCTGGGAAAGGGTTTTTAATTCAACAAATTAAAAAAATGCTTCACGAAAAACAGAGCTTTTTTCTGTCGATTATTATAATGACAAAATTGAAAGAAAAAATGATAAAATCAAGAATATATATTAAACATTTAAATGTTGTGATTTGGAAGTATCTATTTCACTGGTAATATGGCAGCATTGTATCGATGAATATGAATAAAGAATGAAGACGTGTTATTGCTTTAGGATAAATGTTGTGTAGTGGGTTTGTGGATTTATAACTAATAAGCATGCATGTCCAACTAAAGCAGAATCTGTACATGTATTGATATATAAATATAAAAAAGCTTCCAGGTATGGTGTAAAGATTATCCAACAAATTTAGGCGGTTTTCTGCTCAGGTTTAGAGGAAGCCAACGTTTCTACTTATGAGTAGTAAGAAGTTGCCACTGATAAGTCTAAGTAAACAACACAGTACTGTAAAAGTATGTTCTTTCTTACCATTAAAGATTTAAGAATGGTACTTTTTGAGAAAATGAAAGTAAAGTCAGAAAACTCTTGGAATAAAACTTACAGTAAACAATATTCAATCTTCATTAGAGTTTCAACTTCAATAGATATAAGTTGCTGTATATCATTTTATAATTGTCACTTGACATGCCCTTCTAGAAGCACTTTTATTGAGAAGGTGACCTGGTCGGCTAAGATAACTCAATGTAACGATAGTCAGCTTTGAGTATTTTGATATTTGTGCTTCTTTTTTATGAAGGTACATTTAGAAACATATTCTAATTCATTATCAAACGTCTAGATCCCGATCAATCAAGAGCTTTTATAAGTCAGTGGCAACCAACTGCGATCATGAATGCTGCCCAAAGTTTATCACACTTGTAGTTTAAATATAGTTAAGATATTGCCTCTCAAATAGCATGCCGAGAGAGTTTTTTAATACACAGCTTTCTCTTATATATTAACATGAAGGAAGTAAAGTTCAAAATATTGTGCAAATTATCTTTCTACATTTCCTTTCTAATGAATTGCAAGAATTCCACCTCGCCTACTTGACTGAAATGAAAACATATTTATCAGAGTGTTTCCACTGTATATAATCATTTACCTAATCTTTTATTTTAGATATATTAAAAACCCCTTATACCATTCTAAAATCATTTCCCGTTTTATTACAGCAATATTCACAATTCAGAATTAGTGACGATGGTACTGTTATTATTATAGACACGAGGAAAAGATATTGACAGGTAAACAATAATATAATTTGAACTGATTTTCAAAACAATTTACTGACGACATGTTGAAATAAGATGACAATCATGAAGGTACGGATTGACATCATAACATTTTTAACTTAAAAAATGCTGCGTGTGGTTGGACGTTGAGTAAAATCAATATAATTAATCAATATAATGCCACGTGACCCAATCTCAACCAATAGGATAGTCAGAAAAAATTCGTAAATCAAAATCTTTGTGCTTGACTTGTCGCTTAAATTCATAGCTACATTCACCTTAAAAATAAAAAAACATGGCGTCACGTATGTAACATGCACTTTTACTTTAAAGTTGACAAAAGTTATGGTTAGCATAACTGAATTGATCTGAACAACGGAAAATGTGTGATTACGTCAAGATCCTATGACTGTTTCATCATGATTTTGCCTGATACAAAGATGATCACTAACTGAAAGTAAGATTATATGTTTCCAAGTTACGGCACAACACACATAAATTATTTGTACCGCTGTCGAATTTTTTAAGCGTTATAATTTCCGAAAATCTTACTAATCATTAGTCATCAAAGCTTTTAAACCAATGTGTAAAGAGATTACATTTGCAATACAAATACGACGGACAGATATTTGGTTAACAGAAACAATTGTGACCCTTAACAGACATGAGGTCACACAATGGAAAATGGGCCATAGTTCAGAACATAATTTGGGTGATTGATCACCATAGGTAGGTGTAAATGAACAATAATTATCAAATCGACGATCCGGGGCTTGCCTTCATTGTCCCTGTGGGTACTTATTGAATATATTAACAAACCTATTTACAATTTCCTAGTAATCATTCTCATTATTTAGGAACAGCAAAAGTTACAAAAGCGCACATTCAATGAAATAAATAGGCAGTTAATTTAGCATTTCTGTGGTTTTTGTAAAGAGTACCTAACAGTCTTGAAAGGTTTTACATAAACATACCTTAGCCTCAATGTGTGTTATGTTCAAAGACTCTTCATTCTACCATGGAAATATTGTTACCTGAAGTATCATATCTGAAGTATGCCTTCACTTCAGATCCTACAGAGTCCTAACATTTCATCCAAAACTTCATTTTAAGGAAATGTACATGATATGAAGAAAATAATTTTAAATAAAAATGTGTTGGCATTCTTATACTCAATCTTACTTTTTGTTTGGAGAATATAATAAAAAGGGATCCGTTTTATAAATCAATGTATAGCAAAGACTTCGCATTTCAGCTTATGTTAACAAACTTCAGTTTTCTCAAAGTGTTTATTTTTAAAGTACTAACTTCATCTATTTTTGCCAAGTGGTAAGCTGAAGTTAACTATATTGTCGTTTCTAATTAATGTAATAACACGAAGTACGAACTTTGATCTTTGATGGATGAGTTTATACCTTTGTATGCTATACGGTATTCAGTTTGCAGATTGGTAAAAGAGTCATATAAGACAAACCCAATTTCAACTAGACATTACGACCCATGGCGGGTGATTAAAAGATATTACATGAACATTTTTCATTTCAGAGATATTGTGAAAGCTTCATTTTCACCATAACTATTCTTCCGAAAATCAATTGCTTGTGTGATAAAAGTGTTCAAAATGCTATAGGGAAACATTGCACCATGCTTCAGCAGGCCTGCATGATATATTTAATGACAGATAAAAAAAAATCATAAAAGCAACATGTCAATGTCAATAAAAAAGATCGGGTGAAATCAATTGCCTAAGAAAGTTAGAATAATAGATTTCAATATTTTGTTATCCTTTCTCACTCACTATTTTAATTTTTTTCTTGCGTTTTGTTTCATTATTGAACGAACGAATCTTCTGAATTTCTCATAAAAAATGATAATTCATGCTTCTTGGAGACCAAAATAGATGTATAGTCTCAGACTATGTATTCATTGTACGTTTGTAACTTTTACTGACATAAGAACGAGAATTGATAATAACATATATAATAATTTAATAATTCTATTTGTGTTAAAGTACATAAGACAGCACACACATATCTCTGAAAAAGACTCAACTGTTTTCAAAGTGAACCATGTGTCTCGGTAAAGAAAATGTGCAAAAAGGTCCAAGGAAACATTGTCTTACATCTTTGACTGATTTCAGTCATAAAATAAAACTCTACTGATAGCAGAGGTTCGAAGACGCAAGCGATCTTAACTGTTTCAGGAACCAACTGTGGCTTCGTCTGAAACAACATCATATTTTACACATCTAACTACGACTGCAACCCAATCAAGAAACATTTTTGCATGGTGTATCTTGAATGATTCAAGATAGTAAAAGCAACATTTGAAAGTAAATCTAATAAGATTGGGATTTGAGTACGAAGGTACATTCAACTATGTTGTCTGTTAGAAACGATATTGATTTGGTATCTTAACCTTAGATTCACAATCATTAAAAAAGATTTCTTCACGGGAAAATGCAAAGAAAGTTGAAACAAGACCATGCAAATTTAGAAAATTTTGAACAATCAACAATCACCAATGAAAACCAATTCCAAAAGTGCATATAACAAGATCTAGATAGGCTGGGTTAGATTTTGGAAAGTATCCTACCTTATATGAATGTAAAGGTTCAGGCATACATAATTCTTCAGTTGAATTTCGGAATTGGAATGAATTGATTGTTCAGTTGCCTCACTCTGTCTGTGCTTGTCAAATGTTAATAAAAGGTCGCTGTGAGGTTTGAGTCTGATAAAGCAGCCTTGATACCCTTGGACTTGTTGTCTGTGACTAACTAAAGCTTTAGATAAAAAACGCACAAAACAACGCTAGCCGTTTGAAGATGGAATGTGATAGGCATTATCATTAAAAAATGCTATATAGCTACACATATTCTGTTTGATCTTCGTCTTCACATATACATTGATGTCAGATTTAAAAGATTGTGAATAGCTTCACCAGGAGTACCAGTAATATCCAACTTTTTGCATAGACAATTGACCTTTTCGACTTCCACACAGTTTCAAATTTACAAATCACCCTTTAGGTAGAAATTGAATGTAACTTCACTATTAAATCCTTTATCACAAATTGAATATACCATAATATAATTTAATAAAAGTATTTGGCGTATCCAAGTGCAATGAAATTATTAATCTTTGTTTCCACAGAGAGGACGTCGAATCAATGAAGCACACGCTATGTAAGCCTTTCCATATATCATTTATGTCAATGAAAATTAAACCGACAACATATACATGCATGTTCATTTGAGCGTTCATTGACAAGTGGTGCATAATTAAATGCAACAGTGACCATCAAAAATATCTCAAATAAAATACAATACTCAATTCGTTTTAAGTTTCATTTTCCTAATCGAACACACGCTATATTTCATCTTGTTGAACTGTCAAGCTCACGTAACTGCATTTCCCCCTGCATTTTTGAGCGTATTTTAAACACGATGCAATAAAAATATGAATACCTGCAGATAAAAATCGCTCAACGTTCGCAAAAAATGGAATCTTCCAATATAAAAAGGTGAAACGTGAATGCTCAGTTGATGGCTTAGTTGATTCACTCTGAAACGAAAAAGGACAATCCATGACTGTGCATGAAAAGCAGTAATGAAGGGTTCTTTTGATGTTTTGTAAAGCTTTAGATATAGGTGACAACTGATTTCTGCCTGAGAAAAGCAGTAATGCATACTAAAGTGTCACATTTGCATAATTGATATAATCTAGCCTAATAGCCATAGTAGAGAGGAATTATGCAGTGAATATGCCACGTAAATTCATGAAACCTTAGTATTTCATGTTGTTGTCAGTCGAGAATATTGGGATAAATGGAATTTGTATTCGTTTATTTATGTATATTCATATAGCTTGGCAATACTAACTATCGGAGAGGGGGAGTACCAGCTGTTTCATCTGTAATTCCCAATCTTGACAAGTTGTACAGGACCAAATAGTCTGCTTTATGAAGGAATTATATTTGTCTTCTCCTAATATGTTTCTATTAAATCTACATGGTTGATTTCTTGCACATCTTTTTATACATAAAAATCAAGACTGCAGTTCTACATTCTTAAGAACACGTTAGAGGTTATGCATGATTACAAACACCCGTTCTCAATTTAAAATACAAAATGACACTCATGTCACCTTTACTTAGTGTGAATTCTTTTCAATTCGATATGAACTAGATTTGATAATTTTACTCCTGGTGTACAAAGTGTATGTATGTTGAGACACCGATATGTTTATTTACAACATATAGTCTCAGCCCTCTAAGCGGTAAGTACAAGTTCTGCTTGCGTAGGCTAAGTTACCTTTCAGAGAGCTTCGAAAAGTTGCATCTTGGAAGTGAAGACACACTATTGAAATTAACACAATTCAGTCGAATACCGCGGATGGTTATGAGCCTAACTTAACTGGGCTTATCTTTCTTTGGCTACTTGTCTGAGGCATGGGTGTAAAAGTATTATTTTATGAAATAACATCAATGATTCACCTGTCAGTGTGATTTGATAAGGACACACGTCTATGTAAATAAGGATAGTTGTAGCAGCTCAAGAATCATTCATGAAATTTTCGTCCTTTCAGATATCTTAAAATACTCATCATCTCTAAGGATTTGCACTCCTTAAATAGATCGCGGAGACTGCTCAGGCATATTTCAGAAGAGGTTTCCAGTAGGTAGAACAAAATATACAAAATCTATATGTTTCCAATAATCGTTTTCATAATAATATAAGGTCTTAATTTATTTTATGCAGAACACTGAAATATTATGTAATTGTAAGTTTTATTAATTGTTCTCCTGGTTAAGAACAGCTTTATGAAAAGAAACGTAGTTAGGTTAAGATTAGAAATCTTTCTCTACCCTATCACCATCTTCTTTCATGGAAAACTTTCAATATGAGCCATGGCCCCAATGTTTGTTTTATCACTACTACCATTTATTTGAGAAAATCTCTTGATAACTATTTCTGAAAACTAAGCAACCTTTTGAGACGACTCAGAACTATATAAATCACTCAATCAAAGTTGAAGCATATTGAATGGCACTGAACAGCAACTGTTAAATTCCTTTCACAGTTACTTTGGGAGTTACGAAACAGGATTTTGTTGCAGTGTTTTGTATAGCAGCAGATCTGTAATCATTCTCTTTGTGAAGCATAGCTTTGAGAAGTGAATTATAATTATTTTTATGCTAAATAGCCATACCCTCACATTTTATAATAATTCTCACAAAAATCTATCACATGACCGGTGGCCTTAGATGGTGTTTGTTCACCAGTGCAATGAAGTTCTTAGCACCTTTTGTAAACAATTTCTGTAATCATAGCCCCCGTTTATCACTACTGAGAAGGTTAAAGAGCATGCAGTCACAGACTAGGCGTATGAGTATCACAAGACAGACACTGTTAAATCCTCATCACAAGTAAAATGCGGAAGTAACAACTCTGAATACCAAACAAAGGTCATTTCGGTGAGAGATTTCGACATTGATTTGAAAACAAATTGCTAGAATTTGCTGGAAACAGAGAGCAAAATGCAGACATCAATGTGTAATGTTTACGTCTCATTGGAAGACCATCCTTCTAGGGGCCAAGTTAATAGACTTTTCGAGCCGAAGGGAATTAGTGTATTTATCACAGTTCACAGTGATAGTGTGTACAGCAGGGAAATGACACATCGCGCTTTCTGCCATGATGCCTTCTTCAGGTTAGACTTGTCAGTTGTAATCTCGTGACCGTGCGTTCTTTATGACGTCATGAGGTAGAGGTAGATGCGTCACGAGCAAGAGTTCAAGGGTATTACATGTATATATATATAATTATGTATACATGTAACGGGACATTTAATAAGGCATATGCCGAGGGCTATTTTATGTTCACTCGCTCAAAACGTAAATAGCTCAAAAGCCATCATCAGATAATCTAGGACAAAGCTTGTTGACATCTTAATCATTGAAACGGGATTTTTTTTCCCACTTTGAAAAGTTCCTGGCAATCACTTAGCATTAACTTAGGAGATATATTCAACACCATGAAAGCAATTATTAACGCATTTATGTCTATTACCGTTTAAATGTGTCATATTGATTCCTTGAATGGAAGGGTGTTGGATAACAAAATCGCCTTACAAGGACTTAAGATAACAATTTCATTCACTTTTCATTTCATTTAATTATTTTAATAAAATAGAATATACAACGCTTTCATGGAACTGACAGTTTATCAAGAAAAATACCATTGAAAATAATCTAAAACCAAGTTTCTTCTACAAAGTTGAATAATTGCAGAAATGAACAAATAATGGAACACATTGCTGAAGTTTATCACTGAATGACAGAGTTTGGGAGTTATTACATCGACAACAAAGGAATCCAAGGCGTCATTTCACTTTATTAACCTTGGTAACTCATCCAGAATTAATTGTGAACATTGCTGTGAAATGAGATATTTCTGACATATTTCAATCAAATGTGGCAAGTTTTGATTAATTAACAATGCAGAATATTAATTTAATGACATTTAAAAGTCAACGTGGGGGAAAGCAATCTCAAATTAAAGTTGTTCTCACTGACATATAGGTTTCAGTAAACCATGGTGTTATTTCATAGGACATAGGCTTAGTGCTGTAGTGATTAAACCTAATTAATTTACTTGAACAAAGTGCCATGGGTAACAAAATTGTGTTTAAATGACAACCTGGGAGCTCGAACTTCTATTTAACCTGTCCACTAATCTCTGCACCAAAGTCAAGTAGCCAGTATGGCGAGTACAAAATTTGCTGTTAGGCTAATATAATCAGTGTTAAATCAGTACAATTAAAGCAATGAATACCTTTACTTTTGGTGATTTGAAAACATACCTTATTTCATGTATCAAATGTTCTGAGAAAACCGTAAAATCAAGCATTATACAACTATGTTTACAACAATTAATGCGATATTAATCTGTGCCATCTAAAAAAGATCACAATTTGAACAAGCTTAATTTGTTTGTAAAGATTTCATTTACTCAACAATTTTGAGAGTCGTTAAGTTGACAACAAAGGTAACCCGAGGCATCATTTTACTCTCTTAACCTCAATAAGACCACAAGAACTATTTGAAGATCTAGATAGTGCTGTGAAATGAAAATTCCTGACACATTTCAATAAAATGTTGAAATGTGTCAAGTTTTCATGTCATTGGCGATATAGTTCATGCAAAATATTAACTTTCTTTTAATAGGCGACGTGAGGGCAAACTAAAACCAATTAATGTCACTTTCAATGACATTTAGATTTCAGTAAAACCTGGAGTTAAAACCTTAAAAGCCTGACTAAAATTACGTGTTTGCCGTATGAATTTGGCATAAAAATATTTTAACAAATATGCAATTGTACATATCACAAGGTCACTTTCACTTTCATTAGCCTGTCTTTATCATAATATAGAGATGTTCACATGGCTACCTTCCTACCTGATTAGAGGCTTGTCTTTCCTGTCTTTGAACTACTTCTAAGAAAAATTATTTTAAGAAATAGTTTAAAAACTATCTGTGACGGCAAAGATATAATCTTCATGGATTATGTATCAGACCGGATGTTATGTGCATTGTGTTCCCTAGAAGATGATCTTTATCTCTTTTTTGTTTTTGTTTCAAGGCATATTTCAAGACTATGTTTGTTGGAGGAGATCTAGCTCTGAAATTATCCTGATAATCTTATATGGACAATGTCAAGCCAATGACTTAAATGGCTAACAATCCATAGAACAATAATTATTGTAGTGATATTTTTAAAAAGGATAAAACCTACATGTACTTACAAAGATTTGGTGATATTTGACTGATAAGACTGACATGAACAAGATGACCATCACGAAATCGATTTGTAATTTGTTTTTGATACATCAAATAACAGACATATACCCTTCAACTTGAACTGAGCAGTGAATTTGTTAGCATCACTTTCTGATAACCAGCAATAAGAAAGAAACCTGTTTGCTCCTTGCATACATATGTCATTATTACTCCGGCAAACCCATCCGCCATCTGTCAACCTGCCGCTAAGTTCAAGAACAGTAAATGCTACCTATTATTTAACACATAGCACCACATGAATGTTCTCATTTATTGGTCATGTGAGGTCTTTCAGTTTTCCTCGATCAGTGCAGCCAGGTGATATTAGTTTAATTGATAAAAAAAGTAGGAATCAATTTAGCATGCCAAAAGCAAGATAAATATTGCTATTAACCTATCCAAATAGTACTAGATTCGGTTTTGACATTAAATTGTCCACACAAAATCAATCAAATCGAAATAACATTCACAGATAACTCTCTTCATTTGTATTTTTTAAAATATTAATTTTAGCTGAATGAAACAAGGCCATTAATAAAGCTGCATTTGGGTGTAGTCTTAAAGTAACACTTCACGTTTTATGAGAGTAACATATGCAAAACATTACCAGTGATGTTAGAAATACTGACTTTTGCTAAACATTCCTTAGCAATGCTCATTGCCCCAGCAATGTGACAATTGAAATATTAAATTCATGATTTATAACTTTAAAAAACTGGTCAACGTACCTCGTTTGAGATGGCACGTTAGTAAAACGTTATTGTAGGAAAGTGACCAACAACAGACAAAATCACAGATTTTGATTAATAGCTTTCAGAAATTCCTTTTACTCGTATGTGTTATGTATTAATCATATATTATCATAAGATCGTCGAATTTTCACTGAAAGCTAATGTTGTCATTGTTGTCATTTGGATGAACATGCAACCCAACTTTGAAAATGAAACTGAAATGAAACCCTAGATGTCTCTTTAAGATTTTTTAAGCATATTGATTAGTGTCCAGTCATGTTAAGTCCTTTGTAGGCTTACTGAGAATTCGAGTTTTCAAGTTCAAATGACTTTTAATGGGTAATTTTCGCATCATGACTTATTTCCTAACAACCACATAATTCAAATTACTAAATACGCAACAGAACTACCTAACTACCGACATTTCCTCATCCACTAGCGAGAAAGGTCGATAACATAACACATGAAGCCGTATAAGCCTGATAAGCTATTAATGGAAGTTTGAGTCGCCAATAAACCAGACATGAACGTTCATTGTGAAAATATAACAATACAAATAATTCAATCAAGCAGTGCAGATACCTGCAGGTAACATCTTAAATCAAAATTCTTCATTGATTATTATGAATTTGTACACTATAAACACCATTGTGTTATCATGGCTTCTGGTGGCGCGGTTGTGGAAAAGACTATTTGTCTGATCGTAGGATTTGTCATTGGCGTACTGTACTTTACGTACTACATTTTCCAATGAGAAATTAGAAGGTTTCAGCATAATTTTAGTATAAAACAAACATATCTTAAAAAATTATTTAACACATCTTAAAAATCTATTTCTTAATAAAACGGATGCAATTTGAAAAAACATAATTACCTGACTACATGTATGTATCCTATGCTATCAATACATTCATTCTATCATTACTGGTGTAAAATAAGTAATAATGCAGTGTATTTGCTTCCGGCGGATCCGTCTCAAAACCAATAGAAAGATGCCAAAAATTTGTCAGATGGACATTGCCTTTAGGTATTTTGTAAATTTCTTCTTGGATTGCTTGGATTTTGACACTAAATACTTGAGTCTTTGAATCAGACACAGACAAATCACTTTAAGCAGATAACAATTGTATGTGGTTCAAATTGATCACCCTTTCATTTCTGTGCCATAGGTTAGCAAATTGATAACAAACAAACAATTATTTGCAAACGTTAAAAGTCAAATGTTGATTTGAATGTCAATCTTTACGTCATCTTCCTTACCTAGACCTTCCATATTTCTTTTGGTAATTGTTAAACACGAGGGGCATGAATGCAAATATGTTATGAAGTTACCAATTTTATCATTTCCAATGAATATTCACCATTTCTTCTCACTTATCTGGCAATGCTTATGTTTTTATCGCAAACTCTTTATTACCGTTGAGACTGAAGAGATCAAATGGTCTAATATATTTATTTAGATATGACTATTAGAGAAGATCTTGACAATGACCACCGTTTCATCATTTATGTTCAAATTTCCCCCGAGCTTCCAATATCTTACAGAAAGCTTATGAAGAAAGTTATTTCCTTAAAGAAGGAATTTTTTTCAGAATGCAATTATTCTTTCTCATAAAATTTTCAAACACTTTCCGCTGTTAGTTCTCTTCAAAGTTAATTAGTTTTTTAAAGATGAAAATTGACTTTGAAGTTAAATCAAATCCCGTGGTGGTTAGCAAGGCTTTAACAGAGCTCCCATTGAGTAAAATATAGTTATGAAATCAAATTGGATATTTTATTTATAAGCTACCCGTGTAAACATTATCCAAAAGAAATGTTATGTGTCATCAGATTTGTTCCAACGCCTTTTTCAGCTGAAGTAGATAGCGACTTTTGAAAGTGAAGTCGTTAATCACAGTCACCCTTGATTACACTGAGATGGCTGGAAATTACAGACAAGGCGTATTGCATAGCATCAAAGTCCCTACCACAATTCAAATGTGAAAGTCACAACTGTGTATATCAAACGAAGGCCACTTCAGTAAGAGAAATGGACATTGATTGGAAAATATGGTCATAGTTTGCTTGAAACGGAAAGCAGAAATGCAAACATCAATATGTTGCATTTTCGTTACTTCCGATGCCCTTCCTTCTAGGGGCCAAGTAATTGGAATGTTTGATGAGTACAGCCAAAGGAAATTACTGTGTTTATTTAACTTCACAATAATGGGGTGTCCAGCAGGGAAATGTCACATCACCTCTCTTGACATTCACCATACCACAGAAATGCTACAAGCATAACCAATCTGATTTAAATCAGATGGAATTCCGCTTGTATAATTTCGTTTCGTTTTATTTCCGTTTCGTTTCGTTTCGTTTCAGTTTTACAAGTATCGCATATTGATAATGGACAAATGTAAGAAGCGCGTGATACGTTCATAGTTTTGTTTATCTTTGGTCTTTGTTTATAAGTGGTCTAATACGTTAAGGGAGTTGTTAGGCACAGGTTTAGAGGAGGCAAACGTATCTACTAATTCATATGACTGTACTGCTACAGTAAACTTATATGTTTATTATATCATATATCAGTAAACCTGTTTCTACTAATGAGTCAAACTAATAATTGCATATTTAGTTGATATCAATCCTTATTCATTTGTAGTGGCCTAGTCTACATTTCAGTAATCAAAGAGCGATACATATGTGCATTAAATGTAAAATCAAAGATAATCTTAATAAATAAGTTATTAATCATGGCAAAAAGTCATTTGTCAAAATCGAAATTTTGATAATGATATATTACATATGTAGAATTCAACACCAAATTTCCATTTAAAACAAGAAGAAAACGAAACTGTTGAACTATTAACAAGTGAAGTATACCATTCTTGCTCATAATTTACTCTTAGTCTAAACACAACAGATAAGAATTTATCAATGTTTTCTAGATTTTGCTGTTGTTCCCAAATATAGCCAATATAATTGATATCCTTAATAGATAATTGTTTAGAATCGTACTCGATTTTGTTCAGGAAAAGAAGTGAAGGAAAGAAACTCTTGGAATAAAACTAATAGTCTTCGATATCCAACTGATGCCTAAACTACTTTAGATTTTTTTTATCTATCAGTAAACCTCAACTGAAAAGCCCTTTTACTGGCCTCATCATTGGCCTTGTTATGAGAACGTGGCTTGATTGGCTAAGATAATAGCATGTAAAGTTGAAAGTGTATCTTGGTAATGTGATGCGGTAAATATCTCTATCATGAAAGCCTGTTGTATACTTTCTGAAATTTAAAAGATTTTGAGAAGATTTGAATTATTCTATTGTAGACGACAGTGTACTGTAGTACTATGAGTCTAACCTCTTCATTAAGAAGAATATCAAATTTCATTGGGAGCCGACATTAAGCTAGTCGCCACTTTTGAGACACATGATCAATAGTTAAAGTGTTCATTTGATTCCATGACCTTTGATCACGGCATGCTAGGGCTGTTCCTGAGGCATGTCCAATGATCTGTACCCTCAATGCTTATTTTGAAAAATCAGGACAGGTTTTAAGGAAGAAACATAAAATCAGATTCATTGATGTTATTGACATCTAATACAATTATTGTTGGTCACACGGGAACATTATGGAAAGGGCTTTAATGGACTTTGTAATGAGAAATCTCTTTCAGAGACAAATTAAGATCATTCAGCGCAATATATTCTAAAATTTATGCTTGTAGGTCGGTATGTTAAGCAACTTAACATGAAGAAAATACAGTAACGTCA
Source organism: Phorcus lineatus (assembly GCA_921293015.1). Classification (NCBI taxonomy): domain Eukaryota; kingdom Metazoa; phylum Mollusca; class Gastropoda; order Trochida; family Trochidae; genus Phorcus; species Phorcus lineatus. The sequence continues at coordinate 34,128,652 of OV121082.1, forward strand.
TTTCACAAAATGCGATTGTCTGTCAACTCTATAAGTTATTGATTGTAATTTTTTAAAAATACATGCAACTTAACATCAAGATAATACAGTAAATTATGGTAAGGATGAACGATGTTACTTGTTCTCATAAAATGATTAACTTCGACAAACTGGGCTGTGACAAAAGACACAGACAGACATTTATTTCACAAAAAACAATGTCTTGCAATCAAATCATATATTTTACTTCTAAATAAAATAATAATCGGTCATGTAGCATGAAGAGTACGTTCAAAGAACTCATATTCAATGTGTTAATTTGATATTGCACCCAGTGGGATATGTTGGGCAGCTAATGTCATGATCAGGCAGTCTATGATCAATTTGTTCAGGACATGGTGCTATTTATTGATCACACGTATTATGCAAGCAAAGATAATTATTGAACTTGACAACATGAATGTCTGATAATCTTACAGTTAGGGCATCATATGAATTTATTAAGCTCATAACTGGCAAACGAATCTTACCAAACTTTTAAATTTGAAGCTTTTGGATTATAATTGGTAGAATGATAATTTTATATTTTGAGGTTGACTCTACGAAACAAATTGGTTTTTATTGAAGCTTAAAGTTTTCAGATTTTCGGCAAACCTTGGATTTTTGATACATTTACTAGAGCTTATACAGTTAAAATTTATATACTATGGCGACCGTGAGATAATCTAACGTGACTGCATTTTGTACTTTAACTGCCAATGTATCTATAAGTTTATTTAAGACAAGATGCAACAAAAATATAAGTAAGTGCAGACACTATAAACAACCTTATTCAATATGAGATATTTATAACACTTTATTTCTTCATATTGTAAATTAATGTCACATAGGGAGGCCTGTTGTGTTAATATATGTAATGTTGATTTTATAAACTAGTGTTCAGTGAACTTTTTCAAACTGTGCGTGACGAAAAGCTAAAGCTAATGAAAATTGTCAATAATGTTGTCAAACTTTATTATCTATTTTTATAAAAGCCTATTTCAGATTAATTTCAAATAAAAAAGGATTGATAATTAAAGGATTGTAATTGTTATAATGTTAATATTTTAACCTATACTTATACTTTGCCGGCTTACATATACACATATTAAAACATAGAAAAATCTGTTCTGACAACGTTCGCAAGAACTTGAAAATCTTCCAATGCTAAAATATATAATCAATACTGAATAAATGGTTTAGTTGATTCGCTCTTATCATAAAGGTAGAATCCATGACTGTGCATGGACAGAAGTAAATAGGGTTCCTTTGATGTTTTGCTAAAGCTTTATACGTGTGACAACTGATTTGTGCCTGAGAAAAGCATTTATGTGACACATTTGCGCATCAGATATCAATTAAGTTAAATAACCATACCAGATAGAAATTGTAAAGTGAATATGCCACGTAAATTTGTGAAACATCAGTATTCATGTTATAGAAGACAGTCAAGAATATTTGGATAAATGATAAAAGGAAAGTTGCATTCGTTTATGTATCTATATTCATGTAGATTGACATTAGTAGCTTTCTGAGAAGGTTAGCACCAGATTTTTCCTACAATTAATGTGATCATAATTCAGATTCGCATTCAGTACAAGTAGTACAGGACACTAGAGACTGTTTCATGAGGAGAGGAAATAATATTTGTCTTGTCCTTATGTATTTCCATGAAATCTGCATTGTTGATTTTCTTGCATTGACATGTTTTCATAAAAACCAAGACTTCAAAACAGGCGTGGTTTCTTAAGAATAAAGTGATAGATTATGTTTACAGATCTCGTCACACCGGTTTGTCAATTCATAATATGAAAATTGTTTATCAAACACTTTGACCTAGTATTTTATATAACAAAAAGAGAAGAGAAGATATAAATCACTCAACAGAATCACACCCACAACGCCTATTCTTACTGTGAATTCATATCAATTCCATATGAACTAGACTTGATACTTTTACTCTTTTATATTTTCACTTTTAGTGTACTTAATGAATGTATTTTGAGATGTTAAAATGTTTATATAACATATATCCTCTGTCTCTAAGTGCGAATTATTATTCCTGCTTGCCTAGACCATGTCCACGATCACGATCATGATAACGACCTTTCAGAGAGCTTGGGAAAACTACATCCTGTAAGTTAAGACACATTATGAAAATGATCATAGAACAGCGTCGTAAAGAGTATGGCTAAAACTCCTTATTTACTTAATGAGCTAATAATCTACAAAGAGAAACTTCTTTGGTTAGTAGTCTGAGCCTTTGGGCGTAAAGGTATAATTTGGTGAATAAATACCGATGATGTATCTGTCAGTGTGACTTGATAATGACTTGTCTAGGTAAATGAGGGTAGTTACAACATCTTCAAGTAACCTTTATGAAACTTCCGTCCCCGTAGAGGTATTTAAATAGACAAAATCTCTATGGATATGCTCTTTTACTGTAAAATGAATATTTTAAAGGAATCGTGTACAATTAAGAAAAAGAAATATACAAAGCACAGGTGGTTTGAAAATGAAGGGATTAATTGTAGTCTGAAGTTGGAGAAAGAATTAAATACAATCTCGATAATGAGGAGTTCACTTGTTATGTTTTATTTTATGTAACACAATTTTCTTTACAACATGGTATAACAACTTACATTTTGATATTGCCATTTCATTTGAGGCATGTTTGATGACTTGATGTTTTTTCGACAGATAGGATGTCAATGGACACTGAGGGTGTTGCTTATTGAGGGGGATTAGTGTTGGCCTTAATCATGGGAGTATGCCTTTTGGTCAAGTGGCGGTATTTCTGTCGGACGGTATATGAGTGCAATGGGACACAAATTTAACCAAAGAGACGATATCTGAGTCGCTACCAGTACAATAAAGAAGTTGATTATCCATAAAATTCCTTGTTGTCCTGATATCTGAGTCCTCAAATATTTGGAAAATAGTGCCTTATCATAACTTTTAACAGCCTGAACTTTTGACGTTTTAACTTTTTACCAGATAGTGTATTATTATGTCAGTTCTTATATCCCGTTCAAAATCCAACTTCCACCTCCTCGTGGTGAACGGGGGAAACAGATAAAATCTGGCTAACGGAAGTGGTGTGAGTGAGCGAGTAACTGAGTAGGGCTTAACGTTCGAGTGAGAAGGTCATAAGCTGGTTTCAGCGTGTGCGCAATAGTTATAAAAGTTGGTGCGCAATAGTTATTTTTTGTGTACGCAAAAGTTATATGTATGTGCGCAAAAGCAATGTTACCTTAATCATGTGATGGTATGGTGAGGGGATGTAATACCCTTGATCTCTGTTCATGGAAGGATTAAATTTCAAAATATGTTTTTCGTATAACAACGTTCCGTATCACTTGCTTGACAATGGTGTTAGTAATTTCACCGAATCGTCGCATCTCTTTGCAATAAAGGAGTTGTAAATCAATAAAATTCTTATATCTTCATCATACCAACTTACATGCCACTTAAAGATGAAATAGAATAATTGATTAAAATTGTAAAATCATCATGTAAAGACATACAGTTCAATCTATAGATACGTTGTTTCTATACATTACTTAACTATTAAATTAAGGGTCCAAATAGTTCGTTCGCATAGTTGTACCACTCCTCATGATGTATCCACTCTAATAGATCATACATCATCTATCTGTAATAGCAGCTTTGAACTTTTTTCTATGGTTCCAACTCTTTTTGCAAGAACCTTTTTACAAGTTAGGGGAAGTAAGGCGTCTGAATACAATTAAAAGCATTCTTTATTAATGAAACCTGGCGTCTATTTGAATATTAAATGATTACATCTGTCACATTTTCAAGACAATTGAATTCAACTTTTATCTGATATGCTTCCCTGAGTGTGCATTTAACATTTTGCACGTTGTTCTTTGAACAGTGTCTGTTGCGTGCAAAAACAAATGATTTTGCTGACAACACATCATTTTGCATAAGACACTCCTTTGAAGCTGAGTGAATAGGCGGCAGAGACTGCTAACGGACATTTCTAAGAAGTCTTCAACATCACAAAATCAACTACGGGCATATTTAGTGGCACGAACCAGACACTGTCAAATCCCTATCACTATTACTTTGAAGGTTACCAAACAGGTTGTTGTGGAGATTTTTTGTATTACAGCAAGGTTGTAATTATTCCAAGTTTAAAGAACTGCTTGTGTGAAATCTTAATGATACAAAGGATGACTCTTACAATTTATACTATTTTTTTTCACAAAAACATTTAAAAATTACCGGTGGCCTTGGATAGTGTTTTTTAATAACTACTTCAAACAAGTTGAAAGCACTTAGCCAACGATCTGTATGATTCAGAAGGTTTAAGATCACACTGTCAAAGACAAGTCACGGTGAATGGCCCAAACAGACACTGTTAAATCCCTTTCAAAAGTAAAATGTTGAATGTAACAATCCCAAATACCAATCATAGGTTACAAACTACTGAAATAAAAGCATTAATGTCTAGCGATAAGGTCTCGTCTGGTGACTGTCCTTCTAGAGGCTAAGTTATTGGATTGATACAGGAGTAAATGTATTTATTTCAGTTTACAAAGATAATGTTTACTCAAGGAAAAGGTCACATATTCACCAACAAAACATTCAACCTACCAAAGTTTGAAATAATGGTTCCCAGTAGATAGGACAGTTTTGTTTTGTTAATAACCAAGACGTTGATAAATCAAATGCATATGTTATATCACATATAGATAAATGTTGTGTTTTGAACCTAGTTATGACGTTTGTTGGTTTCATATGAGAAATATATATGTATTTTTCATTATCTTTTTAAATGCAAGTGTACCGAGAAAAAGATTGTTTAGAACAAACAGGTTCAACTTACATGTAGGTTAAAAAGTACCCTCTTAGTGACACAATATGTTCACAAAGGAGTTTATCTCATAATTTTATTTTGTATTCGTTAAAATTACATGTAGCTACACTCCTTCTGGCAAAATCAGAATGCTAATCCTTCAAAGAAGGAAGTAAAGAGCTTATATCATGCTGAGACGTTTTATGTTCACTTCCTGAAATGCAGACAGCTAAAGTCACATCATATAATAAATCACATCATATAGTCTAGGACAAAGCTAATTTAACAATGGAACACTATTTGATGTGACCGATTTCTGAAACTGTAAACGGCATCTAGATATTGAAACACGTTGTTTATATGATTATTGCAGCAATGGAATTTTTTAAGGTTACTGCGATTCATTTGGCATTGAATCTGTAGAAAAGTTAATCAACATAAAAGATGTCAATATATCTATGTCAATTGTCAATTTATTTTGCCATAAATTGAATTGAAACACGTGGGTTATGTTTCTTTTTTAACATAATGTAACGTAATTTCATAACGAAATCACCCGTATTCTAAAGAAAAATCAATCTATTTGCAGCTGTCAAACAATTTATACCGTTATTTATTGGAATTTAATGGTTTTATGAAAAAAGAAAAGGATTTCAGATAACATTTTCCTTCACTGATTTGGATTCCTGATTTATTTAATACAGAATATAAGACTATTTCTAACTCTCATGCTTACCAAGGAACATGTCAAAGCCGACTTTCTTCTACAAAATTCATTCTACAAGTTCATCGCTAATTGGCAGTTGGGAAGATATGTGGACGTAATTTCACTTTTTTTGAACCTCAATAACACCACAGGAACGTTTGTACATATTGCTGTGAAATGTAACATACCTGATATTTCAATCAAGAGTGTCAAGCTTTTATGTCATTGACGATGTAGTTGATGTAGGATATTTACTTGGTTTTATTACATAGACGACGTGAGAAGACGCTAACGTCTATAAGAGTCACTTTCACTGACATTTAGGTTTCAATAATTCATTGCGTTGGCATTTCATTTGACACAGGCTTAGTGCTCTAATAATTAAACCTGAATAATTGAACCTGAACAAAGCCCACGCTTGGGAAAATACAACCACGATTCTTATATTTTTAACGTCTATCTTCGAATTTTAGTAACTTCATCGCTGGCTACAATTACGAGTTTGCTGCATGAATCAGGCACAGGTAACCATGGAATTTATGATAGAAATGCAAAGTTATTCATTACAAGGTGACTTTCACTTACACACACTCATTCTTTTAGTAATTTAAGATGTTCTCATGTCAACCTTGTTTGTTTCTGACGACCGAGACTTGTTTTTTATGTTTCTAGTTCAAAATATGCTTTTCCAGAAAGGATTATTCTAAGAAGTAGGTTTAAAGAAACGTAAGTGTCATCAAAGAGACAATCCTCTTGGATTATGTATCAGACCGGATATTATATGCATTTAGTTATCTTGAACATGAGCTAAATCTCATCTTTGTTTTCGCTTCAAAGTATATTTCAAGATGTTGTCTTTAGGAAGAGAATTTGCAATGAAATTACAATAAAAAAAAACTTCATAAAAAAAATAAAAAACGAGTTCATCATCAATCACTATTGTCAAGGCAGTGACGTCAATGGCTAGAAGTTCATGGAATAGAACAATGTTTGTGATATAACATCTTCGATAAAAATAGCACCTACTCCCAAACATTCTATGAACATTTTTACGACTTGAGGACCTTTATCCAATTGATTTGTAATTTGTTTGCACATGAAACTTCCCAAACGACATGTATATACCCTTGAACTTGAACATAGTGCTGAATATGTTAGCATCACTATTTGATTACAATTTTGACTGCAGTGAATTAAAATCATTGTCGAGATTAATACATGAAAGCCACATATAGTACTTCACACACTGAAATTAAATTGTGTGTTCACCAAACCACCTGTTTGCTCTTTCATGCAAATGTCAATATATTAGTTTATATAACCATACCCTCCACCCCTACTTTTGACGGCTAACTTTAAATCATATGTCTAGAATCCAACAACGTTATATGCTGTCTATCAATGACATGGCTTATTTTGTTTCACTAAATTAGTTCTATGCCACCCATCATGGGAGAGGATTACATAGTCTCCATCTGTATCTAGACTGGGAAACACATTTGATAATCAAATAGTTTTCCTCGCTTGTTTTTCGGTTAAAAATTGTATCTATGTTCAGGTCTTCAAACTCAATGAATATTTAACTAGCAAATAAAGGTGTTGTGGAGAAAATCGACAGTTCCGGGCTATGCTTCGATAACAAATGTTTAAGAACCATTCCAGTGAATTTCCTTTTAACAGATCTTTCTTCGTCACATTGGTATTTCAAACCAAAAGCAGTTTGTTTATTAGTTCAAAAAGGGTTTGAACATTTTAAGGTAAGTATTTGACAAAAATCATAATTTATAAATGTCCCAGGATAACCCAACCATAATGATTTGTAGTTTCTTGTTTTCATAACCGAATTCTATGCATGTTTAGATAAGTACATTTATCTTATCTTTAAGAATAACCATAGTAATCATATTTGACTTTAAGTTCTTGCATGAAATGCCGATGTATTTTGGACCAGTTGATTTTATATAAAATAACTTATTATTTATTTATATTTGCGTAAAAAAATAGCTGTTTTGCAAATAAAAAAAATAAAAAAATCATTATGGCTTGACATAGAACCACACGAATGTTCTCATTTATTGATCATTTTCAGGTCTTTCCGTTTTCCTCAATCAGTACTTCCAGGAGTCTCTTAGTTTAATTGATTAGAAAACTTGGAAAACAATTTAGCATGCAAGAAGCCGGGTCGATAGTGTAACTAGGTTATCCAAATATTGCCAGACAAGATTTTAACATTTAATTATCCATAAAAAGTCATCGGATCCAAATAACATTTCCAGATAAGTCATTTCATTTGTATTTTACCAAACGAAACTATTTTTAATTGACTAAAAATGAGGCCATTTGCATAGCTATATTTCATTGGTCAAGTTTTAAAGTGACACTACACCTTTTTTTTTTAAGAATGACTGACTGTTGCTGAAAATTACTATTGCAATGCAAAATTATTAGACACCTATGGCAAGTATATATTACCTGCTGTTATCCTATTTACTCGGTTACCACGATATTGAAGATATCGACTCATAACTGCCTGATTATTGTAGAGAGGTCGTCAATAGCAGATAACAGAGAAATAATCAACCAGACATAGTCACCATGAATTTTATCCGGCTTCTCTGACTTAGATAAAGCACCTTGAGAAGTTGAATAGTTTGATACACTATTGCAAAACTTAGTTAACAGGAGTATGTTTCATTTGGTCTAAACGCTTATATGCTTGACTTAAATATTTTAAGAATAAAGGTTCGTTGACCACTGGAGGTTATATTTCATTAGACTGTTGAATTTCTTTTTGTTCAACTGACATTTTTACAATACTTTTACTTCCTGGACCAAACTATCAAGGAAAAAGGTATTCAGTATAAATTATGATATAATAGTGATGTAGCAAAGGTCATGCAATAAGTATAAACGTAATTTTGAAATGCTATAAAATAAAGATAAGTCATACACTAGCAGCTTGAAAGTAACTAAACTTACTATTGTATAGAAGTTCCGTCGTGTAAGCCCCATATGCTAGGCTTCCAATAATATATAACCGTTTGTGTTTAGTCATTTTGATTAAGGTACATAAGGTAAATATTTCATAATTTCCTATCAAATATGTCATACTTGTGAGAAACATTAAAGGTAAACTTGGCTTTCAGAACGGCAGTAAATTTAAACTCTGTGTTGTATCAACATTTGTTTTGCCTCTGTCGTTATAAAACGATTACACATGAATTATCTATTAATCCTCGTTAGTAACACGGAAAGTGACGTAAACCAAACAATGATAATATGCCATATGCAGTTAGTTTCTGCTTACTTAACATTTCAGCAATCAAGTTCAAATACAAGTAAACGGTTATTTACAAGACTTTCACATTATGATTTATTTCAAGCACGACCACATAACTGCTTCAAATACATACAGGAACTACCAACATGCCCTCATCACCTACCAACAAAGGGTGATAACAAAAGCACATGAAGCCTTATAAGCCTGATAAGCTAAAACTGAATGTTTGACTCGCCCATACACTTTGGAAGTTAAACGTGATACAAATAAGCATCAATCAATCATAAAAGTAAAAGTTCAGATAACTACAAGTAACATCTTAAATCATCAATAACATTCTTTATTAATCTTTATTATTTTCTATACTAAAAACATATGTTATCAAAGCTGCTACCAATACTAGTGTGGCCAAAGCTAATTGCCTGAATGTAGGATTGGTCAATGCCGTTTTATGCTTATTTAAAGTATGAGAAATTTGAAAGGTGAAGTATTTTATTTTTATGTTAAGGTTTTAGTATAAATCAACACGCCCTCATATAGCATTATCTTACATACTTAAATCAGTTTTTAATACCTGTGATTGATATAATTTAAAAAGACATTTAAGCTGACCATTGGAGGTCTCTTTTACATAATGTATAATAGGCCTCCAACATATAACGAAGGGTATCCTAACCTGCCATTACCGTACTTCTATCATAAAATAGGTGTAGTGTAATTAAAAATAAATTTGTCGACAGTCCACTTAATAAAAAAAAATCAACTACTTTTGTTCTAACCTTGAAAACTTTTTTCTGAGTTACTTTCATAAGAGCCAGGTCCTATAATTTGTAATGATCACCATTCGAGTATAGTGCCATATGCCAACAAAGAATTAACATTAAAAATGTCATTTTGAATCAGATCTTAATTTGAATATCAAACTTCATGTTTTCATTACTTCATTACGTAGTTAAAAAACGTCAATATTTGTCATTTTAAAAACGAGAATTCAGTGTCCAGTGTTAAAATTTCCAATGAATATTCACCATTTCTTATCCCTATTTGTTATGTTTTTAACGCTAACTACCTTGGAGACTGAATATGTCAATAGATCTAATACATTTCTTCACATATGACTTTTCGAGAATAACCTTAGAATGACCGTTTATCATTTAGTTCAAATTTCCCCTGAGCCTCCAGTATCATACAAAAAGCCGCATTATGTAGATGGACATTTTTAATAGAAGCAAGGACAGTTTTTGCTAAAAAAATTCAAACACCTTCTGCTGTTATTTCTCTCATATTTATTTCTTATCATATTCTTTGTTTCATATTCGTATTCCATTTTCAACTATTTAGTTGTCTCTGTTTAACTTTAAGAAAAAAAGGGACTGACTAAAACTGGCAATATTTTATTTTATACAACAAAGCTTGAAGGTACAGCTTGAAATAACATGAGGTGGATTACTAAGACCTTTGAAATATGTAATTGAATAGGCTATTTATTAGCGGACAGCTGCACTGCATGCTACTTAACGCTGCAGACTATTTAACGCTAAACTTTGAGAGCAAAACGCAATGATGCACTTGATTTCTTTATAGAGTAAAGGGACCTAACTCTAAAAGGTAAAAGGAAAACCAATTAACTTCCTGGTTAAAAAACACATCTTAAAACATAATCTTTAATGGCGAGCATCCCTTTACATTTAAGTTTAATGTTAAAGAACTAGTTGAATAGCAATGCCTTAATGAAATTTCCCTTCGAGAAAAGAACAATTACAGAATTATATATGCTTTTATATGTATATAATGATAACCAATCTTATTAAAATTTCATGATAATTCAAACGAAAGGATAAACTTTTGACACGTAGCCTTAAGTTGTCTCAACGCCTATGTCAGCTCAAGTTGATTGCTACTTTCGAAGTGAAATCGTTAATCACAGTCCTTCTTGATAATGACTCAGATGGTTTTAGATCACAGACAAGGCGTATTGCATAACAACAACCAGACATTGTGAAATCCCTATGGCTAGTAAAATGTGGAAGTAACAACTCTGAATGCCAATCGGAGGCAACTTCAATGAGAGAATCCAACATTGATTGGAAAACAAATGGCATCGGCCTAGTTTGCTTGAAACAGAAAACTGAATTGCAAAGATCATTTTGTTAAGATTCATTCCATCGGGGTACCTTCTTAAAGAGGATGAGTTAATGGAATTGTTTAGGAGTCGAGCCAAAGGATATTTTTGGCTATATGTCAGCCAGGTTAGGTTACCTGACCTCACTGCAACTTTAAGATTTGTGTTTCATAATGTCTTCACTTTCATGGACTTGTTCTCTTTGATTAATAAAATCTTTATATAGAAGCCTCATATACCAACGTTATCTGTTTGAAGACGTAATGTGATAAGCATCATCATCGATTACCAGTATATGACTATAAACTTTTGTTTGATCTTTGTCTCCATAAACATATTGATGTGAGATTTAAGAGCTTTTGTACAGTTTTCACATTGTTATCAGTTAAACCGTATTTTTGACCTTTTGACAAAGGATAAGTTCTTAGAGCTTTCTATCTTATGTAGGTTTTTACCATAGCATAAATGTTTAGAATTTCCATCATAAAACTTGTTTCTTTTATTATAACCAAAATGATATTTTCCGGAAGTCACTTAATTCGTCTTTTATCAAATGCTAAAACACAAAAACCGTAAGCATAAGATGAAACAAAATACATCAACATAATTATATTTTTCGGATCATTTACATTTATATGTAATTAAAAACGTATATACGTTTCTGAAGATACTGAAACAAGAGCAATTAGACGAAAACACTCACTATAAGATTGAATCGTTTGAATCAGGGTATCATTTGATCTACATGACTTCGTGTCCTTTATCAAATATTTTTTGATAAGATGTGGAGACGACTCAACATATGAAATACCCTTTCTGAATATTAATTTTTTTATCAAACAATGGTGCTATCAATAATAGCAACACGCGAAACATTATTAGTTTGTTTAAGATAGTTCACAAGGTTTGCTGTTGAAGTTAAATAACTATCAGTCATGTAGCTTACAGAGTACAGTAAAAAAAAACTCATGTCAATGTGTTAATTAAATATCGCACCCAGTGGGATTGATTTACTTTAGCAGTAAATGTCATGATCTGGCAGTCTATGATCAATTTCTTCCGGACATGAAGTTATCTATTGATCACACGTAGCAAAGATAATTATTGAACTTGACAGGGTTAAAATCCTATAATCCTACAGCTACGTCTTCATATGGATTAATTGAGCTAATAAGTGGCAAACGATTCTTTGCCATCCTGAAGCTTTTGGAATATATTATATGATATGGATGAAATATTTTGAGGATGACTTTGTGAAGCATGGAAGCTTAGATTACAATGATGTTCTGCTAGTCACTGATTTTATTTACTTCGGTCATAGTCGATTTACTTTAACTGAGAAATGACAAGGATGAGATTAATTGATTTCATCATGATACTCATCAATCTCTGATTTTTTAAACTTTTTTAAAGTTTAATTTACGTTTATTACAACGGATCCAATTGTCAACAGGACATTACAGTGACTGACATAATTAAGTAGACATTGGTATTTTAAAATTTTCTTTTAATTTCAAGAAATAGTCTGTAATACTCCTGTAAATGCATATGACTGTGACTTGCACTTGTCATGTACTTTATTCTTTGCGATGATAATATGTATATCAGAATACACATCAAATCATAAATGATAATGTTATATGTGAATAGGAAATAGGTATTTTGTTCATGATTATTGGTTTTAACGACAGTGATATAGATAGACAATTAAGCGTGTCTTCTTGAATAAATTGGGGATCACTATTTTAAACTAAATTACAATTATGAAGATTATAAACGTGATATTTTATATATGACTATGGCACCCATAGGAATATTTGATTAAACTGTAAAACTAACGTAACTGCATTTTGTACTTCAACTGCCATTTTATTTCTAAGCATATTACAGACAAGATGTAAAAAAAATCAGTGCATACAATGTACAAGGTGAGTAATACAGTAACTTTAGTCAATATGAGATAGTAACAACACTTTATATTATAAATGAAATTACACTTAGATTTTCATGTAAAGTTTTATAGGAAACTTTTAGAATTGTATTTCATATTAAAGAGGTTAAAAAAGGGAATGTGTTATAAATGTAAATAAATGTCACATAAATGAAGGGAGGTCTGTTGCATTTTTATAAACGAGTGCAGAGTGTACCTTTTAAAACTTTGGGTGACGTAAACGTACATCAATTTAGCTTAATAACCATAACAGACAAGATTTATGCAGTCTGTATGCAGCGTTCATTAGTGAAACATTTGCATTTTAAAAAGACAATTGAGACTGATGAATGCTAAATCGTTTATGTATTTGTGGAAAAGGTCGGTACATGATTTTTCCTGTGACTAATAAATCCTTTTCATATTCAGTACAGGTAGTACACGACCCTGCCTTTGCTGTAGGAGAAAATAAATATGTCTTGTTCTAATGTGCTTCCATTTAATCTGTATGGTTGATTTCTTGCGTTGGCATGTTTGAAAAAATCATGACTGAATTACAGTTGTGCTTTCAAAAGAGCCCACTCTTTATAACAGGATTATTATTGACAGATTATGAATACAAATCACACAAATGTGCCAAATTACAATATTAAAGATCTATTATCGTTCTTGGCGACGTTGTATCATAACATAAGATAATAGAATCTACAAGTCACTCATTACACGACACACATATCACTCATACCTCATGAATTTATTTCGATTCCATATGCACTAAACTAAATATTTTACTACCAGTGTCTAAAATTGATGTATACCGCGACATGAATATGTTCATATACAACTCGTTATCTTAGCTCTCTAGACTTAAAATACAACTTTTGCTCCACACAGCCATGGTACCTCGACAATCTAAATCCTGTAAGTAAAGACAGATTATTGAAATGAACACAATCCCGTGTCCTGCAGCGAATTGTCAAAGATCAAATGAAATGAAATCACACCGTTATACATCTGTCAGTGGGATTTGATGAGGACACGAGTCAAGGTAAACGAGGGTAGTTACAGCAGCTGCAAGACCTTCATTAAAGTTTCGTCCCTGCAGATATTTTGAAATGCATATCCTCTCTATGTATTTGCCGTTTCATGTGACTATAACACTTGTATTGTGAAGGTATCGTTTTCAATTAAGAAATAATGAATACACAAAGCACATGTGATATGAAAATGAAGCAGATGAATTGTAGTCTCAAGTTGAAGAAATATATTAATTAATTCATGTTATCAGAAAAGCTGACTAACAGTCAGTTCTATTTTGTGTTTATAATTGTTTTATACGATATTTTGGTTACCCTGATCATTTCTAATATTTAATTTCATGTAACACAATTTTGTGTACAACTCAGTATGTTCTCCACACCGTATAAGTGTGAACGATTGTAAAATGTGAAAGAATAGTATCAATATGACTAACCATATCATGAATTTTAAAATGAGTACAATACAAACATGCATGATTATCTAAGGTTGTATAGATTTTGGAAACTATTCAGCATTTGCAGACACACAATATGAAGAACATAGTAAATGCATATGCTGAGTTTCTAATATTCTGGTGATTTGAGTGAGACTTTATCTTGTTATGTTAATAAATTCTCAACGTAAACTTTCTGTTAAATCGAATGGCATAAATGTGATTTATTTATGTGATATAAAGCACATTACTAATCAAACCCTGCCTTAAATGTCAGTTTTCACGTTATTACCATCTTCAGTCCCTAGACCTTTAAACCATATTTACGCGGGTTATTCTTAAATGAGGTCAATTCATTTTACAAGAAATGTATTGTTGATAAGATGTTTTTATGTATCAAATGTTTTCACTCCAATGAATATTCACAATTCCTTCACTAATCTCAAAATAGTTGTGTACTTATCGCTAACTGTGCATTCGTTGAGACTGAATAGATCAATACGTCTAGTACATATCTTTCACCTGGTCGTACACTAAGAATATTTGATAATGACACAGAATAATCTAACATGAAAGCATATGATAAAAAGCAATTAAATCTCAAATGCCAATTCCCTACGAATGATAAGTGAATATTTTTACTTTTGTTTATGCGCTGTGATATTACGAGTAATCATATTATAATTCTAATACTATGATTATCATGTTTTATCAATGCAACATATGTTTTGTGAAATCTGGGAAGGATCACAATCACAGTTATTCTATCAATCGATTGAATCAATTTTTACAAGCAATCTCGCTGACAATTAATTGTTTCTTTCAGGACACTCTTTCGAGGCTGATTGGATTGATCAAAAAAGATCTCCAATACGTCAAACTAAAATAAAACAATGACATGAACCATATAACCTTATTCACATCCAATATGATATCTTTAATTCTGTGTTATACCATTTGTACAACAATGGTTTAAATACAATGACCATCTCTTGGATAAACCAACCAAAATCGAGATACTGACGGTCATAAAGTTGACATTATTTCTTGGCATATGTCATCAAATTAATCCAGCGGTCAATGGAAAGAGCTTTTTGTTTTTTTCAAATATTACCAAACAGGTTGTTGCATAAATGTTTTGTTTAATATTTATCCTCGCAAATAACAGCTTTAGGAAGTAAAATGTAATTTTAATTAAACGAAAAATCCTTCCTCTCCAATTTCATCCAATTCTATCGTGAAAAGTTGTGACCTGTGGTAGTATTTGTTTCATCATTACTACCATCAAATCGATTAAAACTATTGAACGCTATTTCTGAAAACCTTCGCAACTGGGAAGGTTGAAGATCACACAATCACAGACGAGGCATAATCAAAGGCACAACCACACTTAGAAATCCCCATCACAAGTAAAATGTATATATACACACCCTGAATACAAATCTAAGGTTGCTTCTAATTTAGCATCCTTTGGAAAACAAATAAGGAGACTTTGCTGAAAACAGAAAGACGAATTCAGACATGAAGGTCATGCATTTACATTTCACTGGAAGACCGTCGTGTTAGAAGCCACGTAATTGTTCAGGAGACGAGCCGAAAGGAAATACTGTATTTATCTCAGTTCACAATGTTAGGGTGTACAGCAGGGAAAGGTCACATCAACTGACCTGACATTCAACATACCAAAGTTTGAACCAGTGGTTCAAATGGTTATACATAATTACTATAATGATATAAAAGTCCCAGCAGATGCTTTTGTTTGGACAATAATCAAGAAGTTGCATAGATATGCGTACGTTTTATTTCAATTTGATTAATGTTGTCTTATGTATCCAGGTCTGACGTTGGTTGGCTCCATATAAGAAATAATCATTATCGTTATAATGCCAGTGTATTGTAGAAAAGAATCATTAAAATATATCTCAATAAGGTTCAGCGTACATTTACATTTGCTTTAAAAAAACCTCTAAGTGTTCTATTAAAACTATATTAATAATAATTTCATACAACTCATACATATATGTATTTTGTTTAGGTTTCTACAATTGAGGAGTCATTATGTTGACAACAAAGGAACACGAGGCGTCATTTCACATTGTTAACCTCATAAACACACCGATATTGATTGCGGTGAAATAAAATATTCCTGACATATTTCGATCAAGGGTGTCATGTCATGACGATGTAGTTGATGCAGAATATTAAATAAATGACATTTAATGGGCGACGTGGGGAAAAGGCGACGTGAGGAAAGCAAACTCCAATTTAAGTCGTTTCCACTGACATTAAGGTTTCAGTAACCCCTGGTGTTGGCATTTCATTTGACAACGGCTTAGTGCTGTACTATTTAAACCTTATTGATTTACTTGAACGAATCCACCGCTTGGGGAATATATACTTCTACAACATTTTTAAAAACATTTAAATGACGTAACATAGACTACAATTACGCTTTTGTTGCATGAATGTGACAAGGTAACCATAGACTTTGTGTTATAAATGAATGTTATGTATTATGTCACTTTCAATTATAATCTGTTTGTCTGTATCTATATCTATCAGGAGATGTCGTCAAGACATCTTTCTTTTGTTCTGATGAACGAGACTTGTCTTTCATGTTGCTTGTTGAAATATGTTTTCCTTGAACATACTCAAGAAAGGATTGTTCTTTGAAGGCTTAAAACTATTTCTGGCATGTCTGTGCTAAACCTCCTTTTTTTCCTCTCCACGTCATATCTAATGATTCAGTTAGTTGGAAAAAATATCTGTGTTAACCTTATATGGTTATATGAAAGTACATGGAACTCTCAAGAAATCGCTTCCTGATTTAATTTATCCTTGAACCTGAACTGAGCGATTGATACATTGACATTACTATCAGGTTCCTTACAAGCAATACATTTAATGTCGAACTAGATACACAATAGCAACAATAAAATACTTCATGCAAAAAAGATCAAATGTGCCCACACAAAACAACCGTTTTTGCTCCTATCATGCTAATCCAATTAAAATTCACAGTCAATATCCCCCTCCGTCTCTTAATTCTCACAATCTGTGCATAGATGTTATATGCTATGTATCAATTGGCATTACTTGGATTTTCACCACACGAATGTTATCATTTATGAATACTTCAATTGGTTAGGTGCAGGTTTCTCCGTTTTCATCCATCAGTTCAGTCCGGATGCCTTCAGTTTGATTGATCAGAAAAATTTGAAAACAATTAAGCATGCAAGAAGCTGGGTCGATAGTGCTATTCGGCTATCCAAATAACGCTAGTTTCGATTTAAGCAATTGATTGTCAACAAAAAAAACATTAAATCGAAATTACATTTCCAGATAACTCATTTCGTTTATATTTAATAAAAGGATTGTTTATCTTACTTGAATGAACATGAGGCCATTAGCATAGATGCATAGGAGTTTATGACACCACGCTTTTTATAACTGCACATTTGCAAAACTTTATCAGAGTCTGGCTTTTTTGGCATCATTGTAGCAATTTAATGGTTAAAATCTTTATTCAAGATATAAAAAAAACTAGACTGGCCATCATATGTTAGCCAAAGGCAATTTTTGGAAACTTATTCAATTGAAACAGGATGACATACAGGTTAATATTATATAACTAGTATGTTAACAATGGGTTATTCGACTGGTACATATCATATAAGATCGTTCAAAACTCACTGAAAGCTACATGTATTAATGTCATTTCGTCGGATGAACATGCACAACAAGTGAGAATTTAAGAAAATAAATCAGCATAAAAAGTATTTGGACAAAAACGAAAACTCACAATAAAACACCGCTTCAAGATGTTTTGATGGAACTAAATTAAAATACCTTTATGGCATAACCAAAGCATACTGATAATGTGTTCTAGGAACAGAATATACCTCAGAGAGGTATGTTTAATGTACTTCATATAGCTTTTATTTTGCTATTTCCTTACTGAAGCAAGAAGACCCATAGCTGTTGGTATATTGTAGTAGTAGTAGTAGTAGTAGGCATCAGATACAAGAGATTTAATGGACTAGACAAAGTAAGCACGAGGTTTTATCTGGCTTCTCTTATGTATGATAAGCATTCCGAGAAGCAATATTTGATACACTATTGCAAAACTCAGTCCCTGGGGGCGTGTTTCATTTCACTAAAGCTAACATACCGGTGTTAGTTCTATGAAAGAAAATATTTTTGTTCATCTAAGGAAGTTACATTTCTTTAGATTATTTAAGTTTGTGTTCTTATATAATCTTAATTACTTGTTCTTCCATGAACAAATTATCTGCTCAATCGACCTTAACAATGTGAAGATATTTGCTTAATCTCATCCATAAACTTATTTATACCATTCTATCAATGTGTGGTTTTGTTCTGCTAAATCAGGCCCATGGGTGAGATTAACAACCAGTACACAGGTACTGCCATGCGAACTGCTTGTGCCAGTGTCATTCCAATGCTAAATCAGTATTTGGTGTTCAGTCAGTTTAAATCTGTGATATTTTTTTAACATTATCATTCCAGAGTGACAACAGCATATTTTTTTATACTTAAATTGAAAAATCATATCATAACACTAGCTTAATATATTGTCTCACTTTTTTTGGTTTAATGTTGAAGATCTTTCCATTTGAACAGGAAGACATTAGTATTTTTTCAAACTCCACACTAGTACCTGAAGGTATTGTATAGACGTTCACAAATTGACATTTTACACAGAGTGCTTCACAAAGTCTCATTAGAGATACATGTAATTTTTGAAAAATAAAATTTTAAAAAACCAAATTGTTTTCAAAGCGAAATCTGAATCAATCTGAGCAAAAAAAGATTTCCGATATCATAAAAAGATGTAGAGAAAAATATCCAAGTATCCAATAATTTAAAGTGACGATTTTATGTAAGGATTTGAAAAGTACTTATTAGGGCTTTATATTGACTTGTAGCTGCTAATGAAATCAACATTTCATACAGATCAATATATATATATTTCAAAAGTATAAGCGACACTTTATTAAAGATGTTAACATTTTAAATCACGGGTTTTTGTTATTCAATCAAATGGAAATTAAAATTTTGCAATTCGTCATGTCTGAAATATAACTATAACTGATTTCATACTTTGAATATTTTAGATACA
Source organism: Phorcus lineatus (assembly GCA_921293015.1). Lineage (NCBI taxonomy): Eukaryota > Metazoa > Mollusca > Gastropoda > Trochida > Trochidae > Phorcus > Phorcus lineatus. Next base: position 34,148,150 of record OV121082.1, read on the forward strand.
CTTTTTATTAACATGCTCCATACTGAAAGGAAAACTTGACTTGCTGAACGAAAGAAAATGTCTACTCGATAATGTTTAATCAATAGATTGATTCTTTAAAAAGTTCTTGAAAAAGATAACAATATATTTTTCTACTAAACCTCCTCTCTGCTAATTCTTTATAGCTGTGACAAGCGTGTTATTACATTAACAGCATTCTTTTTAGAAAGTTTTTAGTTTGTCAAAGTCCTTGGCATGAAGGCATTTCTTAAAATACTCTCGTAAACTTTGTTTATGTGTTTCAATCTTTTAAACTTGACATGGCGATAGGTCGAAAACTTATGAGATAAAGGATAACCTTCGATAAAAAGTTTTTCTGTGTCTTTTCAAGCTTAAAGAATAGAATCAAATGGTATACTTATTTACAAATTCAAGTTCTGCTGACAGCAAGTCTAGTGAAGTGACCTGGCAATAAATATCATCAATGTCCAGGTAGTATCAATGTTTAGTTGAGCTTTTGGCAAAAGTGATCTTTTCTATCAACGATAAGTATTACACTCTATAACGAATCGTTGTTAAGTACTTGCAGATGGCATGGTTTAGGAATTTAGATTTAAGCTACGAAAGGAGCAAGGTCTTGTCACTGTGACAAAATGATGCTAGTCTATGTCCGTCCTGAAGCCTTTTGTGTACTGAAGGAGATCTTTATCCTTGTGTAGATTTGGCGCAGGCTTTCTTCAATGTCTTTGTCTTCAAATTTGCTTTAGCATCCTCGACAATGGAATCACCGAGTCTTACTGATTTAAGGTAACTATAACTTCAAGAAACCTTCAAAAGATCGTAACGGCTACAGTCTTTTCAGATGCATTTTAACACATTTTTAGAATATGTTCAAGTACGATCTAGACAAAGGACAAACAACTGATTTGAAACAATTTGTATCAATGAATAAAAGAATGATTAAATGATATAATCAAATATCATGTCAGGAATTTTATGAATTATTTGTATCAATCAATCACAGTTTCAATACCTACAGCCTCCTGATTGATATTTCCTAGTAAAAGTCTTCAAAATCACTCAGTTGTCTTATGAAAAAACCTTTCATTTACTTTGAAATTCACATACAGGTGGTTACAACACCTTTGGGGAGTGAAATGTAGTTTTGTTACAATGAAAAGTCTTTCTATTACATTTCATCAATTATTTTAATGAAAAGCTTTCAACATAATCAATGACCTCAGATGTTTGTTTCATCACTACTATGTACACGAAAACACGAAGCTCTTGAAAACTATTTCTGAAAAAATAGCCACCGTTTATCACAACTGAGAAGGTTGGAGATCACACAATCACAGACGAGGCGTATAGGGAAGCACTCACCAGACACTGTGAAATCACAACAATCAGCAAAATGTGGAAGTAACAACCCTGACTATCAATCAAAGGCCACGTCAGGGAGAGAATACGACTTTGATTGGAAAACAAATGGCTAGAGCTTGTTTGAAACAGAAAGCATAAACGCAGACATCAATTATATGTGTAGCGATTACGTCTCATTTGAAGACCGTCCTTCTAGAGGCTTAGTTAATGGAAGTGTTCAGGAGTCGAGGCAAAGGGAATTACTGTATCACAGTTCACAATGATAGTGTGTACGGTAGGGGAAGGTCACATCGCCTGATATTCAATATACCAACGTGCCACAAGAATAACAGAGCTCTGAAAATAATGGTTCAATTTCCTTATTCAGAATTATTATGATGACATAAAAGTTCCAGTTGAAAGGATATTTTTGTTGGGAATGGTAATAGAGAAGTGAAATACAGAATGGTGACACCGTATTGTATTAATTGTCCTGTATCATAGATTGAACTTTGACGTACATTACCCCTAAATATGAGAAAATATTTTGTATAAGTACAATACACATACACACCGTCAGTGTCATCAAACAAATTAGTAATTTTGTGCCTTTAAACAGAATTTATATCATAAATTATTTTCGTATTTATTAGGACGTATAAGGTGTTCTCATCAATTTCCTCACACAATAAATGGGAAAACTAATGTCCCTTCCTTGATACACGAATAGCTCAAAACACATTATCAGATAGTCTAGGAGAAGTAGAAAACTATTTGATGGCACAAGATTTCAAAAAATTAAATAAGCGTTATACATATTACTTTTTTGGACAGATTGGCCAGGTTCCAGAAATTCATTAGCACTAAATTAGGAGATGAATTCATCAACTTGTAAAATATAACCCGTATGTGTCGTTTTGCATTTGAATGTATCATGTTCTGTGTTCAAAAGGTAGAGTGTGAGATAAATTGCTTTACCAAAATACAACAATATCACCATTAATTGACCTTGTAAAGCTATTACGGATGCGTGTCGTTTAGATAGTAAACATTGTTATATTTTGGTTCATGAAACTTCGCTACCTTTGAACGTATCAGCAGCTGACCAATTGCCATTTCGCCACCATACCAGCAGATAACCATCACGAATGGGCGAAATAGCTAGCTGCTTGTACGGCCAATGATAGCGATGTTGCCGGACTCTGAAGGTGTGGTTTCGAATCCTGCAGGGAACCCGACCAGAGAAAGTACCAAATACTATATGGGTTTCTGTCAATTTGCGATTAATAAAATACAAATTATAAAACTATTTCGTGGAACTGACGGCATAACAAGAAAAATGCAATTGAAACTAATCAGTACCCGACTTTCTTCTACAAATAAAATAATTGCAGAAATGATCAAATAATGTATCACCTTTCTGAAGTTCATCACTGAATGACGGAGTTGGGGAGTTATTATGTTGACAACAAAGGAACCCCAGGCATCATTTCACTTTGTTAACCTCAATAAGACCACAAGAATTATTAGAAGATATTGCTGTGAAATGAAATATTCCTGACACATTTCAATCAAATGTGTCAAGCTGTCATGTCATTGAAGATGTAGTCGATGCAGAATATTAACTTGGTTTCATTAAATAGGCGACGTCAGGGAAAGCTAAAGCCAATTAAAGTCACTCTTTCTGACATCAAGGTTTAACCCCTGTGATGTTATTGCATTTGACAAAGGCTTAGTGCTGTAATAATTAAATCTTTTTATTTTACCTGATCAAAACACTGCTTGGGAAAACCATTTTTGTCTTCTTAATGTTAAATCGACTTTAACATTGGCTACAATTACGCTTTTACTTATTTAATATGCCACAGATTACCATAGACATTTTAAAATATATATATGTAATGTTATATATGGCAAGGTCACTTTTATTTCTGTTTTTGAGTTTTTTTTAACAACTGTCATGAGGTGTCCTCAATGCCTTCTTTCCTTTGTTGTGACGACTTGTCTTTCACGTTGCTGGTTGAAAAATCTATAGCTAGCTTCTATTTCAGAAAGGATTAAGAAAAGTACGATTAAAGAAAAAATTCTGACATCAAAGGGATAATCCCCTTGGATTCAGTATGAGATCGATGTTATATCCATTCATGTCTCTTAAACATGAGCTAAATCTTCCCTCGTTTTTTGCTCCAAGGCATAAATAAAGAATCTGTGATATATTTTGAGTAGAGATTTTGCTATGAAATTACCGTGATAACCTTATATGGAATTGTGATTAACAGGCTTTTGAAAAAAAGAAATGTATGTGGTAAATATTCATGTCTCTAAAACATTAGTTATATCTTCTCTCGTAATTTGTTCGATGTTGTTTTTCAAGAAGCTTTGAAAGATTTTAAGTAAAGAGATTTTGCTCTGAAATTACTGTGATACCCTTATTTGGACACTGTGATAACAGGACATTGAAGGATAACAAATGCATGTGTTATAATATTTTGAAAAAAGATATAACCTACATGTACTTTCAAAATATTGTATGATGATCTGCCTGACGATTACACTACGTGACGACCCCAATAGAATAGCTTAATAGCTTTTTTGGTCTATGGAAGGTCGAAAAACAGATGTATCCTTGAACTGGAACTGAGTGGCGGCTATACTAACATTGCTATCGCATTCCAAGTAAGATTGCAGTGCAAAAATCAATGTTGAACTAGATAGACAATAGCTTTGATAAGATACATCACAAATTACTTACAAATTCAATTCTTTCAACAACAAACAACCTGTGTGCTTCTATCATGTTAAACCAATTATGTTTCATAATCAATATCCCTCCTCCTCGATCGAAATCTGTCCGTATAGATTATGTTCGATTAGCATTACGTGGAATTGCATCACTCGAATATTTATGAATACTTATGAATTGTTCAGTTGCAATTTACCTCACTAAGTCCAGCCCAGTGTCCTTAAGTTTAATAATCAGACCACCTTGGGAACACATATAAGAAGCTGTACTGCTATTACGTGATTCAAATAATGCCCGATTTAATTTTACATTTAGTTGTCCAAACAAAAGCCATCAAATCGAAATAACATTCCCAGATAACTATTTTCGTTTGAATTTTATAAGATGATTGTTTATCTTACTTGAATTGACATTAGGCCATTAAACTGTGCAAAGGAGTGGTCGAGTTTGAAAGTGACACTACACTTTTTTTTAGAGTCACATTTGTAAAACGTCTTCCGTGTTGATTTTTAAGATTATCTTTGTCACTACGCCTTATGATTATGCATTGCAACATTACACTGTTTAAAGTGGTTAATTATAATAAAACCTAGCCGATGTACCTTGCAAGCGATGTTAGTCAAAGGTAATATGTGTTGTCTTATTCAGACAGAATGACATAGTTTGGTTGATTATGCTTATGAAACTATATTACTGATTTTGAATAAATTTGTTATTCGGCTGCTACATCTTTGTTATCATAAGCCCATCGCTAAACATTTCATGAAAATTATCACCTTCGCATTTTAGATGAATATTCAAAACGGTATGAGGAAAGCCAAAACATGAAATCCTTGAAGTTTTGATGAATTATGGTCAAATATCTGTATAACATACGTTGAAATATTAAATTATTTACGATCTGAAAGATGGAAGCTCTACCTTACATAATCCAACTTGTCTTTGTATAGAAATATATATATGTATATATATATATATATATATATATATATATATATATATATATATGTATATATATATGTATATATATATATAGATGTAAAATGTTCATGGTTTATGTATCAAATATTCTTTAAAAATAACAAACTGAAGATTGGTCTTCATATAAGTTCATTACCAACCGGTTTCACAACATGGTGATCATCAGGGTAACTTATACATTGTGTTGCTAATGGTATAGCGTTAACAATGGCAAGGGACGTAATTCATGACGTCATATGCATACCACTAAAATATATATAGTAAATGCAACGTCAACGTGATTTAATATTAGTTACAGTTCAATTTAGGGGTATATCCATCAATAAAGAATCGTTCTTTTATTTTCCTCAGCTCTTCATTATCTGTGCGCATTTTGTAAATAGGACAGATTGGGGAACTGGGGATTGCAATTCTTTGCGCATTCATCTATATGTGCGCTCAGGGGTATACATCTATAGTTTGGTGTTTTTATCTGTTGTTTATGCACTCGGACTCTCACCCTTAATGTATCCCCCGTTTGACCAATATACTCTTCGCAACAACCAGCGCATGTTATTACATATATTAGATTTCTGGAGGCGCAGGACATATTTTCCATTATTTCCATTTCCAGAAATCTAATATATGTAATATATGATCACCATGTTGTGAAACCGGTTGGTAATGAACTTATATGAAGACCAATCTTCAGTTTGTTATTTTTAAAGAATATATATATATATATATATATATATATATATATATATATATATATGTACACGAAAAAGGTAAATATTTTGTCTCGGCATTGGACACCTACAACAAATATCAAGTGTATTGACTGACAGACTCTGTCACCAGGATATTGAAGGAAGACTTCTAGCTGCTGATATATTGTAGTAACGGCGTCGACAGCAAATACAAGAGATATTATCGACCAGACATAGTCACCATGAGGTTTTATCTGGCTTCTCTGTCGTAGGATAAGCATCCTGAGAAGCCATCTCTGATACACCATTGCAAAACTCTGGGGGCGTGTTTAATTACACGTAAAATCTAAAATAGCGGTTTTAAGTATTGTGAGAGAAGAGGTTGGTTCAAACAGGAAGTAACATTTCAGTAGATTGTTGAAGATATGTGTGACTTCTTCAAATAACCATCTCATCCAATCTGACAATATCTGCTGAAACGACCTTAAGAATTTGCGACATTCTGTAAAAGTTCGATTAAGTTATGAACACTATGCTAACATTTTAGTTATCAAGGCAGATGTATTTCCAAAAGAATCTCAAATATACTAAGCTATCTATTTATGGTCTGGTCTGCCGACTGTTGAAGTAGACATCAAAAGTGCAATTCATGACAGTACAAACAACCTTACGGAAAGGTATTTATAATTATTTTTATTTATATCTATTTATTTATAGTCTATCGAAATGGTCACATATTTCATTGTGTATGTTTTATATGCTTTACGTCATTATTTGTAAGTACACATGTTTTGAGCATTTGTCTCTTATGTTTTATTCACTTTAGTCTTCTCATTGTATATATCATTTTATGGTGGTCGATTAATTTGTACATATCAAGCTTGATCTATTCTTTGTTCACATGCGACAAGAAATAGCACAGACAAGACATACAGAAAAATGATAAAAGTTAAGAGTCTTATATTAGGTAGTAACATAAATTTTACATTTTAAACCTAAACTTCTAACTTCAGTCAAAGTAAGTTAATATCATTAATCAATGTTGTAATTGTAACAATTTTATAGTGGCAAGTAATTGAGTAAAGACCTTTATTCATTGGTATGACCTGAAAGTATTATATATATCTATGCGATGCATTTCATAAGTATTTCATGTGGGATCTTGGCTGTATGTATTGTATATCTGACCCTACTCATACTTTCTCCTGAGCTGAGATCCTGTTTATATGCTGCTTGGTGTTTCGGCGAGATAGGTGGCACCTGAGAACTACGTTGGGTTTTTATATATTGATATATGCGAAAGCCGTCTTTTATTTTGTGTGCACTTGACGTTTAGCGTAAAGGCCAAATACTGTTTTAAAGTAATTATATTTTTATAGACTATATGACTATGTAGACTATATACCTTATGTATCTACTGTATGCGCTGGCAAGTAGTTGTATGACATAATTTCTATAACATATATTAATCATATAAAACGGCGCGGCAGCAGTGGTAACCTCGGTGATTTTCGTGCTTTCGCTCGTTAGATACCAAATCATTCACTCGTTTCATAAAAATGTTTTTAAATGGGACGTAGATTAGTATTAACTTTATCATTAATAAGTGTTGGTGAGACTAATACTACTAATATCGTATTGTGATGAAGATGTGTTTGTAAACGTTCATTTAATGTGATGTGTATGAATATTGACTATGTGTACTGATTGTTATATACATGTTTCAGGGTAATAAAACCAATTGATTTGACTTATTATCAATCAACGTCTTCAAAACCCCAGCAAGTGATTATCATTGTTCATAAGTTTACCCCTCCTACACGCAAGAGGAAAGGGCATGCAATGGATATAGACACTATTGTGAAAATGCTATAAGAAATATAAAAGTTATACAAAATTCGAACTTGTAACTTGTTCAAAAAACACTTTAAATCGTAAGAAAAACAAGTTGCTGATAAATTTGATACATAACTCGTCCCCCTTTCATATCAAGTTTATGACCCTCGTGAAATAAGTTTGCTTTGTCCCTCGCAAAGATTTGGTAGAAAGCAAACTAATTTCACGAGGGTCATATACTTAAGAAGAAGAAGAAGAAGAAGCTTTATGCAGTAATGTAAGGCCATATGACCTATAGTACAGTAGTGGATTACATTGAAATATATCCACTATTGAATATAACTCAGGTGTTTCCACACTTTCTCGGTGTATCTATCAATAAATCCTCCTGTCTTCGACCTGTACGCCGGAAAAATATTGAAAACAGGAACGATATTGAGCAAAGTGTGTATATATCTAATGCTTAAACAAAGTGGTTTGAGTAGGTTTTTGTCACTTAGAAATTTGTTTTGATTCTTGTTATATCTTTATCATTCTTGTTAGATTATAATGAATCGTATGAGACACCCGTACCAACTCACTATCATTTCCTCGTTTTGTTTCCTGCGTGAACACATTTCACTTTTTATGAAAAACCAGTGTCATAATTAGTTATGAAAAAAATGTTTTCACAACATCCAAAATGAAAAGACTTTTACCTCGAACTAAAGGTCGGACTCACGCGACTACCCAATGCCCTAGGTTAATTTCAGATAAAGTAATTAACGTACGAATCCCGATTCATCTTACCTGAGGCTTAGAAGTCAGTCATAAGGCTTCTGTAGTTTCTGTACTGTGCGAGCTAGTATTGTATTTCTCATTACCTGCTACCAAGATTTTTACAGTGCTATTTTCACGCTGGAAGGTACTTTTCCAGGAATAATATTTACAAAATTTTATGCTAAAAAGTAGCTATATAATTATAATAAATATAGTTATAAACAAACACACTTATTTATTGACACAAAATTCATGGTGTGCCAATGGTAAAAGAATCCTTTTCGAAAAATACATACGATTGTTTCCATGAAATGTTCCTATGCTCCTTTACCGACTTTAAGAATTGTTATTGAATATTATATAGTTGACAGACAATTAGGGCTAGAACTGCACATAGAGTTCAAAACCGCCAGACATTGATATTGCAACGTGGGGATATATCATATGATTAATAGATGAAATAATGAAATTTCCACCAAGAAATATATATATATATATATATATATATATATATATATATATATATATATATATATATATATATATATATATATATATATATATATATAGAAACGTCTGAAGGTGAAATATTATCTAATTCATTAGCAAGTCCGATAACTGCATTATTCAATAACATACATCAAATATAACGCCGAACAAAAAAAACTTTAAGATTTTATGTTGATTGAATCATAATTTTTCAATTTTAACATGACAAGCTCACTAAAGTTATTTTTACTTTACATAATGGTGTTAGTCATAAGTATGTCATTTTGCAATCGTGACTCATTAAAATAAATTTCATCTAATGCAATAAAGCAGAAAAAATTATCTTATCTAAACCTCATTTAGAAGCCCTCCCCGACCCCCTTAAAACAAATACTTTACAGACATAGATATTTAGTTGTCGAAAACAAAAGTTTATGTTGTATTAATCATTTCAATCCTGAATAATTGTTAAGAACTTTTTTTTAACTTTTTAAATTTAAAATGATTGGATAACAAGGAAAATGTCAGTTTACATAAGTAATGACTGTATATCATCAAAGAAAATGTCACTTGAGTTAGTTTCGTCTGATACTATAAAAAACATTGCTGAAATGATTCAATAATGTGCCAGATTGCATAGTGGTGATCTTCTCTAAATGTCAATTGTTAAATAAGTATATTGCTACAAAGTTTCCTGAGGCGTTAACGTCAATTTTTACCAACGAATACATCTGAGAAATAACAGTGATATGAAATCCCCTGGCACTTTTCTATTAAACAGCATCAAACTCTTAACGGAAGTGACTGTAATTAGCGTTTGTTTTCTGTGTCATTACCCTTTTCAAAAACAAAATAAAAAAAGTCTGTATCAAATAAAAAGCCAATGACTTGAATAACCAAGTTGGTTTTGACATTTGATTTGCGTAATAAAACCAGATACATTTCCTTGAGAAGAATAATTGCTTTGGAAAACAAAATTATCATCTTTGTCAACTTTGTAACATAAGTTGGTAAGTTTAGTCATTAGAAGTTTTTACGCATTTGCCATATGAATATGGCATTAGTAACCAAAGACTTAAAGGAAATATGGCATAAACTTGATACCATTTAATGACTTTTTACTATATATATCTAATCGGAAATATGTTAAAAACAACATTCCGTTTGTATTTATATTTGTCTTATGTCTCTGTGCCTTAAATGGACATTGTAAGACCTAAACATTTAATCATCACAATCCCATGCTCAATAGGATCTTCAAAGAAATATATGCTAATTTCACTGATATCATAAACGAGGTACTACAGGATTCACACAAATCAGAATCTAAGTACATATTGATGCAATAACAAAATCTGAGATTAATCCTGAAATCGTCCTTAGCCAAATATGTTTGCAAAACAACTACAATACGGCAGATAAATCGATAGAGAAAAAATATCAAAATGTCGCAACTTCACTACTTACACATTTAGTTATGTTAGCACCAAATAACATGTTTCCTCCACTCTACAACATCTCAATAACTCCACAGACAATATATTACCTTGTTTAAGTGTGAGAGAGTACGGTTTTTACTTTTCATGAGGCCTGAATAAGATTCCGAAAATACGATATGTCCTGAGTTGATTTCAAAATGCCTCTCTGAACTTCCATCTTTATCTCTTCAATACCCAAATTATGATATTTGTGATGTAAATGATAATCGGAAAACAGCCATATCAATGTAAAAAAAGTCAAAATTCTACATCCCACTTACACATGTATTACTTAGACGCCCTACTGAACAATTCAAACCCATGTTTGTCTTTGTGTCTTCGTGCTTTAAAAGATATTTCCAAACTTACGTTTGAGACATTGGCGCGGGCCACTGTCCGGTTGGCGATCACAAATCACGACCCAGGTCATGTTATTGGCCTTATACTTAGTGACAACCATCAGCATACTCATTTTCTGGAGCAACCAAACCAACAGCATTTACAAGTTTGAGATATTTGACTCCAACATCATACATTGTACCTCTTTAAATCTCAGCAGACACAGGTTTATAATCAACTGACGTTATTTGTTTTCGATCAGTTAGCATGACTTTGCGTTGCCCCACACGAATGGATCAAAGAATGAGGAGATGACATTAATAGGAGTTAGTTAGGAGACATTTAGATAGACCAGAAACCTGGGAAAACAATTAAGCAAGCAAGAAGCATGGTCGATAGTGTTCAAATAATGCCAAATTCGATTTCAATATTTTCTAATGCACAAAAAGCTATCCTTGTTTAAATAATATGTAGAATGTTTCATGAAAAAGGCGGTGTCGGTAAAAGCAAACTCTAATCAATGTCACTGTCACTGGCAGTGGGATTGCTTGATACGTTGGTGTTGATGTAATGATTTGATAATGATATTTTCCCGAGCGAAACATCTTGAGAGATTGTTAATTTTTTTTATTATTCAAGGTAAGTACTTCGATTTATATAAAAGTACACTAAACTGTATCATATCTGGTGGAAAATTACCGTGCCAGTTATGTTTTGCCAGTGACGTAAACCCCATGACGTAAATGTTAATCTAGTATAAACATCCAACAGATAGGCTGAATTGACCCTTTCGTAGGTGTTTACCGGCTCTCTGTGTCAACAAAAACTACGCTAGCGCTGCACTTGCTGCATGCTTTTCGCGTGTTTCCCGAAACCCACTGCCGTATGCAGCAACCGACATTCACGACACAATGCAATTGTTTTAACAGTGAACGGTACTTAAGCCTATTTCATTTATAAAAGATGCTTATAGCTACAACTGAAACAGAGTTTTGATTAAAGATTCAGTGTGATTATCAGGACAATGAATATCTAATAATCGAAATGATAATGGGCATACTTCTCGTTCATGCAAAGATGATTCCAATTTCACTGACATTATATATATAAGGATCCAAACAAAATATCGTCAACATATAAGGATTCATACATAATAGCGTCAAGGAACATATAAATGCATCTAGTAAAATCTGAGAATTGTCCTTATAATTGTCAAATTACTACAATTTACATCTATAAAATCGATGTAGTATTAGACAAACCAAATCAAAATATCGCAATAAATTTCTTTAACCACTCAATTGGTCAAAACCAAATAACGTGTTTTTTTCTAATCTTGTACACGTCCTATTATACTTCACAGTGAATATATTTCCCCTTGAAAGCTCAGGCATGGATCCCTTATTTGCTATTGCTCAAGTGGCTATACCGACAGGAATGTTATCATTTATGAATACTACAGTAAGTTTAAACCATAATTGGTAATGATCCATAATGTTTTTCTTAATCAGTTCGGCCAAGAGTCTTTAGATTAACTGACCTGACACCGGAAAAACTATTGAGCATGCAAGAATGGTCGATAGTGCTAGTGCTTAGGCTGTCCACTTAATTCCAGATTTTGTTTTAATAAATGATGGTTAACAAAAAGTCCTCAAAGCGAAATAATAATCCCTCATAACTCATTTTGTTTATAGTGTATAAAGCTGGTTGTGTATTCTCTTCAAATAAAGATATAGGTATTAAGCTAGATACGCATAGTTTAACCTTAACTGTAAATTATTTACGCTTTTTGTTAAGAGTCATCATTGCAAAACGTTATCTATGGAAGAACTGACTGTTGCAGAAATTTTTTTCATATTGATTCAGTGTAGTGACATAATAAACATTAACTTTTGATTTATGACCAAAAGCCATTCATTAATTAGGTAAGCGGCATGGAACAACTAAATTTTGATTTACGAAACTTAAGTAAATCAAACAGAATGAAATATTTACGTTTCTAGTGTCAAGTAAACCTGTTGGGTAACATCACTAGCTAAAAGATGGGATTTCGGTTAATTGAGGGTTTTCACAGAAAAATATTTTCAATCATTAATTTTTGAAACTTAAGTAATTTAGACAGAATGAAATATTTACGTTTCTAGTGTTAAGTAAAACTGTTGGTAACATAACTAGCATAAAACATGGGATTTCGGTTAATGGTGAATTTTCACAGAAAATTATTTTCATCCGATGCTTGGCATTTGGGATTGATTGTCCAATCCATGTCAGTTGTTTGGAGGTAAATACAATAATGTGGCACAAAATAAAGCTAAATAAAATGGCACGATAAATATATTCAAATGGATAAAGCTTCTTTCCCCATCATTTGTATTCAAATGCGAATTATTCAAATGCGAATTATTTAGAATACAGTTTACTGTGTTGTATTTATAGGATATCAAACGAGTTTTGTATCCTATTTATTACCCACGTTTTTTACAATGAAAACATCGTCAAATTAAAGTAAAATTTAGCTTCCCTATAAAGAAACTCAAAACGCGGATTAATACATTTCACTGGTGATTGGAATGTCGGCACCTTCACTTCGGAAAACGTACGCTGCTTTGGTGTAATGTAGTTCATTACATTTGATAAAGAAATACATGAAAATAAACTACAACTGAAAGCAAAAATCCTTTAATTCATTTCATTTAAAGACTTGGTTTCGGCTACAAATCTTTTATTCAGCATAAACACGCGAAAACTGTCAACATTTTGAACCTAAATCTCGGCTCAACGTCAGTCGGCCGTCACTCAAGGCGAGTCGTGACGTCGAGAACTGTTCGGACACAACGCATACAAGACACGTTTTGAATGGCACACGTAACATTTGACCTAAAGGGAATAACATTGAAATTTATGTCTTAAAAACTGTCAACTGGTAAAGAAGCTTTTCATTCAATTGCAACTAATCTTCATCAGAGGACAAGTCACTGTAGATCTAATTGTAAACAATACGGCGACGCTTGGCGGATTTCGACAGTGGCAATGGCTAAACAGTAAGTCTATATCTAGGTATTTGCTTTTCCCCCTGAGAAGTCTTGACAACATATAGGCCTATGCTAAAAGTGTTCAAAGGCCGAATACCATTCACAACTCGTCTAATAACTTGCCCACCGATTTTGACCAAATCATTGATTTTTACGGGTGACGCCATCTTTGTTTACATGAGTCCCGATAATCATAGCAGACGAATTTTGTTACTTATTTAGATTGTATCGTTTTTCTATTCATTTACGGACACTTCAGTTATTAAAGGAAAGAAAAGCTTTGCATGTAGCCACAATGAAAATTTAGTTTTATTTCGATTATATTATGAAAATTCTCGTTTTTCGTGTGCTTAGGAACGAAATCTTATGAATGGAAATCATGAATGAAATAGCTGATGAAAATAGTACCGGTAACGTCAAAACTCATGTATCAGCCAATCAAATCACTCAAAGTTGTTATGACACATATCATAACAGATTGTTATGAAACCCCTTTACGAAGTCCCAAGTGGGCAATAAATGCATGTTTGCATTATTTTAGTGAGATTTAAAATCCATAACGGAATTTGAGCTTCTGCAGCTTTACCAGAATATTTCCTAATTTGGTTGCTAAATGAAGAACAATATAATTCTAAATATTTAAACGATGAGTTAGAATTATTTTTGAATAAAAACGTAAAGGTCTTTTATGTGTAGTTCAGATAATCCATGTTCTCTCGAGAACAATTTGTGTCCATATATTTTATTTATTAGTTGGGTCATTTCTCGTGTAAATAGTTTTCTGATTACAACCTTAAAATATTACCTTCATTTCTGTCTTGCACTATACGATTTAATATCTGTCAGAACAAAATACATATCTACATAAAAAGACCAAATTAACATCTTGAAATTTGTTAACTAAACCAATCACATAATACTCTCTGTACTCTCTCACATGGATATCTAAGGTATACTCCTGGCTGCTGATTTGTCGTGTACAGAACCTAATCTGCAGATGCAAAAGATATTTCTGACCAGATATAGTGATGAACAAGATATCTCAAGCTTCTCTGACACGTAGTCACCAGATAAAGAAGCTATACTCGTTACCCTCTTGGTGCGCGGGGGCATGTTTCGTTATTAACAACATTTGTAGGGCCAGTTCATCTATAATTCTTTTGATAAAAAGTTTAAAAATAAAACACAAGTGTCCGATTTTAAGGGATCTTACAAAATGAAACCTTATTATTAAGGAGAAAGATATACTTCACAAGAAAGGTCAATATGTTGTCTTTATATGACAGTAACTACATTATACCGTCTACTGTCTTGACAGACTCTGTCACCAGGATATTGAAGGAAGACTTCCAGCTGTTTATAGTAGATACAAAAGATACAATCAACCAGACACTGTCATCCTGATGATTTTTCTAGCTTTCCGGGCACATAGCTAGCTCGCATTCTGAGAAGATATGTCCAATACTTCATAGATCTTGTTGCGTTGCAGGGCATCAATCATTTATGAAAAATAAAAGAATAGTCCTTCACGTAAAATATTTTTTTCACTCTGTGTAATGTTAGAAGTTATATCTGTACAGTGTGAACACTTGTAAGTGGGTTTTTAACCCGACAGTATCAAAAGGACTTTAAAAACTTCATCTAATCCACCAGCAGGGTTTTTGTTGAGAACTTTGTCTAGATGTTAAAAACGTTTCCAATGAAATCTTAACTATTATGAAATTTTCCCTTTGTAACTGTTAATGCATATTTCATTTATTCATTTAAATTCTTCAAAGATTAAAATATATTTATATGCACATGGAAGGTTATGTATATGCCAAATATTAAATCAGGAATCTACCAGCCTTGTCATGTGAGCACATATAACCAGATTGCAAGTTACTGATAGTTATTATTTTAGTGCAGTGTAGGAACGGTCATGTATGTCAATAGATATATTTTACGAAGATGTATATTCTGACACATTATTCATACATCTGAATGTCTCGCTCCCCAGTATACAAGTACTTTCGTGTGAGCACATGGTGCTATAGCCATACGAGGATAACAAAATTTCCTAGAATGACATAGAAAACAGGAACAAAGTATCGCTTTTTGCATGCCTTTTATCATAGTCTCACCCTGACATTAAAACATATGAACCAGCGATGTTCAAGCTTCAGTACAACTCAACATCCTGGGTCTCAAGAAATCTTCCACGGCAGCAACCAGGCTGTTGTCACCAGCAAAAAAACGTCCACGTATATGGTTCTGCAAATTGGGGAAGAGGAAGAAGTCCCGGTGGGGCCAAATCTTGGGAGTAGGGCGTAGGTGGACACATGTACTGCGTGGACGGTATGGGGAATCGGCAAGCTTCCACTGATTTGTTTCAGGGTCAAAGTGACGTACCAAATCTCATCCAGGGTCACTAATCGTTTCAGGAAATTACAAATAGTACTTTATGCAGATTTGGGGACACATTCCATTGGAACAGAGAAACATAAAATCAGTATTTCCTCTTGATACCACCTTCAACATTAAGTTATTAGCTAAAGGAATAACAATACAATAAAACAATCTTTCATACATTAAAGAGAACAAAAGGAACAGTTTTAATATGAAATTTTCGTCAACATCATTAAATAGCAATTGAAACGCAAAAGAGGATATTTTTTTTCTTTTTAAACATCGTTTCTTTTCTTAAATGCTTTACGAGCTTGATCATTAACTCCAATTTTCTAAAGAAAGTCTTCGATATTTTTTTTAATTTCTTTTCATAGTATATTCCTTTTATACTAGTTTTAATCTTCTTTCTGTACTAACATACAAACAGTGTTTTGTATTTAAAGTGACATTCCCAGTGATTTATAAGGCAAGTACTTCTTCAGTTGTTCATTTTGTACTGCAAACATTTCAATCAATTTGGAAATCTAATCAGCATGCATTTGTATTTTAGGAGTGTTTGAAAAATGTGAGTTTGACAAAAACGTTAACCTTGAAAAATACTACTACATACATCATTTTGTTTCAGAGCTTTATTTTGCCTACATAAGATTGCGACATCACATCTTATTTCATTTAGAACATTAATTGATTGATTGATGTTGTTTTATGGCATACCTTTGATCCCAACATTCTTCTCCGATTAATCTTGCCAACAGGTTTATATTTTTAAATCTATTGAGTTCAATCGAAGCAGCAGAATTCCACAATAAATAGATAGAATCTTTCTTTTGTGCAATTGAAAATTTCATCACCAGGAGTATATTCCACGGACATAAAACGCCTTTTGAACCACAATGGTGCCCGTATTACAAATGTTGAAGACTTTTCAAACTGATTTGCCTGGGGTCTATTATTATAAAGGGGATTTAACTCTCAACCTAATTATATTTAGTTAAAGTTTTAACAATACAAAAAACATAATTTGGCCTTTCAAAAGCAATCGTCACTTTGTAAAAGTATCATTGCTGAGTCATGAATAACTCTCACATGCTGGTCACATGAAATATTTGTTTTAACAATTGTCCTAAATCGAATAAATGATAGCTTGGTTTGAACACTCATGAGAAAATCCTATAACGAGAAACATGATATTTTTCATTGACTATATTTTGCTCGTCACATTAGTGGTGCGGTAAGTTTATTTTCGAAGCTCACCGTCTAATCTAAGAAAGGGCAAATATGGCATGTATTACTTATGTATGTAATTAAATCAGGAAGTTCAAATATAATTCCATGTAGAACAACAAGCTCAAATATAATTTTAATATTCAATCCGCTGATCTGGAAATGTATAAACAAATTATTTCTAGAGGAAAAAAGGACCGGACAAAACGTGTTTGAATCGTTTTAGTTGACATCGGTAAATATTTTCCATGAATCCACTTGAGCTCAAATTTTGACCATGCTTAGACGTGAGCCTAAGTAAAACTTTTATTATTCCACAAGGCAGGGGTCACTTATGTATCCGCCTGAAAACAGTAAAATGGTCCTTTAATGTTTTTCTATAAAGAATTGCTCAGCCTGTTTATTTTCTTCATCAAGACCCTCCATAGTCTCATACAGGTGTCAAAATATTTAAAGACAAGCACAATTTCCTTTGCAAAATTAATAGAACACATACACATCAACAAACAAATTAACAGCCACGGGATATTGCATGAAATAAATAATTGAATTAATAATCCTCCTAGTAGATGACGTTTTTACCACCAACGTGAGATAGCAATAGAAGCGCCGGACAGTGAAATCCCATTCAATTAAACTGACATTTGCCTTAAAGGTTACATATGTCAGTGAATACATCGAAGAAAAAGCAGTGAAATGAATTGCGTGGAACTATTCAATTAAATGTCACTGGCCTTGTAATTGCAATTAACGCATTTAAAAGTCTTCCTGAAATAGGTGATGCCCGAACTCGAATTAAAGTCACTCTCCTTTAGAGTGGGTTCTTTGGAACGTTAGGGCTTACGTTTTATTCGACAAAGTAATAAAGTAATCTATATATTAATACATATAAAGTAGTATAAGTAATAAACCAAATACACTGAAGTTCCGCAAAGGAATTCCTTAATTTGATTGATAAGAAAAATGGGAAAACAATTTAGCATACAGAAGCATGGTCGATAGTGCCATTAAGCTACCCAAACAATATCTGATTCATTTAATAATACACAAAAAACAATCAAATAGAAAATAGAAGCAATATTCTCAAATAACTCATGTAGTTTTTAATGCATACATGTAAGACGGACTATGAGTTCTGATCAAATGGGCATGGAAGGAACACACTTGCAACATGTACATATGAGTTGTTGGGATTTAAAGCGACACCAGGCGTTTATGTCTATCACATATTTAAAAATGCTAACTTTGCCGTGTAATCTTATTAATAGGCCCAGACAATTTCTGAAATAATCATTTTGAAGCTTATTTTCTAGAAAACTATCAACATTACTTTTTTTTAAAAGGAGGTTTTTAAACTAGCACAGGGTGTGATGATTTTCAGTTTTTATGCAGCATTTTCGGATTTAAATAATTTAATTGAATAACCTACATAACACTAACAACCGATGTATGTCTTTGAGATTGATGTAACTACATTTCTATAATTATGTTTGAGCCACAGGCGCGATTTTTTCGATCATAAATCACGATTTTAACCTGTGTTTCGTCACCATACTGACATTAGGGCATGATTTTCTGTAACCGAGTTGCGACTATATTCACATTGTTCATCATTTTGTGAGTGCAATTGAAAACCTAAAACTATAATTAAAACCTTGGAAAGTCTACAAAAAGTAGCATTATTACATTGCTCAAGTAACAAGTCATCAGTAAAACCATGAGTTTTTTTGTGAGGTCAGTTCATCTTAAATTAGTATTTCTTTTAAAAGTTACGATTTCAAACTTTGTGGGCGCTTTAGGAGAAAAATGTATATACAAGAAAAGGTTAATATGTTGTCTTGATATTTGATATCAAGTATATAATATCTTCTGTCTGACAAGATTCTGTCATCACCATATTGAGGGAAGACTGCTAGCTGCTGATTTGTGGTGTACACAGCGTTGTCAGCAGGATATTATCGACCAGAAATAGTCAGGTTGAAGATTCATCAAGTTTCTGTGTCACATGGTCCCCATCCTGAGAGTCTATGGTCGATACTTTCCCTTTGCGTGGGAATTTTTCATTTATTAAGGAAAACGGACAATAGTCGTTCAGAAAAACAAATGAATCCGTCCCGTATGATGTTAATATATTTATCTTGAAAGAGTTGTGAGGATTATATTCTGGTTCAACTTGACCAAGTTTATCAAAGGTCGTTACATCAGCAGGAGTTTTATGAGATAACGTTATAAACTTGCTGAATGAAATCTTAACTATTCATTAAACTCTTCAGTCATTGCAGAGGATGCATGTCTACTTTGCGCACTGAAAGTCTTTTGATGCTATTTCCTAATCTTATGCATGTGGAAGGTTTGCATTGACAAGTGTTAAATTATATCATATTGAAGCAGTAAAAACGTCTTGCAATGAATACTTAAAAATGCTATTTATGAAAGATTCACTATACACAAATTGGCTTGAAAAGCTCTCCCCCTAATATATACGTACTGGCGTGAGAGCACATGGTGCTATAGAAATACCAATTCTACTAATTCCCCTTTTGAGGCATAATCACTTAAGAATACAGATTTAAATGAAATCCATGGCCGGAATTGTGATAGGCGACTGAGAAACAGGCAACTTTATTTCTTGTGCTTCGCTCTGAAATAGTAGCCTGTAGATTTACC
Organism: Phorcus lineatus; assembly: GCA_921293015.1. NCBI lineage: Eukaryota > Metazoa > Mollusca > Gastropoda > Trochida > Trochidae > Phorcus > Phorcus lineatus. The sequence goes on from OV121082.1 coordinate 34,168,116, forward strand.
TGTGAAATCCTTCGATTCGCTCTAAATCTAGATACTAACAACAGCAAACTCTATAAGTTGTCAAAACATTCATTCAACTATTATATAGACGCGTGTCGCAATGGGATTTACATCAACAAAAATGACCCAATACATACCAATTTACCTTTATTATTAACTTTGTTTCACTATCAATCATTCTCAGTTTATTGTTAATGAAATGTACAAACCATGAATTTGTCGATATCGTGTTGCAACACGTAATTTCCTTTGTTATATAATATTTGCTGCTTTATATTTTGATTGTTGTATGCAAATGTTTCAAAGAGAAAAAAAGTTTGTCCTTATTAATACATGACTGAATTTCTAAAAACCATACAACAACAATCCTTTTCAAAATGACATACAGAGAAACATTTTTAGGAAGTAACTAAAGTTGATTAATGTTCTTAATCTTATTGTCTTTGACGATTCTAATTTTTACTCTTTGTTTGCCTTTCATGTCTTTTAAAACATCATTTTTGTTACAACTTAATAGTCAACACCCATAAGCTTAATAGAATTAGTAATTTACTTAATGTCATATGCTGTTGATTATTTCAAATATAAGTGTTTTAAAAGAAAATCATCCATTTTAGAATGGTTTTTTTTCGTATAGTTACATATATGCATCAACTCGTAGAGATTGCTTTAAATGGGAGAACATAAATTTACATCAGTTTGAGGCAGCAAGGCATGATTTAGTGTTTCAACACACGTGTTCGACACAAACACAAAGCCACACATGAGTCAGACAGAACTTGAAATATTATTTCCCGTTAGTAACAGTTAGGATTTGTGAGACGCCCTTTTGGTTTGGCGTGCGTTGGACTTTCCATTATTTGTGTATTTACTGAATTGGAGGATATCACAGACAAAACTACATACTAGTATTTCAAAGCAAAGCGAGAGAAGTAACACCGTCTAGTTTGCGGAATGGCTACAGGTTGAAATTGAACATACATTTTTATAATATATTATAGAAAGACAAAAAAAGGAATTGTTTTAACAATCGACTTATGAACATCAGTTAACGTCAGTTGACACTCAACAAAGTTGTTTTGCATTTCCCGACATTTGTTTCCTCTTAGATAAGAGAACAATAAATTCTTTCTTTAAACCTCCTGTTTGTGGAAGAGGTAATCTTTCTTATTCTTCGACGCCATTACGAGCTTGCTATGACACTAACAACATTATTCTTAAGGGAAATACTATCTCTTTTGTAGTCTTTTGCGTAAGGCATTTCTTCCATACCGGTGTAAACATTCTTCTGTGCTAACATACAAAAATTTTTGTGTATTCAAAGAGACATCTCCAATGATGTATGAGCAAATATGTATACTTATTCAGTCATTACTTTCGAGTGCAATAATGTCAATGTATGTGCATAATGTTTGTGGTATGTTTTAACCTGGAAAACAAAATTTTGAAAAATGTGAGTTTGACACATGATATTGGATTTTGAAAGTTATAATGTTAATGAAACAAGGCGATTTATTAAATCTTATGTCAAAATAAAGACAACTGTTTCGACATTTTAGTATTTCGCATGTAACAAACAACATTGTGTTGTAAAATCGATTACTATAACACATCCAACTTTAATTGGAATATCATAAGAATGTGGCGTTATGGGTTACCTTTGATCTTAACCTTTACCACTTCCGCCAACAAGTTTAATGTTGTCATTATGTGTATAAACGAATGATCAGCATACCCCTGTGAAAAGATAAATTCTTTTATTTGTGTAATTGAAAAAGATCCTCTCCATCGGGAGAATTATCAAAGATAGAAAACGCCATATGAAATCATGATCTGACGTTTGCAGATAACAATATTCATTACTACTTTGCAACTGCAGCATTTGACAATTAAGAATTTCGCATGTTAAAGTTAATTGCTTTGTTTTGAACAATGCCCTATAACAAAATAAATTTTAAATTGGTTTAATCACTCGTGACTTAGGCATACATAGTGAATCTAAGATAGTTCCCATTTTGTTGCTTGCACGTTTGTGAAATCCTATTTCCTATATTCACTTTTGTGATGGAAACAATCTTTGATAAATATATCTGTCTTTGCCAGCATTTAGCTGTCACAATACTTAATCATGCCGCAATTCACTTTACAAAATGGAAAAATACTCCTTCTTAACAACTTTGTTTAACAAATCTGAATTTAAAATCGACAGTAATAGTCAGAAATGACCTGTGCTTGCTCCTAACCCTTAGTCTTCTTTGTGTGTAAGATGTGGCTAGTTTAAATGATAAACGACACGGTTTGAGTAGGTTTATTTCACTTTACTTGGAAATTTGTCTGTATTCTTGTTAAATCGGGATTCTTCACTGCCGTCGGTCTGAATCGATTTCAGATACAGTAATTAACGTGAGACTCGCGGCTCATTATTCCTGGTAACAAAGCAGCCATTTCTAGAAGCCTTCATAGCATGTAACAAGACGAACGTTGCTTATTATCAGTCTAGCAGAACAATAGAGTTGCTTCTGTACTTGAGCTGATATTGTATTTCTCGTTACCTGTTACCATGGTATTTACGATGCTATTTTCACGCTAGAAGGTTGCAATGTAATTGTTAATGCGGTAGAATAGTGTCTAGTGCGATGAAAATGTAAGGAATTAAAAGGGCTTTTTAATGTCCAAACATAGGGAATGTCAGTCTCTCGTACACAAACCAAGAGTTCTATTAGATATCACCTGTATATGATTATATTTGATGTTAAGCCTGATACAAAGTGTAGCAGTTTGGATGCTTCAGATTTTACATTTTAACAAAGATAGGAACGTCTTTACTTAAAAAGAAGACAAAATGTACAAATTTTCTTTTCAAGTACAGACATTATTTCTAATTCTTATTTTTTGTAATTATTAGTTATGTTCTACTCATAAAAAGGTCAGAGTTTGAACGCTGATTAAGCTCAGATGGTAAATTGATCACCCAGAATGTTGGGGTTGGAATGCAATTAAGACAGAAATTATTTCATTGTTATGAAAAATAAAATATTTGGCAGACAGTAAATATTGATTTCTCCCCAGCGTCACGATGTGACAGCCACGAGATATTGCATATTATAAATAGTTAATAAGCTTCGTAGCTCAGAGCATTTTCACCACCAACAAGAGATACCTATAAAAATCCCCTACAATGAAATGCAATTCAATTTGATGCCATTTGCCTTTAAAGTTTCTTTAGCAGCTTCGACAATCATCTTATCTTTAAAATCTCATCTTTAAAATATGTTACAGAGAGATTTCTCTGAATGACAATTAATATGTTACCGTATGGCCATAAAAGGTCCCCAGGCCGTTATTTCATTTCATATTAACTTCAGTTTTCACAATGAATGCATCGGAGTAATTGCAGTGAAATGAATTTCCATGGCACACTTCAATTAAATGTCACTGGTCTCGCACTTGATAGAGAATATTGAGAAGGCTTCCAGAAATAGCTAGGCGATGTCAGAGATAGCAAACGCTAATAAAGTCAGTCTCATTGACAATGGGATTCCTTGGAACGTTGCTGTTGACGTTTTGATTTGACATCGACTAAGTGTTGTAGTAATAAAAGCAAATATATTTAGGTGAGCTTTGGTATAAAAAAACCAATTTTCCCTTTTTAAACATTTCATTTGTTTTTTACAGTCATTTGTGATATCACCCTTGGCTGCAGTAATGCTTTTGCTCCGTGATTTTTGCACAGGTCACCAAAATTTATCTAAAATGTAAATATAACATGAGTTGCCGAAATGCTGTTCATGAAATATATCACAGCCTGCATATTCTTTTATCATACCTCACGTAAGAATGCTTGACCCTAAACAAATATCCATATAGACCGTTATCGTTACCCGCTACATGAGTAAAGCGTGCTTCCACGTCAATCAATCAAAGTCACGTGTTGTTCTTTTCTGTTTGTCTTATTAAAAATACATTAAGACATTCGTAAGATAAATTCGTTATAAGATTCCGTCAAGGTTGACATAGGGATATATTATTCCCTTGAAAGGTTTTATGCAACGAGCGAAACCTTTCGCGGGAATAATATATCCCTATGTCAACCTTGACGGAATCTTATCACTTATATAAAATTGAGGGTTTGGCATGTATAAAATTAAGGGTTTGGCATGACGTAAAATGTTTTAATGTCATTTTGCTGATGGCTTCGTCATGATAAGACCTCACATGTTCACGAAGTCACATGATAGTTTTATGAGAAGAGACTCTTTTTATTACCAGTAACTGTGACTGTGCAATACGAATTATTTCGTATGATGAATAGAATTTCACCCTCGTGTATTCGGATATCTTATATATTGACATCCTTTGATTAAATAAAATATATTGAATACAAGCCTAGGATATTTGTTAATTTCATCAACTTGTGTTGACACATTTGATATCAGAAGAAACTTTGTTGATAATATCTACATATCCTGTCCATCATTATTATGAGTCAGATTTGAAAACCTAACAATAGAATCAGAGCCTAATCAGCTCTGCTTAAAAGTCGCATTATTAGATTGCTTCTTTAATGAAAGAAATATACCTCGGTAGATTTTTTTTATGTCTGAATAAACATTTGAACATTATAGTACCATTTTTTCAGCTGAACCCAAAAGTTGTGACAATTTTATTAAAGAAAGCTTTATTTTACTTAGTATGTGTTCATTTCCCAAAGTTTTATCTATTTTCAGGGTTTTTTTTCTAAAATTTTACTTTTTAAGGCATGTGCTTGACTATAAGGGAGATTAACACAATAAAACATTTATCTTTCGTTAAAAAAAAGAAATATATATATGAAAAAAGTTCACCAATTTGAAATTGATCTTCAGCTCCCAGGCGTTATATATTGAAAAATACGAAGTCAGAAGTAAAAACAATCCATTTTAATGGCTAGCGCTTTCAACTCAACGAGCCTCTTCAGGCCATACATACAACGGATAATGCGTTGCCAAGCAACATGACGTCATTACATTAATGTATATATATATAATATATATATATATATATTACAGTTAATATGTATAATCAGGGAATATGTATAATCCCTGAAAATTTCAGTGATTATGTATATTCCCTGATTCACTCAGTGAGTATGTATATTCCCTGAAATTTTCAGGGATTATACATATTCCCTGATAAAAGTCAGCAAATATTATACATATTCCCTGAATGCTTATAAATGAGATACCAACACAGTTTACAGTTGTTTTCTTCATCTATTATACCTTAACAACATGTTACCACATACACAAATGCATGCATCAAACATATGCATGTATGAAACATAGTTTATAATAAATGTTCTTATTTTGATATAAGAAATGATAATATGTTGTCTTGATATTTGACAGCAACTACGTCAATATATATATATCTGACAAGATGCTGTCACCAGAATATTAAAGGAAGACTCCCAGCCGCTGATTTGTGGTGTACACTGCGTTGTCAGCAGGATATTATCCACCAGAAATAGTCATGTTGAAGATTTATAAAGCTTTTCTGACACGTAGTCGCCATCCTGGGCTGGATACTTTCATTATGAACTTGAAGCGTGTTGCTAGGGGTATTCTCATGTGTCAGAGTAAAAAGGACATTAGTCCTTCAAGAAATCAAATTTGTCCACCCCGTATACTGTCAAAATATGTATAAGTTTATCGGAAGATTTCAATTCTGTTTTAACTTATATGACTTAATCAAAGGCCTTTCGTCAATCCACCAGCGCGATTAAATTAGAGAAGACGTTAAAAACTAAAAAAGGGATATTAACGAAATTCTCCAGTTATTTTAAAGAATACATGTTTCATTTGAATTAAAAAATAATCAGATACTTTTTGATATCTTCTGCATAGTGGAAGTCTGAATTGAATCATATAGAAGCAACGAATGAAAGTCGTGCAATGAATACGTAATTGTAAAAATGGTATAAAGGATATATATAGTATACACACGTATGTTTGAAGGGCTCATTTGTTATCTAAGTACTGTCGTACCAGCATATGGTGCTTTACACACAACAAATCCAGTAATTCTCATGTTCATGTATAATGATTTAGTTATACTGTTTAAAAATAATGTGCCTGGTACTAATGGTAACACCATATGGTTCATAAAAATTGCTCATATGAACACCTATGGTTAGTTTTCAATCTTTTTAATATTTCCATTGAAACAGTAAGCCAGACAATCTGTATTTCCTATTAGTTGGTAAAACCTTTTTGATATTTATATTCAGAAAAAGAATAGACCTTCTTCACATTTTAACATACGTGTATTATTACATATTACATAAAGAAAACATTAAAGAAAAATTTCAACTATCGACTTCTAAACAATATTAAACGTAAGTTGCCACAAACAAAGTTTCAGGTTTTAAAGTCATCTTCAAAATGAAGAAACTTTATTGCTTTTCTTGACATTTCTTTCTCACAAAGAGAGCAATAAATGTTTTCCCTTTTTACACCCTCTTTGTCTATTAAACAATATTTTCTATTCTTTAACACCTTTAAAAGCTTGTTAAAACATTAACTGCATTGGGCTAAAGGAAGTGTTCGGTTTTTTCCAAAGTTCTATGCGTAAGGTGTTGCTTAAATACCAGTGTTAACCTTGTTATTGTCTTTTCAAAGATAAAGCGATTTATGGCAAAAATACTAATTCAATCGAACATAATGATTTTAGACAGGTAGTCTAAGTAACAAGCATTGTGTATTCAATCTGTTCGAGGTATGTTTGAATTAAAAAATAATAACGCTCTGCTGCTAAGGAAAAAGTTGACTTTAACCCATAGAAGTTGACCTTGGAAGTTATCATGTGAACGAAACAAAACGATTTACTAAATCGAATGTCGAAAACATAATAACTGAGTTGACCTTTCATGATATTGCAGTTTACAAACAACATTGTGTTATTAAAGCTTCACTTTGCATACATCCGATTACTACAACACATCTTATTTGGAATATCATTCGATGTGGAGTTATGAGTTACCTTTGATCTTAACCTTCAACTGCGATCAATCCGCCAACAAGTTTAGTGTTGTCATTATGTGCAATCGAATGAACAGAATTCAACTGTGAATAGATAAATTCTTTCTTCTGTATATTTGAAAAAAGCTTTTTCATCGAGAGAATCTATCAAAGACAGTAAACGCCTTGTGAACAACAATGCCGTCCAAATGTCAGAATTATGAAGGTTTGAGACAGTGCTGTTCTTTGAATGAGTTATTTAATAGATGGTTTCATTCCCTGAGGAAATTTGTGTACATGTAGTCGATGGACATAAAGTTGATAGATACACAATTTAACCACCATAATTTGACGTTTTAAGAAATTAATCGTCAGTACTTGTTCTTCGCTCTAGCCTGGCAAAATTATGAATGACCTCCGCATATCGTCTGAAGTCATTTTTGTTAGTTTGTACCATTGCTTTTTGGTCACTCTTGAGAAAGGCCTATATACTTAAAGAGCCACTCCGTGAGTTGTTTGAGTCATATATGCCAAACTTAATCAATGGTGTCATTTGATCGCGAAGTATCGACTGTTACCAAAAAGACACATTTTAAATCTTAGTGATCTTTTACAGTGACAATATGAAGGTAGAACTTAGCAATTGTGATCGAAAACCGGACAGTGGCGCGCATCAAATAGTCAAACGTAATTTTCAAGACTTATACAAAAAAGCCAGGAGAGTAGTTGGGAGTTGATAGTGTTTGTTAGGTTACATAACTAGTATCTATGTATATTGGACGTGATATCTACACCTCTGTGCATTTTTAAGGCTGATTTTAGATTTTCATGGAAAACCAGTATTTGTCATATATATATGTCTTTTCAACATGCAAAGTTAAGATGTTTTGATTTTATATCACCATATTGGACATTTAGGTTCGCATAAAATAATATGTTATGAAAATCATGGAGTGGCTCTTTAACACATACATTTTCCAATGAACTATGATGTGATGCAGAACTTTGTGAACGGAGCTGTCTTACCCTATGAGGTGCTGATATAGACTTAAAGACAACTTTTATACAACACAATATGAGGAAGTCGAATTTTCGTATCGACAAGCTCTTGCGTTTATACCACTTCAATTTGCACGTTTCAAACCGCATATATGTCAACAGGCAAAATAGTACGACAAGCCAACATTTATCTTGCGCAAGTCTGCCTTCCCAAAAATATCCAGTCAATATTACAACACCTTAGATCCAGGAATACATCACTCTTGGGACAAAAGTAACCTTAAAACTATCTTTGTTTAATTCCGGGATTACCATAGTTGTCACAATATTACAACCTTCGCGCAATTTACTTTCCAAAAGGAATGAAATGTGATCGCTAGGAAATTACTCTTTCTTAGCAACCTTGTTTAACATTATTTGCTATAGGTTTGGATTGGAAATCATAAGTAATAGTCATGCAAGTACTGTTCTTGCTCCCAGCTCATTCAATCTCTTCTTAGTGTGTAAGATGTGGTTTGTTACAGTAGTAAAGGACGTGGTTTGAGTAGGTTTCCTTCACTTTACTTGGACATTTCTCCCGATATTTGTTACATCCAGATCGTTTGCTTTCGTCCCTCTGAATCGATTTCAGATAAAGTAATTAACGTGAGACTCCCGGCTCATTATTCCTGGTAACAAAGCAGCCAGTCAGAAGGCTTCATAATATGTAACAAGACAAACGTTGCTTATTATCGCTCTAACAGTACAATAGAGTTGCTTCTGTACTTGAGCTGATATTGTATTTCCCATTACCTGTTACCATGGTATTCACCAAACTATCTTTACGCTAGAAGGTTATAGTGAGAGAATAAATGAACAAAACCTTGTAAATACGGAAGAACGCTTGCCTGATGTTGCTACTCATTATAAAGGTATGTAATAGAGGTGTGACAGAACAGAAATTTCCGAAGACGATACCTACGAATTTTAATAACGATACGATTGCGTACGAAAATCAACGTTTGACAAAGATCTCGTTTTTCTTGCAAAAAAAACAAGATAACGATACGTACCACGATAAAGTTAACCTATCAAAATACGTATATCGTGAGCTAAGAAGCCAATTCTCGATAGTACGATACATTATCACAGTTTTATGTAGGGCTTTATGTTGTAAACTTCGTTGCTTACGGTACGTTTACTTTCGGGATGTTACTCGCTTGGCATGAGGTACACTTTTCAAATAATTACTCAAATTACTTTTTCACAAGTTTTATTATAAAAACATTAAAAGCAAAGGTAAATCATGAATCATCTTCTTGAATTTGTAATTAATAACAATACATGGAGTTCTCTAGTACAGATTCTTATTAGACAAACTTTCCTTATACTGAATGATACATATTTACCACTCGGCTCCCTCTTTGGTTCATTCCGAGCCCACTGTTCGGCCGGTCGGCGGGATTGCCCGACTCCGGTGGACTTCTAGATGGTTCCTACTGCTTCTAAGCCTTCCAGAGTGAACTACTTTTCCAAGCTTCTAACCTTGCCTTTTATCAATTTGACCAGCCCATTATTTGGAAGGGGTGATTGTCATTTCTACCCTTACCAAATTGTGGAATCGCTGTCAAATTTCCTAACCGATATCAACTGGTCAATTTAGAGGCAGCTGACCGATAACGTTTTGAATACGTGACTAAAGTCACTCGAAAACCCGACTATCTGTCTCCGCCAAACACTTCAAGCCGGTACAGATGTCTTTCTCAACAGATAATTGTTCCCTTTATGGCCAAAAAGCACGAATTATCAGAATTATCAGATAATCGCAGGATGACTGTAACATTGAAGTAGTTTTTCTTTAATGTGTTTTCACAAACGTCAATATTATTATCGAAGATTGAGACTCAAAGCGGAACTTGGAAAGGCATTACACAATATTTCATTTTCTAAATTAATCGTTATCTTTTTCCTAATATCCCCACATAACATTTAGCTCAGTTAGCCGATCAACCTATCATCACCAGAATTCACCCGATTCCCGGATATGTGATACCAAAAGACGGCGGAGTTTTCTTCTATATTTGGCCCTCAGCAATTTCAGAAAAAAATCGTTTGAAATTGTCATGCACTTTAGATGTCGCCTGCCAAAAAACAAAGAATTTTAAAGAAATGGTCGAGGACTACATTAGGAGATATTCTAACTTTCATTTTAAAGTAAATTTTTACCAGAACAATTGTTTTCACATAAGACATTGGAATGCCATTAAGAAAGAAAATATTTTGTTTTTGTAGAGTATATTAGTTTGAAGCAGCATAGGCTAGATTTATACACATTGTCACAAATAAAGATCAACAGAATGATAGGACCGCCTCGGGATATTGCATATAATAAATTATTAAATTTAATAATATTCCCGCCAAATGACATATCCAACCCTAAAGGAGATATCTATGGAAACACCTGACAGTGAGAAATTATTCAATAAGGTGACATTTGCCCTAAGCTTTATTCAACAACTTTGACAATAATATCATGTAGTTAGATCAAAGAAATATTAAAGATCAAAAACAATTAACAATATTTGATTAATATAAAAAAAACCCCATTACTTTCATATTACATGTTTGAAATACATAATATCATGATATCATGATTTGATTAATCTGGATTTGTTCATATAGCAAGAGTATCAATTTACATATTACATTTGCTTTGTAAATTAGAAACTTTCTTTCACTCATTCAGTAATGAAATAAAATGGATCATAATTAAATTAGTTTACCAAAAGTGATTTTCATGTCTACTCAACATGAACTCATTTGTTTCACTTTCACACGTTTGATAAAGCTATGCTCGAACTATGTAAGTGTACAATGTGGAGTCTTTGAGTCTGTAATGTTCGTGTTCAGATCTCTGCAAGAAAACTTAATTATTTTTTTAAGGCAACGTCTAATATTAGATATTCTTGAAGGTAAGTAAATGAACCTTTGCGTCTCTAAGAAAGACAAGAAGTCTAGAGTGATTACGCCTATTCACAGAATTTAGTTATCTTTTCCATTAGGGAACCACTTCTTTGACATGCGTCATGTCGAATAAGAGGCTAAGAAATCTGCTTAGTGACCAAAAAGACCTTTCAAATTAGATGTTTATCTGCCGCTCAGGGCAACCATCCACTCCGGATGCGCTAACTAATAATAAAGTGACAGTAAACTGTGTCATCTATTTACTTAGGCTACAACGAAATCAGCAAGCTCCCTCGCTCATCATACAACCCAAGGGCCGTTTGAGACTGAATCTAAATCAATCATATAATTTTCCAATGCACTAATGGTAGCGACATGAAAGCCAAATACTATTTCCGAATTACATCAGAGCATGTCTTTAGGGTCACGCGCGACCAATCAATAATCACATGAAGGTAAATATTTAGCATAGCATGTTAAACAACAATTATCCCCCGCCGACCACAGGCTTGGAGTACTTCCATAGGAAACGCGCTGTCAGGAACCGACGCTTCACACTCAACGCATGCGCAGTCTTGATGTAAACCAATAACAGACGACGCGTGGTCCATAGGTGGACAGAACGCTGTTTAGGCTTGGAATGCCGACACCGGAGTACTGAACTTGTAAATAATTGACACTTCAGCGAGGGGCTTCATAAGGTAGGTTTATTCATCGGCTCACTATTTCCTTGAATCTGTACACGGTTCTACTTTGGTCGGCTGGTGATACTGAGAGTTGAATCCGGGACGCTGGCATCGCCACCTCGCATTTGTAACATTGTGATAGTTTGTTTACAACTTCGTGCGTTCGGTGATAAGTCGGGTCGAAATGGGAGTTCGGGATTTGGCATCGTTTGTTGTCTTGTAGCCGTCCATTCAATGCCCTTGTTGCAAAGTCCTGAATTTAACCTAGACATAAGCTTGAAAATATTCAAACGGTTAGATGTCTTTGGTTTTATCACTCGCCGAGCTGATCATGTTAGGGTCTTAAGCTGAGGCCACAGAACATACTTTATTTCAAGATTTAGACGAAATGGTTTTAAAGAGCTGCAATACAAGACAGTTGCGGTTCAAACGAAAAGAGCAAATTTAAAATTCTTAACTTCATGTGTAGAACTAAAGTATCAAGTGCCTGTTTTGGTAGTATGATTTTTAGCTACTATTGTGTATCTGCTAGAGGCTTTTTCATTGACATTTTGAAGTTTGAAGTGAAATAAGTACAATTATTTATGGTTAACATGTTTATTCAGAGGGTCAAAGTTTTGACATATGTTCTTGGAATGTTTTTCAGGAATATGATCAGAGAGTATGAATAGTATTTGGGTTTTGTTGGTTTAAATATCTAATTTCATAAAGCTAAATTTAAAAACAACAATTTGTATTATTACCCATGTTTTCTTGTTTATGAGATAATTTATGGGTAATGAATTAAGTAAAGGAACAAACTGCCATCTAAATTAGTTATATAGAACAAGTTTCAGTGAACAAGTGCTCGACAACCATATCAAATTCTTGAGGATGAATTGGTCGATTGTTAGCTTCTTTTTGATAGATGTAAATATATGAATATCAAAAAGCATTCAAAACATAAGCTGATATAAAGATTATCATTCCATTAATGTTGAGAGAGCTTAGTGATCGATGTCCTTATAAATAAAAAATAGAATGCCCAACAAGCCAATCATCATTTGTTAAATTAGCAAGATTTTCATGCAACATTGAACATTCAGCTAATCACAAAAATAATTTAATCATAATTGAGGTACAATAAGATTACCCGCTTGAGTAAGAATGTGCTAAACCGAACATGTTATCAGGCCCCAAACAGATAGATTAAGAGTATTAACTCAGGCACCTGCAAGGGTATTTAAGTGACAAAATAGAAGTATTGAATATTGAGGACATGGGGAACTATCCCCGAGTGAGTGCTAAAGGCTCTCTAGAATTGATTGATCCTGGCTGCCAGTAACAGATTTTGATTACTGTAGGTAATACATCTTCTAGACTCTCCTACACCCTCAATACTAGCATGATAAATGGCTTATTTTCACCTCAGTGTCAAGTATGGAGGCAGAATGATTTAGTATTGTGTAAACTTGAAACAGCAATTTTGGATGAAAATGGGTGTCACTTCTGCCTGATACCGCAGATGTAAGAAAATGACTGGATATTTGATATAATTCAATACACGGGGCAATGACGCACAGCTTGTTTTTCATCTTTGTGTCACACATGGCAGGCAGATATGATTAATGTTGTATAAACTTGAATCTTTTTATGATAAGTTCTCCAAGAGCATACTCTCTATCAGAAAAAAATTATGTAAGAAACTGTTATTATTTAAACTGTGCTCAAAATATTTCTTAGACCTCCATGTGAAGAATGATGAGAAGAAAAAATTAGTTTTGTAGGAACTCAAAACAGTAGTTCAAAAGGTTTCATAAGAGCATCGTTTCTACAGGACAACAGTGTTTCTCCCCCAAGAGAAAAGAATTTTTAATTGTAAGTTTTTTCACGAATTAAAGTATGAAATCAAGTTTTAAAAACTTGTTGAATGTACACAAAATCATACTGTCGGGTCAATTCAAAGACATTTACAGTTTGAAATAAATATGTAATTTGATCTCCTATTAATTCCTGATGTTGTTTTGAATTGGTGTTTTACCCTAAGTTTTACTTTTTATTTATGTTTTACAAAACTTTATTTCTTTAATGAAGCCTCGGTAAATTTTCTTATAAAAAGCTTCAAGGTGGACAATTTTTTTAGTTTAAATATATACATTTTTTATGTCTAGCGAAAATTGCCCACAAAGTTGTAGCAAACCTAAAAAAATATATTTGGACTTGGCCCAACTTGATACACACATTGAAAAAACCTGAGTAAAAGGAAATTACTTTGTCATCTCTCTCATGCTTGATCAATATTCCATAAGTCCCAATATTGGCTTTTGGCATGAGCCTGCATATCAGTGTTAACTACAGGAAGCTGAGGGAATCTGGTCTATTAAGAATGCAATTAGATATGACTCATGACCCTCTACAGATAGAAGTGATCACAATTTGTAACTTGGAAATCATCAGGTGTCTCTAGCTGAGACCTAATTGTGATTTGCTGCTCCTACTAATGAAATCACAAGTGTTAAATGACGTTGGACTTGATGGCCTTTCCTGCTAGATTACTATAAGGGCCAAGAGATCCTAATAAATAAGTTGCTATGCTAGATGTTAATTATATCAGTAAATGAATTGAGCCAATGTATAAACATGTAGCCTAGTGGTAGAGGAGAGCTTGCCATTATCTAGAGGACATTGATTAAGTATGACTCAAAATGTTGCATCTAGCTTTCTCTTTTCATTTTCCTTGTGATGGATCTTTTGAATGCTTTAGTACATCTTGTTTATTTTGTAAGTTTTATTCCATTAACCAATAAAAAGTTAAAATTATATCGAAGATACTCACACGATAAATCAGGGATGTTAAATAAAGTTAATGAAAATTATGAGAAAAATCTAGACCATAGTTTGTATTCTTTTTAAACTTGAAGTATGTTTCAGTGTTGTGGATAATTTTAAGGATTAAGAGATATTTGACATTATGCAACTGTTTTGTTCTGATTTGCTTGTGTACCTCTTATTAACTTATACATAAACAATATAAAAATATAGAATTCAAAATATATAATATGTGATAACATTAAATGTAAGAGTGTTTGATATCCTGATTATTTTTAAGTTTAAAAGATTAAAAAAAATAACAGTGTGAATTATATTATGGAGACACAATTAAAACAGTAATGCCCAGCATTCCCCCTTATTCTTTTTCAAAAACATTGAATTCAAGAAATTAGGTTCCATTTGCATCGTTACTATTCATAAAAAGTATTGATAATAAAACCTTAAAAGTGACAAAGTTTGATGTATGATCTACTTCTTAGGCAAATTTTCTTTATAGATTCGTATACTGTTTTCAAACAATGAAATGAAAAATTTCTCTTTGAAATAACTTGATCCTGATGGAAATATTGCAGTAATGATTGACTAAGTGAACTATTGTGTTAACCTTACACTTTTACTGCCAACTATTGCAATTGATATTGCAAATTCGTTTGATCAAACTATAAAACAAAAAAATCAGCTTGTATTTCATATGTTTTTATTTAAATAATGTAATTGATGTAAGTAATATTGCACCCAAGCTTTGTATATATTACTTTGTTACTTTAAGCTCCAAACCAACAAGGTTGCATTATTATTTATCACAGTTCTTGCATTCCTATCAAGGGAAAAAATAATCCTCCTCCAGAACACTTTTCAAAGTGACTTATTAAAGGGATAGTTCAATTTTTGGGCCGATTTATTTGAGAACGATGCAGATTCATTCTTTCACTTAAACATCTCTCTGCTAATGTATAATTCACTGTGCCCCTCACATGATTATATAGAATATATTTCTATAATGGCAATTCATGTTTTCTTTCACTAAAAAAGCGTTAATTGTTAACTTTGAACTCGGCGCCTTCTATGATATTTCTACAGGTGTAGCATCGTCCGTCTCCACATTTAGACACAGTAGATTGTCCTTGGTCTGACATATCAAATCTTTAAAGTGTAAGAATACAACTCAAGTTTGGTGGTTGTTTGCGGCTGAATTTGGTCTTCTTAAAAATGGCCTTCATTTTTGCACTCTGCTCCAAAATCGGGAGCTGGCTTCTAATATATATACACCTGACAATAGTGTTTGTGAATTTTACGTATGTATATTATATATACTATAGATAGGTTGACACACAGTAGAGTTAGTTTATGGCCGAAGTAATGAAGGGACTCAAAGCTGATACCTGAGTAGCTGTCATCACATGGGTGGCAGGGATAGTGAATGTATTGATCTATTACACAATTTGCCATTTACTGTTATTGACATAATGGCTGCGTTCCCATTTCTGATATTAAATACCTTACAAACCACATGAGGCTCATAAAAAGTTAATGTGTTTGCTTTGGAAAAACATAATAAACTTGTTGTTTTGATAGAAAAAGGCTTTTGGTGATAATAGTTGAGACACATTATGTTCCAGTGATCAGGTGTTCTTCTTGAAAGCCTTTCAGATTTATGTTGTATTCTAGTCATGGTCAGTAATGGCTGTTGTGAAATCATGTGCATCATTAGTGTGCATCATTAGACCTAGTGACCAAAAAGGAGCGATACTTAAATTACAGAATTAAGGCGTACTTACAGCCTAAAAAAGAAATATTGCTTGTGCAGATTTAGCATCAACAAATCATTTTTGTTTTAAAATTACAATTTACCCTGAGAATTTAATGAATAAAGATGATTTCTCATGATCTCTTTCTTAGTCATTAAATGCATTGACTTTTACATTCTTCTACCTTCAATCGGTTTTGGAGCTACTAATTTTAGGCAATTGAGTAAGTGAATAATGGGGCTTAACATGCTTTCAACTACAATTCAGTCATATGAGGGGTTCAGTCAGAAGTTCATTGATTAAGGTTTATATAATTTGTTACACATTTCTTACTGAGCAATATCTAATACCATTAAATTTCAGATAAATAGAGGTTATCATGCAATTATGTTTTGGGATGCTAAATATCCTGCATAAGGAATAAACAAGGCTCGCAAAATACATAATATTTATTTCTAATGCAGGATATTTACCATCCCAAAACATGTTCGCTTGATACCCTCGTGCAATGTCTTTCTTTTTGCAAAAAAGAACTGACGACATTACTGAATCAGTAGAAGTTATCTTCCAATGGGCGCATTGACATATGCAAATGAACAGCATAAGTAAATACACAGTAAATTGACATTAAATTAATCCATCTTTGGCTTTGAGGCAACGGAGCTGTTGTTTTGGCATGATCAATGTGTTTCAGTTTTTTTAAAAATGTATTTCTAAATTCCATGTTATCAGAAGTAAAAGAAAATGATTAAATGTTTTTATAGCCGATACGAATTTACATCTCATGTAAAATGGCAGCTTCCATAAACACAGTGTTATGGATAGATAAACTATAACTTTGTCTACTTGTTTTCCAAAATCCATTAAACAAGCAACATGTATGATACACGGGAGCTAAATGTCAGGTCATGGAACATGTGACTCCATCTCAGTTAAATATTAATTCACTGAATTCATTCATTAAAATATGTATTTTCAATAGATTTCAACCAGTGATGTAATTAAGTTATTTTGCACCGCTTAATCATGAACATCATGAAACAGCTGCACAAAGTCTGTTTGTCATTTCTTCAACTTAGTTCTTATGCATTAGATCAAGAATATTTTGATGAACCTATTTGTATGTGCCGGCATTCAAAATAACAAAGTGTGTGATGTCATTGTAATTTTTAGAAAAAGTGCCGGCACTCTCTGTAATTTGCATTGGTATCTGCATATGACCCCAACAGATATAGAAAATATCTTTATTAGGCTGAAACCACTATCAATTGTATGAAAATTTGATTTAATTTGTTAATATATTTTTATCAACTATTAAATTTTTAAATAGGAAGTTCTGAAATAAGAATAATTTTTATGATAATGTTTTGTACTATTTTAAGAACGGAACTTATGTGACCAGTGCCCTGTTAGTCTTGTGGTCTGTTATGTTGAATGTCAGGTCAGTTGATGTGACCTTTCCCTGCTGTACACACTATCATTGTGAACTGAGATAAATACAGTAATTCCCTTCGGCTCGACTCCTCAACAATTCCATTAACTTGGCCTCTAGAAGGACCGTCTTCCAATGAGACGTAATCGCTACACATTGATGTCTGCATGTCTGCTTTCTGTTTCTGGCAAACTATGGCCATTTATTTTGTAATCAATGTCAAATCCTCTCACCAAAGTGTCCTTTGATTGGTGTTCAGGGTCTTTACTTCCGACTCCTGACTACTAATTGGATTTCATTGTACTTTCCTTGTGTCAATGTTTGTGTTTGGATGTAGAACAACTGTAAGGTATTATTTGGTGCTAAGAAAATATTCAATTTATCTGTGCACATTGCAGAAAGAGTTTTGGTTTTAAGCATGAAGCTGTTGTTTTGAAAATAATTGGTCAAACCTTACCATTCCAAAGGCATTTATACAACTGTCAACAAATATCAATGAGAATTGTTTAAAAAAAATAGAAGAGCGTCAAGTTTCTGTCATATTTTTATGAATTTTGCAATTATGGTAATGTTGAAGTGTCATGTATCATCATTATAGTATAAAAATATAAACATGATTTAAGTTGTCTGCAATCCAAGCAGGATGGTAAAATAAACATGTAGAAGTTGCTTATTAAAGCATGTGAATCATAATAGATGATTCATCGATAGTGTGGAAGGGATAATCAAGGAGCTGGTGCTGTGGTTAACCTGTCACAGAGTTGGTGATCATCATCATAAATCATTTTAGCTATTTCAGATTCAGGTCTGTTTTGAGAAGTAAACAATTATTGATAACTGGGAAAGCTGATAGGTAGCATAAATGGTTCCTTGTGGACTCCATCATCCACTAAGGCTCGTGCTAACACATGCTGGAATGGTCTACTTTGTCTGATAAATCATTATCTTTTGCTAATAGTTAGAGCTTATGGTGCTTATAGAGCTTGTGCCAATATTATTCTTGTCAGGGAGATGGTATCAAAGTGATCTAGAGGAGGTCTATTTGTAAGATGATCACAGTGTTGAGAGAACATTGAAGACTATGTTGTTCAGAGCAAGGAAATTAAAATGAGGGAATAACTTCTATAGGACTGAAATAGAACATGTATTATGAGAATATAAACATTGATTAGATAGGATGTTCAAGATATTTTAATGTTAATAGATATTCCATAAAACAGATCGATATTGAAAGTTCCTGATATGTAGTTCATTGTCAACATAGATGAAAATGAGTAATTGAAAATCTGGATTTATAAAATCTTTCTAAGCTAAGATAAGTAACCATGCAAAATATTTGAGAAAAAGTCATCAAAATTTCATATACATGGTTCATGAGTGAGTTCTAAATTCTTACATACTACTTAGGATGTCAAGGACATGGTAATCAAATTATCAAAATTCTTTATGATAAAAATAATAGAAAAATTCAGAAATGATAAATTGTTTCAGGTTTCAATTTTTTATTCCAACACTTAAAGTTTTTATTACAAATTCCAACCTTTCTTGGAATGTTAAATGAAGTGTGGTAGAGAAAATGGAATTGTGCCAAGTCTATTGATACAAAAGACATTAGGCGGTCTCCTTCATATTCTTAAGGGAGACATTCTTTAATGAAATGAAAGATTCCTTGAAGCTTAAAGTTTATTTTTGTCCGAAATGCTACATAGGGGAATGTGTTGGAGAAAAGAAGTGTCACAAAGAATTTGAATCCATTTTGAGTGAATAATTCTGTGTTTTCTTATCCAAATAAAATTTTAGGATAAAACGTATTTTATGTGAACGGAAAGAAAAAAAACTACTTTTGTTTAAAAAATCTATTTTTTAAAATATAAATGATATTTTCTATTGTTTGGCACATGTTTTGGGAAGCCTTACAAATGAAACAAATTGAGCCAAGTATTGAGTAACTCCCCAAATATTAACCCAGTTACCAGCCACTGTGCAAATCCCTTTTAAGAAATGAAAATTCCACTCAATAGAACAGCGTCTGCTGATCACTTGTGGTTTTAACCCTGTTACTCTGTTGGACAAGTTGAATGGAGATTATTGATGTAGTATAATGTATGAGATAAAGAATAGAGCTGGTGGACTGGTTAACATTAGACACATCTGCTTGTTGGTCTGGTGTCTGCACAATGCACTGAGCACCACTCAGCAAGCTACCCTCAGGGACCCCCAATCAGTCAAACATAACCCTGTTAGCTTCCTTCCTGACGCACTCAAAGACTCTCTTGTTTTTGTTCACTGCAGCTTCACCTTTAGCTAAGGGATGATTTGTCGTCAAAATAAAAATCCAAATGCATTTTGTGCACAGGGAAGGTCCTTATCGATGTTTAACAATATTCAACAATATTCAACTCAGTGAAAGAATACTTTGTTGAAATCATAGTTTGTCAGAGGCTTGATATCAGTCTACTTCCTTTACCCTGTAAACATGATTGGGAGGTGAACGTCGGACCAATATTAGCTCATATGGACTTTGAAAGTTGGTAGCAAACCTTATCAGTGCCATCATTCACTTAAAATGCTAATAAATGTATGGCTGAAAGTTTTTACTGAATAATTTGGAAACTTCTTTGATTTAACTTCTACCCTTGTCATTTTTAACATTATTGTTAGTCGGTCTTTCTGTTGTTAAAGCATGGTAATGTCAGTTGCATCTACCTTGTCAAACTTTCATCAAACATCAGTTGTTGTAGATGCGGTTGTTTAAAGGCCAATATGACCAAATAGAAAACATTAAAGGTGAAAAGAAAACTTTAAAGAGTGATTTGACAGGATTATACTATTTTGATTTTGTTAACTTTACTTAAGTTCGTAAAAACAAGTTTCACAATTGAAACATCCATTGAAATTCATGAAAAAAAGGCATTAAAAGTTTGATACCTTTTTCTATAACATATGATATTTCTTTTTATATGACAAGTTTAACGACTTTCAAATTGTTTATTTTCAAAAAGTATAAACATTTGTTGAACATTAAACTGCAGCTCAATCATAGATATTTTAGTGACTTTCAGGGATTTTAAATGCTTTGTAATATGCATATATCTTTGTAAAATATCCTAATTCAGCGTTTACATCTCGAATATCCTCCTGAAACATAAGGAAATATCATCATTAAGAACTCCATATAGGCATTAGTGCTCTTAAACATTACACAATTTTTGTTATAGATTGCTAATAAAATGATATTTTCAGCGTTTAAACATGTTAAACCAAAGGCATCTGTACGTGTATAATGAAAATTAACATTACTTTCAAATACACAATTTATTTTTTAACAGTTTTTAAAACTGATTTATGTAACCATTCTCTTGAGGAATAATTTAGTGACAGATATGCAATGAAAAAATCAGCTATTCCAATCTATTTTCCCTTTGTGAGGTCCTGGAATCGGCCCTTGTCAAAACGTTGACATATTCAGTCTGACGTGTGCCATGGAAAGGGCAGTCAAAAGACCCTGTTGAGATGTCTCATGTATTCACATCTCTTTTAGAGACAGTTGAGAGATAAAGGAAGGCTTTTTGCTTACATAGGTCATAAGGGAGAGCAGGCCTGAATGATAAGAAGTTACCAGATAGGTTATTAGTTGATCAGCACATAGCAGCCATACAGAATATTCAAACCAATGATTTCTCTTGATATTTTATTGATTTCATTCATTCAGGTTAAAAGATGATTTTGATGTTTTCCTGATGATTTTGAATGTATTTAACATTGATATTTAACGATGACATGCTGTTACCATGGATATGTTTAAAAATGTAAAGAAATTGCAAAAAGAGGTAAAGTTTCAAAATTCAGTTATGTGAACTGAAATAAAATGAAAAGTTTCATGGTTTTGATCTTTTTCACAAAGGTGAATGTCAATGTAGCTTTTATATCATTTTTGGGTGACATTAAACTTTGACATTTGTTGCTATTGGCAGAGTAGTAGCTTATTACATTTGAACTTTATGCTTTAACTAGCCCATGACAGGCGAATGGCGAATTATTCTATCATAGTATCTCATTAAAAAGTGTTCAAAGCATCAGTAAGGTTGCCAACATTTTTTTCTGTATACTTTTAGCTGACCAGACCCACCCTCCCCCTATGGACTTATTATTGATGGTTCAGCACCTTTTTAGAGAGAACTCCAGTAGTCAATACTGTTGATAACAGTTTGGACAAGTTTTCAGAGTCAACAATTACTGATTTTATCAATACTTAGACATGGAGTAAACTGTTTCTACAAACCGGTCTAATATGTTCTGCCATAGAAAACCATGGATTGAAAATCACACCAAGATTCCTTGCCTTCGAGATTTCACAAACACTGTATGTTTCAACATTGATAGATGGTCTTGGGATCAGATTTGAGAGTTGATGATATGTGTCCACTGTCAGAAACTCAGTTTTTCATTGTTGAGTTTTAATTAAAGGCATTCCTTTTCCCTTAAACATGTTAAAACTTTAATTGATCCTCCTCCAAACTAATTGACAAAGGAAGCTAAACCTTTTCAGTATAGTTGTATAACATCTTTGTTGAGTGGAAACTTAAATTTGCCTTGTGTCTAGAACCTCCTTTAATTATGGATATGGCAGGGTGTTCACCTTCAAACCTTCTGTCAACTTCTTTTCAGAAACCATGAATGCTAGGAAGCTCAAATTTTGAAAAATCATTTTTGTATGATGGAGATTAAGAAAACATATTTTATCATCACACTCTGCAAAACTAGGCATGGAAGGAGTGCAAAGTTAAAATGGTTTTCCCCTTTGGGGACAACGGTAAACTTCATTATGCAAACCAACTTTGATAAGTCATTGATTAATGATTCACTAATCATGAATAAGTCTGAATCCTTGACTATAGAGAACCATTTGCCATAACGCATTTGCTTGTTACTTTTTTAATTTGTAATGAGTAATTCAAATATAGAATAAGAATTATGTTATGACTGCAGGAAAATGTATTATTTAAACTGTCTCTCACTTTGTTCATACCCCATTATCTTGATTTTGGAAGCCATTTAAATGAGTAGGTTGAGATGATCTTTCTCTGAGATACAGACAAACAATTGATTTAGGGACTGTCTCTACCTCATTACCATCTTTTATTGAATAATCTCTGTCTTTGGGGATTTCTGATGTGATCATGATTTCCTGCCAGAAATGAAATGTCTTTTTTAATGTAAGTCACTTTATTGAAGTGAACAGTGTGAATGGAACCTATATGCTTTTGCAAATGAAAGCACAAAAGATTTTGGTACAGTTTGTTTTGATTTTTTATCAGAAGATGTCACATCAGTTCATATTGTAAATTGATAATGACATTTCTAGAGAATTCATGAATCAAATTTTCTTTTGAGGAAATGAATTGAACATTGTTTGTGGTCTTTCATGTTGGTGTTGTCCTGATGTAATCAAGACAGTGAATTTCATTTGATTAAATTCATTGATTTCCTGCTGATGCAGTGTGTCAATATGTATGATACTCAGCATGCATCTTTCCATATTCTTATCCTATCTGCACTTGATTGCACTGTAATAAAAGGCCAGTAACACTTTGTAGGGTTTTTAATACAGGGTTTGATGTAAAGCTTTAATGGAGAGACATTGATTATTAACATTTTTATGCACTTTCTCATGAAAATCGGGGTGGTGAAGCAAGGAGATTTAAGGCACTATTGGTCACTGTGATGAATCAACTTGCAATGTGAAGAATGCCATTTTAACCAGCACCTCGTTATAAGTGAAGTATCTAGAAAATAAAAAGAATTGAAGTTATTACATGAGACAAAAAAATACAAAATTAATAATGTCTGAGTAGAAAACCTTTACTCGGTAGATGACGCCTCATTTCCTATTACAAGGTTGTGAAACTTACAATTGTGCTTTATTGGGTTAATAGATGCCTGAATAATTGTTTTTACATGAAGTTTATGACTGTTGAAAGAAAATTAATGGTTCAAATTTCAGACATTTTTTAATAGCAAGTTTCAAAGTTTTGGAGATAAGATTTCTTTAACAATAATATGAAGTTTGTTTTCTGTTATTGTACTACAAGAAGTAAAATGTTGCCTAGGAAGTAGATATTGGATATTAAGAAGATTCTGTGAAGCTAACTGAAGCCAATTGTAAAAATCACAAAAATAGGAGAAAGGGACAAAATTGTCCAATTGAGATTTACTTCTTCAATCCACTTACTAAATATAAAGTTTGTATAAAAAGATTTTTTCTGAGAAGTATACTATGGTATAAACAATTATTCTATAATCCAAAATACAACTAACTGTCAATATCAATTCCCAATCCCAAACCCATTATCAGGGGTAAATCCTGATTATTGACCAAAGGTAAATACTATATTTAACACCTTGTTACTCATTTATGAAATGCCGTCATGCCATGTTTCATAACACACAGTTATTATAATGAGAAAGATAAGTCTTTATAAGCCCAGATACAAAGTGGAAGGGTGATGTAAGAACGAGAGCTATATGTCCATCTGTTGATTAGTCTGTCAGGTTTAAGATCTGTCAGTGAACTTTTGTCATTGATGAAGTTTTAGAAGTGTGGCATGCATATATATAAGGCAATGTGAGAACTGGTGTCTTTGGATGATTCTACTTTTCTTGACATAGAAGGTATCCAACTCAAAAGCAATTGGAAGAGGAAGATAAAATTTTCAAAAGCATTTATTTTGGATTATAAATGGAGACTGAAGTTTGAATTTTTTTGCTTGAACCACCATCTTAAACATGTCAGTGGTGTGAAGTCAAGTCAGACCTTCTTTTGACATCTCTTCAGAAAAGGGTAATGTAAAGCAGCTAATATTTGAGGATATATAAGTTTGATGAATTTATGTAGTTATGTAATAATGTTATAAAATGTGGACATATAATGATAGCATACTTTTGTAAAAGCTCTGGAACTTGAAGGGGCGGGATAGCGCAGTTCTGCTTGTAGGCTCCCACAGTTCATTAGACCACTCAAGTAGAGCATATATGATCAATAAGCATGGCCTAGCCTGGAATTGATTGATCCCTTCAATTGATTCTTTAGATATTTTTCAAGTATCACTGAACAGCTTCCTTTTAAATCAAATACTCAAAAATGGTTAATTGAAGTAGTGGGAGAAGATTGCTTTTCCCTGACACTCTCTACAAGCTTCATGCATACAGCATGTCATATCCAACATTTGCAGTATTGAGATGACTCTGAAGATGAGTGATGTTGGAGAAGTATTCTTATTCCTCTTCAATGCATGTTGGCACTGTTTAAGTGGGAACTCAGCCAAGTCATCAACAATTCCTGTAACTGAGTTCCCTGTGTGTTGGGTTTTGGTGTCTTAGTGCTCAGTCGACTGCCTGTTAAATGCTGATTGATAAGGGAAATAAACCATATAGATGAAATGTACATTTCACAGGGAAAGGTAGTAATCATGTTCATGGTAGTATTGATTGTGGGCTCTGTGGTTGAGAGGAAATAGCTTCGTTTCTACTAATACTGAATTGATTTCTGATTGAACACATCATGGTGACTGGCTTCAGTGCAAGTATTCATTTCGGTCATGGATCCCCATGTGTTAGTAGGTATTGAATGAATCTGTCGATTTCATGGTTGAGCATTTTACACAAGGACATTGTCTGATATTAAGCGGGGCCATGTTTTAGGACAAGAACCCTTGAATGAATGTTGACACTGTTGACATTTGTTATGGGTAGCAGGGATATGTGTTGATTCATTTCACTGGATGACATGCAACCAAATGTCCTTTTATACATGCTTGTTGTCTTACTTTTCTATGTCAGTGACATTATCAGTTGACTGTAGAACTATCAAAATTGAAATGGCATTACACAACCACATGATGTATAGATTGGTAGCCTGAAATTTTGTTGACGGAATATGTACCTTAATTCATTCCTCTCATCAGTTGATTTCAAAAGGATATGACTAGAGAAGTATTGTACATTCGTTTTTAATGCTCTTTTGTGACTACTTATTGACAATTAACGACTGTCAATTTATTTAAAACAAATATTCTCTAAATGTTACGCAGCCTTATGAGCCATTTTTTTAACTTACAAGTGACTGGCTAGCATTTCTATGGCATAACTAGCTGTTTTTCTAAACCAAAAAAATGTGATACACATGAAAGTTACAAGAATATGAATTAAACGTTATCAATTGATCGTGTGTTAGTAATGCAAACTCTCTGATGAACAAATCTAATCCAGCACATTCAATCTTCAACCAAATCATACTTGAGATCATTGCATACCATACGTGAGGCCTGTGAGAGTCCTGTATCTGCATGCAAACAATTCAGATTAAAGTGTTATAGATGCTAACTCTTGATTTTGAAAAATATAGTATCAAGGCAGCTGCAAAGTGATTGTCCCATCACGTAAGAGATTTGTTTATGGCAAATCTCTTTTTACAATGAATACATTTGACTTATTTAAGTTTTCTTAAACAATTATCTCATATGGAATATTCAGTTGTGCTGTTGATGATTTTTTGGATGAAAATGATGATAAATTAAGTAACTGGTAATAGATTTTGCAAACTCTGATATCTCTCTGAAATTGGTATTTCATGAAAATGGCACATATTTTTATTGCATTTTATCATTTCTCATAAAAGTAATTTTCATACATGCACTAACATTTTAGAAGGAGAAGATTACTTCAGTCGGATAACTTGTACCTATTCTCTGTCTGAATGAATTTACAATCACTACAAACCTGTAGCAAGAATGATCAAGTTAGTTGTTCGATTCATGATACATTTACTGTATGTTGCCTGCAAATTCTTTTATGGCATTACGCTCCATGACATCACATTGCAAACATTTTGCATATGATATGTATTAGGAGACCAAGTTTCATCAATTTCATGTATCTCATTCTGATGAAGGGGGTACAACTCATAAAATGTACTGCTGTATTGCTAGACGGAGTAATGTTCTGAAACTTAATTTAAAAGTAAAAGCCATGGTAGTCATTTTTAGAAAGTTGGGTCAATTCCATAAAATCTTGTCTTTGTCAATAAAATGTTGTATTAGTTTAGATCAAAAATTATATTTCTGAGACAGTTGTCAGGAGCATTGCTGAGCTAGTACCTCATTGTTGTCTGGAAGAAACATTAAGCCTGTAAGTTTCTCAATTAATTGATTTGAATGACTTAAGTTCAAATATGTTCAGTCATAGAATGTGTTTTTGTGTTTCAGGAACAAGTCACGATGGGAAAGAAAAAGCTAAACCATAATTGCTCTTCATCAAGTAAAGATAACTTCCGAGAAGTGTTTGGATTCTCAACAAGTGATGTTTCCTCTCCTTCTGCTTTTGTACGCCTTCTCTGTCGACCAGCTGATCCAGCCTGTCTAGGTGTCACACGCTTCCTGTTTGGTGAGTTGCTCAGTAATAATGACTTAATTTGTAATGGACAGACCTAGCTCTGGTCAATACGAGATCACAGAAGTGGCATCAAAACATGCAATTCTTTCATCAGGCAGATCTCAAACATTGTAATGTTTCATCATTGTGAGAGTTTTCACTCTTACTGGTGATAATTTCAAAAGTAGTGTTAATTGTTGGAATAGTTTTTTTAAGCAATCTTTTTTTTTTACTCATGAATATGATTTGGTGACATAAAAATTGTTTGCGCAAAATGAGAGATATAGTATTAATCAGCATCCTTACATTAAAATTTTCATGCAAATAAACAATTACGAGTATACTCTTAATATTTTACAACTTGTAAAAGAAAGGTTTGTGACCTCAATCTTCATTTCTCACAACAGGACTTTGACCTATTATTCTTGTCAATGCAATATGAAAAGTGTCGACCAACTTCATTTAGGGAAAATACAAGGTCCTAGCAAAGGTTTTAATTATCAGTCACGAAGATGAAAATTATGAGTTAATGATTTTCAAATTGAAAAACATTCTTTTTTAAAGTTGCAAAAGCATGTTTTAAAAAAAAATTATTTCCTCAAAATTTCTCCAATGAATATGCTAAATAAGTTATCTTCTCCTCAATACTCAACCCTTTTATCCGTACTTGTAGAAGAAAGTATCAAGTGCCAAGTGAAAACTGCTTGGTGATTTAAGGTTGGGAATTGGATTTATGTAGCTTAACTGTCAATAACTGAAAATGTTGTCTGTTTTTAGAACTTTGCTTTAGATTAAAAAAGATTCAATAAGGTTTAGTTTTTGTGAGGTTCC
The DNA here is from genome assembly GCA_921293015.1 of Phorcus lineatus. NCBI lineage: Eukaryota > Metazoa > Mollusca > Gastropoda > Trochida > Trochidae > Phorcus > Phorcus lineatus. Next base: position 34,195,993 of record OV121082.1, read on the forward strand.
TTTGTGTACCTCAAAATTGTGCTACTGTCCCTTTAAAAAAATATCTTGACATGATAAAAAATATTGGAAACTTGAAGTATTCTGATGATTCTGGAGGCAGACTATGTTGTTGACTTCAGCATTCTAATCATGATTGCATTGGGTAATCAATCTATTAATCTGTACAAGGAACAAGGAAAGGGTTATCGATTAGTTGTATTTACATGAACCAGAATATTTGCTCATGCTTTCACTAAAGAGCTATCATTCAGTGGACAGGATTATTACAATATGATATTGGGCATTCAGTTAAGAAATAATCAATATCTGAGATAAATGATATTTGCTTGTTCTTAATTTTATCTTTTCTGTCAGCATTGAACCTCCCAATGAAACAAAAAACAATGTAAATGTCAAACAAAAATCAAGTCAAGTTGAATGAATTATAGATTTTCAAATTTAATTTGGTGCATATTGATTTTTGGATTTGGAATTCTAAATATATGCATAAGTATTGGAAGTATTTATTGATTTTGATGTAAATTGTTTATGATTGGGAAAACATGAACAAGATCAAATAACCTCTGTTAGTCAAACCATTGATTTTCTGTTTAGATAATGACCAATTGTTCAAAATCAAATTTACTTTTATTGATTCTGGTGGTGGTTAGAATTTTTCATTAGGATGAAATGCTAGTTCTTTCGGATATGTGGCCTTTTCCCACAGATTTTATGAGAAGAGTTCAATCAAGTAAGTGAAACATGGATCCTTCGGTAAAACATTATTTCCTGTTGAACAGGAAGCAGCCTCAGGGATGCTGTGAGATGACTTTCGCTTGAGCAGAAATCTCACATCAGCTGACTGTAACATCGCTTAACATGGCAAAAAATATACTTTCAAATGTTGATGTAAAGAAGATTTGGATTGGAAAATATAATGCTTTCAATTGGAAAATATCTCATTGAGCTTGGTTTATTTTTTTTTACATTTCTCTTTTTTCACAAATATTCTAATTATAGGTTCTTAATGTAACTTGGTTGAAGTTGCATATATTATAATTAGATCTAGGAAAGCTCGTTGCTCCTGTTCCATCAAGAATAAAACCATTAATTCCTGATAACAGTGAAATTTCTCTGATCTCTCGTTTTTCATTTATATTTTCAACATTTTCAGTTGTCATTTTAAGTGACCAAGTATTTTTGTTTGTCATTTTAAGTGATAATATAGCAATATGACACAATTATTAGTAGTAGTTTTACCCATTATTGATTTTTTTGTTGCCAAGAAACTCATCTTAATTCATCAAAATGAGACATTGTGCAAGGAGACACCGCTGTTAGTTTTTAACTTTATTTCAAATATGCTTACCAACTCACCAAAAATGAAATTACATCCAGGAAATGATCATTGAGAGCAAAAGAAATTCCCTGACCAATACGCTGATAAAAACATAAATACTCTCCTACTCTTTAAGCTATTATGGCAATGATATCTTATCATACCATGTGAAGCGCCGGTGAGCAGGATTCCTGGAACAGAGGTGCTATAGAAAATTATTATTATTATTATTATTATTATTATTATTATTATTATTATTATTATTATTCAAGCAGTAGCACATTTTTTTTAGATAAATGAAATGATCTCACTACAACGAAAATAAGTGTTTAGAATTGCAAGACAGCTTCAAAAGAAGCAGTTTTAGTTAACATACCATGATCAGTTAAGCTATGTGAAGCCATTTCCCTAGAATAGGCTGTCATGGCCTACTTGCAACTCCAAATGAAATAGGTTTTTTTGTGCCAAATTAATGTAGATGACCTAGGAATTCATTGTTGTTTATCAGCTATAATCAGTAATCGACGGCAGTTATATCGATGTCACATTGATGTTGTGAGTTTTACGTCGATAGTATGTTGAAGAATCGGGGTATATCTATGGCAGTGTTGAAATAGTGTATATGTTTTATTTTATTTTGGTTTAACTCTAATTGAAAGGCAGTTGGAGTTGTGTTTAATGTCTTTTAACAATATTTTAGTTAGTGTTTATAGAATTAACCTTAGTGACAATGGTTATAAACCTATAAGATATAAGGTCATGTATTCAAATGAAGTCATAACCAATTTGATCAACAATGGGTACTCAATGGCAGTGTTATCAGCATCTGAATGTAATTCTATCATGTCTCAAGGAATTGATTCTTATCTATATTTACTGAAGATGGGTTGATGGGTTTCATTACATGTTGAATAAGTTTAAGACATGCCACCCGACCATCCTCCCAAGACACCCACATCAAGGGTTGGCAGTTTGTCTCAGTGCAGCTAAGGACTAAACAAGAGAGGGGGGATAAAAATCATATTTGCCTGTTTGTAGCATGATTTTAGCTGATAGGCGTTTGGTGCTTTTTCAGGGCATTTTAAGAAAAGCATGAGTTCAAGAGCAAATGTATGGTATAGATTCACAGTGTCAAAATTTATAAAATACACCACTTATATACAACTACGATACTGAAATTGTATATACATTTACGAAACCTGCATATTTTACATGTTTGTTGGGCATTCCAGAAGTTGAAGAGATGAAGAATGATGAAGGCAATCTTCATGGATATACAACTTCTTTAGAAGACGATGTTTTGATATAAATCCTATTTTATTTTTCAAGCAATTGATCACATGCTTGAGAAAAACATTAGCTTAGAAGTTGAAATGTCACCTCTCCAGGGAATAGAAGTTATACATGTATCCATAAAAATTGCCTAATAATCACCATTCATCATCCAGCGGATTATAAATCTATATTTAGTGTCAGATCTTTGTAACCCAAAAAACATGTTATTTGATAAGCAAGACTTCTTTCTCAGAAAAAGTCATGCAAAGTATATGTGAGCTATCCAACCATTACCTGCTTTTTTTAGCTCTTGTTATGATTTTTCTCTTCTCTTCAGGCTTTCTGATGTTGTTTGACATCCCCCAGGAGCGAGGACTCGGGATGGCAGATGTACGGTGGGGTAATGCAGATGAGTGCAGATTCCCTCTCTTCAATTTCCTCCACCCCCTTCCCCTTGTGTGGATGTACATTCTCTATCTCATCATGCTCATAGGTTAGTACCCTGACACCAAAGTCGAACCTCTCAATCTATCCATCCATCCACAATCACCTAGGTTAAATGGTGATGTTTTCCTGAAGAGAAGTCCAAGGGTGATGTAGTGTAGGATATCGGAACATTGATATCTAGTTGGTTGAGGATGTCATCCAATTTACTAACCCTCTTTCATTTACTATAAAACAACTTTCTTTTAACACCTACTGGTCCATGTTTAATAGAAGGAGAACCTAGAGGACAAACCAAGCAATTATGATAAGAAATGAATAATTAAAAGAAAGATATAAGAAAGGAATAATCAATATTAATGTATAGCAACTAAATTAATTATGATTGTGTTTTTTAATCTTTTAATAATTAATTATTAATATATTTTCAAGATATTTTTATGATTGAATCAAGTTGTTTATATCTTTTGTTTCTAATGTCTTTAGGTGCAACAGGAATAATGCTTGGGTTCATGTTCCGCTCGAGTTGTCTGATGTTCCTGCTGTCCTACTGGTATGTGTTCTTCCTGGATAAAACCTCCTGGAACAACCACTCATATCTGTATGGAGTCATTGCCTTCCTGCTGCTCATCTCTGATGCCAACAGATACTGGTAGGTTAAACTTGTAACTGTGGAACTAAGGTACATGGTCATTTCAGATAGAGAAATCTTTGTCATTGACATAAAAGGGTTCATGTAACAGGCTAGTTGGCAGGACATGGTCATTCTTCTTGTTTATTTCAACCATCACTTTTCTCAAGACCTTAAAGATCGGGTGAAATGCCCTATGGTCGATTTCGGAATTTGTTAAAAGGGATTACAATTTGACGTGGACTCAACTTTAAATTTCTGAAATCGGCCGCTAAACAACATAATTACGGCTTTGTAATTTAATTGCCTAATTACGACCGGCGAGCAGAACCTGAAAGGCCCCGTGGTCACTGAAGCGTGAATCTTTCGTGACGTGCTAGTTGGCATATCATCATTCGCTCGTTATGTAAAACAACACTAGCCGATAGTAAATCTCACAGTTTAACTGTCGGTTTTACCTACTAAACGTTATCCAAACAACTCAAACTTAAAGGAATCTATTGTTTAATTCATTGTCTGGATATTTCTATTTTTGCAAGCGCAAGACCCTGATTAAATACGATGCTGTGTGCACTTTCCTACGGAATGTTTTTCAAAGTCACGACCCTGCGCCATGTTGTCATAGTTATAAGATTGCGCTAACGCGTGAGATCCCGGAAGTATTTCTTACATGAACTATGCTCACTTATTGGACATTATATTGAGGGATGCACCGGCATCCTTATTCCCATAAAAATATAACCTTTATTAAGTATTAACGCATAATGTCCACCAGCTATTCAGAAAGCGAGATATCATTATCTATGGAATGTGTCTCATCATGTTCAGAAACGCTAATTTCAATTGACGGGGACGATACTTTTCCTTACTTACATGAGCCAAATGACAGTTCGAGTGGCTCAGAAACAGAAGAGACGATAAGCAATCAAAACCGAGACAGATTGAACAACATCGACTGGTTTTAATTTCTTTTGGCATTTTCAATTTAATTTTTATGCAATTACATCAAAACTCAGAATTTACTATTAATGCTAAATTGCATTGGACTAATTATTTAAAAAAAACAATTCTCCATTATATTTATATATTTTTTCAGTCAACAGAAATAATAAAAAAAAATTGAATGTATTATTGACCATGGATTATTTGAATATGATATCCATATTTTTATGTATTTTGGCGTTCACACAATTTTCTAAATGTAATGTAGGCATGTAGTGTATGGTGAGTGAGACATTATTGTTGATATCGTCGTAAGAATAGCTAAGTGGAAGTCAAATCCTATCACATTTGTAGGTCATACATCATAAATGTACATCCAAAGATAATTTCCTGGGTCCCGTTGCACAAAACTCTAAGGTAGCCTTAAGTCACTAAGGTTAACCTTGAATTTAAGTTGTTCATCAATTACGACGTCTGCCAAATGTTATCACAACAATCAAATTGGTTTAACTGACACACAGGTGGCCGTTATGTAATCCTATCGCATTCAATTTCGATTCTTGATTTAATGGTCTCTAATTATACCTTTTGAATTTTAACGCCTCGGACCCGCCAAGCGGAATATATGTCCTGTCATAATGGCGTAACTCTTGGCATTCGACTGGTACTTAGTTTATTGTCACGACATCCAGTCATTTTGAACCAATGAACTTGTAGAATATATATTCAACCAATAAATTAAGAGAAGGAGATTTGGCTCATGCACCTCTAAGGACGATGACACACATTTAAAAAAGTACATCGTGAATAACGGGACCCAACATTCTTTAGGATTACATAGGATGTTTCTAACGCTTGCGTCAGGTATGTTTTCATGTCATTTAATGTTAAATTCAAAGACAGAGATATTGCAACACGGTGTGAGATGTTATACTAGATAAGAATATGATATGTGTTAGTTAAATACAAACGAATATTCCAATAAGTACTAAGTTGTCATGAAAGTGAAGTGAAACAAAATTATTTGTTCTATAGTCATAAAAAAAGTTTCCACATTTGTCTCCCGTTTTTTATAAAAATCTTCATTTTTTCGAGACAATTTATAACTTCATATCGATAAATACATGTTGTAACACTACGTGATATCCCATTGTAATTGGATCTCTCACCGACCAAGTTCTTTACCTTTTTGATATAAACCCACCCAAGAAAACCGCGTCCAAGGATTGTCACAGTCTAATTAAGATGGATTTGACGACTGAGAGGGAAAGTTGATATCATGAAGCCGTTATATATCGTATTTTGGAATTCTTTCGGTCATGCTATTTCCTCTATTTTGCTGTTGAATTAGCTTAAAAATACAGAGAAAATCAAAGGGCTGGGCTTTCAGCTGCCCACTAGCACGTCACACACTGGGCGTGGCTTCGAGTCATGCTTCGGTGATTTTGTGTAAGCGTTCGCCAGTCTCATTAGGCGGCTATCCAAAACAGGGGTATAAAAGGTCTCGTAGTAGTCGAATTAAAGCGTATATTTTCAAATTTTTTGGCTCTATTGATTGATATAAGTGAAGCGAATACAGATACTAATTTGTAATAATCAAATTCATGCGTTACTTCTCCTCTTTAAGAGTAGTTAGTTTAAAGTTTCTCTTTTGATAAATGGCTACAGTATTACAACTTACATTGTGCTCCTTTGTTCTATGCAAGACTCATAAATGGAAAGACCTAGCTGTCATTAGTAAAGTGCAAAGATTTTGCAACCTCTATTCTCTCCTTTCATGATGAGAGAATAGCATAGTGTTTCTGAAACATTTCATTACTACAAGGAGTGTTAAAGGCATAAAGCTTACTTTGGCTGTTTGTAAGTTAATCCAAACATGTTTATGAAGTTAAAAACATAACATAACTGATATTCTTATGAAATCAAATCAGAGAGGTCAGCTTGTGGCTTTATCCAGGTATAAGGAAGTCATTAAATAACTGTAAATTGGATACATTTGGTCTAGAAACTTTTGATAAAATTCATGGAATGAAGGTGATTATATAGCTCTAAGTATTTCAAGTTTATGTTTATATTGTATCCATCAGGGATAGAGAGTGTTATTGCTCTGGTGTCTGTTTCAAATAATAATAATTGCTTTTGATGTTTTCAGGTCTGTAGATGGATTGCTGTTTCCCAAGATCAGAAATGCTCATGTTCCTTTGTGGAACTACACCCTGCTGAGAACCATGGTGAGCTCTAAGCACAAGACATTTTGGCAGTGCCTTATGCTGCTAACCATCTTTCAGAGGTCTGGAACAGAAGCATTGTAGGCAATCTGGGAATCTGCACTATATTTTATGTTTTCACAAAGCATCAAACAGAAAATAAAGACAATAAACCTAACATTATAATGAAGTAAATGTTTTAAGATTGGAAATGAGAATATGGCAAAGGAAAACATTTAAATTGTAAATGTATTAATCTTATACTTACAGGTGTTCCTGGTGTACTTCATAGCAGGACTGAAGAAGCTTGATCATGACTGGGTACATGGATATTCAATGCAAGAACTCTCAAAACACTGGGTATTTCAGCCTTTCAAGTACGTCAGAGGATTGTACATTCTGTTGAATTAGAAGTTGTGTTGGCAAGCTTGATTCTATTTTTCCTACCTCATTGAGATGAGAGTTTCTAAATAACTTTTACTGACAGCTAAAAAAGCAAATTTATATATCTGATTCTGTTAAATTAGAAGTTGTGTTGGCAAGCTTGATTCTATTTTTCCTACTTCATTGAGATGAGAGTTTCTAAATAACTTTTACTGACAGCTAAAAAAGCAAATTTATATATCTAGAAAATCTATTATCCTCTTTTATTTCATAGTTATCTAATATGAAAACATAAAATGTCAGTAAATTCATTTCAGTAAAGGTAATGTCACGTTAACATTGTTACTGCCAATTTGGTTCTGTTGAACATAAGCTGGGTTTTCAAAAAGAATTTGAAGGAAACTTGATTGACTGGCTATAATCATAGATCGAACATGTATGCTAATAAACATGTAAACAAAACTTCAGTAACTGCATCATACAAAAAGTACATGCAGAATTGAAGAAACATGTGTATTGCATAGTTGTACATACTGCCAGATGTATCAGATATAAAAACAATATAAGATTAACTTTTGGAATTGTTTCCAAATGTATGTGTTAATGGAACCAAATAGAAATTACATTAAGAGTAACTTATTACCGAAGGAATATGACTTTTATGTTGAGTGGTTGCATTCAACCCAGCAGGGATAATTGAATCATCTTCTCTTCAGACACAATTTTGAGAGTTATTGGCAACTTGCAGCAGGTACTTGCAGATCCCTGAGGACTAACTGCATCAATTTCTTTCTGTCTGCTAGGAAAAAACTATCAATTGAGAATCATTACGAGTAATGTAGGTAACCTATAGATGGTAATACAAGGTTTATCAGACATAAAGACTGAGTTAATTTGAACACTCCTTTCATTCTTTATGGTTTATGTTGAGTTCATATATGATGTTGTACCAATTATTGTCAAGGAAAATGTGCCTAAATGTAAATATCTACACAATGTGAGGTTAAACAATGAGCAGGTGAAAATTGGTCAAGAGTTCAATAACTAATCAAATTGAAATTGTCTTTCATTTCTTACAATTGATTGCGCATGGTCTCTAGATTATTTTGCTAAAATTCAAGTTTTATTGATAGAGTAACCTTTTTTTGATGTGATATAAAGAAGGTTGTATTAACTCATAATTCATAACTTTTCAATCCTTGTTTAATCTAAAAAAAAGATTTAAAGTAGTATCTTTTGAGAGAACTTTTGAATATCATTACAGATTTATATTTGTAGTTTGTACAAATGTGGCTTTCAAAGTGAAAAGGCATTAAAATCAGAGCATGACATCTAATCATTTAATCTAAATTCAACTTTTGACTTCTTTTAAGTTACAACAATTCTCTGCTAGTAATCAATAGCAAATAATATGGTCCGATCTTTCAATTGCAATTCAGTCAATGAAAATTTTCATAATTATAAGGTTTTTTATCATGAAGTGATAATCTTTAATATATATGTATTTTTTTTATGTTATTATTCAGTTCAAAGATAACTTTTTACATGTATTTACATACATTCAAATAAACTTTAATCTGTCATCATTTCTACATGGAGTATTGCTACTTTTCTTTCATAATGTACACATAGACTGGTATTTCAGATAATTGTCCTCCATATTATTGAGATTTGTACGCATTTTGAAATGTAGGAGTTTTCCTTCTGATGCTCATATAATGTATGTATTTCTTGGCTAGTAGAATAATATGGCTAAAAAGGTAATTTGAGTCTTGTAAGCCAAAAAAGACTATAAACTTAGTTAAGACAAAATCGGGTATTTTGTTTTTTAAGAACATTTCCAATCGAGACCAAAAGTTTTTGATATGCTTACAATGATTTAACACATGTTCTACATTTTCTTTTTCTTCCATACAAAACAAATATATATCTTCATCAACAATTTTCATGTACAGCAACTCGCGCTTGGCGTAAATTTTCTTATGAATGAATCAGTATTGGAAATCAATCAGTTTAACATCTTTTGTACATTTTCTAAATTTAGTAAATACACCTTTCCAGTTAATCTCTTCAGGAAACTTATGAAATTTAGTAAATACACCTTTCCAGTTAATCTCTTCAGGAAACTGGGTAGATTGTCTTTCTTTATGAAAATGTCATAAAAGTATCTACAACTATGAGGTTTTAGCATATTTCTTAATTTTTCTGAAATATTAATATTTTAATTGATAAAGAGTTCCTCAGAAATAACTTTTCTCCATTTAAGAGGAATATTTAATAACATTTTATTGTAATGTAGTATAGTGCCTTTCAAATCATATTTATTTTTTAGTTGTTCAAAAGACAATATGCCTTTAAAATCACATATATCTCTAATATTACAAACTCCTTTCAAAAACCAAGACTTAATTATAAAGTTTCAATGAACAAACTGATGATTAAGCCATAGCGGTTCTGTCAAAATATCCAATATGTTATTTCCATCATTATTATACAGCCTGTAATAGGTGTTCCAGGATTCCAGTACATTTCCAAAAGGGGTTTTCTAAAGTAAGAAATGTATCAATATTAGCTCCTAGCTTAAATATATAATCTACTGGAAAGTTCTGTTGTTGTTTATCTTTTCTAATATGTCTTACATATATTTATGTTGACAATCATTTGTTACTAATTATCTACAAGAAGGTGGATCACAGTTGAAATTGATAAAGCATCTATGTTATAAAAGTGTTAAGAAAGAAATTATGAACGTTTTTAAAATCGATTTAGTTAGATTTAGTTTTAGAAAAAATGACTATAGAGATATATGTAAATGAGTGTTTGAAGCATGTTCAAAATTTCCCTTTGCGCTGATCATGCTATATGAATGATTTTCAAGACATCAGTCATCAAGAAACAGATCAGAGAATGCCACACACACATTCTCACAAGATTCTTTCATCCAAATGATTCTCTCCAAACAAGCAGAATAATCAAACTCAGCCAGCAACAGTTTGTGCAGATTCAATTTTGGCAAATGGTTCCGAAGAACGTGATGTTTGAAGTGACATGGCAAACACACTTGGGGGATATTGCTATTCTTTGTTGACTTGGTCGAAAGGCTGCTGATGTTGATAAAGAAAGTTAAGCCTCAAAGGTTCGAGAGTTAGCGCACGGAGATGCAATTTGCATCCATGAGCCCGCAGTCAATGTTCTTCTTGGTACATAGAGTTAACTCAATTTCTTCAGTTTGTTAAGAAAGGGTAAGCCATGCAGGATAATTTGAAGGACTCAAGCTTCTCCCTACTTTGATTTCTTCACCTCCTTTATTCAGCTTCCTTGGCTAAAGAAGAGGTAAATTGATTATAGACAAATCTTGAGGCATAGTGTTAATGGACTTTGACCTGTGGGGTGTTTATTCTGACCAAACGTATTCAGTTTCCTTGCGGTATATAATAAGGGAGAGTACAAGCAATAATGTCGTGTAACTAAGTTTTATAAAGGCTTGCATGGAAGGTTTTGAATAGTTTTATCTTGTGGAAGAGCTGGCTTTGAGTGTTTTCACATGTCTGAGATACTCACTGGTAAAAAATAGCCTCAACTGTTACACATACAAATGTTAAGGATTTATTTATGGTTCAAAGATATAACGTACATCTGTATTTTTGTTCTCAGATCAAAAACTTGTTGACTGTAATCTTTAAATCTAGATTCCTCTATAAAGTTCCTGTCTGGTTTCTTGACGTGTTTTTTCTCTAAAATAAGGTTTCAGCAGAGAACAATTTAAAGCGTCTCATGGGAAAACTTGCTGTTTTATGTCCTTAACAACATTGTAACTGTCAGTTATCACCTCCTTAAACAAGGAAATGTAGCCTTAAATTCCTCTCAAACGTTTTTGATTGTCACATTTATTAAAGAAAAGACATGGACAAATTCCGTTTTAATAGTTCAATTTTCACGTCAAGTCATTTATTACCTCGACAGAATTTAACGTTCAATTTTAAAAGTTTTTATTTTCCAAATGAAGTTGATTTTAACATTTGATCTCTGTGTGAAGGTTAGTATCCTGTAATGCTGCGGGGAATACAATCTCATAGGGAAATTTAATTATCATAGGTTAAATGTTCATATTTCCTAGGGCGCCCTAACAATATGGCACCAGTGGCACTGGTGTGTGGTAAAAGCCTATGTTATAACTCACTAGGGACTTGTTGATATTAATTGTTCAGAGTATGCATCAAATAAAATAGTCTTTTATTGCGCAAGATAATGATTGCAGTGAATGGCTCCTATTAGAGTTATACTTCTTATGAATGAATTCATAGCAATGCTCAATCTATGGAGACCATTTTATTGTTTGATTTCTTTTATAACTCATTATGGTTAATATAAAGCGAGATGAAATTTTGGCATGGAACAAAATTTGTCATCTATCAGGCTCCATTAATGTCTGTATGATTTTCAAACTTTCAACTCCAGAGATACATCATCCAAGCTAAAGTATTTTTGGGAGTTGTTGTACAGCAAGTTTATTCAGCAATTGTAACTAAGACCTTTAATAAAATGCCCTTTTCTCCAAAAACAGTGGGCATGAGACAATTATTCTTAATGAATACAAGGGTTTCTTTAAAGAATGTAACTATAGTTTATTAAAGCTGGGCAAACCTATTTCCTTCACTCTACTTCACTTTGAAAAGGCCAGATACAGTTCATGCTTGATATGTGACATCTTTTTCTATGACTAGGGAAATTAAAATTGAGTATATAAATGTTTCTAGAATTGTTTTTGCATAAAAGTGTGTAATTGGGGAAATTTGGACAGATAAAAAATCCCCAAAATTTGCCATAGTGCCTCAAAGCGAATATGAATATGAATTTTATCCTTTTACTTGTTATGTGCTGAAATATATCTACAATTGTACCCTCTAATTTCAGGTTTGTGCTGACAGAAGACCAGATTGACTTGTTTATTGTGCATCTTGGTGGGCTGACCCTTGACCTTTTTGTGGGATTCCTCCTCTTCTTTGACAAAACTCGGACAATAGGAATATTGTTTTGTTCCAGCTTTCATCTCATGAATTCCCAGATGTTTAGTATAGGTAAGGCTTTGCCTCAAAAGTTCATATTTTAGCTAAGATTTAAAGTGTTAACTGCAACATATACAAACTAATCAGTTTATTTCTAATAATATCTGAGCATAATTACAAAATAATGAGAACAGTATGCCTTACGAGATAAGATTTTTGTTTTAAATACTTATTACGAAAATTAGCACCTGCCTGGAATAGAAACCTGCCTAAAATAAACACCTATTGTGTACACAGTTTGGAAAAAATAGAAGTTGGCTTTTAATTAAGTACTTCTATAAATATAAATAAATCTTAAGTATGACTGTTTAGAGTAAGCTTCAAGAGAAAAATCTTTTTATGAAACTTCACATAAATGACACCAATAAGTCTAATTGATAAAATTTTGGTATTTTTTGATAATTTGAAATGTTTCTTTTTTCTTCTTTTCAATAGAAATGATCATTAGTTGGCCTCATAAAATTTATAGAATCGAATTCAAATTTTGACTTCAACTATCTTTATTAAAATTTTTTATCTAAAGTTATTTAGATTGAATCTATTAAGGACAATTTGAATATCTAATCATCTGATGACTGTTGTTAACACTTTTCATTTTAGGGATGTTCTCCTGGATGATGTTAGCTACACAGCAAGTCTTTTGCTACGCTGACTGGCCAAGGAAAGTGTTCCGCAAGGTGCCATATGCTCTGAGAGTTTTCTCCCCTGATGAGGAGGATATTCAAACCAGTTCACACTGTTTGTACAACAAAGAGGACATCAAACCTGAGGTGTGTTATTTGTCGGAAAATTTGCATTCTCTACACATTCACACAAGATAAAATTTATGAAATTGCTGTTTTTGTAAATTATAAAGATATTATTTTCTTACTTCTGTCTTTTTCAGACATTGCTCATTTTAATTTCTGTATAACTTAAAGGAGTAAGATTGACGGAGTTATTGTTGACTCATATTCCAGCCATCTGTTGAGGGTATAAAGAAGCCTTCCTCGATCTCTGGAACATTTGTCCTGGGGCCTTCTTATCCGACTCGACCATCCATCTATCATAAGGTTGCTGCTGTCTTCACTGCCCTGTTCATTGCACTTCAACTCTTCTTACCCTACTCACATGGACTTACTAAGGTAGGTACAAGTTTTTGCTGGTTAGACTAAATATCATTAGAATAACCAGTGTATTTAAAGGCTAGAGAAAAAAATAAGTGCCATTTTGTTAAATTAAACTGAACAACTTTCATGTTTAACAGATATTGACAAAGATTCAATTTAGATGAGGAGAAATAACCTTGTATGTTACAGGGCTACAACAACTGGACAAATGGATTGTATGGCTACTCTTGGGACATGATGATTCACTCTTGGTCAGTTCAACATGTCCGAATCACCTACATCAACCAGGACACAGGGGAACAAGGATACCTTAACCCCAGTGTGAGAACTTTGAATGATTATTTGCAAATAAGTAGCAGAATTTGACAAATTAAACCTCATCTTAACTGTTTTTTCAAAGGCCAGATGCTGTAGATATAGAACAAAGTTCAAGCACATGGATTATAATCTCAACGTTGTTTCAGGCTTTCTCTGGTTCTCGACGCTGGAGTTCACATGCAGATATGTTGAAGCAATATGCTCAGTGCATCGCCAGACACCTCAAGCGATACAACATCTCCAACATTGCTCTTCACTTTGATATCTGGAAGTCAATTAATGACAGATTTCAGCAAAGGTCAGATTGTATTCTTATTGTTAAAGATTAAGATTTCAAACTGCTATGATGGTCTTTGTATCATCTTTATTTGTCTAAAAGAAAGCTTCTCAAGAACTTTATCAATTCTAACTTTTTTCCATCAAGTCTAAAAGTTTTAGGTATTCATTTTAAACAACTGTACATGTTTTTTTAAGGCTTCTTAAGTTGAATTGTGAAAGTTGCTTAAGATAGAATGATAGAAATGATAGAAATTAAATACACATACATGTTTAACCTTTAACCATTAAGAAAATGGTTATGGAATAAAAACAGCTACAGAGAAAAGGGATATAATTTTGATAATTTGTTTACGTTTATAAAAGGAACTGACATTAAGGGGATTAAAATCAATTATCCCCTATAAAGTGATTTTTATTTTACTCTTTCAAAAAGAATGGTGAACATAAATAATATTTTACTTATACGAGGGGTTGTATCAATGATGTCAAAATTTCTTTTTAGACAATGTGAAAGCAAAGTTTTATACCAAAGCGTAGGTTAATGACATTGTGTTGCAATCTTTTGTCATCATTTGTTTTTTTATTACCTATTTCTTCATCACTGAACAATCCTTTTGATGAATCCTATGATAGGCTTAACTATGTGTGCTAATATGATCATCTGCTTCTGTATTCAGGATGTTTGATCCAAGAATAGATATTCTCGCTGCCAACTGGGGCCCATTTGAAGAGACAAGTTGGACTATGCCTTTATTGATAGATCTCTCAGACTGGCGAGGAAAACTGGCAGAAATTGAATCATCTCTCCACAACTCTACAAATCATACAGATGTAGTGTTTGTTGCAGACTTTCCTGGTGAGTAAAATCATCAGTACTTGTTTTTAATTTGATCCATATAAGCTGAATTGTTTGTAAATTAACTAAAGATAACTGTTATACTTGTGTATATCAATTCTCAAGAGGCTTCGACAGTGGCACGCAAAGTTCTCAAGGCTTTACTTGTTTTAATTGTTTACTATCCCCTCCAAACAAAGTTTTTTGGGGGATATTGAAATGACCTCCTACAGTCCGTACATCTGTGCAAACACTTTTTGGGTCAAGAACTCAAAAACTAAAAAAACGTGAAACTTGGTATGTGGTACAATCCTCATTTGTAGTGATGCTTATTGGGGTTTTCATTTTCTTTTAACATTTGTTTTTGGCCGTTGCCATGGAAAGGCAACTTAAAATTACGTTTCCGATCCTCAACTAAAAAAAATCAAGGCCTAGCTAATACAAACTTAGTATGTGGAGCAATCTTCATATGAAGTGGTATCTTTTGGGGTTTATTCATATTCTTTTTACATTTATCTTTAACTATTTCCATGGAAATATAACTTAGAATTTTGTTGCCAGATCAGAACTCAAAAACGATTAAGCCAAACTAATTGAAACTTTGTTTGTTGAATGATAATAGTGTGAAGTGGTGCCTTTTGGGGGTTTCAACTTCTTCCTACACTTATTTTTGGCAGTTTCAGTGGAAATGCAACAACATTTTATTTCCAGTCCAGTACTCAAAAACCACAAGGACTTAGCTCATTGAAACTTGGCATTTTGATTGTTGATAATAATGGTGGGGAATGGTGTCCTTTTTGGGTGTTCATCTTTTTCCTACATTTATTGTAATCGTTTCCATTGAAACACATGTCAGAATTTGTTCCCTGGCCAGAACTCAGATTTATTTCCAATCGTCTGCTTTGGGAAACCTCTCAACTAAGAATATGAGTTATTCAAGAGTTTAATCTTATAATTAAAATCTTGAAAGCGGCTTTAAACCCCAATTCACTTACTTTAGAGCGTTTATGAAAGAATGCAACTTCTTAACTATTGTTCATTATATTTCACAATTTTGCCTTATGGCTGGGGATATAGACGACACTGTCTGCTTGTCAGAATTATGACTTGTATTGTCAA
The DNA here is from genome assembly GCA_921293015.1 of Phorcus lineatus. Classification (NCBI taxonomy): domain Eukaryota; kingdom Metazoa; phylum Mollusca; class Gastropoda; order Trochida; family Trochidae; genus Phorcus; species Phorcus lineatus. The sequence continues at coordinate 34,211,920 of OV121082.1, forward strand.
AGATTCATTGAACAGTACATGAGCAGTAACTTAAAATATTTGTGAAGATTAATTTCGCATCAATACACAGCATGCTGTCTTATGGTTAATGATAACAGAAGTACATACTTCGCAATCAAATGACACTATTGATTAAGTTTGGCATATATGACGACAACAACTCACGGAGTTGCTCTTTATAATGATATCACTGACAATAGTATGTTTAACCAAATGAATACGGAAGCAAATGGCTTGCATGAATTGCACTTGTTTCGGTCAGGTTGCCCTTTCACTAACACATCTTGATGTGTTCCAGGTTTATTTCTTGAGAACTATGTCCAGGAGGATCTAGGCAACACTTCCATCACTGTTCTGAAGGGAAGGATTGTAGTGGAACTTGTGGAGCAGTCACTAAACACAACGTTAATGGAAGGAGAAACAATGCAGGTAATACAATGACGACCACCACTAACTTATTTAAATTTGTATCAAAGAGACAGGAGTTTGTACATTTGGTCCTGATCCCCTAAAATTGCCTACTCTATTTGGATTTGATGCAGTGTAACAGGTGTGTATTGAGCTAGGAGGTTCAATGAATGAGTGTTATAGGGGAAAAGTTGGAAGACCATGGGAGGATGGTTAGAATTTTTTCTGCCCATCAAAGTACATTTTCAGCTGTTTTTAAATGCATTTATTTCTATTTGAAAGTACTTAAGATTAAGGAGCAAATATACGAAAGTGTGAGACATTGAGTAGCAATATGCAACTCATATGGGTTATTCCCTTAATTTCCTTCTTTGTACATTTTCTTATTCTTGCAAAGCATGAGAGTGTTCAGATCTTGTCTAATCCATGACAAGAAGATTCTTTCAAATGGCAATACATAGCATATTTGAACAAGTAATCTCATGTGTAAGTCATATACCCAAGATGGTATGAGTTACATGAAAGACTGATGACTATTGCGTCACTGGTTCTATTCTCAAACACCGAATTCACTTGTGATTACAGGTACCACCTGGAGAGTTCCACAACATGTACACTGTGTCAACCACTCCATCCTGCTACATGTACATCTACGTGAACACAACAGAGGTCACCTTCCTGGAGAATCTCACAGAGTATGAGAAGGCTGTCAGCATCACCCAGCACAATAACTCAGGTATGTGAGGGGACTATATTCGACTCACTGATTTCAGGTCATAGAATTTGATAAGATTGGTCATAGGGCTATTATCAGCTAGTGAATCTAAACCATTTATATTTTCTAGCCCTTTAGTTTCTGATTCAACAATAATCTTATGGCTTACTACTTCTGTTCATTTGTGTACAACATAGTCTTTGACAAATAATGATTACTGAAAGTTACTGTTTTTTAAAAAATCTATTTTTCTAAGTTGAGGCTAACACGAAGTTGGTAGTAACAATGCTATGTCATTTTGCACAAACTTTTACATGGAGACTTATATTTGAAAAAGATTATGTAACATCTTGCTTATATTCTTGATTTCAACACTCTGTCTGATCATTGTGTTAAGATTGCCTTGAAAAAGTATGCATAAATTTTTTATTTGTCATTCATTATAGAACATTCATTTACTTATAAGTAATCAAATCATCCTACACCATCTTTCAGTGATTGGTAGTTTGTCTAACCTGCTATTATGTTCACAGATAGCCAAGCTAACCGGACACTGAGTAGGTTTGAAAAGGATCCGATGATTGACCAATATAAAGAAGCCTTGGCTGCTAAGAAAGCAGAGGAAACAAGAAAAAATCAGAGTGTCATTGAAAGTGTGAAACGCTTTCTAAGGAAAAAATATCATCTTTTTGTAAGAAGGTAAGTTTAATGTAAACAAGTTAAATTTGAATTGAAATACTGTTACCCTATGATTTGCAAGATCTGAAAACTAAATCTAATTGGCAAGTGAAGTGCAATTGACTCTTATGTGACTTGATTGGGTTCATCTAAGGCATAACAGAGATATTGTGTTTTTTATTGATTAGCTTATTTTAAATGAAAGATAACTTCTGTTTCACTGCAGTAATTTTGTAGAAAGTTATGGCATGTCTTAAAAGTTCTTATACATCTTGAATAGATATATATATCAATTTTACCCATCACATTCAATATGAATATGATACATAAAGTAGTTTTTGAAATATGCATGTTTTCTTTTCCAGCTTTAGGTTCACATGGGGAGCCCTTAAAAGTCTCATCACAAACAAATCTTTTGATGAATTTCTAGATGAAACTTATATCTGGGAAACAGAAAACTTGATAAACACCTCCGAGCTGGATGTTTGATCTGCAGAGTATTAATAAAAGAGTCATGATTCAGAGACTGTGATAAGCATAACGAATGTGGAACATGATGATTATAGTTATCTTGAAGGACTGATGAAGAAAAACAGATTCTATGTGCCTCTCATGTGTGGAATAATGTTGAAATTCAAGAATATTAAGTGGCTGATGTTGTTCATTGTTAAACATATAAAATGTCATGAGACAGATGTAGGAAAATTTTGATAAACAAGCCTATTTTTTAGTCTTGTTGTATTGAACATTTTATAAATGAATTAAGATTTTTTTTCAACTTACATTTTGTTCATAACCTACATGTCAGAAACTTCTTTTGAGAAATTGTTCATCATTTTACATTTATATCAATAAAAATAAGTTTATTTTGCTACAATACTGGGATAAAAAGAATTGCACCTATGTTACGGAAGTTTTACTAATTCTTGAGATTATGACATGCTAAAGTGTGATTATATTTTTTGTGTTATTTGCTGTTGATGATTTAGTGGTAAAGATTGTAAATGGATGTTTTTTTCTTCAGTTGATTCACGATTTGAACTTTGCTGAATAACAAAGTATATTATGTATGTCTTATATCCAAAGGAATTATAAAATCAAACAACCAACACATGCCTTGATTGAAAATGTAATTAGGATTTTCTTTGTTAATGTAATACTTTTGGAATAAACACTTCATGTGCATGAAGAAAGACAAATAATTTAATCCATAAAAAATTTGGAAATCTGATTTTTTTTACAGGTTATGAGAGTTTATTTGCTCAAATTCATTTATCAGGTGAAGTTTTAATTGCATTATATACAATGTGATGCATTCCATGTTTGGTCAAGATAAGAAAAGTTTTGAGTTTTTCTATATATGTTTGCTCGCAGAAAATATTCTACATTATTGCTAATTTATTGAGAAAGTCAATTTTATAGGTTTAGATGAAATTAAGTTTAATTGATCTATGATTATTTTGACCTCTGCTAGACTGTAAGGATGAGAACAAAAATACATTTTAAAAACCCACCAAAATGTCAGAGTTGTTATGCATAGAATAAAAATGATATGTTAACTCATTTTTTAAGAGTTAAAAGGATTGCTCAGCACTTTGTGCATTAAATGTATTCCAATATCTGAGATTTTTTATGCCAAAAATGTTTTCAAGAATAAATGGTTGTGAGAAAGTGAATCTTTGTGTGTGTTTTTATCTTTTTGTCAACGTCTCATGATTGTTACAGGCTACAGCAATACTGGATACAACTCCTACATATACACAAAGGTGATGAAGAGCTTGTTTGAAGTATCATGCCATTTGATAGCAATCCTATTGAGTACCATGTGACCTGGCTTATTCATAGACCAACTGAAGAGTGTTATGGAGATAGACATACCATTGTGTATATGATGCCATCAAAATATTGACACCAATGTAAATATGAGAACCATACCTTATGTTTATTTAAGGAGTTACTTGCACATGCTTCAGATACACCAGTAAATATTTAACAAAATATCAAATAATCGGAATGACTAAGATATTATCACTTCAAAATATTTTTTCAGAAAATTCAAAAACTGAAGATTAGTTATTTTAATCATTGATATTGACCCACTGTTGTGAGTAACAGAAAATGTCCCAAATACCTTTAAGTTTAGGTTGTAATAGTGACGAGTTAAGGAAATACATGTACACAGAAACATCCATGTAAAAATTAAGTAGATTTCATGACACCAAACAGATTTTGTGAGAGACTCTCATGTTCAAAACATAGCCACTGTTAAGGCAAATTGTCAAATCTTCTAACTCGAATTATAGTTATCAATTAAACATTGATTTGTTAAAGGGACACGGAGTATGTTGTCAAATATGTCATTGTGTTACTATGTCGAGAACTACTGGTTGTATCGGGAAATACTGCTTATAACCTCATATTAACAATGCTTGCCTGTTCAGTATAGTGAGAATAAACAGCTTAAAATTATGATTTGTAATCGAAAACCGGACAGTGGCCTGCGTTAGTGACTCCGACCGAAATTATGGAAACTTATCAATAGCAGACAAGACGACAAATAAGGTATGGTAGTGTTAAGTAGTATAGAAGCAAATATGACGTTGAATGTCAATCTCGTATCATTTATCCTGTCCTTTGTCGATATTTTGAAAACTTATATATATATATTGATATTGGCATTTAAGTGATGAAAATGCAATTTTTTAGACATGAGTTGAATTTTACGCAGGACACAAGGCATATTGGTTATCAAGTTATCAACATACTTTGTGTCACTTTAAGAGACGATTCGTTTTCAAAACTGTCCAGTGTTCTGACATTTACATTTGTTATCCAACGTTTGGTCAGACTGTCTTATGTTTATTATTGTGATACTAGCATGCTTATGATACGCAAATTGTCAGTTACTAATATTTTGAGTAACAATAAAACATTTGATATGTTAAAAGTCGATTAGCATGCATGGGGAAGGAAAGGGAGGACCACATAGAATTGAAAAGCAATTCTTTTGTGGTCAGTTCATAACAATCCAGGGTGACGTTAAGACACTTGATTAAAGCAAATGTATACTGCAGAAGGTAATTATCTTATGGTAGTTGTATGAGTATGGGCTTTAACATGACATCAGATTTTCTGAAGACATACGTTCAGAATCGTTTGACTTTGGCATTGTCCAACTGTCCGGTGTTCCGACATTTTCATTTGTTATTCAACGTTTGGTCAGACTGTCTTATGTTTATTATTGTGATACTAGCATGCTTATGATACGCAAATTGTCAGTTACTAATATTTTGAGTAACAATAAAACATTTGATATGTTAAAAGTCGATTCGCATGCATGGGGAGGGAAAGGGAGGACCACATAGAATTGAAAAGCAATTCTTTTGTGGTCAGTTCATAACAATCCAGGGTGGCAGTTGATTCAATCAAATGTATACTGCAGAAGGTAATTATCTTATGGTAGTTGTATGTGTATGGGCTTTAACATGACATCATATTTTCTGAAGACATACGTTCAGAATCGTTTGACTTTGGCATTGTCCATTTACCCGTAGTTAACGGACGCAGCTTTCCGACACTGAAACAATACCTTATTTGATTACGATTTCATACCATGAACATATCGAATCATGTGTGATCAGGGATCAAAAGAAAGTTTCTGTAAATGCAATTACTCACAATGGGTTATGAGCAACATTTGCATACGACAGACTTAAGATAAATGAGACACATATTCTTCTTTTTCGAACCATATTGACAATCCTTTACTTCGATATATACACTCAGTGTTACTGAATTCCCCGTGTAGCGATTTATGTAGTGTTGGTTCTCAGTTGACGAACTCTGTTAATGCTAATTGATTTCTGTAAGAAACCATACCGATGAATGGAACATTTCACAGTGGAAAGACAGTAGAACATGTTTATTCAAGTATTGATAATGATTTCTAGGGAAATTTCAGTTTCGTTTTTTCAAAATACTAAATTTAACATATCATGTTGTTTGAAGCCAGTACGTATTTATTCCGGCAAAGGTTCACCACTTGTTTGAATATGTTAAGCAATCTGTTGATAGCATGGTTGACTTTTTAGATAAGCAGTTAACAACAAGTATGAAGGGGAAAACATGCTTTGTGAAACCCATAACAACTCCCGCTGGGATATCGATATCGTTAACATTTGTTGTCAAAACAGAACCGACTTTTTAACACCAACTGGCCTTTAAGAGGTGCTTTATTTCTGTCAACGAAGTCATGCCAACATGCCGACACCTTTTGTATTTGTACACAGGTTTATAAATGTAACTACATAATTTGTATTTGATACCAGACCTCTCAACCGTTTTTCAAAACGACATAAAACAACTGTTTATGCTTTGTCAGGTAGTTTTGTGAGATAATTGTGTCGTTTTTATTACAAATTAATATTAGTAAACATAATTAAAGGGAGAATTAAGTTGCAAAGAACTATCAACAATTGTTGATCATGTTCTCTAGAGAATTTCTGTTAGAATTTCTGTTCGTTCTTATGGAAAAAAATTGCCCATTCATCAATTTTGGTTACTGAAAACGTCATCACTCATTCTAAGACGTAAAAAGATGTATAATCATGCAATGATGGAAGAGCATTTCACTGCATGTAATTTCAATTTTTCAGATTTTTCACATCATATGTCAAGCGCAAACAACAATCCTTTTTATCTGCAAATTGAATCTTTAAGATTTTTAATTAAATTTTCATGTATTTGAAGTTTTGGTTTTATTTACTTTTAAATTCATCCCCATCCACTATAACTAGTAAGAAGTTGGTTTAATTGGTTTATGAGTGAACAATAATTACAGTTTATTTACAAAATACAGGAAAGATTAAACGTTATGAAATGTCAAGTCATGTTTATTGTCATTTACAATATAATTGACCATTTGAAAATAGTTTTCACAAATTTATTATAATGATATTATAATTTTAATCAAGATAATGACATTCACAGATGACATGCATGTAACTGGTGCATTTCAGAATGATGCCTTAAACTGACATCGTCTTATCCAGCAGAGTCAATCTTCCATCTTGCCATACTTCAGATCAATGGATATCTTACTCCAGCCGTTCAGGAGATCCCTTTTATCACTGAAACACCAGTATAGACTGTGTGCTAACGTGGGATTCGAGAAATATAGCATTAGGACAGTTGAAAATTGATTGTCCCGTCATATAACAGATTTCTATTTTCGGACATCTGTTGATACGCTTAATCAATACCTTCTATCTTTGCTGAGGTAAAGCGAGCTCTCGGGCGGACCAATGGGGGAAAACTCATTCTAAAGAAAATGTGGTAACTCTATTGTATCATTATATTGAAATTCATTAAAATATTGGCGAAATTATGTTAATACAATGCTATTGAGTATTGAGATTATAATTTGGTCTCTTGAAAATAAACATCATGACCCGTAGTTTCTATGGAACTGTTTAGTCTCCCATAATAAGTGGGAGGTAGTTTTCGAAAGAATGTTGATCTAATGATTTGATTCTATTTTCACAGAAAAACTAATAATGTTGTTCCAAATCATGTTGATCATATGTACTGACAGTGAAATTTTTTAAAACCTTGTTGTGACAAATAAATGTGCTTCTTATGACATGGTTGGCCTTTAGCATCAAACTATACATAGTGAGTTGCAGAGATAATGTTTTTATTTAACCATTTAAGACATTGGTAGCAAAATGTATCCAGAAGCTTTAATATCATCGTACACTTACAAATACATGACAATTCTGTTTTATCCTTGTTCCGCCAACACTACCATGATAAACACAATGTGATAAAGGTGACATTTCCGCAAAGTCCTGTCTTAAAAAGCATTTTATGCTTACTTGTAAAATATGTGTCAAAAAGGAAAGCTTATCGTAAGGAGACCTATGTCATGGCAATATGTGACTTTTAATTTCTTCAAAATGTGACTATGTAAAGGGTAATTTAAATCGGTGGATTTAAATCGTAGTGAATGTCATTATGATTGTCGGTTCCCAACAATTTTTTGTTCACAATGGATAACGTTTCTCTTTAAAGAAGTATTTTATGAGTGACAAAGAAAGCAACTTCAAATGATAAGAATTCAGAGAATGCCTGTTTCTATGTTGACAAAGTATCCAGGTAAAATGCAATTATAGGAGCTTTAGATTGTTTTCTATGATGAGAATTTAAATTTGTAGTACCATGTTAACCCGGTAATCTCAACGTCTCATCAATACGTAATGTGATCTACGTTGTCTGCAATGCAGCCATAATGGCATTATAAACATGCAGGAAAGGCTAATAAGCCATGTAAATCACAATAGACACTTCATTCATAGTACAGTATAGAGAGCTAAAGGAGTTAGTGCTGATATATTTTTCGCCAGGCAATTAGTGTTTAACATCATAATTCATTTTGGCAATTTCAGGTTTGAATCTGTTTTGACCAGGAACCCATTATTGATAACAAAGCAAGCCGATAGATAAAATTGAAGGGTCGACACCATCATCCAGTAATGCTTGTGCTAGCACTTCTTAGGACGCTCTGCTTTGTCACCAACTTTGGCCTTTATTTGGAGCTAAGTTTGCTTACATAGTTTAAGTCAATATCACTGTAGTCAAGATGATTTCGAGGTGATCGACAGAAGGTCGATTTGTAAGATGATCAAAGCACCGAGAGAAAATAGTAGACTACCTTGTTCAGGGTTAGGGAATTAAAAGGATGGAATATAACATTGTTAATATTGAAATATAGGATGTCGAGGATACTTTGGTACTATCAAACATTCGCTGAAACGGTCAACGATATTTGCTAACTTCAAATATTCCCTGGAACAAATTGATATTGAAGTATTCTGATGCAAGAAAGAATACAAAAACTGAGGTTAAAAGTTTCATATTCCAAAAGTTAGAGATTTCATGTCTACTTCGATTCTTTCTCGGTATGTTCAATGAAGTGAGTGAGAACAAATGGAAATGTTCTAAGCTTGTTTATACAAAAGACATTTTGGTGCGCTCATTCATATTCTTGAGGGAGATATTCTCTAATAAAATGAAAAGGTCCTTGAATCTGATATTGTATTTTTGTCTGATATTCTACATATGGGAATCATTTTGAAAGATAAGTGTCATAAAGAATTGAAATCGATGTCTTTTAGAAATCCGTTTTCCATTTTCAAGATTCAATTTCCAGAAACGTTTCAATATCATTTGCGAAAAATCAGCAAAAACATCTATCAAACAAATTCTTTTCAGTCAATCATGTTTTCTCAAAGTGTTTGGAACTACAAATTGACCCAAGTATTGAAAAGGCTTGTTACAAGATATTAATCCTGTTCCACTTGTCATATCTCCTTAGTAAAATGAAAACTTCATCTCATACAATACTGTCTGTTGTTTTCTTGTTAATCAGTTAGATAGGTGTATAGAGTATATTGAAGCAGTACAATATACTGGCTAGAGAATTGAGCTCGTCTACTATTTACCATCGTAAAGACATGCTTCTAGGACTGGTGTCTGCACAATGCACTGAACATTGCTCGCAAGCTACCCTCCGGGACTCCCAATCAGTTACTCATTGTGAGGCAGTCAAACATAACCCTATTGACTTCTTTTCTGTTACAGTCTGACTCAAAGCCTCTGTTATATAATTTCCTCTCAACTTCATCTCTACCTAAAGAAGACATCCTTCTTGAAAAACATTACATTACTTGTGTGCAATTCCTCATAAGGTCCACATCAATATTTTAAAATATTCAATTCAATCTATATAATCTATAGCTGATAAGTTTAAAGATGTTTGTTTATTTTGGTTTATATTGTTTTATTTATTTTTGTTTTCTACTTCTATCTCACAGAACTGAAGTTTCACCATTTATCTTTGATTTGATTTAAACATATTTTATTCATGAAGAAACGGATTGGGAACAAGTTCAATACCCTCTCCTTTTATTTATCTTTTCTTTAGGTTACACAGGCTCTCCTGAGTTTTTAATTGTTAATGTTTAAGGTGATATTTGTCAAAAGTATTACATTATATAGATTCAAGCATATGTCAGTGAAATATTGTAATAACCCTTTCTGATATAGATCCAATATCCTCCTGAAACTAAAGTAGATATTACAGTTAAAAATATTACCAAAAGGCATGAGTGCTTTCCAAAAAATAACATATCCCTTCTTAATGTAAAACATCATAAAGAATATATTTTTAAGCAGCTCTGTAAAAGGGATTGCAGGGACAATAAAATTAGTTTCAAACATACATACGCAAACTGATCTGTGTGCTTTATAAATTCCCTGGAGGAGTAATTCACTGAATGATATGCAGTTAAATGTCAGCTGGTCCAGTTTCCCCCTATGCGCGATCCCTGAAGCAGCTATTGTCAATTTACCGTGAACATATTCAGTCTGACATATGCAGTCACGAGACCCTGTTGAGATATCCGGTGTATTCAAATATCATTCAGAGACAGTCTGGAGATATCAGGAGGCTTATCGCTTACTTCAGTCCTTAGGGATGACAAGCCTGAGAAATAAGATGGATAACAAATATGTTATTAGTAGATCGGTGCATGACGACATAGAGGTATTCATTGCAATGGTATTGCTAATATTTCATTGCTTTCAATCATTTAGGTTATAGGAAGATGTGAACCTTTATGTGATGCTGTTAGTGATTGGTGTTAATATTTACCGATGTTATGTTGGCACCACTCATATGATTGAATTGTTATGAAGCTGCATTAAGAGGGAACATTTAAAATATCCGTACACTGAAATATAATGAAGAGTTTCGTACTAGAATGGAGTTGATCATTTTTGTAAAGGTCAATATCAGTGTAACGTTTATATGTAATTAGAGATATTTAACTTGACATTTGTATGAGGCTACATGCCTATTGGCTTAGTAGTTGCACAATATATTTGAGCCTTTTGAGTTAACTAGGAAAAAAACGAAAACGTAGGACGCTTTCCATTACCAAAGTATGTCCATAGTGTATATTGTCTCAACCATCAGTTAGCGTGATAGTCAGTCATTTTAAATGTATGTTTTATTGGTGAAGAGTAACAGACATAGTGCATTAAATGACCTAGGAATTATAATGAATTATGTTTTCATATTATGATCATTCTAAGTAAATGGATATTGACCTTTGAAAACTAACTTTCTAGACTTACTGACCTGGTATCTTCAGTAAATATTTCAGCATGTTTTCGTAATGCTCCTAAGTAGCTCATGTGCCTTAAGTGGTAAGTGCATTGTAAATGATAGTTATAAATATAAATGATATATAAGTGAAAAGTAGAGGGATGTCTTTTAAAACTAATAATACACTGCTCAAGGTCAGTCAGCATAGTTGGTTAATCGAATTTGGTGAATGCAAATGTAAACCTATGTTGAATTGATAAAGATTAAAGTCATTAGCACAAACCAATATTTCGTAATTTACAAATAATGGACTTGGGTAATTTACCATATAAGTTATTCGGCAAATATGTACGTGTTCAGGTTATGAAGATAATACTGAACGACTGAAATTATTTATTGCAACATAAATCAGCATGAAGTACGATACCCGATTATTGACATTTTTCTTACAGACGGAAAAGGCGAAAACGGCAAAAATACGTATGGTAAATCAACAACGATGCTGATATCATTTATTCTCATTGAAAAGTAATATCATGAACCGTATTTTGTATGATGAATTGTACCTGAACTGTTGGAATATTAAAATGATGATTGGATGTTGTTTTTTACAGAAATATTGATCAAGTTGTGACAATTCATGTCGGTCATATGTACTGACTGTGAAAAATGTATAAACTATGTTCTGACAAGTAACTGTGCTTCTCATTACATGGTTAGGGTTTAGCATAAACTATACACAGTTGCAAAGAAAATATTTTTATTTGCCATTGAAGACATGGGTAGCAAAATGTATCCAGAAACTATAATATCATCGTATACTTGACAAATACATGACTATACTTTGTTATACTTGTTCCGATCACACTAACATGATAAACACCATGAGATAATGGTGACATTTCCTATGTTAATAAAAAATGTATATCTACTTGGTAAATTTGTGTCAAAATAGGAAAGAAGCTTATCGGAAGAAGACTTATGTCATGGCAATATGTTATGTGAATTCATAATGATTTCCAGTAACCAACAATATTTCGTTCACAATCGATCAGTTTTCTCGATAAAATAATTTAATGAGTGACAAAGAAAGAAACTTCAAGTGATAAGAGTTCATAGAATGCCTGTAGGTATTATTGTGTTCGTCAATTTCTATGTTGACAAAGTATCCAAGTAAATATAGGAGCTTTAGATTGTTTACTATTATGGGAATTTGGATTTGTAGTACCATGTTAACCCTGTAATCTCAACGTCTCGTCAATACGTAATGTGATTTACGTTGTCTGCAATGCAGCCTGAACAGCATTATAAACATATAGAAAAGGCTAATTAAGCCATGTAAAGCACAATAGACGCCTCATTCATAATACAAGGGAAGCTCAAGGAGTTAGTGCTGATATATTTTTTGCCATGGAATTAGTGGTTAACATCATACTACATTTTGGCAATTTCAAGTTTGAGTCCTTTTGACCAGGAACCCATTATTGATAACAAGGCAAGCCCATAGATAACATTGAAGGGTCGACACCACGATCCATTAATGCTTGTGCTAGCATTTGGTGTGACGGTCTTCTGCTCATAGTTCGAGCTTATGTGCTTACATAGTCTAAGTCAATATAATTCTAGTCATGGAGATGATTTCAAGGTGATCGAGAGAAGGTCGATTTGTAAGATGATCACAGCGCCGAGAGAACATTGTAGACTACATTGTTCAGAGCCTGGGAAATAAAATGATGGAATTTAACACGGTTAATATTGAAATAAAGGATGTTGAGGATAATATCAAACATTCTCTAAAACAGTAAGATATTTGATAACTTTAAGTAATCCCTGAAACAAATTGATATTGAAGTATTCTGATACAGGAAAGAATGCAATAACTGAGGTTAAACGTTTCATATTCCAAAAGTTAGGGATTTCATGGCCACTTCGATTCTTTCTCGGTATGCTAAATTAAGTGAGTGAGAACAATTGGAACTGTTCCAAGCTTGTTAATACCAAAAGACATTTGATGCGCTCATTCAGATTCTTGAGGGAGAAATTCGCTAATAAAATGAAAAGGTCATTGAATCTGATATTGTATTTTTGTCTGATATACTACATGTGGGAATCATTTTGAAAGAAGAAGTGTCATAGAGAATTGAAATCCATGTCCTTTTGAATTCCGTTTTCCATTTTCCAGATTCAATTTCAAGAAACGTTTCAGTAATAACTGCAAAAAGCTTGCAAAAGCATCTATCAAACACATTCTTTTCAGTTCATGTTTTGTGTGATTCCCAAGTGTTAGGAATTACAAATTGACCCAAGTATTGAAAAGGCTTGTTACAAGATATTAATCCTGTTCCTCTAGTCAAATCTCCTTAGTAAAACTTAATCTCATAAAATACTGTCTGTTGTTTTCTTGTTAATCAGTTAGATAGGGGTATAGAGTATATTGATGCAGTATAATGTAAAAGATAGAGAATGGAGCTCGTCTACTGTTTAAATTACTATCGTTAAGACATGCTTCTAGGACTTATGTCTGCACAATGCACTGAACATTACTCGCAAGCTACCCTCGGGGACCCCCAATCAGTTACACATTGCGAGGCAGTCAAACATAACCCTATTGACTTCTTTCCTGTTGCAGCCTGACTCCAAGCCTCTCATATATAATTTCATCCAACTTCAATTCTACCCAAAGAAGACATCCTTCCTGAAAAACATTCGATTACATGTGTGCAATTCCCCATAAGGTCCACATCAATATTTTAAAATATTCAATTCAATTTATATAAACTAAAAAGTTTAAAGATTTTTGTTTAAATTATTTATTCTGGGTTTTTGGGGTTTTTTTTTCTACTTTTATCTCACAGAACTGAAGTTTGACCAAATTATATTTTCTTTACGTTACACAGGCTCTTCTGATTGTTTTATTGTTCATTTATTCGTCAAAAGGATTACATTATATGTCAGTGTAATATTGTAATAACCCTTTCTGATATAGATCCAATATCCTCCTGAAACTAAAGCAGATATTACATTTAAAAACATTACCAAAAGGCATGAGTGCTTTCCAAAAAATAGCATATCCCTTTCTTAATGTAAAATATCAATAAAATATATTTTTAAGCACCTCTGTAAAAGTGATTGCAAGGACAATAAAAATAGTTTCAAATATACATACGCAAGCTGATCTTTGTGCTCTATCAATTTCCTGGAGGAGTAATTCATTGAATGATATGCAGTTAAATGTCAGCTGGTCCAGTTTCCCCTTATGCGCGATCCCTGAAGCAGCTATTGTCAGTTTACCGTGAATAGGCCATGGGCCGTACTAGCAAATTGTGACAAAGTGCTTCAGGCTGGCGGGTGAATAGCATATTTTGGCATATTAATTAAGATCTAGATATATTAACGCATATTTGACAAAGTTCTCCCAAAAACATGTGGTCATAAATGTTATATAAGCAATTTAATAGCTAAATTGCAATGACCTTAATGAACCAATCAGAAGGCAGCATATGCAGTTTGTCTGTAGCAGAAAAATGGCGGCCCCCATGAAAGAGAGTTTCTGCCACTTGCTTAAAATTGACAAGGAGTCACTTTTATCATGCACACACAGGTTAGACAAACCTGTATGAGAGCGATTGAGTTTTGGTATATATATATATATAGAAGCTTGTTGCAGTCAGGTTACTTGACAACAGTCAACTTGTAGTACCTGACATTGCCGGTTACCATAGACGCTGTTATCAAAGATTCACAGACCTGAAGAGAATATGAGAAGTTACCCAGAAGGAGAAGAGATGACCATAAAGCATTACTTCCCGACATCAGTGAGGTCAGTGACCTTTTTACTTTTTCATTTTAGGTAACTGAGAATGTTTAAATTCACTCAATGATTGTTATTGTCCAGTTTTCGATCACTTGTTTTAAATTAAACTAGCTTGTATCTGATTTAAATTGATAACTAATTTTCATAGTTTAGTGACCTCTTTGATATTTAAATTCAGGGGCTTACAAAGGTATTAAAAATATTCCAAATATTCACATTGATCGACTTTGTCATTGGTCAGTTTTCGATCACTTTCATTTAACACAAAAATTACAATACCACAAGATTGATTACAGCTTCCATTTGCATTATATAATAGGTAGAACCTAATTACTTTTTCTTGATAGTAATATGACTAAAACATTTCAAGATTTTTGTTCATGCATATTGATAAAAATGGTTTTGTGAGTTGTCAGTTTTTTTATGAAATTGTTTTGATTGACTATGATAATATTGGCAGCAGATACCTTGATGCACGGGAACTATGCCCAATATTTTAGATGATCTTTATAAATATACTTAAATTTGTAATAAATTAATACTAATTCTATTTTTCCACTAATGATTCAAGGGTTAAAAAAATAATTTAGGAGTCATTAAGTCATGGACTTATAGTATTTTTTTCCATTGGGTCACATATCATTTTAGGAAAATTCACACAACTTCAGAAGATAATTGTTTACAAAAAAGGCAAATAATTAACTTTAAATATCTTTTTATCGGCGAGTCAAAGGTATAATTACTATTAATTAGTTAGGTAGTAAAATTTTAGTGTACTGAGACTTAGAATTTTTTAAACCAAAGTGAATGTGACAATGTCAAAACATATACCAATATTGATCTGATTAGTATGGATACAGGATATTTTTCTTAGTGTATAAATATTGTATGAAATAATATCAGCAACAATGTTCATATTTCTTTACTCTAACGTTTATTTTTTGTGTGCAGAATTCTACACGAGTCGCCTGCAAGGTCAAGCTTCCTATCTTCTTGTTCACCTCCTGTCACAGAAAAAGAAAGGTTAAAGAAGAAGTATTCTGATTTAGAATTCCATCAACCTGAGTCAAGATGCTGTGTAAATTAGTCCTCTACAATTCTGCAGTTGCTGCCAACACTTCATCATTGATTACGACACAATTTATTTTATGGTCTATGGATTTTCAACAGGAAGTATGCCGTTGGTTAGCGGGAGAAAAAAGCTTTTCAGAAAGTTTTTTCAAAAAATTAGTTTTGCCAAAAGTTGGCTGCAAATTTTTTTTTTAAGAATAGCATTTACAGCCACGTCTGTCTGGTCTATCATATTCATTTTCAAAAATAAAATTTAGAAAAATATTGTATTTAATCGTTCTAATTGTACTTTAGATTTAAAAAACAATGGTCTGTGTTGACAACATGCAATATATCAGCAATGCCAGTGCTAGCACTCAGAATGGCTACATTTTACCTAAACTTCAAATATTTCAATCCCCATAAAGTTTCTTTGACATTATTACTTTTGTTTGAGGTTGTGTAAAAATTATATTTTGTAAATTATGAATATATTAAACATATTGATCAAGGACAGTCCTATCGAGGTATTTTTTTAAAGGATTTTCCTGTTTATCCGTATTTATTAGTAGTACATAATTATAAGTCGACACAATTGAAACTGGTTACTCAGGGTAACATTTTTGTAGATTAAATTTTAACAACTTGATAATATGGAAAGCACAATTGGTAAAATTCCAATATGATATATCCATAAAACAAAATGATTGTTAAAATGTTTAGAAATAAGTAAATGTACGGCGCATTTTGTCATGTTATCCCCCGAAATAGCATCATGGTGGACTGATTGTCGATAGAACAGACTTCATCGACATATTCTCATGAACCACTGACTTTAAGAATGTGAAATCTATTGTACAGAGAGCCACCCTAAAAGATCCTAGAAGATTGAAAACTTGAGTAAAATTGGCCAATTTCGATCAGAAATTGTAGACTTAAACTCAGTTATATTTTACTAACTTAATATATTATATATGTCTTTCTTGTTAATGTGTATTGATCATGAACAACAGTTCTTGTCTGATACCAAAAATATGGACATTTTTAAATAATATATATCCATGTTATCATACATTAATAAATTAAATTAAATAAATGCTATAATTCCAGTGATTTTGAGTTATCTGTACTCTTGTAGCCTGTCTCTTGTCTCAAAGGAATATCTTCAAAAGAATTCATTACACTTAATGCTTTTTTTAGATATAAAGTTATACTCTCCTGTATCTCGAATTCAGGGTGTAAATGATCTTTAATATTTGGTATCAGAATAGTTTTTGAAAAATACATTTTAATCTGCTATTATCAGCTATACTTTTAGAAATTAATGTAGACTGACATTTAAGCAGCTACATTTTAAATAAACGAGCAACATATCTAGTACTTTTGATCGTTACTCATCGGTTCATTTTACAGGGATTGAATTCTTTCATTGTCAAGTTTTTTTTAACAAATTAAACTATTTTAGCACCTCACTCTAGCTAAAGCAAAGCCAATAACATTGCATTGCATTTTCTGTTTCCCTCGTTTGCTTGATTCTGATTATTTTTGTTTTTCAAAATATTCCATGCATGAAAAATAAACTTAGTAGATTGACGTGTGTGCACTGGCAGGTGCAGGTGTGATAAATGTACAATCAGATCTCCAACAAACCTACACTGACACTAATTAACTAACAGTAATTAACTTCTATGAAATTCTCATTATGTAACTTTACAGAAAAATTATGGAACATTGATGATTAAAACTGAAATGTGATTTATTTTCCATATGTGAAAGTCGCCATAGTTATCAGGTACCTCAGCTTAATAGTTGGACAAGTTGCCAAAAACAATCATAGATCATTTAACTGTAATATTTATCTTTTAATAATTAGGTAAAAGTTGTTTTGAAGTCAATATTTACTCATAGCCATAGTTTTTCATCATATGCAATTCAAATTCCATCCACGCCCAGAGCAACAATGCTATTTTCAAAGTCACTTTATTCTGTAGTGACCAAACATTTTTAGGAGAACATTGGCATTTTTAATCAGAGGATGATAGAGATTATTTTGGTGTAAAGTTCTTTTATTCACCCCTGAGCCTGAAGCACTTTAAAATTTGAGCCCTTTTTTGGGGCTTCGACCTACGGCCTAGAACATATTCAGTCTGACATATGCAGTCATGAGACCCTGTTGAGATATCTGGTGTATTCAAATATCATTCAGAGACAGTCTGGAGATATCAGGAGGCTTATTGCTTACTTCAGTCCTTAGGGAGGACACGCCTGAGAAATAAGATGGATAACAGGTAACAGATATCAGTAGATTCATTGCAATGGTAATGGTAATAAAAACTCTTTGTTATTCTTTTGCTGTGTGATGTCTGCTCACTGATCTCAGGTTTGACAAAGATGTTTGAGAGGAGGGATTTCAACCTAAGAATAGAAGAACCCCAACTACGAAGCTCTTTAACAGCCCTCAAAAAGATGAAGGACAAACCTGGCCCCTACCTCTTTCTCGTGTTGAGCTTGCAGCAGAATACAAGCTGGATCTACACACAGGGAGGCAGAAGGACATCGGAACATCCAAGGACACCTTCCTGGACCAGCTAATAACAAACCTGGAAGATGGACTGGCAACCTCCCCTATTCTCACAAGCCTGTCTGCACTTGACCAAAGGAAAGCAGGAGATTCCTCTTTCTTGACATTTCATGGTGATAAAGAGGTTATTTAATCATTATATTTTTTCTGTAATTTTACAAAGGTTTAATCTCTAATTGGTGCATTGATTTTTAAAGATATATCCTCATATATATTTGCAATAACAAACAATATTCATTAACTTTGTATATCAGTAAAATAAAGAAATGAACAAAGTGTTAAAACAAACATGGTAAGAGACTTTACAAGAAAAATCACTTTGTAATCAATGTTTATTACAAACAATTGACATGCAATACTTCATTTGTAGATCACAGAGCTTGCAGAGCATTTCCACCTGGATGTCAACCAGACCAAGGTGGAGTGGAGCAAGGTGAAGGAGCTGTTGCTGAGGACCTGGATAGCAGCTCATCATCTTCAATGTTGAAGACCCTGACCAGCCTCAAGCCTTAGCTGGGAGCCCTGTACCCATCAAGTTGTGGAGAGAGTTCTCTCCAGAGTTAAGCTAATAGTGACAGAGCACAGAAACAGACTCAAGGTCTCCAACGGTGCCAAGCTGCTGATGATCAGTATTAATACCAGCTCATCAAAAGATATTGATTTGAGGAAGTGTGTGAAAAAGTTTCTGTCAAGAAGAAACAGAAGAATGTAAATCTCTATCAATTGTCCAGCAAGAAACTTTTTCTGTTAAACAGACACTGTCAATTCATCGATATTGATATCAATGATTGCTGACATAGACAAGAAACCTGAAAATTAATGTTACATTATGTTTGCACCTTAAATGAATCTTGTAATTTTTTTTACTGACATGCCCTTTTGAATGAAAAGGTGCCCTTTTTGGTAAGAATTTACCCTGTCCTTTTTTCAACCTAGGGGAAACACTAATGCCAAATGGCTCAGTAGTAGCACAATATATTTGAGCTTTATGAGTTAACTTGGAATAAAACGAAAACATAGGACGATTTCCATTACCAAGGTATCACAACCAAAGCGTCTTTGTCTATAGTGTTTATTGTCTCTACCATCAGTTTGTGTGATAGTCAATCATTCTAAATGTATGTTTTATTGGTGCAGAATAACAGACATATTGCATCAGACGACCTAGGAATTATAATGTTTTCATATTATGATCATTCTAAGTTACGGGATAATGACCTTTGAAAACTAACTTCCAAGACTTATTGATCTGGTATATCTTCAGGAGATTTTTTAACACATTTTCCTAATGCTCCTTAATAGGTCATGTGCCTTTAGTGGTAAGTGATCATGTTAAACTATGAGGTAGAAGTATAAACATGACATTAAAAGATGCATAGTAAATGATGGTTATAAAATATAGAGGATATTTGACATTTCTCGTCGAATACCATGGATATCTCAGCGAGTGAAATAGAAATTTATATTTTCACGAGTGGCGTAGCCACGAGTGTAAATATATGATTTTCTACTTCACGAGATGAGATATGCATGGTATTCGACGAGAAATGTCAAATGTTCTATTTATTATGTTTCCCAAAACCCCGTAAATGACCCTAACTATATGAATTGAAAAGCTAAAACGCTTCGCTAGCGCGGCTGTTTCATGACGTCATTCAATTGTTTCATGACGTCACAGACGACGTCATATGATTGTTGCATCATTTTACAGAGTGGAGTACCGTTTTTGTTTCACTCAATGAAAATACGGGTTTTATTTTCACCGATAAATGGCATATTTCAACATTCGAAATATAATAAGTAAATGATATTTAAGTGAAAGTGTGAGGAATGTCTTTTTTTGACAAAAAATACACGTCTCAAGGACAGTCAGTATAGTTGGTTAATTGAATTTAATGCAAACAAATGTTATGAAAATTAGCACAAACCAATAATACGTAATTAATATATAATGCAATTGGGTAAGGGCTCTGCTTGTAAGGCTTTCACAGTTCGTTAGACCACTCATCAAGAAGAGCCAGTGTGATCAATAACCATGATCCAGAAAGAGATTGGTCCCACTCTATTGATTCTTTGATATTGTCTAGTGTCTAACTAATATAAGAACATTTTCTAATTCTTTGCTCATAATACATTATTCAATCAATGAATTCATAAAAAACCGCATATTGTATATTCACATTGATTAATGGAGAGAATGCTCGTAAGCATTTATGTTTCTGCTTATTAAAAATACCGCATTTAATCCTATGTAGTTAATAAAAATAATAAAAAATAATAATAATAACGTCATCACTCATTGATGGACAGATTAAGATGAGAATTGATAAACAGAAAATCGAGGAAGAGCATTTACCTGCAGTTTTTATATATTATATATATGTCAAGCAAACTACAAACCAATTCCTTCTGAAATTTGATTCGATAAATGAACGTATTGGAAGTTTTGATTTAATTTATATGCAGTATTTAATTTTTTTCAAACTTCATATGTCATATGAATGTATAGTAAATTTTGATTTCATTTGGTTTCAAATTTATTCCCAACAAGTAAGAATTTGGTACAATTGGTTAAGGATTCTAAAATAAACAAAGTTCATAATTATTTAGTGCTCATTGCTAAAATATATCCCCAGAGGCGCTTACTCACTCACTCACACAAAAGGTTAAGTTGAAAATAATTTAAATCTCTCAATGCACGCTGTTGGTAAACGTGAACTCACGACCTCACTAACAATTTCACTATTGTTAACCGTTTGAAAGGAAATCTTACATTAGGTGGGCATGGACAATTTAATAATTTACGTTTTCAACCAAAATCCTTAATTTTGTTTTTAAAAAAAAAGATTGCTAAAGCATGACTACTGAGATCTAGGTGATTCAATACCTTCAGTGAAAAGAAAAATACTAACAGTCAGATGATATTTATGTAAATGGTGCAACTCAATGCATATATTCCTCAAGGCCAAATGGAGAGCCCGATTATCTGCACGCAAACTGATTACAATATAGAGTGCTTTAGTTGCTGACACTGTATTGCTGAATCGGTACCCTCTCTTGGTTGACCAATAGGAAATTCTGGAGAATGCTGATGTTTGGATAAAATTGAAGGTTTTTAATCTAAATAACAATGGACGCATCATTGAAAGTGAACGGGGTGCTCCTGGTGTTTGTGCTGCTATTGGCCCTCACAAGTATTTAGTGTTCAGCATCATAAATCAATTTGACTATTTCAGGTTTGGGTATTTTACGACCGGTAATCCATCATTGAAAGCAAGGCAAGCTGATAGATAACATTGAAGAGTCTGTGTGGTCTCCATGACCCACTAATGCTTGTGCACATACGAAGATAGTCTGCATTGCCGTTATCTTCTGGTCATAGTTGCAGCTGATGGCTCCTACAGTTTGCGTCAATATCATTCTTGTCATGGAGATGATTTCAAGGTAATCGAGATAAGGCCTATTTGTAAGATGATCGCAGCTCTGAGAGCATATCGTTGACTGTTCAGAGCTCAGAAATAAAAGAAACGAACACTACTGATCAAGTATGATGTCCTAGATATTTTTGTAGTAACAAATATTCTCTGAAACAGTCCGAGATTATTAAGACTTTCAATTATTCCCTGAAAAACAATTATATTAAAGTTATCTGATGCAAAATTACGTATCAACCGAGATGGATGTAGCTTTTTGGCATGGAAGAAAAATAGTTTGTTATGTCATTAATGCCTTTAGTATCAAAGTCAATCTTTGAGGTAACTGAGTTTCCGATCAGAATTAAACTTATATATACAAATAACTCTTGCACACGAAGTAAAAACCTCCCCATTATGCATGCCAAAACTTAAAACTTTATCATAGACATTTATTCATTCAAAAAGAAAAAAATTATGATGAAATATTCTTCAAAGTTTTAAAGAATATATCCACAAGAGTGTTCTAAGTTTTAACCACTTAAACCTTTTTCAAAGCCACCTTATCAAATCTATTCAGAAATGAAACAATAACTGAGGTTAAAAGTGTTCTATTCCCACACATAGGAATGTCATGACCACTTCGAGTCTTTCTCGATATGTTAAATGAAGTGTGAGAGAACAAATTGAATTGTGCAAAGCCAGTAAATACGACAAAACATTTTATCTCCTCAATATTCTTGAGGGGTGATTAGTTACTCTAAGAATTTGACATTGTATTGTTATCTGATATACCGCACGAGGGAATGTTTTTGATAGAAGTGTCATAATGAATTGCAAGCAATGTTCTTGTTAAATTTTGTTTCCCTTTCCAGGTTTAATTTCAAGAAAAACTAACATCTATCAAATGTTTTGGGTAAATTTGGATTTGCCATTTCTTTTTCCCGATGTTGTTTGGTAACAATGAATTGACAAGGTCGATAAACAGGAATTAACCCTGTTAAAAGCCACTTCTCTTTGACAAAATGAGAAGATCATTTCATACAATACTGTCTGCTGTTGATTTTAACCCTGTGGCTAAGTTGGACAGATGGAGTGTAGTCTATTTATTCAGAGCATAGAGATATATAGATATAGTGTGGAGATGATGGACTGTTTAGCATTAGACAGACCTGCTTGTTTGTCTGGTGTCTGCACAATGCATTGAGCGCCACTCGCTAGTTAACCTCTGGGAACCCTAATCACTTTCACATTATGAGGCAGTCAAACATAACCCTGTTAACTTCCTTCCTATAGTAGCCCAAGCCTCTCTTGTATTATTTCACCACAACTTCATCTCAACCCAAAGAGATTTTCTTCCTAAAATAATATCTTGTAGGTAGATTACTTGTGTGCAGTTGCTCAAAAGTTCCTAATCGATTTTCACGATATTTAACTCAATGATAAAAAAAAATATTTTAAAGATGATTTGTTTTTCCAGAGACGTGGTAATCACTTGGACTTTTGTCAATTTTATGTGCATCAGTTGTTTATATGCTAGTTGTTATTGATAATTAGACGTCAAGTATCATAATATTGAAATATAACAAACTAAACATTAAAGTTATCTTGGCTTACCTTAGCCAATATTTCTATTTCACAAACGATTAGTTTACTTTAGTTTGACCATGATAAGTATATTGAATTTGCACAGATTCATAAGGAAAGATTTTATTCTTGATGATATACACAGAAATGTCAGTTATACCAATGCATATTTCCAATATGACGTCTCTGAAGCAGCTTTTGTCAAATGGCTGATATATGCGGTCTGATATTTGCCGTGGGAAGGCCGGCCATGAGGCCCTTTTTAGACGTCTCCTGTATTCACTTCTTTTAAGAGATAGTCAGGAGAAGCTTAAGGATCTTTGCCTTCTTAGGTCATCAGGGAGAGCAGGTCTGAATGATAAGAAAGTAACCAGTAACATGTTGTAAGTAGATCAGCGCATGACGACCAAAGAGAATATTCATAACAATGAAAATGCTAATATTCCCTTGCTGTCATTCATTTAGGTAAAATGAGGATGTGAATGTTTCCGTGATGATGTTAATTGAGATAGCTGTTACTATGTACAGATACCATGCTATAACCATACTATATGTTCAAAATGTAATAAAACTGGATAAAGTGCATGTGTTTAAAGATCAGTTTCTTGCACTGAAATATAATGAGGAGTTTCAATGGTATTTATTGCAATCGTTGCTTATATTTAATGGTGTCTTGCCTTTATCACTAATTTAAGATCAACATGAAATTATAGATTAAGTCGTTAGAAGATTCAGTTCCATGCACTGAAAAATGATGAGAAGTTTCAAAACAAAATGATATTGTTCCTTTTTGAAAGGTTACTGTCACTGTAACTGTTACATGTAATTAGATGCATTAAGCTTGACATTTGTAGCAGAGTGTAACATATCTGACCGTATGATTTAACTAGAAATAAAAGGATAGAACTACAGACTAGCTGGATGTAGGGCTATTCTCAATATCAAAGTATCTCAACCATAGTGTTTGTACAGTCTACAGTGTCTTCACCATCAGTTAAGTGTTGTAGCTATGTTTTGTTCATGTATATTTGATTGTGCAGAGGATACTTACATATTGCATCAGATGATCTAAGAATAATTCTTAATTATGTTATCACATTACGATCATTGTTATTTAACCCACACTGACCTTTATAAAATAACTTTGAAGACTTATTGATCTTGTCTTATGAGCAGAATAGAAACATGTTTTCCGCCTGTTCTTTGAAGTCGAAATGCCTCAAGCAGTCAGTGATCATGTTAGTACATGAGGTAAGAAAATACACATAGAAATCAAAGATGAAATTTATAATGTCAAGGCTGTTTAAAGGAATGTCTTCATGAATAAACATTTCCTGCCAAAGGGCGGTCAGTGAAGTTTGTTAATTGAAATTGTTTTGCTTCACTTATAAATGTCAACCTCTTTTGAAAGATAAAAATTAAGATCAATACTTTTTAAAGGAATTTCACTCATACACTGAAAAAAAATGCATGTTTCATACTTCTATTATTAATACATTTTTATGTGTTTCATATGAACATGTCTGTGTTCATCAAACCATGTCTAGCTTTAAATCATTTATTTTTTAGAATGAGTTGCTATAATCAAATGATAATTTATCATAAGAACGAAGACATTATTTGTTTTTTAATGGACAGATTCTTTTTCTTGATGGTGTACTTGTTTTGTAATTAAAATAAAATCAATTTTCTAAGAATCTCTCACTTTGCTTTTCTTTCTGGTTTTTGAAATGACTTTTGGTTCTTAATCATATCACACATTAATATGTTACTGAAAAATTGTCAGTTAAACAATGTCTGTGTTTTAAATCATATATCAACAAGACCCTTATTCAATAACACAACTTAATGAGCCAGTTGATTACAATGAAGACATCTTTTGATATGTCCCTACCTTTTATTATTAGAATTATTATTAGAATTGAAACATGCTTGTTCTTCATCTATTGATAAGGAAATATGTTTAAAATGTATCACAGTGACGAAATCAATTGTTAAAGTTGTCTGTCACAATGTTTTCATTCCTTAATATTGAGGTCGAGAATCCATGCAGAATGAGTGGCGTTTACATGATCGAACAAACGAACAGACGAACAAATAATTGAGACATTGCGTTTATCTCGTTAGCATCTCTTTTTGAATAATTTCTCTGTCTTTGGGGATGTGTGTATGATTTTCTGCAGGAAATGAAATGTCTTTTTGATTGTAAGCGACCTTCTTGAAGTACAAACTGTCTAAGCTTGGAGCGGAAATGCTTTTGAAAAAAGGTTGCAATTTTTTAACCCATAAACCAGTGGATTTGTCAAAATTGAAAATGTCATTTCATCAAATTGATGATTTGAATTTTGTAATTTTTTTTATTAGGGTGTTTTAGTTTTGTAATAATTTCATGCAATCAACACTATGAAGTTTACTTGATCAAATTAATTAGTTTTGCTGTGTAAGCAATTCAGACTCAGAACAGAACTCATTTACATTTGATTACACTACAAAATAAAGGCAGTAACATTTTGTTGTGTGTTTAAAACAGGGTTTGATGAAAAGCTTTAAAGGGACATTGATTTTATTTTTTACGCACTTTCTCATGAAAATCAGGCTGGTGATACAAGGAAATTTAGGACCCAATTGTTCACTGTGTTGAATCATCTTCAATGTGTAGACGGCTGGTTAAACTTGCACCTCCTAATGGAGTGTCTGGAAAATAAAAGGAACTTGAGTTATGACGTTGCTCATAAACATGAAAACTACTGGCATTTACTTTGTAGTTTCTGCCTCATTTCCGATGACAGGGTTGTGAAAGCTACCATTGTGCATGACTGGGTTAATGCCTTATTTGTTTAAACAAAACATCAGCAGAAAATATTTAGATTTCCACAATGATTTGTAGATATTTAAAGACTAGGGTTTATTCATGTGATCTTAAATCAAGTTTTTATCCATTTGTTTTCAATCTGTGGATACATTAAATAGTCAACCAACCAACATTTTCAATGTTTAAAATGCATATATAACAGTTGGTATAATTGATTAATAATAATAATGATAATAATAATAAGCTATTGCATTTGATAATGCGCAACATCAACACAAGAGAGAGTTCTCTGTGCGCAGAGTACATGTGCTTGGTTGTTATCAGGTTGTTACCTCTAATTATCTTAGGTCAATTACAAAGTAAATATTTAAATCTACTATACTAACAAGAAGTTTTATTTGAGCTCCTCTGACAACGACAAAATACATACCTATTATAATAGTACCACCCCTAACACCATAATTGAGAATCTGAGATCAATAGCCATGGCCTTACGAGGAACAGATTGATCCTCTACTATTCGACATTATTCTAGTTTGTCACTGATAAATATCTTTTTAATTAAGTACCAGAGCTAGTTTCTATGCAATTGGTTTCAAGCGGTGAGAGAAGATTGCGATTCCCCATTACAATCTCTACAAGCAAGGTTGCTCAGTGGGTTTCAATACTAACATTTACTGTATTGAGATCACTTATGAGATTAGCGATATGGAGATGTATTCCTGTTCCTCTTCGTTCCATGTTGACACTCCTTTACTGTGAACTCAACGAGTTTCCTGTGTGGTGTTGGTGTCCAGTTGACATCCTCTTCAAAGGCTGATTGATTTTGGATATAAACCATATAGAAGAAATGAACATTTCACAGGTGAAACACAGTTATAATTTTCATGCAGGTATTGATCATGATTTCTGTGGTTGAGGAAATGATATTGTTTCGAATGATTTTTGATTGCATATATCATGGTAACAAGATTCACTACAAGTATTCATTTTGGTCATTGATCCCCACTTGTTAGTAGGTATTGAATGAATTTATTTTCTGATAATTTGTGACTTGCAGAATAATATTCCTGTATGCATTGAATTAAAGGAAATGACTTGGGAACTTCGTTTTCATCACTAGATGATTGATTAAGATAATCTAAAAGTTAAATAATATGATCATATTCCTAAAATAATCCTATTTTTACGACAAATGACATCCTGTTAAATGAATGATTGATTGAAATTGAAATTAAAATCTTCTATCAGAGTTCATACTCCAATCTCCTACAAATAGCAAGTTTTTCGGGTTTTAAGCATTTGTTTTATAACCATAAATAACTGATATATACATACAGTTTATTTATAATCTAGAGAATATTATTTAGAATTTATTGTTACGCATATTCAAAAACACCCAATTTATCTTTTGAATTTATTTATTTTATAACGTCATCAATCATGTTTTGCACATATGAAGATTTACCACAAGGGAATGGTGGATGAGCATTTCGGAACTGTAAAGCCCTAGGTAGTTTTACATAGAGTAAATGTAACATAATATATTATCATATCATATAATATTTATAATGTCTTATTTTCCAATCATGTCATATCATATCTTTTCATAATATAATCTCATACAAATTATTACATCATTTCAAATTGTATATCCTCAAATGTTGCCTAGAATATGATCATGCTGTATTAAATAACATAATACTATCAAGCATATTACATCTAAGCATACCATATAACATAACACCCTTTATCAAACCATTTTCTAATTTGTTTTACTTATAGTATATACATTATTTCAATAAATTAATACGTAAATATCTGCATTTTTATATAAACAATTTATTTCAAATATAGAGAATGTTATTTAGAATTTATGGCTATGGATATTTAAAAACATCCCCATTCTTGTTTTGAATTTATTTACATTATAACGTCATCAATCATTTTTGGACATAAGAAGATTTATAACAAGGCAATGATGGATGAGCATTTCACTGCATTTATTTTTATTTGTTAAGGTTTTTCTTTTCAAACAACAAAGTTTCAAACCATGCAAATCCAACCCTTCAAAAATGTAATTGGATAGATGATTGTAATCGAAGATAAAATGGATTTGGTTACAAATTGATTCCAGTCAACTATGACTGGTAAGAATTTGGTTTAATGTTTTACTGAGTGTCAACTATGAAATTAAAGTTCACAGTTAGTTAACACGACCATTTGATGAAATATAGGCCGAACAGTGGTAACTCACTCACTGAAAAACTTACTTTGATTTCATAAATGGAAAAGGATTTGTATATCTCAATACTCACTATCAATAACAATATTGCTAACCATTTTAAAGGAATGTTTTTACAAATTGTAGCATAATGCGGTTCTGTTTTACCTTTTCAACGGAAAGCCATTTATTCGAACCAATTGTTATTTCTAACTTTGTAAAAAAAGTAAATAAAGTTTAGCTATTGAAATTGTGTTTGCTTTTGACATACGTAGGTGTTTGAATGCCTCCGCTAAAAAATAAATAATAGCAGGCTCGGCTAACATGCATGTAACTGATGGTACTCAAGCTGCACATAAGTGGGAGGTAGTTTTGGGATAGAATGGTTATCTAATGTTTGTATTTTGTTTTCACAGAAATGTTGTTTTTATTGACTGAATACATGTTGACCATATGTACTGACAGTTGAAAATAATTTGTGATAACGGTGACAATTCTGTAAATTGCTGTATTTAAGAAGTTAATATTTGGGCTTTACAGATTTGTATATAAAGGATGGCATAAAGGAGATTTAAATAGTAGTTAATTTCAATATGATTTTTTGTTACTAATACTCTAGATCTTTCGTTTACATTGAAACAATTTCTTTATATTGAAGTATATTGTATGTTACAAAGTTGACTCATTTAAAAAACAACAGTTGATTAGAATTCTGAGAATTCCTTTAGGTATTAGTTGTTTCATAATTCTTTATGTTTACAAAGAAATGGAAATATGGCGATTTAGAGTTTTCTTTGTGAACCTTGTAATCTCAACACCTCATCAACACACGTAATGTCATTCACATTGTCTGCAATACATTCAGTATGCCTTATAAACAAATAGAAATGGTATTTGAAATAGATAGTGAACGGGGTTCATGGTGTGTGTGCAGATATTTTTTTGTCTTGGCTTTAGCGTTTCTTAAAGTTTGGGTCTGTTGCGACCAGCAATCTATTATTGATAACAAGGCAAGCTGATATCATTGATAGGTCTGTGTGGTTCCCATGACCCACTAATGCTTGTGTTACCAAAAAAATAGGAAGATCTGATTTTGCCATCATCTTCTGCTCGTAATTGATGCTTTTGGTTCTCACATAGTTTGAGTCAATATCATTATGGTCAGGGAGATGTTTTCAAAGTGATCAAGAGAAGGTCTATTTTTCTAGAGAACATTGTAGAATACATTGTTCAGAGCCAGAAAAATACAAAAATAAAACATAAGAATGCTAACATTGATCAAATAGGCTTTCATATATATTTTGATAGGATCAAATATTCTCTGAAACAGTCAAAGAGTTTTGAAACTTTCAAATATTTAATTTTCTTCCTTCCTATAATAAGTCTGAGTTCAAGACTCACTCGTATTATTTTACCTTATTTTCAACTCAACCCAAAAGAGACTTCCTTCCTGAACACAATCTACATTACGAGTGTGCAATTTCTCAAAAGGTCCTAATCAATATCTAAAAATATGAAACTCCATGATGAAAATAATTTTTTAAAGTCAAGAGTCATCTTCTTTATTTCAATGGACAGCTAAAGGCTACTTCTCTTTAAATTATTTAATGCTTGATTGAAGGAGTTTTGTAACTTTGTGCTGCCATTTGAGAATATTAATTGAACTTGTACCCATGTCATCTTGATGATACAACTTCAGAATTATGATAAAATGTACACATAAAATCAATATTAATTTTAATGAATTTCCTTTGCCAAATTATCAATCTTTGCAAAGTATAGGTTGACCATTTAGATTTTCTTCACTTTCAACAGTTTAAAGAGGGATGAGTTTATTCCTTGACTTTTCAGTCTGATCTATTCCGTCGAATATTACATATTTATGTGTTCAAAGTCATCTTCTTTGTCTCAAAACCTGTATATATGTTGCAGAAGGGGATATGTCCTGAAAAGTTAGTTGAAACTGCCCTTGAATAGATTTAAGTTTCTGTTAGTGACATTTATTGTGATAACCCTATCTTATATCACTCCAATATTCTCCTAAAACTAAACAAAATATTTCTGTCAAGAAATTTAGAAAAGACACGTGTCCTTACAAAAAACATGTAACTATCTATTACAAAAAAATAAATGTCAATAGGATAATATTTGAAGTACCCAAGGAAGTGTCTATATCATAAAGACATAAAATTACTTTAAAATACACTCGTGAATACTCAATTCGATCTCTTTGCTTTACCCATTCCCTGGAGGAACAATTCAGTGAATGATATGCAATGAATTGTGAGTTATACCAATGTATATTCCCATTATGAGGTCCCTGGAGCAGCCCTTGTCAAACA
The DNA here is from genome assembly GCA_921293015.1 of Phorcus lineatus. Taxonomy (NCBI): domain Eukaryota; kingdom Metazoa; phylum Mollusca; class Gastropoda; order Trochida; family Trochidae; genus Phorcus; species Phorcus lineatus. The sequence goes on from OV121082.1 coordinate 34,242,713, forward strand.
ACTGACTTATTCAGTCTGGCATATGCCATAGAAAGGGCAGTGGTAAAACCCTGTTGAGACGACTCGTGTATTTATATTTAAGAGACAGTCGGGATATATGACTGTTACTTCTGTTATCAGGTAACGCAATCCTGAATGAAAAGAAAGTTACCAGATAAGTCATTAATAGATGTCATTATGACCAGAAGGCTTTTTTGCTTTCTTAGGTTACCGGGAAGTGTAGGCCTGAATAATAGAAAATTACAAAAATTGATAGATACTTTATACATAGATCAGGGCGCGCATGACAACCACAGACAATATAAGTAGCAATTATAATTGTATAGCACGTAGCTGTCTTTCATGTAGTTAAAAGGAAGATGTGAATGTTTTAGTGATGATGTTGCTTGAGATCTGTGTTCATATTTACCAATGCCATGCTAAAACCATACAATATATTCAACATGTAATGACTATGGTCAAAGAGGGGTTGTTTAGATATCAGTTTCGTCCACTGAAATATAATGAGCGGTTTCACATTTAATTGGTATTAAAAGAGACCTTTTGGCAAGGTCCCTGTCTCTGTAACTTTTACATGTAATTAGAGCAAAACAGAACTAGGAATAAAAGGATAACATACATGTAGGACTATTCATATTATCAAAGAATTTTCAGTCATAGTGTTTGTATGGTCTACAGTGTCTTCACCGTCAGTTAGTGCAGTAGCTATCTTTTGTTCAAGTCATCAGATTACCGTTGTGTGTTCTGAATTATGTTATCATACTATGATGATTATTATTAAAGTCATATTGATCTTTACAGACTAACTTTTAAAAGGAATTGATCATGTTTCTTCAGGAGAAATGATACAGGTTTTCCATATGTTCTTAGAAGTCAATGCCTCAAGCCGTAAGTGATCATGTGAGTGTATAGGGTAGGAAAATGGAAATCAAAGATGAAATTCCAAATGTCAAGGCTAGAGATGTATTTCCTGCCAAAAGGTGGTCAGTGACGTTGGTCAATTGAGCTTGGTTTGCTTCACATGAAAATGTCAACCTTTTTTTAAAAGAAACAAATAAACATCAATACTTTTTAATGGAATATAAATTATACACTTCACAAAAGGAAATGCATGCTTCATAATATCTTATTTAGATTTTTTATTCGAAAGCCTGTTAGATATATAGAGATTACATAACAAGTTAGTGTTGAATATCTAAAATATTGAAAACGAGATATTTTTAAAGGTTCTGATTTATCCATTTTTTAAGCGGGGGAAAAACAAAAACTTTGACAATAAAGAGTTAAATTATTTTCGATATTCAACACTCACAAGTAATGTGATCTATTAAATGCATACGAAAATGGACATGCACGTGTCTTCCATCAATCCGTGAATGACACTAGTAGACCTTCCAATAATACTCTATTTAGGCTAGCTACGTTGGCCGATGTAGTCTCTTTTTCTGTTTTCTTCTACACAAAATACACTCAAACAATCATTTCATACTCTTTGTTTGACAGTGAACCTTCACGAAAACGTCGCGGACATTCGAAACTAAAAGTCGCACTCGTTCAAGCCTTGTATGTATAGTTAAACTCGTATATATAAGATCGAACTGCCATATTGCGATCGTGTTTTCGTACATTAATCATTTTTTAATTGCAAGGTTATTCATCGGAGATAATGCAAACATTACAAGAGTATGATAGATTGAAAATGTGTAACGGTGATCGGTTCGGTTCCAACTGATCAGCTGCTTGCAAAAGTAGTATGGCATTATGACGTCACTATTGTTGAAGAATTTGCTTTTGAATTACTTTCAACTGCTTACACATGAAGATATTCAGAATACTTATGTAATAACGATGTCTAGATGTTTTATCTTTAAGAATGTGTTGCCAGAATTAAAAGAAAATTTTTTTCTTGCAAGAAAGACACTGTTTGCCTTTTTAATGGACAGATTCGTGTTCAAGATAAGAAAATGTGTTCTGTAACTTAAATAATATCAAATGTTTAAAACGTCTGCCACTTTGATTTATTATCTGTTGTTTTTCTTAAAATGACGTTTGGTCCGAGATCCTGTTACAAATAAAGTTGTTACTGATAAATATCTATGTTTTATGTTTTTCTATCATGAAGAGCATGTTGCAAATAACACAATTTAATTAGCAGTTTTTTAGAATAAAGACAATGCTCGTGATTTCCCTACATATCATTTTTAGAAGCGAAAAAGGCTTGTTCTTCATCTATTGATAAGGGTAGATGCTCTAGTCTTGGGATCAAATCAGTTGTCTAAGCCGTCTCTCATTTTGTTTTCACTCCATAATCTTGAGGTTGAGATTCCATTTAGAATGAATGACGTTTACATGATCCTTCCCTTGGATTCAGACAAACAATTGATTGAGACAGCGCGTTTATCTCGTCAGCATCTCTTATTGAATAATTTCTCTGTCTATGGTGATGTGCGATGCGTTTATGATTTGCTGCAGGAAATGAAATGTACTCTTGAAGTGCACATTGTCTCAGGTTGGAGCTCAAATGATTTTGAAAAAATGCACATATTAACGGTTGCAGTTGTTGAACCGGTTTACCAATTGATTTGTGAAAACTTGTTCCATCAGCGCAGTTTGCAAATTGAAAATGTCATTTCATCAGCTGCATATATTCTATCATTTTATTTCATGGTGTTTCATTTCTTGATTGGTTTTCATGCAATCAGCACAATGACTTTCATTTGAATAAATTGATTGGTTTCGGCGTTTAAATATTTCAACTTCCAAACATAGACGTATTCATGTTGCCTTATCTATTCTTGATTAGACCATTGTAAAACTAGAGCCATTGGATCTGTAGCTCATCAGGCTTTCTATGATTTACTTTTGAAATGGCGATTGATCAACTTACAATGTGCAGACGGCTGGTCTAACCATCACCTCTTAAATGAGTGTCTAGAAAGTAAAATAAACTAAATTTATGATGTTTGACAAGACAGGAAACATTAATAAATCTCAGTCGAAGGCATATTGAATCAATAATCAGTTGTTATAGATGCTTAAATGTCCAATATGACCAAAGTCTGAAAATGATTGAAACGATAGCATAAAACGTATTATAGCTTTCCCTTGCCCTTTCTATTGATGGACCAACAAGATTTTTTTGATGTCGCACAGTACAAGATAGAAAGACACGTTTTCATTATAACATGTGTATCTCATATTTTTGTTTAAAAAGGGAATTTTGTGTGTGAAGAAGGTGATAGTATACAAATTTCCCTTTGGTTATCTAAATTTAAGTATATGACAGTTATTATTATAGTTATTATCTTCATATTTTGAAGGTGATAACCTCATTCAGCTTACACAGTTGGAGAAAAGGAGATATGATGGTAAATAATTCGTCCAAAGTTATGAGTGTAAAGCTTGCACATAACTTAACAAAATGATAATATTATATAAATACCCGTATCATATAATATTTGAAGCACCTTGACCAAAATTTTATTATACGAATAGGATATTAAAAAAGCATTTATTATAAATACAAAAAATATTTTTCAACTGATCTTGATGATTTAACTATTTTTTTTGGAAAAATCTAGTGAAAGATACCTCATTGAAGATAAGCTATACCAATATACTACTTATGGGAAGTCTCTGAAGCGGCTATCGCTATATTGGTTAAAGTCATATTCCTACATTTGCAGTCTGATTTTCAGTGCTGTAGTAAGGGAAGTTACAAGACCATGTTGAAAGTTTTGTGTCGTCAGATGTCTTTTATAGACAATCTGGAGATATCATAAGGTGGCTTGCTTACTCAGGCCATAGGGGTAGGTAATCCTGAATACTAAAAATATTACCATATGTGATACAAGTAGATGGGCACATGACGGTCATAAAGAATTTTAATTTCCATGATTTCGCTTGATACTTCATTGCCTTCATTCGTTCAAGCTGAAGGTTGATGTGAATGTTTTCGTGTTGATGTTTGGGATCGATGTAGTTATTTAAACATGGCATGTCGTTGCCATGGATATGTTTTTAAATGTAATGAAATTGCAAACAGAATACATGTTTCAAAATTCAGTTTCGTGCACAGAAATATAATTAGGAGATTCACGCATAAATGGTATTGATCCTTTTATCAAAGATCAATGTCAGTGCGATATTTACATGTAATTAGAGTTATTAAGTTGACATTTGTACGAGACTCTCAGCCTTTCGACTGATCTTTTTCAAGGAGGTCAATGTCAGTGTAACTTTTACAAGTATTAAGAATCATTAGTGTTTGACATTTGTAAGAGACTACATGTCTCATGACAAAACTGCAATGTATTTGAACTAGTATATAACTGGAGAATCTAGGACGGTTCTGAGAAGTAAATTGTCTCAAAATTCAATCATTTTCAAATTCAAATCAATAGATAAAGATTAACATAAATACTGTTGAATGGATTTTGATTCATACACTGCGCAACAAGAAGTAAATGCTTAATATTTTACTAACTATTGTTAGTATTTTTTAAGAAGATATAATTAGAGCGTTTGATTCCTATGTGTGTTACGCACCAGCACGTATTGATAAATCTTCCATTCTACCATGACTAGGTTTGAACCCCTGTTGCCATTATTGAATTACATTTCTTCCATGACAACAGAGACGTTGTTTGCATTTTTAATTGACAATCATATAATGAATATCCTTTGTCCATGCTTATAAAAGGTTCTTGGGTATAAAAAAGCACGCCCCACACTCATTTCAGGTCTTTGTAATATCTTTTGATTCTAAAGCGTCTCACATATTGAGATGTCTTTGATAAATGTTCGATTGAACCTTGACATGAATCGGATATAATTGTGAATCTTTATCTAAATTTATAATTAAGTTAGAAAGTTTTTTATTACAATAAAAACTTTGATGTTATTTAAATTTAGAATATTTTCAGTTGTTGATAAAAACTGCAGGAAAGGCAAATTTTACGTCGTCTATCACTGTGTATCATTCCATATTTTTTAGCAAGATAATCTTCCAATGTTTTCCCCAAAGACTGAAAAAAATCAATTGATCTAGGCAGTGTCTTTATACCTTTAGCGTCTCTCATATAACAAGTTCTCTGTCTCCGTAGATGTGCGATGCAATCATGATTTTAAGCAAGAACCGAAATGTGTTTTTGGAATAGTCTTGCAGTTTACAGTGTGTAAACTTGCAGCCAATAGGATTTGCAAACAAATGCACAGAAGATCAAGAATAAGATTTGTTACTAAAGAACCAAAGGAGTTGTCAGAAGCTGTCGCATGAGCTTTTTCTTCAAATAGAAATATCATTTCATCAGAATTATAAATTGATCTTTGTTTATCAAAATAAATCAGCAATATCTACAGCATTTATTTTTGTAGATATTCAGATGTTGATCAAATTAAATGATTTCGGGTGTAAATGTGTCGAATGGACACCATAAATCTGTTCATGTTCTCACTTAATTTGCACCTGATTGCGCTGTAAGAAAAGGTCAGTTGCATTTTGTAGTATATTTACTGGAGGGTAAAGCTTTATTAGAGAGTCATTGAATTTGAAAGCACTTTCACATAAAAACCTGAGGGGTGAAGCAAAGAATTTGAGGCCCCATTGGTCACCATGATATTTCAAGTTGCAATGTATGGGAGGCTGTTTTAACAAACTACTCCTAAATGAGTGCAGTGTCTAGAGATAAAAGGAACTAGAGTTTTAACATTGGACAAGAAAATAAAAAGATATAATAAATATCTGAATATAAAGAATATATGGGTGCCGCCTCACTTCTTATCACAAGATTGTAAAGTTAATATTGTGCTTGACTGGGTTAATACGTGTATGAATTGATTCTATGAAATGAATTCTACAATTATCAAAGGAAAGCTATGTTTCCCATTTCCATTACCTTTTCTTTTAAACATGTGGAAAAGTTTAGATAATGTTTTTGAAGAGAATGGCTCTTTCATTATGAAGTAAAATGCGAAAAAATAATAAGTAACTTAAGTTCAATGGTTATGGTCAAGAAATCAAAAGAGGAAAGAAAAAACATGTTCAATCAAACACTCAGATATTACATAGGAAACAGATATTTTCACTAATTGTTATTATGTGAAAAAAGGGATAGGTAACAGCCATCTTTTCTTAATCAAAATGTAAGTAACTGTTCAAATGAAATTGATCATCACAAATAACCCAACCTCTAACTCGTGAGGACCCGTAATTAACTCTACTTGATACCTAACAACCCTTCACAGTTCACACTGTATCATGTACACATATACACAGAACGTTTATCTCTGAATATATTTCTTAAATTCATCCAATTATTGTAATCGAAAAAGCATTCAGCTCTTAAAGAGCCACTCCGTGAGTTGTTGGAGTCATATGTGCCAAACTTAATCAATGGTGTAATCTGAACACGAAGTATCGACTGTTACCAAAAAAACACATTTTAAAGCTTATTGGTGTTTTACAGTGACAATATGAAGGTAAAACGTCGCAATTATGATCGAAAACCGGACAGTGACGCTCGTCAAATAGTCAAACGTAATTTTGGAGACTTATCTTAAACAGCCAGGAGGGCAGTCAGGAGTTGATAGTGTTTGTTAGGTTATATAACTAGTATCCATGTATATTGGACGTGATATCTACACCTTTGTGCATTTATAAGGCTGTTTTTAGATTTTCATGAAAAACCAGTATATGTCATATATATGTCTTTTGGACATGAAAAGTTAAGATGTTTTGATTTTATATCACCACATATGACATTTAGGTTCATATCAAAGGTAAATAATATATTATGAAAATCACGGAGTGACTCTTTAAGTCGGAATATATGAGAATGAGTAAAGTCTTTGTCAGGTTGTCATTATCTCGGAGAAATTGATGGTACAAGTGAAAACTGGTGTCTATTAATGTATCTAATCAGGGACTATTCTTAATTCAGGAGTAACACTTTACACACAATTATCTTAGCCAAATGGAGCTTTTATGAAAGGTCAATAAGGCGACTTCATATTGAGATTTTCGACTTCTCAATTACACATCAGCAACAAATATCGTTAGCATATGTTATCCTTAAACAATTTAAACATCTTTTCTTAACTTTTAAAAAAGGATGTGGTTCAGCTTATTTTATAGAGAATATAATTATGATGATATAGGTAAAACGAATTTTACATTCTTCTTCTAATCTTTCGTCTCTACTGGTACATCTAGCATGCGTAGACATAACAAACACATATTCAATATTTATATTGCATATTATCAGATTGGCATCATTGGTTGACACATTATATATTTTATCACTTTTGTTTGATGGTATAAGGAGGTGTATATTTCATGTCTCTTGATCCGATAAGAATATATCCAATATTCCAACCTCTTAATACATTGAGAGTACACTCTATACTCAGTGGGATAATAACTTAAAGAATCAGGTTCCATTTGTCAGGTTCCTACAGTTCATAGACTCACTCATCCAAAAAAGTTTATCGATTCTTTATATATGTCCCAGTGTCACTGAAAAGCATCCTTCATAATTAGATAATGCTGGGTACTTGCTGAAGTTTTAAATCGTGGGAGAAAGTTGCTCTTTCCTATGAAACTCCCTACATGCACAGCTACTCGGTGCGTGTTATATCCGACATGTTGAGTATTGAAATTGCTTGGAAGATGTTCCCCCTCAATCAATATTGACACTGTTTAACCGTGAACACCACAAGAAATTCAAAACCAATGATTCATGTACTGAGTTCAGTGTGGTTTATGGTGTCTTGGTTCTCAGTCGAAATGCTGATTGATCTGCAAAATAAACCATATTGATGAAATGTGCATTTCACAGGAACGGCAGTAATCGTGTTCATGTTAGTATTGATTGTGATCTCTGTGTTTGAGCGGAAAATTCAACCAAATTTCTTCCAAGATTGAACTGATTTTTGACTGATCATATGATGGTGTCTGGATTAAGTGCAAGTTTGGTCATTGATCCCCATTTGCCAGAATGTGTGAAATGCATCTGTTGATTTCATTTTAAAAATTTACTAAAGGTGTTCATTTTCATTTTCACTGTACGATTTAGCAATGCGCTGTATTTTCTGCAGATGTTTGATTTTTATTTTTGTGTTTTTGACATTATTGGAGTATTAAAAATCATCAACAATGGCATTGCATCATAATGATGGTTGTTTATTTGAATCGGTACAACATTATGCAGAATATCTGTCAGCATTAAATTTGTATTTTATCTCACATGACCGATGAAAATAGATAATTGAGGAATTTAAATGTTCATTAATTTGCATCAGCCTCTATTTGGGTTCTCAAGAAAACAACATTTAGCCTTTAATCAGTGTCAATATTATACGTTCGATTATCATTAAAAGTAATTGATAAGTTCTCACGTAATGGACCCTCAAAATGCCATTATGCAAAACAATAAATGGAACTCTGAATATTCAGATTAATATATTTCCGAATGTTCTACTCAATCTGTCAAATTTACATGTGGCGTATATTTGGTTTTATTATTATTATTTCTTAAATGACAAATCGACGGATAAAAGCCATGCCAAATTCAAGACCTTTTAAAACCTGCTGTATTTGCATCACTATGTCGTATTTCCATCTTTTCCATCATGGTTTCGATCCCTTTCTCTTTGAACTGTCTAATTTCATTTGGATGCACTTCAACCGCGTGTTTAATATTTGAATTTCACTTTTCAGAAGATCTATAGATACTAAATACTTTTTCTTCAGATATTAATTCTTTTCTTAAATTTTCTTGTCTAATGAAATATTTCATTTCCAAAATTCCAAAACCTTTCATTTTCAAGACACTGTCCTAATTTAGGAGGCACTTGTTAAAACACTCTTCTACATCTTGCAAGCCGATTCATCACAGTGACCAATGCTGCCTTAAATCTCCTTGCTTCGCCACTCCGGTCTCAGATGAAAGTGCAAAAAGTACTTAAATTCATCGGTACGAAAGGTTTAATAACCTGCACGCTACAAAATGATAATGGCCTTTTATTACAGTGTTTTTAAGTGAAAATAAGGTGGGAGACATGAAAAGATGTATCCTGCACATTTTACGAACTGCATCACCAAGAAATTAACTTAATCAAACAGAAGTCATTGTCTTGATAATAGAAGATCAAGACCAACATTAAACACATTTATTAAGTTAAATCAATTTTATGAAATAACTCAATAAATGAATGAACTGAAGCGACAACTTCTGACAAATTTAATTGGTTTTTTAATTTTAAAAACTAAACTTTAATGTTGCGTGCATGTAAATGCTAATCAGTTCTAAAGATAGTAACTAACACTGAAATATGTATCCTGGAGAAAATCATCAACTTATAGCATATCCCCAAAAGCAGAAGAATAACTTAATAAGATATTTTACGAGAGGCACTGTCTGAATCAATTTTTAAAATCAATTAGAATGATCGTTTTAAATGGATTTCTCAATCTTAAGATTATGGAATGACATCAAAGTTATCCACATTTTTCTTTTATCCTATGTGAGGTGAAGCAAGTGAATTTAAACATCTTAATTGCAATAAACATTATGCCTATCTACAAACGAAATCAATTTATCTGGTAACTTTTCAATCCTACAGGATTGCCCTCTCGTATGCCCTTGTAAAGTACAAGGCTGGACTGTGTCTGGTGTAAATATACAAGTGGTCTCAACAGGGCTCATGGCTGGCCTTTCAACAGCACATGCCAGACTAAATATGTCAACCATTTGACAAGGACTGCTTCAGGAGTCTCCTATAGGGAATTGAATTGGAATAGCTAATGTTTCTTATCATATCTATTTCCGAAATATTCCATCAGGGAATCGTTAAAGCTCACATACATGTTTGAGAAACTGTTTTAAATGTTTTTTAATAGTTATGACTTTTTTAAAAATACAGACATCTCTTGTTGTAAAAATGAGAGGACTAATGTTTTTGTACATTTTTTTACTATACCCTAAATAGTTTTAGGAAGATATTGAAGATATACTGCAAAATAAAGTTACCAATACAAAGATCTTACAAAGCATTGCACATCATTAAACAAACCACTAGGTCTGTTTTAAATTTTTTTTTCATTGAATGTCCTTACTTGAAACAAGTTTTCAGCAACGAACCTTTCTAACAGGATAAAATGACATATTCGACGATGAAATATCTACACTTTTCCATAAATGAAAAATGTGATTGATGTTAGCTCAACAAAATCCTCATAGTCTAATCTATATTCCTCATATATTAAGTAAGGACAGAAAGATTTCTTTACGTGTATTTGGCCCTAAAGGACCTGTAAAAATGGGGGCGGGATAGCGCAGTGGTTAGCGCGTTCGGCTTCGGATCAGAAGGTCCGTGGTTCGAATCCCGCCAGGGGCTCGGCAACTTTGTCTGCAGTAGAGAACTGTTCTACACGCAGTCAGGTTTGGGTGCAATGCTACACTGAAATTCGGCGCAGTACCGCCCATGGTTCGCTAGTTCCAGTCGATGCTCGCAGGTTTCACCGCAACGCATAGCCACAATGGTGTTGCGGGCTTTCTCCCTGCACTAATACTAGCAGCCGCGATATAAGTGAAATAATCTTGAAAGCGGCGTTAAACACCACCTCACCTCACCTGTAAAAATATACAACAAATTGTATTCGATGAAAGTTTGTGATTGCAGAAATTAGTCACAAGTCTTGATTCATTTACTTGACAATTGGATTTTCAATAATCATATTTCATCATCAGTTGATATTTGATGACACATCGATAGAATTATTTATTAGCATCCTATCTATTAAATGTTAGCGTTCTCATGAAAGATGATCTATTTCAGTCCAAAACAAGTTATTCAATCAATTTTTTTCGGAACCTCCATCAATGTGGTCGTCAAGGTTCTCCCAACGTTGTTATGGTCATACAAAAAGACCTTCTCCCGCTCACGTTGATACAATCTCCCTATCTCCCTGACAAGAATAATATTGCCACAAGCCCCATAAGTTAAGCATCATAAGATCCAAGTATGAGCAGAAGATGATGATTTATCACACACAGCAGACCATTCTAGCATGTGTCAGCACGAGCATTAGTGGATCATGATTTTCACACAAACACATTGATGTTATTTTTCCAGCTTACCCTGGAACAGACCAAAACCTTAAACAATCACGATGAACTATGATGGTGATTTTTCAATTACAAGGGAAATATTAGCATAGTCCACATGAGCACCCAATTCAAAAGTCAGTTAGAGGTCTTTTGTGATTTACATGGCTTATATGCAATTGACTATCATTTGGTAACGTAAAAGCGCAGTGGTTAGCTTGTTCGGCCTCAAGGTGGTTCAAGGTGCGGTGTTCGAATCCTGCCAGGGGCTAGGCAACTTTGTCTGCAGTAGAGAACTATTCTACAGGCAGTAAATGTGAGAGATGAGCAATGACTCCTTACAGATATGAGTGGTTGTTCCAGGAGGTTTTATCCAGGAGGAACACATACCAGGAGGACAGCAGGAACACCAGCCCCTTGAAGTATGACTAAAGATGAACAAGTTTCGAAATAAATAATGACTTACAAAACGTCTTCTTGAACATTCTAATCTATTTTCCTGTTCCGATGATTCTACTTTTCATTCTAATTGTGTGTTTTAGTTCTTCGAAACAGAGTATTTATTATATTAATCTGAGTGGAGCAGTAGATCTGTTTGAGAAATTCACTGTCTTCTTATTGCCTAAGGCGTGCGTTTTCTGGATTAGGTTTTTTCTGTGATATCTAAACTTGTGATGAAGTTATTTGTAAATAAAAAAAAAGATATAGAGAAGCCAAATAAGCGAAATATTTTCCAGTTCAGGGCTTGATGTTTTACACTTCAAATCTTTCTTATCTAAATCAACAAATTACCAAAATGTTAAGCCATGCTCGGTTGCAAGTCATCTCGTAGAACTTCTGAGGCTTTTTTCTGTTTTACAGGAAATGTCACACGTACCTGATTGAATTCTTCTTTGATTATCTTTTTATATTTTTTTGTTTTAATGAAAGAAAATATAATTATCCTAGCGAAGAATGAATGACTAATTTGATCTTGTTAATGATTCTAATCTTGAATATAATTTAATCCAGAATCAGTATATCCTGAAAAATCTGATATTAATGCATAAAAACAACAACTTTAATTTTCAAATTTAATATTCCAACACTTTGGTTTATTCTTTTCCTTTTACGGATGAAAATGTTGAATATATTGATTGATATAACAGTTCTTTTAGAGAGATGAATGTATAATTTGTTTTATAGTATGTATCAAGTGTTTTATTTGTATGCACCATAGCACGCTCTTTCGGTTCAAAATGGCTATTTTATGGCATTTGAGGATATAGACACTCACGTTACCTTTCTATCAAGGCATACTCGGTCGGAGATATAAAAAATCTATTATCGGCTGTTCATTAACTGAATTACTAATGTGTGCAGCGTTTGAAGTTACCTAAACTCTGGGCTGAGAATAAAGGCAAGAAAAAAAAGCAATCTGGTCACTTAACGGTATAGAATACAGTAAAGGCATATTGTAATTGGATTAAGATAGTGCTGCCGTTTTCGCTCTTCTGACTGTAGGCCAAATTGTGATAGCTTCGATATATTAAATCAGACGAAGTCAATGCAACGTTGCCTTAACTACTTCCGGTCTTTGAGGTTCATTTTTTATAATCTGAATACGTACATATCTGATAAATACCTTACGAGGTAGATTACCCGAGTGCGGATCGTTAGTACTGACGAGATATATGCAATATGCAGTTCGTTGTATATACGAGATATTGGTGTGCACTTAAGTATGAGAAGAGATCTTATTTTAGATAGTGTTTGGAAATAACATCACATAAAAGTTAATATCCTGCATGAAATTTTATTCAATGCAAGTATCTGTCTCACTATTAATGGTTGGCAACATGTGTATTCCTTTACATAACACGCATATCATCTGTATAATCTCTGTAACATCAAATCATAAACCTCTGAATGTTCGTAATGACGTAAACAAACTAATCTATAATATCGGTATCGTCAGCTGCCATTTAATAAAATAAACATTGACATTGTTTCTTATTAACATTTCATCCTGGTGCAATCGATTGATATAAACTGAATATCCAAACATAGAAAACTATTACATTAAGGGATAGCCAATTGCAATAGGTATTGAATCCCGTATTAGCATCTAAAGCACTCTATATTCCAGTCTGTTTGCATGCAGATAAAATAACTCTCCTATAGAAAAATATTGGATGTGCTGGATAAAATGTATTTATCAGAGTGACGCATCGGTATGAATATTATTTCAGCAAAGGGATTTCAAAACGTTAAAATATACTGTCCCCCATTTTTAAAAGTGGTATGGTTTGTTCATATTATAAATTTTGCACTTTGTTACTTTTCTTTTCTCTTTCATTATAGTATTTTTTAGTAAAAGTAGTTGAGTAATAAACATCAGTTTTAATACTGTATGAATACTGTCTGTCAATACAATAATCTGTATTATTAGATTGCTGGCTTTTTAATATTAATTAATGAGACACAACATTAATCTTACCTTGATCATCTATTTAAAAAATGTAAAAGTACTCCAATTTCAAAATGCATTTAATTGCTGTGTGTGATTGACGTATGAAGTGATAAACTTTAGATTCAGTGGTTTTTTTTCACAAGATATCAAATAAATGCCGTGTATTGCGCTTCCATCATCGTCTGATTTATACTCGCAATGTGTCTAAAAATGAGCGATGACGTTCTCGATCATTAGAAATGATTCATGTGTGTTTTTAAACAATGAGAAACGTTGATTTTAAAGGGAACATAAACAAAAACCATCTCTGTGATTCATGCGATTAAGGCAAATGTAATTTGATGAAATGACCATTGGACATTTTCAGATAAGAAAGTATTTAGCTTACTTTTCATTATTTTGAATTCATTAACTGTTGCAGAAATGTCATTAAAAATATATTATATAGTTGAGTTAATTAGTTAATGACATCTCTGATGTTAAAAATATTGTGAACCACACTAAATGTCAGTGTCAGTGTCAGTTTTGAGAGTGTACTTTGGAAAATCAACAAATGAAACTGAAAGGACAAATATCTGTTAAATGTCAATAATGTCAATATTCATGTGTGGTTCTCATATACTGGACAAAAATGATTAGGGATATTTGAAAATTCAGAAATTATCAATAATGCCACATATTTACATTTTACACCTGTTGAAATATCAATCATAAAATAACTCATTTTGTCAGGTATATAAGGTGGATGTAATTTTCAACCCTGATTCTAAAGATTGTATATTGTACGGGGAAAAAGGGACCCTAACATAAATAAATATGTGCACTGAAGCCAGTCAGTATATGTTCCAGTATTGAAATCAAAGTTCATCACTTTTTAAAACATAATCAATACTTGCTAGATCACGATTACTGCTGAAATGTTATTTGCAACTGTATGGTTTAGTTAATAACCAGCTTGTTAAGTAGCAGTCGAAAACAAGGTTACCATAAATCGTAATATAAAAATTAATATTCGTATTAATAGTTATAGTAATACACAGTTTTACTTTCAACACAAAGACTTGTCATTTAAAAGGACAAGGGTGTCTCACTTATATGGCTCATCTTTATGTATCACGTTTGTTAAAATTTGGTTATGAACCAATGGAGATACAACATTCAATCATACTCACTGAAGTGACAAGGACAAAGGCGATGATGGATTTTTGATGTATGATGCCTTGGTCGACTGACTCTTTAAATCTTGATTCGTTTGGTTGTACAATACATAATTTCAATGTTTTAGACAATTTATAGACAAGGCATCAATCATTTTCATGAAAGTATTGGTCAAATATGTAATTTCTGTCTCCATTTATTCTCTCTGTCATAGGTCCAATATATAATAATATTCAGAAGACCAAATATTGGCGAAATTCGTTTTTTGTATAGGTTACCATATCAATCAAATAATAAAATTAGTGTTAAATGTTTATTCATGTCTGTTTTTATTCACAATATTGATCACAAATGAAAACAAATAAATATAAATCAACATAAAAATAAAATACAACCAAAACCATTTAATCAAAACAAATATCGTTTCAAGAAACTAAACCCAGCTCAGTTTTGTGATTGAGGTCAACTCTGACATTGTAGGTATTTGTATTCAGAAAAACACTAGCCATACGATAGGAAATTTCAAGAGCTTATGTATATGAGCAATGTGGCTGGAAATTGATCGTCCAGTCATGTAACAGTTTACTTTTTTCGGATATCTTCTGATATGCAGATCAATTCTATCATCAGAGCTGTAGGGAATATCCATTAACTCAGACATCGAAATTGTATGCGATGAAAAATAAAGGTAGTGATAATGACAATTGAGGTATATTTTGTATAGATGAAGTAAATTGACTTACAAAAATGCAAAACCACATACTTTTGGTGTGGTTAAAGTCAATTATGAGTAGGAGATGGATTTTTAAAGAAAACGTAAAATAAGGGAATTTGAATATCCAGAATTGAATGGTGTAATGATATGGTACATTTTGGTACATCAAAGAGGCAAAGAAACATCAATTAATGCTTAGTCATATCACGTCTTCTTGTAAACAAGTAACATGTGACAAGAAACTGCAGATAAAGTAATAACTTTTGAAAGATGTTAGGAATTTAAACAAGTAATGTATATTTTGGCGCTGTCTCTATCGACAAAAATTTAATATTTTTCAGATGTCAGATACTTCCTGATTGTTGATATGTTCGTTAGTGATGACTTTATGAAAACAAATCCCAATACTTGATATTTCTCAGATAAAAGACGTATCATAACAGATGAAATGCTGTTTTCAGATGACATTAAAACTTTTGTGAAGGTTTTTGCTTTAATTGACAATAACGGCACTGTTCAAAGAAAGATTTGAATTGCTGGCCCATACCATCAAGGAATTGCATGATCAAGTTATAGAAATTGCGAAAACATCCTTCTAATAAGTTTTCAATGAAATGATAAATCAGCAATTAAAAGATTAAACATCAGCATTTTGACTTTGATGTCATTCCGTAATCAATCAGTCTAAATAAGGAACAAGTAAACAGTTATGGACTAGGTATGTTTACACAAACCAGAATATTGCACAAGCTTTCATTGAGGATCATATAGAACATAATTAATAAATTTCAGAGAAAGATTAATTTGTGCTTGTTCTTATAGAATATATTATAATCATTGACTCTATCTATGCAACATTTAATTAATAATCATCAAACTGTACATTGATACTTTTAGCAAGCTTAGCAAATTCGTTGAAAAGAAAAGAAATAAAGATTTTGATATACAACTTTAAGTTTGTCTTCAGTTCTAAAAGCATAAGCAAGATTTAAGTGATTCTTCATGTGAATTTGTTATGATTGTAACATGAGCAAGAACAAACCACCTTTGATACTGAATCATTGATTCCTAGTTGTCATTATACCTTGTTTAAAATACAATTCAAAGTGGGTTTTTGTGTATCAAACTACAAATGGAATCAGGATATATTGTTATATCAATGATTTAGGTGATTCCAGTCATCAAAATCAGTACAGGAAAAGGGAATTACATGTACACAATCTGTAATGAGGATATGTTTATTGATAATACACAGCTAAAACAATTCATTCCATACATTTTGACCTCATGCGAAGAATAAAGGAAATTTGTGCATTGTTCCCATAGAATTTAACCACAATCTTAAAATAATTTGTGAAAACTTTTGTTTTCATTATTAATAGGATTTTTTGCTGACACGATAGTACTATATAGGTCCAGTGTAACACCTTCTTTATCGAAATACTTACCAAAACGTATTATGTAACGTTAATGCTAGTTGAACTTTACATGCCTGGTGCTTGAGCTTGAAAACCGATATTCTTTATCTAAGGATATAAAATTTTAAGATATAAAATAAACCTGTCAGTTTACTATACACACCATTCGGAAATAACAATATGTAACAACATACTAAGACATACTTTGACTAAAAATCTAAGTAAATTAGAACAATGGGAGACCGTTCTCATTTGGGATTTAATTAGAAAGAGAAACTGGTTATAAAAGATCAGACACCAATTAAAGTATATTAAGTCTGCAAGTAAAAGATATAAAAACGATATTTCTTATGTGAAGATTCGTGATAGCAATCTGATATGCTGACTACATCATTTGTTAATGATGCAGAAGACATCAATTTCAGATATCTTTTCAGTTATCATTGATTTTCTGTTGGAGTAATGACCGTATTTCAAATTGAATCCAGAAGTATTGACTTCTTTTAGCCGAACTATTTATGAGGACGAACTGCTTTTTTGACCTGACATATTAGCTTTTTTAAATTTTTTTTATTACAATTATTAAATCAAGAAAGTTGAACATGGTGCCTTCGGTAAAACTGTATTTCCTGTTGAGCAGGAAACAGCCTCAGGGATGCTTTGGAATGACTTTCAAGCGTGAAAATCGTTTCAGATGTTAGCACTTGAAACACACTCCAAGATGATATGCAGTAATGAGAGATTTGAAACTTTGAAAATGAAGGTTTAGATTGACAAATTATTATTTTTGGCGAAACAAATCTTATAAAGATTCAACTTTATGGCATGATTTGCTTACAGTCATACACATATACTATGTTTTTGTACATTGAATATGTTAAAATGTTTAAAGCCACACTGTACCCTTACTTTATCGTAACATTGTAAAAGTTATGATGAGCCACAATTAACTATTAACAAATCTAACTTGAATGAAGAAATCTGTAATGGATGACATCTTGTTTAATTTACCTCCCTTAAACTTAATTTTATTCGATGTATAATTATGTCACTTTTTGATAATATGTGGTCAACTTGAATCAATCTGAAGGCCTATTTATCATTAAATTTCATATAGCTGATGAACGACATCTAAACAAACAGTGATTTTTTAAAGGGTTTTCTGTACCCTGTAAGTAGTTCTGATGACAATAGTGATACTTCATATACAATTGTTACATGGATAAAAGGTATTTGTTATATATTTGACTAGAACAATCGCTGACTTCCTTTATCGGCGTAAAGTAGATACCTGATTTATTAGTGTCTCATTGAATTAATGTCACGTTAAAATGATAAAACAACGAAAGGCACAATTACACGATCTAAGCTCAATAAAGAGTGGCAATTATTATTATGTGAATAGGTGTCATTCAAGTTGACAAAACTGAATCACGTTATCTTGAGACACAACTATGGTGTTACTGATAACTCACATAAAGTCGTTCAGGATTTGTAATAGACAATATACTGTATTTTGTTTGGAGCATGGTCATTTACTGAGTTGAAAGTAGCGATATCAGAATTCGTACTGTGCTGATCAGAAAACACAATGAATGCAGCATTAGGAAGTTGCTAAGCTTTAAAATATTCCCACTGTTCAAAATTTAACCAATCATGGAAAATATTACTTCATGATAGTAACTTACCTATGGACATCTGTAGAGCTCATTGTTCTCAGATTACTCAATTTGGAGAATCAAATCAACAATATTAAACGAACACTTTACTATATTAGTCATGTTAAGGTATTTTTTTTAATATCTGTGATTGTTGTCTAATGATACTAAAGTCAGGTTCCTTTTAAACTTGTTAAATATTCTGAAAGACATCACACAATATAGTTTGCAAATAAAATGATAAATTTTATGGCCGTGAACATGACTCAGTTTCAGGAACAGGTGGCCTGAACATTTTAGTTGATGATAAGACAAAAAAATACACAGGATGCATGTGCTTTGCGGGAAATTTACTTAAATCAGTGAAATTTCCAGATTGTACAGAAAATGCTGGGTATAAAGCAGCCACCATAATGTCCTTTGGCATCTATTACATCAATTTGACAGTGAGAACATGCCAAGATTAACGTCTTAACAGACAGAACGAGCAGCCGGGATGCTTCATCTGGGCTATTTGACCCAGCAGTGCGATTCATCTTGTGACAGGTGATAAAATACGGACCAATACACTACTTGTCAACGAATCATCTTGTAAAAGGTGCAAAAGTGCTCTTGTGTTTTACAATTTTTTTCAGAATGATAGAATAAAACAAGTTGATAATATAAAATGTTGGATCTGTTATTCATTTTTTCATAGGTTAACAACGCACGAGAACATTTCTTTTGCACGCGACTTTACTTATATCATAATCAAACATTGTTTTGTATATCGAAGATCACAGTCCGTAGTGGTTAAGATTAATTAGAATTGCTATAAAGAAGACTAAAAGGTTGACCTAAATCGGTGAAAAACATTTGTGATATTTAACTGACATCGTCATTCTGGTTCTGTTGAGGAATCAATACTTCTAGAGGTGTGTCTTAACAGACAGGTGATACAATATCATGCTGGGAATCCCAATGACCTAAATGTATATCTATAAATATCTGCTTCGGGAAATCCGGGAAGTCCCAAGGTTCAGAAAAAGTAGAACCGGCAGGGGTGCAATACGGAATCTCGAGTGCAATACGGAATTTGAAGACGGATTCCGTATTGCACCCTTGTATTACTATCCTAAGTTTACATGGGTATATAATAAAATATCATGCAAACAATTCTTGGCTATCAATACTTTCTATTACTCGTTTTATGTAGTTCTGTAGACTAAAATTGATGTAACAGTGCAGAGATATCGTGCCCAGATATAAATGAATTGGAAGAGGTGATCAATACTTCTCATGGATGTCATATTAAATGTCGATTCATTCAATCAATCAATTTCACCTTTATATTATTAAAGCCAACAATGCACAACAACAGACAAGAAATTCAATGAAGAAGAGAAAACATTTTTACATAGAGTTGTGACATTCAAGTCTGCAAAATTGAATCAATTTCTCTTCAGACACACAAAAAAGATGTAGCTCATAGTAGATAGATGTTGATCTGCATCTAATATAGTTACTGTTTTTCTTTTCCTTTAGTAATAGTAATTACGATACCCTTTATTGACTACTTATTGTAAAAAAAATTCTTAAATCACTGTTATGAATTATCA
Organism: Phorcus lineatus; assembly: GCA_921293015.1. NCBI lineage: Eukaryota > Metazoa > Mollusca > Gastropoda > Trochida > Trochidae > Phorcus > Phorcus lineatus. Next base: position 34,262,820 of record OV121082.1, read on the forward strand.
AAACATAAATGTTTATATGTATTGTATGAATTTGAAATCGCAGTTGACATTTCTAATTGAAAGTGTTTGCTACTGTTTAAGTCATCACATTCTGAATAGTCATAAGCACACATGGACACGTACATAGGAAGTGAATTGGCCTCGAACGTCTTGATATAATCCCCTTATTAGTTTTAATGCTACTACAACTATTTATTCCAAATAATACACATAAGCTTTTTCAAATTTTATGAATATTCATATTTCGGTTTCGCTCGATACGAATATCGGATGGTACAAAAATTAAAAACATTTTGGATAATTTAGATATTTATTGATGTCTGATATAGCATTTGACATAAGCATTTATCAACAAGCTGGCAACAGACTTTATAGCTTCAAGTTGGAATTAAATGATAAACCTTTTCCCACAAAACACTCGATTCAAAATAACATAAGTTAGATACTGGCTATTTATTTTTAAAAAACAATTGACAAAAAAGGATATAACATAAGTGGTTCTTGTCAAATAAGAATAAAGTCAAAGGATTGTTTTAAATTCAAACATATTATCTTTCCTCATCCTCTTTTTACTTTAACTAATAACTAATAACTAATAATGATAATCGTTGCAAAGGAAGTTGGAGTTAGTTTTGTTAGCCTAGTCTTCTCAAGTTTTCATTGTAAAGCACTTATATATTAAAGATTGTCAAAGAAAAGTACCCAATCAATCTTCATCACTGGATATACATTTGTGATGTATTTGTGGTTGTGTAGTCACTCACTCTATCCTTACAATACCCTGAAAAGGTTAAGGTTTAGACAAGCCATGTTGAATAAACTTATCCGAAGTAAAAACAAACAAACACCAAATTGAAATGACTTTGATAAGGTATTCAATCGGAGACCGGCCTTTAGAGTATAAAGATCTCTGTGAGACTTCATATTGCTTATTTAAAATGTTTTAGATCAGTGGTCACTATCTGTCGAAAGTGCAGTCCAGTAAGGCATACCGACATGACGAATTATATTGTGTAGCATTCATGACGTCACTTAGAGACAGCTTTGGTAAGGTTTTAATGTAAACAGCCTTCCTGCAGCGGGGATACAACTGTTTTTTTTGTTTTAAATATCACCATACCATCTCTGCATTATGATAACGGATTAGTTACTGTTATACAAGAACAACATTATTTCGTCCTAAAAGGATCATTGTTGGCACTTTTGAAGTTTATTTGGCATTATATAGTGATTTCTTTTGACCTTTTTATGAGTGTTCATGATATGGAGATGACCAACATTGATTATGACAGCTACACACATTCTATATAAGATGACTTAGATCCAGCGGCAAGGTCACGTTTTCAAGATTTATTTCAATAATGATTACAAATTATAATCACAAAAATGTCGTTCCAAATGCGTTTATTTAGGTTTTGGTTATTCAGTTTAAAAAAGTTAAAAAGTGTCAAACAGCTAGTTGTACAAGTTTGGGTTTGACAAATATTTCGTAAGTAAAGCACGGATATTGTAGTGAAGTGTTCTTTCCTTATTAGCAGGAAACAGCATTAGGGCTTCTCTGAGATAAATGTCAACTGAGCCCCCTCAAGTTTGAGCAATAGACTTGGTCAATATGACGTCATTTGTAACGTTACTTGAAATGACGTCATTAACCTCGCGCATGGTTGTATCGTCAAATAAAGCACATCGTCGGTCCCATTGTTCGCCATTGTTTTAATGCCGTGGGTATCTTATTTTGTTTGATAAACTTTTTATACTGCACTTCTCCAAGTTAAAACTCTTTACCAGATAGATTTCAGCTTGAGATAAAAGAGAAGTAAGATATATATCAGGTTACTGCAGATCTAGTATAAACTTGTTTAACTTACCTTTATACGAGTATGTATGGAGTAATGATCAATTCAAAATAATTGAAATTAAAACATTTGACAATATCTGTTCAAAATGCTAAAGTAATGATAACGATTTTCAGATATTACCACCATCAAGTAGTCAAGTGTGTGTGTTCGCCTAAACACAGCCGTGGCAGTATTGAAATCAATATCTGAAGTTATGAGTTACAATTGAAGAATTTGTTCAGTTCAGTTCATATTGACACTGCTTAACAGGAACACGGAATGGAAATCGGATAATCATGTAATATTCTGAATTCTCCATGTGCTGGTTTTAGCAGTATTGAGGATTGAAATAGTGCATATCATGATCTATAAACTACAATGAAATTGAATATTTTAGTGTTCCTTTACGTTCGCTGTTTTGTATATTTGATATTACAAAAGCAAAAACCAAAGATTTGAATGTGCAAGTTCATCGTTTCAAGACTTTTGAAATTATGTATTCATTATTAATATAGTTAAAAAAAAATATCAATGATTTAAGAATAAAGAAGTGAAGTTTGTAAGGTAGGCAGGACAATTGACTGTCTAAAACAATGTGCTAAATTGAATTTACTTTTAAATGAAATTATTTGCCTTTTAGAAAAAATATGGAATGTGTTTGAGGGTATACACAACTTTAAGAAGGGATGTGAACACAAGGTTCAAAGTATTGAAACAACAGAATGTGCAAAATGGCCTCAAAAGATAAGGATCAGGAAGCTGTTCAACAGAAAACAGATTTTGTAGAAACATCGTTTGTTGGCAATCAAAACACTTTTTGGAAGAACAAATTATACTTTTTCCTTATGTTTTTTTTTTATAAAAAAGATGCTGTGTCGTGTTTACTAAGCCTGAATCCTAAGGAAATATGTTAGCAACGGAGCGGTGATGAAAATAAGATGATGGTCCCGCGTTGCTTGAATAATCCTTGGAATTCGTTTCACCAATATAAATAGGAATCGCTGAACATGAAACAAAAGTAAATGTTATTATTTGATCTTTTGTGAAATATGATATTTAGAACACCATATAAAATCACAAAAGACTGATAGTTAAGGTCATTCATCTCACAGTTTGAGTGTTGACACAGTAAACAAGGCAATAATGAAAACTTTCTTTTGAATTAGAATAAATTAATTTGTTAAAGCAAATGCTTTGTTTATATGTATTTATAAATACACCTTTGAATCATTTCTTTCCAAATTCGTCACATCCATCGCATTAAACTTTGAAACCTACCCTGATATGGTCACATGAAACGAAATGACAGTAGACATATCTTACATAAACTTTAAACATCTATCTGTATTTGATTTTTCAATACAAAAATTATACCTCTTGAAACGGATGGCATCTCATAAGATTTTCGGTATGACCTTTTATGTGAAAAAAATTACGTCTGCGAAGATTTTTGGTTAACTAAACTCGCAATCGCTGAATCAAGTTATAATCCACTTACTGTAGACGACAGACACACAAATCAAATACACTTCCCTTTAATTCAACACCAATTCCTTCAAAGTCACACTAGATTGAATTTTTATGTTTATTTTGTTTCTAACGAACAACGCAGTCTCTCAAATAGCACCGTCATCTACTTTCTCCAATTGCCTTCAAAGTTATCTGGTAGAGCAGCAAATATTGCATTAAGTTAATCCTCTACAAATTAATTGAAAGATTTTTAGAACAGTCTTATAGGCAACTTATCATATAAAGCATATAAAAATGCTGCATATAGTATGAATGTTATGCATTGGACGACCTTCTGACAGCTATTAATTATACCTTATTTGTTTTAACATTAATCATTTAACTTTCACAAAGGAATCTAGACAATTCGATAGCAAACAAATTACTACCTGACCACTACATTGCTGGTCGAGGGAGGCCGCATTAGTTACACAGAATAACGAGGGGATTACATTGACATAAATCTGGAGGAAACAAGATGCTTGTCAGAGTTTTTTTTATTAATGATCTGTTGTAACGGATATTAGCAAGAAATCATAGCAAAAATGGCCTAAGCAATATTTCTTTGACAGCAATTATACTTGTTATTTTGATTTGATTTTATAAAAAACATTTGTTTATACAAGTTACGTTATACGTGAGAGGATAACATTTTTTAAGTAAATAAACAAACCTCAGATGTAAAGTTTTCATTTTTACAAGGTTGCTGCTGCAATAACTGCAACTGGAAGACATAATATTCTACTACATTCTAGGAAATTGTACTAAAGACTTTGGCACATCGGTTTTAAATAAATATACATGCATAGGATCAATATTGATTCACTCTAAAGAAACAAGTTTGCAGAAAATTGCTCGTTCTCTTTTGTATTTATTCCATCAAATTGACCTAATGAATTCTTGTCTATAATGATCTTTTCCTCTGCTAAATATCACTTCCTGTCAAGTATAATTTTGCTTTCTCAATAAGATTATCTTGCTCTCAAAAGAATCTCAAAAGAAACTCAGAACTTTGATTTTTTTAGTCCAACGGACTTTACAAATCATGAACAATGCTTGAGCGAATCTAAATGTAATGTTGTATCTTTCCACACGACAACTGCAATTTGGAATATTCCTTTTGTAAGAGGACGCACTTAATGTGTCAAAGGCAAAGTCTACAAAACTTCTTAAATAACATCAACGCGGATCGGTGCTTTGTGGTCAGTAAAGGTTACATTCTTGTTTGCCTACGCCTTCGAAACATTAGAAAAGGGGCTGACCATGTTTATATCATCTGCCATGTATTATCATTAAGATAACAGTGTATATATGATTTGTTAACCACTGAAAACAACGAAAGGTGTAGCTTATCGAATCATTTATAAAATTATTTCAATTTCCCATTTTTGTTTTAAATTTTTACTAAAAGTTAATTTAACAACAATGAAAAACCTTTTATGATAAACTGTGCAATAATAACGCAAACTCTCACTCAGTCTTATCTTTTCTATTAGCTTGTTTTTTACAATACCCCCGTATTTTCTTGATTAAATGACCCCATCTTTATTTATATTTCTTTTCTGCTTTTATCAGCGTTCAAAAAGTATAAAACCATCGCTCAGTCACATGGTTTTGCACATTAAAGTTGATCAATCAGTGTCTTGTTTACAAGACAAGAAAAAGCTAAAAAAATTAAAACTTTTAATGTCTCAATCTTAGATTGTATCCAATACTAAATCAAATTTACAGAAATCAACTCAATACGGCAATCATTGAAGCATGGTGATTCATCACTGTAGTCTCAGCTAATTTGTAACATCGAAGCCCCCTCCTTACCCTCAACAACATTTTTCAATTTCCCCCTTACTATAAACTGAACAATATAACATTAACGTCATGTCATGTCGTAGTTTCATGACAAGTTTGTGGATCATATATTAAGCAAAAAACAATCGCAAATGAACGAAATAGTAAAAAAACACATATAACCATTTTAGTTTCATGTTATTCTAAACAAAATGAAAAACAATGTTTGTGTTGACGTCTCTTTGACACGTGTATGCTTCACTCACTGAACGAATAAATAAAAAATGTTCTGTCGGCCAATCCGATTTCGAGTTATTGTTTAAAAAAACTTTAATTCCCATGACCATTATGAAAACTAAATACCAGGCATATTTGTGCCCGCTTGGGTAAGAATTTACGTTAACATATGTTACATTAAAATTAAAACCAAGTTGAGTTCAATCCAAATTTGAGTAAATTTACGTTTGATTTAAATTCAAGTAAACGTTTAGATTTTAAGTACTGCTGGAGAAATCGTTCCGATAATTATAATGAATCCTTCTTTTTGATTACTCCGATAACATATTGCTCTAGTTTCCAACTGGTTTAATAAAAAGGCTCCACCATCAGCTCCCATTTAGTATGTTTGAATGTGATAGGTCTGATCTAGAAAAGATTGTTTGGATCTCGCCCATAAGTATTTTTTTTATCACATAAGCTCTGAATATAAAACGTTACTTTTTTGAGCATATAATGTTTTTCACATTTCTTTGATCTGCTTCATGTACGTTGCTTAACCGAAACTAAAGTTGTCATTATCATGATTGGAATAGCTCTTAAAACTACTGTTAATTGTTTTCTAATATAAGAATAAGGTGATTTACTTGAATGTTTAAAACTAAATGTTAGGAATGTTAATGTGGCACTTTAGCCTTTAATGTCTTTCATTCCAGTTATTTGTACTTAGTTAAGTGATTTGCACCAAACGAGTTCGTTTAATTGTTCTTTGTATCTTTTTACGTTTCAGAATCTTGTTTGACTAGACACTGAAGAACTTTTCGTCCGGAGAAATAATGCAATTATTTGATGAATATTTGATTGCAGACCACAGTGTTTACAGATATCCCTCTACAGTTCAATGTCTTAATCGTTGTGTCCTAGTATTGACGATATATTTACATTATTGTATCATTTGAAGATTATTGTAAGATTCCACTTCCATTGAATATGACACTTAATCATATCATTGCATCTTTGTCGTAGATATTTAGATATGAAGATGCAAGTTTTAAAATATTTCCTTAAAACGTTATGAAATACTTTTAACTAAAAATCAGTTGCTTTAGCAAGTGAGAAAATTATCATTATCATAATGACTTTAAAGCGACAGTATATTGAAAGATAGCTTCTAATCCATCACAGGCTTCGCTACCGTTATATAAATATGAAAAACATAATGAAAAGCTGTAACTCCTCACAAGTGACTTCCCTAGAAACGGCGGACTTAACAGCAGGGTATTAACTTCATTGTTTCCGTTGAATAGTCACTCACTCTGAAATGATTATGTCTGTCTTGTAGTCATCTGGTTTCAGCCCTTCAATTATGGATAATTATTAATACAATAGATATCCCTGGTTGACATTAACAGCTTCGTTAGCAGTCTTGTAGGGTATTTCACAAGAGGAATGAGTTAGGATACATGTCATGAACTCTGCCAATGACGTTATAAATCAACTAAGTTCTAGTTGATTCTAGTTCTAAGAATAATCAGATGATTACCAACCAATTCGTCTTTCACATAGTTGGGCAAAATTGATTTCCCTTCTTTCCAATGGTATCACGTCTGAAGGTAACCGTGATTCCTTTTAGTGGTTATTTCAAAATGATTTTCATACAGACATTCTCATTATTGGAAAGGACATGGATTTCTCAGAAAGGACATCAAAGGATAGATATATATATATGTATATTAACAACGATGAAAACATTATTGTTGGGAGTAAATTAGAAGGTTGTTTGTCAAAAGTTCACAGAATATATACATGTGTGTACATGATTTGATGTTTGATGAGAGTAAACAGTTGCTAATAAAGTTTCTTACCCTTGGCAATGTATCATACGACTTTGATGTTTCGCGTGTAATAATTTCTTTATCACCGATTTCATTTCATTTTAATTGAATGGAAATATTCAGAAAATGGCCTGCTTTCCTTGCAATGACCAGAAAAGGTAGGAAAGTCTTTATACATTATACATTTATACATTAATATTGATTTTTGGTTGTGGGTTGACTTAACAAATGGGGCAGACTGTTATGAGAAAAAATCGGGCAAACAGGTAAACAAGTGTAATATCCTGTTGAGCAGGACACAGTTTTAGCGATGCCTTAAGATGACTCTCAACTGAAGAAGATATCAAAGAATTTGAGAACCTTGATGTTGTTTTGAAATATTTGAAGAGTAAAATATAAAACGTATCATTGGAAACTCATTTCCTCTTTCTAAAGATAATCAAATCGCTTAATGATTGACTTAAAAACCTTTTTGAAGGCAGCTCGTGAAGTTGAAATTAACTCACTTTTCACGTTTGATATAGCATAAGGATGTTACAGACAAAATCCCAGTTGAACATTCAATCACTGTGGTCATCATATTACTATTACTCGCAAGCTCGGTTTGAAATTAAATTTAGGGGTGAAAAATGCATACAACCCCAAAATAAAAAACAAAAGGGATTTATCTCCTAATTAAATTATGAAGAGATGAAGTAACATTTTGTTTCTTTTACTTATATATCATTTTCATATTTCAACTAGAACTCATTTGGCATGGAGTTGTGAAACACTGGCGTCCAAAATGCATAATCTTTTCCTTTCAGTTTCATAAAATTTCATAAAAATTTCTGCTATTATTCAATCATATCTTATTGTTGTTTAAGGTGAACCTGAGTCTGGAGAGTATGGAGAAACAACAAACTCTTCAGATATCACACAGTCATATTTAAAAGATGCGATAATTTTTATTTTTTTACATGAAATCTGCACACTGATCTCAAATGCGCATTGCATGAAATCGGCTTGTAAGTCGGAAATGAATTTTGATGAACTTGTTCTTGGTTGACTTTTGTATAAGTGATAATGATGATCGAGAATCAAGAAAAACAATAAGACATGACATACTCAACCTTACAAACGTTGAGGTCACGTTGGAGGCATTTCCGTTATGTTTTAAATATTATATTGTTGTGCAACCAGTTGTTCTGTTGAAACTAATATAATTGTCAGAGACAGAAATAAAGCAGGTATAAGACTTTTAAAATGCAAATTTCATTTGAGAGAAATTGGAACCAACGAAATCCAATTATAAGATTTGAAAGACATGTAGGTCTCACTGGCTTTGTGGTGGTTCTGAATATTATGCCATGGCTGCCAAACGTTAACTCAAAAACATTGTGTCATTTATATGGTAGGTTTATGCTGATTCCTGGCAGCTAGCAGATGACAAGTGACATTGAATTAAAAACAAAAACACTACGCAATTAAACACTTTTGGGGAAAAAGGTGTTGGAAAAGTGTCAATCTACACTCATGGCAAAAATTGTTGTCACCCCCTAATATTTAATTAAATTGGAGTTTATATCACATTGTATGCATGGCAATGTTGGTTTTCCATGGAAATGTCATTACAGGCATGAAGTTACATTAACTCACACTTTACAATGAACAGTGTCAGCGGTTTCATGTAGACCACGTGCATTTCATTGAAATGATGGAAATTTGTCTCCTTAGGTTTGTCATTTCCATCGATTACTATAGACCTCTTTCATAAGATACAGCTTCACGACTATAGTTTTTGAAAAGCATAGACCATGCCTGGTCCCACTCCACCAGGAATCAGACATGAAATCATTGGCATGAGTCGTGGTGGCGCTTCGAATCGTGTCATTGCTGCAGCATGTAACGTCAGTGTTAGAACTGTTCAAAGGATTAAAAGACTGCACGCCATACAGGGAAATGTTGTTCCGAATAAGTCTTCAGGCCGTCCCAAGAAAACTACGGTTCGTCAGGATAGAATTCTTCTTCGTTTGACCCGACGTCATAGACGTCTTTCGTCTTTGACTCTTGCACAGAGATGGGGGGCTCATATTAATACGCCCATTTGCCGGAGAACTGTAGTGAACAGGTTGCTCCAGCATGGATATAAGGCAAGAAGACCTGCCATCAAACCATTCTGGACACTGGCCAACCGCAGGGCACGGCTTGCTTGGGCGCAGCAGCACCGCAGAATCCAACTTGGACATTGGCGTCACGTCATATTTACTGACGAGTCTCGTTTCCTACTGCATAAGGTGGACAGGAGAATGAGAGTGCGACGTTTACGTGGGGAAAGGCTCAATGACGACTGTCTGCAGCATCAGGTTGCCCACGGTGGCGGTTCTGTACACGTATGGGCAGGAATACACCATAACGGTAAAACGGATCTTGTCGTCCTTCAAGGAAACGTCAACCCAGAGGTCGTACAGACGTCTTCTTGAAACCGTTTGCCTCCCACATGCAAGAAGAGTGTATGGCAACAACTTCCTGTTGCAGGACGATAATGCACCAGCCCATCGTGCACGTACAGTGAACGCTTTCATTCAGGCACAAGGAGTAACAAGATTGCCCTGGCCTTCAAAAAGTCCGGATATGAATCCGATAGAACATGCTTGGGATCAGCTTGACCGTGCAATTAGAAGACTGGACCCTGCTCCTGCAAATTTACAGCAATTGCGGGCTGCTCTTGTGAATGAATGGAACAATTTGGCTGTTGCAAACATCAACACACTGATAGACAGTATGCCTGCCCGAATTATCGCCCTTGAAAATTCCAGAGGCGGTGCTACCCGATATTAGGCTTGTAAATATACTCATACATGACTGCAGAATGAAATAAAACCGACAATTGAACTTGAAAATGTAATTTGTTTTATTGATACCCATCCAATTGATACTATATGGATACTGTAAAAAATTGCCCTTTTTCACAGGGACCATACATATCCTAGTAGAATTTCTTAAATTGGCCAGCACAAGACCAAAATACAAGCTGGTATGTTTTACGAATGTTTTTCCCAATCACACAAATCATTCTGACAGTTATTGCATGTTTGATTATTTGTCAACACTCAGTTAAACTTGACGTAGCGTTCTCAGTCTGGGGGTGACAACCATTTTTGCCATGAGTGTATATGTGTTGTCTCTCCAGGCAGAATTGAATTGTTGTTGTTTTTCATTTAAATGAATCTGTTTGCAGAGTGAATTTAGGACATGGCGTAAGGAAATAGAATAGAATAGAAAGGTATAAAGATAATTCTGATTACAATAATCCCAACTGTGCTGCTATTGGTTGGCAATTATATCTTAGGTTAACTAGAAATCGGTTATGTATTTCACAAAAGTCGGTATAGATAAAAAAACGTTTACCCATAAATAAATGATTAAACGCTCAATAAAGTATACATTGTTAGTTGTCATAATACATCATGCGGGATAGCATCGGATCAAAAGGTCCAGGGTTCACATCCCTCAAGAAGTTCGGCAACTTTGTCTACAGGCATTACGAATTGGTTGCTATTCTACACTGACCTTCAGCGTAGTATTTATTACTAGTTCTCTAATACTCGCAGATTTAATCACAATGAATAGCTACAATGGTGTTGAGGACTTTCTACCTGCAATGTGGAAAGCAGCCGTTATAAAATGAAAAATTTGGAAAGTCGACTTCAACCCCAAATCACCTCACCTCATTTCAAAAACTGATATTATACAATTATAGACTGGTGATGAGGTCAATACCTGTTTTTATAGACCCGAGGAAAGCAATATTGACAGAGGACGAAGTCGGAGGTCAATATTACTTTCCTCGGGTCTATAAAAACAGGTATTGACCGAATTAACCAGTCCATAATTGTTTTATTATGTTTCAAATTAAATACGAATGAAAAGAAAAAACTACAGTCATCTACAGCAATTTGGATCAATTGTTCATCATGACGGTCAAATGACGTCACGATAACAATAGCATGACGTCATGTAACAACGGTTTGACGTCATTATATCTATGTCAAGTCAATATCACTTTTGGTCGGACTCGGAGTGAAGTCAATATGCTTTTCTGTCGACTGACACGTGACCGCTTCTCGACCAATCGGATCGCCGGAAAAATAAGCTTACATAATAAATGAAATGGTTGAATTGATGGAGGCCAAAAGTATGCTGAAATTAGGTACAGCTTGCATTGATATATCAATATAACATCCATCTGATCTTCGAAACGAAAATAAATCTGTCTTAATATTTTAAACACTTTACAACTTTTCCTATTTTAATTATACGTTTAAAAGTCTCAATAAATCAGGTAGACAGTTGGTATTTGTATATGTAATATTTGTATAATGGAATTGCCATGTAAGTATTTATTAAACAAATGATGAAATAATTTGAGATTGTTTAATTTTCTTAGTACACATTTGAATAAAATTGTGAAAATGATGCATTTCATCAACATATTCTCATTGGAAAGATCCATGAACAGAAATCTTTTCCTAAAACCAAAACCAAAACAAACCCCGGCTGACCAGGCACATCAATTGTTGTCATACAAAACACGTTTCGGAACCTCTTCTTATTCAATGAGGACAAATTGAAGTTCTTTTCGATTTAATGTTCTTCTTGTAAAAAACATATGGCAACTTTGTCTTCCCACTGGAAATTGTCTCATGAATTCTAACAGAGAGTGTTAGGAACGTATAATTAATCATGAAAAATTATGCTCGAGTAGCTAAAGTTATTTAAACAATCAATGGTTTGGAAGTTGTTTTGCCAAAAAACATGATCCATACTGAGTGGATTCCCCATACAGGAAGTGAGTGCCAAACTGGAGCAGCTGGTCAATATAAAAAGGTGAACAGAAGCAGATTGAGAGGAAATTGTTGTATTCAAATGTTCTAAAAATCTCACAATGTTAATGGAACGTCAATTGCATTTTCAGTGTTTTTATGTAAGATATTGCACCCATTTTCATTACTGTTAGAGTGTTGAAACAGTAAACGAAAGACAAAAAAGATAATTTTCTTTGTAATTTTCATAAAAACAATTATTCCATTATCTGTTGCTGAAAGGAAATGCTGTATCTCTGTGTGTTATAAGACAGGCTGTATCTGACATTCAATCAACATTTCAGAAGTTTTTGAGAATAGATTTGATGTGTTCATGTATGTGAATAAGTAATTATGAAACGCTGTACCGTCTTACTCGATTTTGAATCCCAATATTTATCTTTAAACAGAAGACATCAGTTGAACAGACACACCATTCAAATCTTCCCTGCTTTAATTTAACACATAGTTCCTCAAAGTTATAAACTTCATTCAATGTGTTTGTTTATTCTATCTCTAATGTATTATTGATATCAAACATTCAAGACTGTCCGTAAAAACCATCATCTTCTTTTGTCCTTTGCAATTTAGATTATCATTTGGAACATCATTTGATGAAGGAATATAGTAAAACAAAATAATTGTTCCACATACTGAAGTTAAGAGGTTAATGTAAAGAAAAGCGTATGCAAAATAAAATTGTACACAGCTTTGGAAATGGACTGGAATGAGGGTTTTGTTGGAGCTCTTTTTGCGAAACGTTTCAGTACCGTTAACATATCTTTATGTATTTTTATGTGTTCTTTAAAACTACTTAAAACATTATGACATCCAAATTCAATGAACATAGTATTCAGCGTTAGAGAGTTGGGCATTTACTCAAATATTTTGATTGAATTTAAAGCTACAAAACCTACGTCTTGAAAATATGATTCTTAGATATTTTAGATATTCAATTACAAAGTAGGTCTCTATGGAGCAAAATCAATTCAACTTCTTTATATAGTCTTACTGGCATAAAATGTCATTGTGGGTTCTTGTTTCAGCATGAATCGTAATAAAAGTATGCTTTTCTTATCGCAATTTATATATCTTTAATCGTTAATCTTTACAGTGAGCTCAATTTTTTACGTTTCTAAAAGGCTTTAAGTTTCATTTTCAATGTCAAATATGAACATAACAAAAATCATTTCCGACTTAAAATATCGTGTCATTTAGTTTTGAATAACACCAACTGAGTCAACAATCTAAATTATAATGGGCTTTCATGATTTAATGCCAAGACTTTCTTCAAATTGTTGTTAATGGACATTACATTTCCGCTTATAAGGTACAATGATGATGAAAATTAGAACACTTAATTTCATTTCATTTACCTTTTTATGGTAAAAACTTCTGTTTCGTCAATTAGATTGAGTTACCAAAATATCATGTATTGCTTTCTTGTGCCTTTTACGTTTCACCATTATTGTTTCATCATTAATTCGATTGATAACCTTGTCTATGAGATTGTTACACAGTTTCCCTTTTATTAGAAAACAAGGTGAATGGGATTATATCCTATTGGTATTATTTCAATATGCTGATAGTTTTAAAGATGTATGTGATTTACAAGAGATAGTCATTCTTTCTTCTCGTTTCATACAAAAAGGTTTGTGTTCCCATCTACAAGAAAAATAATGTGTATGGTGTTAATATTTACGCCGAAACGTCGCAGTTCGTGACTATCCAACTAGAAGTTAAATTATGCTGTTTATTGTCTACAACGATTCCTTTATCAATGTCCTATATGGGTGACCATCAACTCTTGCTTATTTTATCAAATTTTGGACTCTGGATTTGTTCTACGTCTAACGATTCATTGGGACTTCCTGGCCTTCAATATTTAGGTTAGAACAGAGTACAATGGATACAGTATCGTTGTTTTTATTAACACAATGCATTAAAGAAAATCCTTAAGTTAGTTCAATCAAAGATTCTAAATACTTGTATATTCACGTACCTACACAACTTTATGTCAGTACAAAGTATAAGACAAACTATTTATATTGTAAAGTTGTTGTTTTTGTGCAATGTAAAATAAGAAGCCTGTGTTGAGCAAAGAGTAAAGAAAAACTTAAATGAGAAAAGAAACGGTGTCAACGATGTTACTTGTAAGATAAACAAAACCTTAAAATAGTGAATTGTTGTCCTTAACGAATGTGATTTTTGTAAAGTCTTCATGTCACAGCTGTAAGAGTAGGAGAGGTTGACTTTGAATTCATTGTTGAAAATAAAGATTTATTTTTCCAGTAGAAAATTAGTTTAAATAGTTTGTTAGTTAAGTGACTAACTAAATGTTAGTCTTAGTATTCACTTAATTGAAAGTTAAGTTTCACCATCAGTTTTTCAGTATTTAATAACACATTGAGAGACTTCAATATGAAATATGTCCAGGGAATACTATAAGCATTAAGCTATTTCATCCTATGTGATCAATTTTAACATTCTTATAATGTTCTCTTCAGTCCTCAACATGTTATTTAATCATTTTACTTTCAAAGCTCCAACAATGTAGTCGTCAAGGTTCTCCCGGCGCTGTGATCAGTTTACAAATAGACCTTCTCCAGATCACTTTGATACCATCTTCCTGATAAGGATATTTTTGGCACAAACCCTGTAATTCAAGCACCATAATCCCCAACTATGAGCAGAAGAGGAAAATTTATCACACACAGCAGACCATTCCAGTATGTGCTGGCTCAAGCTTTAACGGATCATGAGGTCCACACAGACCCATCAATGTTATCTATCAGCTTGCCCTGTTATCAATAATCGTTTACTTGCTAAAACAGACCCAATCTACAAACAAACACAATGAACTATGATGCTGAAAACCATCTCAATATCAGGGGAAATATTAGCAAATACTCAATGAACCCTCATGCACAATATATGCATAATCTTAGCAATTTCCACATGTTTACATATATACCATCATGTCTGGATTGCAGACAACCTAAATCAAATGTTCTATTCTAATAAGGAATTGATGACAAATGTTTCACAAGACACTTTAAATGAAATCAAATATGAAAACATTCATTTTAAACCAGTACACTCTTTTCATTTTATTTATAATTTAAATATCGGTTTAAATAGAAGTAACACACCTTCAGAAACCAGCAATCCCTGAGTTCTGATCTAAGAAATTCTTATATTTAATCGTTCATCTTCAACTCAATACTCAGTTTATGATAAACTTGTTAATACACTCCTACAGTCATACGATATGAACTGCATTTAGTGAGGTATACCTCGATTGAAATAATATACGTATCCTCTTAACTTCATTTCTTCAATACTTCATTTTGAGCACTGTATAACAACTACAGTGTTCCCCTGCCGGTATGATTTTCTTGAAAATGGCGTCAAAACATGTCTATCCATTTAAAATGGGGAAGTTTGTTTTGGTACTAAAGCCACAGTGCAACGGTAGATCTTTTTGAGAAAACGACCGGCTTGCTATAGCAAAAGATTTGAATTTCTCGATACAACTGTTTGCAATATCCCAACTCAAAATAAGATGTTGTAAAATTGTAGTTTTTACAGAAAAAAATTAAATGAAGAAGCCAAATAAATGAAATATTTTCAAGCTTTTAGTTTGATATTAGACATTTCAAATATTTCTAATTAACAAAATATACGCATTGCAATGCTATAGTCAGCTCGTGGAATTTCTGAGGCTTTTGTATGCTTTACAGGAAATAATGTTTACCCAACGTCTCTATGAAATACATACCTGATTGAATTTTTCTGATAAGATCTTTCTTCGAGGTCTAATATCCTTGACAATTTGCAGTTTGTCATAAGGAAAGAATAGGTCATTATCCTAGCGAAGAATAAAAAATCCTGGTAATGATTTTCCAATCTTACATTTAATTTTATCAAGAATGAAAGTATCCTACATTTTCTCATCTAAGTGCAAAGAAACAAAACCGTCATGTTTGTAGCAAATTTAAATATTGAAACTTTTGTTTATTTCATCTAAATCCCTAGTTTTTCCCTTTTTTGAATAGAGAGATTATCATAACCATACTTTAATAGAGATGAATTCAAATTGGTATTATCTGTATGATATGTTTTAGAGTATACCTCTGTAGGAAAACTGTTGCAAATATTCTGGTTACTGTAAACGCATATAGACATTAACTGATAACCAATGAGAAAAAAATGCTGATGTGCAACCCATCCTTTTTACGTCGTTCAATCCCAAATCTAACTCCAAAATCATTTTTGAAGGTTAAAAACTTATTGTCCGAACTTCACAATGTACAGCTGGTCATTATTTCATTTTCCTTGAAGAGAGATTTTTATCATCGATAGGCCTTCTGAGTTTGGAAATAAGAAACAAAATTATCGATAAACTAATTTTAAGTCACAACAAGTATCTCTACCTGCTAATTAAAATCTTATCATCTGTATAAACGTTGTAAAATCAAATCATATACCTCTGATTGTTCTCATTTACCAACTAGAAACGAGTATGACGCAAGCTTTATGCAAGTTAATTTCAACAGAATGACAAATTTGACACCTCTGCAAAAATAGTCCTCAATATCAGGGTCATCCATATTAATAATTTGTGTAATTGTCTTATGAAGTAATAAACCTTTGATGCAGTTTTTTTCACACAATATCAGAATAAATGCTTTTTAAAAATTGTCTGATCAATAATCGCAACATGTCGAAAAAAAGTCGGAAACACAACATAGCATTCAGTAAACTAAATGTTCTTGCAAAAAAATTAAAAAATGTCATGATTCATTTAGGGTTTCCTTTGAACATCTTAACACGGTCTTTTCTCATTTAATAAGACAAGGCCTCCCCCTATAGATATAAACTGGAACCAATGGCCGAAATTATAGATGTGCAATGAAGCCAGTCATTAAAGTTTCTTTTAAAAAAAAGGCTTAGCCCATGCGTTCAAAAGATAAATACTTGACCAGAATTTGATTGATGCTTATACTGTACAACCTACTTTCAAGTGAAGGGTTCATTTGTCCTGTCGAT
This sequence comes from Phorcus lineatus, assembly GCA_921293015.1. Taxonomy (NCBI): domain Eukaryota; kingdom Metazoa; phylum Mollusca; class Gastropoda; order Trochida; family Trochidae; genus Phorcus; species Phorcus lineatus. Next base: position 34,279,902 of record OV121082.1, read on the forward strand.
CAGCATATAAAGAGGCAGAGAACCGAGACACCATAAATCAACACAGATAACCCAGTAACACTTAGCTTTGATATCAACGTTTAAGATTATCGTTATAGGGTTGGAGAGGACAGGTATAGATGCTTTTATGTCTCAACTTCAGATTCATCACTATTGTGGAAATGTTGGTTATGACTCAAACTGTGAGCCTTACTTACCGAGGTATCAGGACGATGGCGACGGCTGGTATTCCGAGTGACTGCTGTACAGCTGATTCATAGGGGTTATTTTAAATGAACTTGGCTGTATTTGGAGATTGAAATTTACAACCCTGCTAGCGAATCCAACATGGTAATAAAAGATTCTTGTAAGCAAGCTACCTTTGTGTCCATTCAAGGTGTCTTGTCGAGTGCCTATTTTAAATAGGAGGAATTGAGATGTACCATATATAACCAATTATTGGCCATGGTGTCAATTTGCGACAAAATATGTTTTCAGTCAACAAAAAGTTGTATTCTATTGACCAAGGTCCTAGTGATTAGAGTCCAAATAAAGGTTAATACGGTAAATCTAAATTTCAAAGTTAGCTGTAAAGGAACACCTAATCCATATGATCTTGCAGAAAAAAGGCAACCAAAAAAAATCTTTTATATAGGTTGTAAATATGAATATCCCTTTTATTGCTTAAAGCAAACATAAACCAAGATTAGGTGTAGTATTTTGATTATGTTTGACATTGACATCAGAATCCAAGTTCATGTGGAGGTGAAAACCACAAAGGAATCATCCTACAATATTATTGGAAGTAATCTCGAACCCGTGATACAAACATGGTGATAAACGCATACCACCACATTCACACATAACATTCAATCATCCACCTTGCCATAGTTTAGATCAATACTAATTAATTGTCCTCAGGCATACAAGGGAGGCCTGTTATCTGTATACAAACAGACTTCAGTATAGAGTGATTTATATGCTCACACTGGATTTGGGGTATGAAGTACGAAGACAGCTGGTAATCGATCGTCTCATCATGTTACACTTCTCTATTTTCAGATATCTGTTTATTGCGGATCAATTCTATCAATATGATGCACCAGTAGGGATAATCCATTAACCTGGACATCAATGTCTTATGAGATGATATTTCATTACACTATAGTGTGATTTCCTTCAACTTTGACCAGTTTAAACATTCCTAATGCTCTTCATGGACACCTGACATTTCAGACTCGAAGCCGATGTCTAACTCATTTAGAAGACAGATAAAATCATGTTACAATTTTCTATTTTCAGATATCTGTTGATAAGCGGATCAATAAAATCAATATGATGCACCAGTATGGAACATCCTTTATACAGGAAATCAATGTCTTATGAGCTAAAAATAAAATCTTTTTTAATAATTAATGTATTTGCAAGAAAAACTAACACAATAAGAGCCAGTTTGCGGCCGTTGGAAGCAATTTTAGCATTATTCTTAGAAAATACTTTGGGCTACGTATTCAGATAAAACAGTCATGTGGAAAGAGTGAGATAAGTGTGATTCAAATGCCTTCCTTGCAGCTTGGAAAAAAACTCGGATATCATAAAGATAATTGTATCTAGATGAGAGGGAAGGAACGATTAAAGGTTGATTAGGGTGATACATTTTATGAAAACGACTTGGAGGAGAATTACACCACACCCGAATTTAATAATGTGCCTTAAACTTCTAGTCGACAGCTTACTCTTAAGATATGAACATGCTAAGGACAGGTCAGGTGAGGACTCTTTATCATCTATTCATTCTCGTCTGATCAGGCTTACCCACGTTATCACATGTGCACATATCTTTATATGTTCAAGTCACATGCCTTAACCAAATCTTCAATTTGAAGGAATCGTGCAATTAAGAACAATTTTATGCTTCTGCACACGTGACATGTTTTGTACGAGGAAGAGTGGGGGACAGGTGAAGATGCAATAAAGTGTAATTTCCTTCAACTTTGTCGTATCATGTCTTTTTGTAAACAAGAAGCATTAGGAAAGAAAAATTGCCGAGAAGAGAGATTTTTGGATTCTCAACAAGTAATGGTTCTTGCTTATTTACACTTTCTATGTCGACCAGCTCGATTCATTGTCATGTTATTCTAATTTGATGAATGTTTGTTAATGATAACTTGCGGAAAGCAAACCCTCTAACCTATTAGTTGTCAGGTTACAAAGGTAGTATTACACATGAAATACTGTCTTCAGGATTACTTCCAAACGTTCCATGATTGTGAAAGATTTTGTTTTAAGTGATGAAAATTGCATTGTTCAGAAGAATTAAGTTTTGTCCAAAATAACCTTAAATCTTGGCTTGGTATAGCTCACCCATGCTATTCAGGAGTTGTAAAATCAATGTTTTAAAAAAATGCAAAACCTTTCTCCTAATTAACTTTCAATGATTTGATGAATCAAACATTTAATAGAATAGAACATCAGCATTGTAATATTGATCTCATGCCTAATAAATCAATAAGTCTAAATAAGGAACAAGTAAACAGTTATCCACTAGGTGTGTGAATATTTGCACAAGGGTCATAAATAATCAATTTTAAAGAAAGTTTATTTTTGCTTGTTCTTACAAAATCGCTCTGAATATTTAAAAATACTCAGTCTATCTATCATATACGTCTTTCAAATCTTCACGTTTTATATTGATAATATAATTTTATAATGCTAACCAAGCTAAATTTAAAGCAATATTTGAGAAACACTTTAGTTAACTATAATCATGTCAAGGGTTTATGATTGAAACATTTGCATGACCAAAGCAGATTTTATGGTTAATTTATTGATTGCTAGATGACCTTATGAACTGTTTTAATCAAATTCAAATGTGTCATTGATTTCATGTTTTTGGAGATTTAAACACGCCTGTCATTACTTTCGGATGCACGACCTTTAAAAAGGAATTTATGATAAGAATTCAATCAAGATAGTGAAACGTAACTTTCTGTTCAGATTCGGGGATTCTTTGAGTTGACATTTTATGGAGCCGACAATGCATGTACATGTATGTAGATTTATTTTAAAACTTGGAAGGATTTGATGTGTAAAATGCGCAAAATGATGTATTGTTAAAGTTGCATGAAACATGCTTGAAGAATTCCCTTATATTTAACGATATTTTAACTGTTCTTGTATCATGGAAATGTACATATATATCATACATTTTAATTTTGTACTTTTCTCCATAACTCTGTGAATATAGTTAACTTGATTTTCTCAGTTTATTTAGAAATGGGTCAGTTGTGAAGAATAATATGGGAAGTTGGGAAGTTCTCTCTATTCACCTCCCTAGTTCTACTTCCCATGGTGAACAAGACCGGTTAATCACGTTTAAGGCAAGGTGTTTGACCCTGCATAGTACAGACTTTTTTACTTTAATAAGCTTCATCTCAGTATGCACGTAATGCGACAGCACGTTCATGACCATTGTCTTCTTATAAGAAATCTTTTGAAGCAAACCTTAGAAAAGTCATCATAGTTTGTTGAGGTGAAGTAAACACATTTTTATATTAGAAAGTTTATAAAGCTGACGAAATTCATCCTCATTTCAAGGACTGAAATGCGGTATACAGAGATCTTTGCTTTTGTTGTGTATTTATGTTATTGTCAGACGATTAGGAAAGAGATTGAGATACTAAGTACAATGCATCGTGGTCATTACGAACTGTTCGGGTTTAATCTGAGAGCACTATGATGAATGAGTTTTGCAGGAGTAGTTTTTGGATAATTATTGATAACCATTTTACAGTTCAGTCTAACGTCTATAAAATTATTTAAGATAACCGTCGCATTGCTAACCAATTGCATTTTCCAACTCTCATTTGGCAATTGATGTGGTAGCTGAAAATCCGTTTGGGTTTAATTGTCAAGAATTGTCGGCACAATTGAATCATTTTCTCTTCAGACACAAATAAATATGGTTATCTGTAGCTCACAGCAGATAGCTATGGATCTGCAGAGAATGCAATTACTGTTTTCCTTTTGCTTTAGTGTGGAGATCCGTTTACATAACTATTATACTCTTTATTGAATACTTTTTTTTTTAAATGTCCTAAATTAGTGTTGAAATAATCAAAATATATCATAATGAACTAAGGACAAGCTTAACGAGATAGGAGTGCACAAAACTATATTGAATTATTATATTATACGTTCAATTTATCAAACATGACACTGTGAACACGGTTTTGTCCCTCCATAAAAATACTATAAATGAGTCCTATTTAATAACTATATATCAATCTGTAGTCAAGAACCGATCTCGGTTTTTTATTATGCCTTTGAATTTGCAACTGAAACTTCTGATGGAAAGTTCCTGGTACTGTAAAGGTTCACACTTGGAGTAGTCATAATCAAACATTAACTCAAAGAGAAGTAAATTGGCCTCGTACTTCTTATTCCCCTTGATAATTTAATGCTGTTATAATTATTGAAAATATATAAAATATATGATATATAAAATACAGGCGTAAACCACTATTGATTATGAACTGCTTTTACAATTTTGTGTAATTGGAACGGACAACATTCATATAGTTAAGTTTTAAGTGTATTACCTTAAAATTTTTACAGATTTAGATGTTGGTAATTATGTTAGAAACGTAGAAATAAGATTTCTTAATCTTAGGGGCATCGAACGTTTTGAATATATCTCTTAGAACTTCTTATTACAGAAAGAAGAGGATTTACCGTCAAGATGTAGATTCTTTTTCATTAATAAGAGAAACAAATGTCTTGTAGAAAATCATTGATTTTCTGTAAAGGTGATAGCCGTTTTATTATTTCATATTTAGCTCCCATAGTATTGAGAACTAGGTAGTGGGTTCAATCTTTGTCTGTAGCTCATATGGTCTCTTTTGAAACATCTTTTGTAGAGACGTTAACTAATCAAGCAAAACATGGAGACTTTAGTGAATTGTTACTTTCTGTTAAGCAGGAAACAGCCTAACGGGTGCTCTAAAGATCAATTAGGCAGAAAATTCACGTACTTTACGATATCTATGTTTTTAAATTGTTCATGAGTAAAACATAAAGCATAAGATTTAACATTTTATTTGTTTTTTTTATTGTGTCAAAGAGATGGTTTTAGCAGAATTATTGATTGATACCTTTTCACACAGCAGTATAGTATTTTTATCAGATGATTTCAGTGAAGGTAAAGCAAAGAACTAAGTTACATGTCAGGTTACTTCAGATACAATAGAACCAAGGTTTAACTTAACTTTACATTTACACACTGTTTCAAATAAACATAGATGAAATCAAAATATTGACACGAATCTGTTAGACGTTTAAACAACCTTGGCAGTAATTAGTATGTAAAGTTTTTACGTATGATTGAAGTATTCGTTTCAAACTTCAATTCATAGTGACACTTCATGACAAAGAATTTAGAATAGAAATCGAGAAATAAAGTGACGTACTGAGTTCTCTATATGCTAGTCTATTGTTAGGTTAAAATTCTCTGTGAATATCCTCTTCGAAATTAAGCAGATTGGTAAATGATATTTACCACAGTGACGAAAAGTACTATTAACATCAATATTATTATGGAAGTATTCATTAAGATTTTCATAGGGATCACAGGGTATAGCTTATTTTCTACTGGTATATTTTTGTAAAAGTGAATAGCTGTTTGAGTATATAACAGTGACTGGTTTCAGTTTAAATAACCATTTATTATAACCATAGGAGTAAGTACTTTTTACCATATGGTGGGACAAAGGTAATGGCATGATTATGAGTATATCTGGCACATGTGCACATATCACTATTGGCAACTATCAACATCGGTCTCGTTTGATTGATAACAAAATTCACACGTTTCGTGAATAGTCAGATAGCAATTTTAATCTCCATGAATTAGTAATCTAGTGTCAATAATCTTATGATTATAATACTTGGCCAAATATCACTTTGTGATGGTGTAAATTACCTTGTACTCTAAATGCGGTGAAAATTGACAGCAAGCCTAAGGGATTCGTACATGCCATACCGTAATGTCTTTGATACCAATGGCTTTATCTTCATTCAAATGTCATCATGTTGAAAATGTTAACAACACTTTTATTATCTTTTGATAATCATGAAATCATTTATTTTTGTGTTTCAATTAACTGATTCACTAACTTTACGAATTTCTGAGAAAAAAAATTGTTTACAAACATGATATGAATTAAAGGTTATATTTTCAATACTAGAAATGTGTGTAATAACTTACATATTCTTTCATCTAGACAAATCATATAAAATGCTCGAGCTGACAAACACATGCAACAAGTAATTATTCACTGTCGGTGACACGTATGTAGTATTGCAGTTAGTAGCATAAGTAAGTAGCATAAGTAAGTAGCATAAGTTAAAACAATGAACATACTAGAGAAAAAATAAATCAATTTCATTAAATACATTGTACATATGTCGTTACATATAATACATATAGACTCAGCCAAATATGTCAATCGTCAAAGGACTCAAAGCTGTATCTAGGTTATTTGAGTTCGCAATTGGTAAATTGTTTCTATGGCGAGTGCCCATGTAAATGCCGATTTGAAAAGAAAATAAATCAGATAGGAAAACTACTGAAAAATATTTAGGAAAGGATGAGTTAACAGAAAGGAAAGAAAAAGCTTCATTTTTACAAGTACTTGATTATTTTTTTCTAATTAAATATATTATTGTATATGTGAGGTAACAAATGCAAAGATTTGAATTTGATTTGATTGTGAAAGTTACCTATAATAACATTTGTAAGGCACAAGCGTTATGTGATATTGCTGAGTGTTCACGTCAGTCTCCCATCCATTATTTATTAGCAAACACAACACAAGTCAATTTTTAAAAGGTTTAAATAAAAGGTGAAAAGTCGGGTGATAATCTTTTTGATGCAAAAATCAATAAAGAAAAGTTGGCGACAAAGAAATTCATTGTGTACGCATTTGACAGACATAGTCTCCATAGCTAAGTTTAGTTGACATGGATCGGGATGTCACTATGTTTCTGTCTAACGTTAATGCAATTACGCCGGGTCCGTAAACAGGTCAGGCTTATTCATACCCTGACATGAGTATTTTAGCAAGGGCTTTTTATTGACTGAAGCTACCAGATGACAAAAGCATTAACAGGATTCTCGATTCTGATGATATATGTTTGAAGAGTCGAGCAAGGAAGAAAATCCCTAGGTCGTAAGCATACATTTGTATGATGAGTCGTATTTGACAAGTTTGAGATACATGGATTTTTCTGATGTTTAATGTATTTACCTTATTCTTTGGCAGTTGAAGAGAAGCTAGAATCAAAGTTGAAGACATTCTGATTCTAACAAAATGTCCATTCCGTTCGTCTACACAAACTGGAGTCACCGTTATATCTATAGAATCATATAAGCATTTAATTTCGCTCTATTATTGGCTAACCTAGGAATAAAGTACATACAAATGAATGCATTCACGACTTACAGTAAGGAAATAAAATAGTTATTATTAATTGTAATTTACTTGAAATCAATACGAAAGAGTAAAGATGGCCAAAGTCACTAAATAATATAAATTTCGTAAGAGTTGTGTACAACATGTTAAAAACAGACTTACCAAAACAGCTGATTAATAAATGTTTACAGCTATTTAATATACCTTATTCTCATAACTGAGAATACAGAATGAAATTTTAAAGAACAAGCAAAAGAACTGTTGTTTCATTTACCATAGGAGTCTTTAGGTTGTTTCTAAATGTGAATAGTGTCGATATTGTAGTTCATGCAGATTTAATGCAAAGTTGCAGCAGATCGTTGTGCTCACTTAGACATATAACACATATACAAACATATCTTCATCACAGCTTTCATGATAGATTACCTGAACTTGGATCGTAATTAATACTTGTGAATATGTAGTTTTATCTATATTTTAAAAACATTGGTTTGCGTCAGTGTTTTATTACTAAACGTTAAAAGCTGCCATTTGAATTTCCAAATGGCCACACACGTAGCATAAGTACTTTTTTTAAAAACAAATTTTCCGACAATATCCCATACAATGTAATTACTTGACAAAAGTGTGAACTATTTTGTAATAATGGTTACTTTTTTATATGTAAGATGCTTTGCTAAGTTAACATCTGCTTCGATTCGTTAAAAAGCTTATGAATATAAGTGGTAATTATATTAAACATCTGCTGCAGCCTAAATAAATTTTTGAAATCGAGCTTCTCTATGATCACATTGCGTAAAACATGTAAAAGCCTTATTTGACTCACTGTAGAGTTAGTCCTAAAAAATAATGATAGAATATTTGAAATTCGGTAACTTGTAACCTTTTTTGTGTCTTTAAACAATAAATCTTACTTTTTCCAACTGATTATAATAATGTTACTTATCCAGATCGGTGATACAAAAACATCTTTCCAACTGTAAATTTTGACACTTTATAAAAAGAACACAAAAAGTTTTAAACCTGAAATGAAAATAAATGTAAAAACAATAAAATTTTAATAAATAGTTCATTTGTGACTCACGTACGCGTGTTGTCTATAAAAAAATAATACTTGTCGTATTCACAAAACATTCAGTGAAAGTAAAAACAACTTTAAGTAGGGAACCTAAGGTTAAAAGTATTGAAAAACTTAAAAGTGCATCCTGCCAAAACAATCTAAAAAAATAGGACCAGGAAGCTGTTTCAAAAGTGAACAGGATGTGTAGAAACATCATCTGTTGTCAATCAAGACACCTTTTAGACACTATTTTTCCTTAATGAGTTTTTCTCTCTGTCCTTCCTATGTAGAAACGATGCTGTATTGTTTGAGTGGCTTTTAGAAGTTGTAGAACACGAGAAAAAAGATGCTGTGTTGGGTTTACTAAGCCGCGATGATGGAAATTGTCTCAGAAATCTTAAACAATATTGTTAGGGTTTAGTTATCATAAAGAAGATGATGGTCTCTTGAGGATTTGGAAATTATTTTGCAAATGAACATAATCAGTATCAAGAGGATTACACATTTCGTAATTCATAACCAAATGTATTTTGCTTTTAATAATTATAATCTGGTCAAATTTTCATTATTCTAATTCATTAAAGGTTGAAGGTCGCATTATACTATTGGTGTATTCAAATCTTGAGTATGCATGTTCATGTAAAAAAAAATGAAAGAAATGTAATACTTATTTAATAATGTTTTACTAAGACCTGAAATGTCCAAGGATTTCTGTTTATTATTATTTGATATTGATTATCTTGAAACTTTGCTGATTCTTTTACAAAAAGCTCTCCCCTCAGCGCCATCTTGTTTGGATGTGATAGGTGTTTACGCAAATTTAACAAAGCTTTTTTCGATCTCGCCAATGAAATATTTGGCATGCATAGGTAGTCTTTTCTGTCATTCTAGACTTCAATATGAAATCATTAGTTTTTTTTAGCATAAATTAGTTTTTATTTTTAAAAAATAAATTACACCTCAATTGAAGTCGACACATTATTCAATGTCTAACTTTTATCAGATTATGACACACCCTTTAACAAATTTCTTTAAAACTTTAAGAAATCCATTTATCAACAATAACATATGTGTCTTCAACTTTAGATGATACTTATCTAATCACTTTAAAGCTACTAGATATTTGAAAATGTTTGGGTTTTTTATCCTCAGCTGGGTATGCTACCGATTCGTAGCTATAAAAACTATAATGAAAAGCTGTAAGTCATCTTCAGTGACATTTTCTTGGAAAGGCGGACTTAACAACAGGAGATCAACTTCATTGTTTCCTGTAATGTGTCACCCTCTCTTGAATTTATCACGACTGTCTGTTTCTCATCCGGTTTCAGCTCTTATCAGCAATATGGGATAACTATTAATACAACAGATGTTCCTGGTTGACATTAACAGCGTTCTTTAACAACCACGTAGGTTCGTTTCATAAAGGAAATTAATTAGGATTTGATATCGTAACATTGCTATTATGATGAAATGAGCAAATGAAGTGCTCCAATGACGTTATAAATTTAGAACATTAGAGGAAATTGTCTCGATTTCAATCTCTCCCTTCAATTAAAATTCTAAATGGTACATGTAAACCGGATACCTGTTAGTCAAAGTAATTCTCACAAGACATTTTTACTTAAAATTTTTCAAACACCTGGAATGACATAAAACCAAAGAAATGTACACATGTATCTTACAAAAGATGAAAAATTCTAAGGGTTTAATGTATCGAGTAAGACAAAAAGATGTTTCCAAAACATTGTTAAAACTTCACAGCCTATTTACATGTTCACATCTAATTTGCTGTTTATGAGCTTAAACATTTGCTAAGGTTGTTTTAAAACATAACTATTTTCCAAATGATATACAATGTTTATCAAAGTTTTGAAAGGTTTAATCCTTTGCGTACCATTTAAAAAAACCTAAAATGCCTACATTATTCAACCAGATAAACATTAAAGCAAACAAAAATATTTTTATTCTCTTTTACTCTATAAACAATGCTAAGGGCCTGTTTTCAAATATGAAATCACTTTAACAAAACCATACTAGCATCTTTGTTTGTAAGTAATGACCAAGGTCAGACGCTAAATGTTTTTTGAATGTATAAACTAGAGACAGCGAAGAGAAGGAAGTAACGAAGGCTGTCACATGTCCTTAGAAGAAGATGCGAAGTTCTGTCTATGATAGATAATTGATGTTGCAATGTTACAGACAAAAGATATGTTATCAGTACAAAAAGCTTATGTGTTATAAAAAAAACAGTATATATAACTTACATGAATAAATTAGATTCCAGTATGCTTATGAAGAGAAAGACAAAACGCCAAATGTTTTAAGACTTACAACGTCAGATGAAAAAGGCAAGAACGGATTCATACATTATAAAGGACCACGCAGGAGATACGCTTACATGTAGTACTTGGTAAGTTCAAAGTCCAATAATCTTTTCCTTTGTAAAACACTATCAAGTATGCGCGCATGTAAGAAGTGTAACTACACTAACAATTAAGCCGCCAAAACTAAAAAACTAATGAAGTTCATTTTCGAAGTTGGATTTATTCAACGAGCTTAGTTGAAATTTTGAAATAGATTTCTAAGTAATAAGATTGGAGAACGCTTAATCAGGATTGATTAACATTTAATCATTGATTTTCTGTTCATATTATGACCTATTTGAAAACGAATTTAGTATTATTGATTTCTGGTTGTTGGTTGACTTTCCAAATAGGACAAACTGACCCTTTAATTTTTTTTATGATAAAAATATATTTCAGCAAACAGGTAAAGAAGTCCAATATCCTGTTAAGCAGGAACCAGCCTTAGAGATGTTGTCAGATGACTCTAAACTTAGGAAGAAATCAAGGAACTTGACTTTGAAAAAAAATCCCCGAGAACCTTGATGTTGTTTTGAAATATTTGAAGAGTGCAACTTAAAACGTTTCATTGGAAACTCATTTCCTCTTTTCAAAGATTTCAAAATCACTCATTGCTTGTCTTAAAACCTTTTTGGCAGCAGTTCTGTAAGTTGAATCCAATTACTATGTCACGTTTAATAGAATGATGGTGTTACTGTCAACTCCCCAGTTTAGCATTTAACATATCAACTTCTATATACAAGTGTTAAATTAATATTCACTGTTCAAATATATCAAATGAAACTTTAACATTCTTGCTACCCTATACGTTTTTGTACTCTAAGAGAGGGTGACAAATCCAAACTTTCAAAAGATGTTGATTTGACTTCGAAACTCTTTAAGTTAAAGTAGTGCATATAATTCATTTTCAAGTAAGCATGTCTATTGTGTCATGGTTCTGTTGTCATGAGGTTATTGAAACGATTAATAGTCCACAAAAACACCTAGAAAATATTGCAATGTTTACTTTTTCCTGCTTTGACTTGATTGATAAGGATCAACCTAATATTATAGTGTTTAGTTAAGGTCACCCCAAGTTTGGAGTTATGTTATTCTTAAGACTCTTCAGTTGTCATATACACTGTCATATCAAAATAGGTCAATACGTTAACCATGTAATACAGTGAAGTTCGAAAACGTTTGACTGTAACAGAAACGTTTGATTAGAATGAATAGATTTCGACAGCGAGTAATCTCGCATTAAGATATCAGACAAAGTAAGATAATCAGAAGTTGGTGTATCAAGATGGTTCTGTTTTGTCGGAAGTGTTCTGGTTCCATGTTCAATGCCCTCATGTGTTAATGGTAGAACAAGTTGCAATACTTTCTTCAAAGTGCCTAGAGAAATGTAAATTTCACGGTCTAAAGACGGTTTACGTGACCATGTACTAAGTCTGACTTTTTTGTTAAGGAAGGAAAAAAGTATTTTTGCTTAAATTGAATTGATTTTGTTTGATTTTATTGTTCTTCAAATTTCAAACCATATATACATGTATATATTATATGACACAACAGACTACAGATCATTTGGATTTGATCGTTTTTATATATCAAGTCAGTTTAGTGAATTATCATAATATGGCTAATATAGCGGAAAATGACACCCAGTTGTTTTATAACTGTTCCCTGTTTGACTGTGTATAAAGAGATGTTGATGATCAAGCACTAAGAACAATTTAACATTGCAAACATAATCTATCAATATTACCGTGTAAACGTTCATTTTTGCAGGCATTGTTATTTTTAAGCCATTTAGCATTTATAAACAAAAAGCAATAATAGTTTGCAAAGCTAGAGATAAATGCAGATGTCTGACGTTTCAATGTTATAACGATTAACCAGTGGTTAAAGATTAAGAAAAAGGAATCCAGTTATGATATTTGAAAGACGAGTTCGTCTCACTGGCTTGAAAACTCTGAATGTCAAATCATACCTGTCAAGCTTTAATCCAATAACGATGTGTGTTTTCAGGTTAGGTTAATGCTGGATCATGACAGGTAACCGATGAAAAGTGACATTGAAAAAATTCTTGAAAAGTTGTGTAATTAAACTTTGTACGAAAGAGGGTGTTGGAGTCACATTGATTGTCAACGGTAAGTGTTGATTCTCCCGGCGGAATTATATGGGTTTTTTTTCTATGTTCGTGTTTCAATTACGAATCAGAGACATGGTGATATTGCAAACAGCAATGATTTTCGCAGTAGCAAGTGTACGACTCGTATAATCCTCAATTTGATATGGCCGACCTTCGAGAGTTCCGCTATATTTCCGGTAGTTGGACCTTTAAAAAAGTGTTTAGGCGAGGACATTATATCATTTATTAACCGGAAATATGAAATGGTTGGAATCGATGGAGGCTTAACGTGTGTTAGCTGCATTACGCATTTGTTTTACAATCTTGAGTTCAATGGCTCAATTCACTGTAATCTGTAACTGTTAACCTCCTGATCTTCAAAACCAGAACATTTCTATCTTCAGTTTGGGAAACTTAACTTGTTTAATCTGATCATAATAAAAAAAGGACATCATTTGTTATCAATCAAAACACGTTTCGGAAGCTATCGTCTGTTAATGAGGACAAATCAAAATGTTATGTACTTCCTGTATTAAAAATATGCCAACTTTGTCGCCTCACTGAATATTGTCTCATGCATTTTAACAGTAGATAAGAAGGTTTAACGATCGATGGCTTGGAATTTGTTTTGCAAATGAACATCATCCATACTGAGTGGACTCCCAAACAGGAAGCGAGTGACATAAAAACAGCCTATAGCAGCTGCTCACCTGAACAAGACGCACAGAAGATGAAGAGGAAATTTGTGTATTCAAATGTTGTAAGAGTGGCAAAAGCAAATTAATATAACATCATTTGGATATTTAAGTGTTATCTATATTGGATATGGCATCCAGTGCCGTTACAGTTTGAGTGTTGAAATAGTTAACGAAGGACTGAGTGTGATTTTCATTGTAATATTCATTATAAACAATTAATTGATTAATAGCTCGATGCTTTATCTCTGTGTGTTACCATATTATATGGCAGACTTTATCTCTGATTCAGTTCACTTTCAACAAGTTACTTTTCGGTAAAAAAATGATTTGTTCATGTATATGAATGTTAATAATGAAAAAATGTTTCACTTGAACTTTTTCTCAAATATCTATTTTTATCGTATTAGTTTTTTCAAATCATCACCATGAATGCTAAACACTTTACTGATACATACAGTAAACTTGCACGACCTGGATCAACTTCACATCCACTAATGTAGCCAACAGACACATAATTCAGATCCTCTCTGCTTTAATTTTACACCAAGACCCTCAAAGTCAGTCTTTATCAAATTATTATGATGATTCTGTCTCTAACTTATCATTGACTTACCATTATCTAGAGTTTCCATGTTAAATAAACAGTTCTATATGTATCATAGATGTTATTTTAAGATATTTGAAACACGTAAGATGTACTTTATTTTCTTTGTTATCTATAATCCATAATTATCATCAAGGAACTTATGAAACGGCACTTGTCCAGTAGTAACGATTTTACAAGGATTTCACAGAAGTCGTACAATGATAAATCTTTATAATGATATTCCACAGTAGACATCGCTATCAATAAAGCGACGTCACATTGCTATGCACATTATCTTAAGCAGATGAATTTCACTCATTAATGCTAATCAGATGATATGGAGTTATCACGGATCTTCTTTGATGAGAAAATTTATTTATAAATATTTCTAATCTATGGGCACGCATCACATACATTCAAACATTGCCATTAGGATTAGAAAAAAGACAATACTTTTCATTATAAGTACAATTATTTTTACTACTAAGTCGACAACAATGATATCTGGACAATATGATTTTTAGATATAAAAGGATATCCTCATATATCAAGTTACTCTCTATTATTGATAAAAATTCAAATCGCTGATGGTTTATAAACGATTGTTATTTTTATCAATATAAAATTGCAAGGTGCTAGGATAGGAATTAATGTTATATCTCCCTAAATGATTAATTCAATCCGGTGAGAAATAGGAAATACTAGTCTGAATGCGATAAACGTTATCACTACTCATTCAATATCTTGTTCAAAAATCATTCTTAGAAACACTTCTAGAATGGCTTACGGTTATGATGCAGTTTTTAAACTTCAATGTGAAATATAGATACATAATATAATAGATATTTTCTCTTAAATAAAAAACAACTACAATAACATCCTATAATTCAATCTTTACAACACCCAGAAATAAAAATACATCTTTGATAACATGATGATTAACATGTTTATCTGCTTCATTGATTTGCTGCTAAAATATCGTTTAAATTTTGGTTAATGGACGGTTTAATTTGCCAACTAGTAAGGAACTGTGAGGATATTCCACAATATCGGATACCTTCATTCCATTCACGTTTTTATCGTAATAATTTCTGCATTGTCAATCCAAATATAGTTTGAAAATTAAGTTACCAAAATAATCAAAGGCGCCATCACTTTTATACCGATTACTGCAATGTCGAATACGTTTACATGATAGTTACCCCAAATAGAATTTGTTCAAAAGATTATATTTATAGAGTTATATATGTGATTCAAGTTTTTTAGTAGAGAAGCTTGATGACATTTATTAAGTTATAGAAACTTTGGAATAGTTATCTACTCAAGTGTCTAGAAAGTTATCCAAGTTGGACATTGTGGAATTGACTTTCAATCCATTTAATTTGAGAAAATTCATGGAATCGTCTGTTAAAGGGGCACAGGTTCACCTCACCTCACTAATTTGCATATTTTGCAGACTGACCAATGATGACATATTGGCATCCTTCAGATTCTTAAAGAGTACGCCTCGAGGGTATGGAAACAGCAAATACACTTTGTATGGACTGCAATGCACGCTTGTCGGTCTCTGCCATCGTACTACCTGTACATATTTTATGAAACGTTTTCGCTAAAATCATAATTGTACAGGTAAACGCACCCCCTGCATAGTTAAGTTAAATAATATCATTTTTATATATTATCTTCACGGAAACCCTTTTCATTGTGTATTAATTGTCATCCAGCAATAACAGGGCTGTGAATAGAAGTTAGTAGAGGTGCGAGACATTTGTTCAAGTTTCATTAAGTAAATACATCCGAGGTCTGTGATGGTAACAATGTGTATTCCCTAATTGCTGCTATAGATCAAATTAAAATTGAATTATTTAGGTTTAAGAGCAGGGTATTTCAAAATATCTCGGCGGCAAATTCACACTAAGAACTTTATAATCAGATTGAATTTCATCGTCAGTAATGTGCTGTTATCCCCCGCCGGCGAAACCGGAGCGGGATATTGTCGTGGCGCAGTCCGTCCGTGTGCCTTTTCCCTGGTTTTCTGATCAATCTTTCTGAAACTTTTAACATGTTGGATACACGTCAATGATGCTCATGATCTCATTTTGGCATGATGCAATACATATTGTGGAGTTATGACCGTTGACTACATGTAATTTCACGTTGACCGTACCTGTCAAGCTAAAACCAATCCTCCCTCAGTTTGATCAATCTTTCTGAAACGTTACTGCATCTATATGTTTGGATTTACCAACGAAATCAACTCTTGCTTTGGGCATGCATTAGTGATGCGCATATATAAGTTTAGAATGGTTGCCATCAATTGTACCAGAGTTTTTGCCCTTGACGTGTAGGCAATGGTTTGCCGCTTCAGGCTGAGTACACATGGTATGCGAAATCATCTCTCTTAGAGGTTTTGCTGAATCTTTCTGATCCTAAGAACTTTATTATTAATTTACACCAGTGATGCCCATTTCGAAACTTACGCTCTTTGTAATGCATATTTCAAGGGTTATGGCCTTTGCATATGAAAACAGATTTTTGGGAAAACCTATATGATTTGTTAACGCTTACATCACCTTTGGTTATATTCCTTCATGATTTCAGGTCAAGGTCAAAGAAAAAATATTTTCACCCATGAAAAATTTTTGTCAGGGAAGTTAAATCTTTGACATGTCAATCTAAAAACAGGTAACCATTAATTGATTTCTTGCCTTCCAAAACAAGAAGATTCTATGAAAAGGTCAAAGTCACATTGATGTTCTCTGATGCCATTGTTAGGGTGGTTATGATGATTTTTTTCCTGCGTTATAAAAAATGGGTACACATTTTGAAAGTTGTCTCATCAAATGAATTATCTGTTAATTATGATAATGCAGTAACTGCACATTTATTTGAAATGCTTCTTTAGAAGTTAAAGAGTGCATTTACAAGACATCTGTTTTGGATTTTGTGCTCTCAGAGCACTCTTGATTAGATTATTCGCATGACGTCCTTTAAAGGTTTACGAATAATTTATAAACTTAGATTACTTAGTCTTTTGGTGATATCATTAGGAAATTATTTCAACAAAATCCGTCAATTTCATAGTTATTTAGATACAATTTTAATGTAAAATACATAATCATAATCTTATTTCATTATACTGTCTTTAAATGTTTTGTAAACAAGTATAACCTTAAATTTAAATGAATATTATTAAAGATGATAATTTATTTGAAATACTTAATAGGGACAGCACGATTTTGTGACTTCCCTATTTTTACAAATGATTATCTACACATCATCGAAATAATTAGATGTATGAGTGTCTGAAAACATTTGATTAATCCCTATATTTGTGTATAGGAATGGAGATTGTCACTAAAAAAAATTGCGTTCAAACAAATTCGAAATACTTCAGGGGATAATGTCAGTGATATAAATCCTGTCCCCATTGATAAGAAAGCTAATCAGTGAAACGTTATACTGTTTAAAACTATTGTCTGGAAGGTTAGGAAGTCTAGACCTAATTGTTACGATCTAATTGCAATTCAACTTAGTTCTTGAACTTCACGTTTCCATATAACTTTCATTTGAAATTGATCGTCTTCCAAAGTTCATTGTTTCTTGACGATAAATTTCTCCCTTCTGCTAAAGTTTAGTTACGAATAAATTAAAGTATAAATAAACTATTATGGATGACACAATTCAAATCTGTAAAAAATATGACGCAATCAAATTATTAAAAACTTTGAGAAACAAGAAAACCAATTTTGTGAAACAGAACAAAAAGAAAGTTACAAAATGATGATTTATTTTGTCTGTTATGTACACGAATCATGGTGATTGATAACCTTGTCTTTCATGAGATTGATCACATAATGTTCAGCTAAATGAGAAAACCGAGATTTAAATATCCAATAACTGAGAAAATTGCTTTTTGGATGTGAAATTACTTCCACATGGTTTGCATGCATTAGGAAAATGTATAATGGCCATTCTAAAAATGCAGTTTTAAGTGTGATATGTTTTATTCGTATCGCTTAATGTAGATCAAATGTATATATCTTGGCGAAGTTATGGGATTTATGCGAGATAATTCTTGTATCTTCTGTATCCCTTTTATTCAAATTATTCAGATTAAACCGACACCAAATAAAGTGGTCACGATGATGCAATTTACATGCATCAGATATCTATAGTCATTCACTTGTGCTGAACGGGAATATTTCATACATAAGAAACTGAAATCGAATCATCATTGTTCATTTGCATACAGATTTTCTATGTCGTTGAAGATGTCCTCATTTTGAATTTGTTATCGTGGTCTTTTAAATGTTCAGTTCAATTTGGAAAATGTTTACATGGTAGCTAACCTTCGGGAATTTGTTATCGTGATCTTGAAATTGTCAATACAAAATTGAGCTTTGAAGAAATTTGGATCGCTTTTGTTAAATACATGTAACTCTGTAAAGTTCATACCTGCAACAGTAATGTAATAAAATCGATCTTAGCTATTTAAGAAACTATAAATCAATCTATAAATATTGTTCCTTGATTGCTCGATAACACAATATTGTGAAGCATCTCATGAAATGGATAACAAATCTTAACAAACGCAAGACATTGTATGTTCATAATTGATATCCTTTCCTAAACGAACGTGCTGAGTTCGTCAAGTTACACAAATCCATCTCCCTAACTCAAATAATAAGAAATACCAAAATGGCCGCATGTTGTTTTAGCTTGACACATGGAACCTTTGACTTTTTGTTTAGTAATAAGATGTTTTTCACTCTAAAGAAATGTATTATGCATAAACTGATATTTAACGTAAAGAATAAAAAGATTTATAAAAAAAGAAGAGAAAGTGCTTCATTCACTTTTAGAATTCTAGAAAAAAGATACACTTAGATTTCTTCCTCCATGATTCGGGAACTGAGTGTGTATTCAAAAAGGATTACAATATCAGATAGATTAACCAGCGCAAGTTAATTGCACGTTATTGGCATACGTTTACTGATTCAGTTTATAATAACATCTTCATCTGAGCATTATCAAAGGAAATATTGGAGAAATGTTTTTTACAAAAATGTAATTTGCCTTCCTTTTAAAATTGAGTGCCTTTGACATGGGTAACTGTTAAATGTTACTTTCCCGAGCGAGAGAAACCAGTCTTCCATTTGAAAAAATACATTTTTGTATAACATCAAACAGATAGGCTAGGCATTGATTTACCCACCCACTGTGTCAACCATACGACCCTGCACGTTTTGCATACTTTTTGCTTGCTACCGTGGAGCCTTCTACAGCAACCAAAACTCTCGCACAGCTTAGTTTTCTCGTTGATGACAGTATAGGTCCTTAATGTTAACTCCCTTATAAAAGAGATGACTAAATAATTGAACATACTGATTAATTTTAAACCTTCGATTGTTTTTTAAAATGGATTTTTCTACAATCAGAAGTAATCAATCTACTTTTTGCTGATGTAAAGTTGCAAGTTCCATAGTAATGTTCAAGGGATAAATTTGGTAACTAGTAACTATAGTCCCGCGTTCAGATGGTTTACTTAACTTGCTAATGGACATAAACATGTGCAACATAATCATTTTTCGCTCATGTCGTTACTCAAGATGAAACCTGGGTTCATCATTTCATCCTGAGACAAAAAGCCAAAGCATGCAACGGAAACACAGCACATTACCCATCCCTAAAAAGTTCATATCTTGTTCCTCCAGTCGGAAGGTCATGACATCCGTTTTCTGGGACTCTCAGGGTGTAATAATGATTGATTATTTAAAGAAATTAAATCAATGGCACTTATTACGCAAATGAACTACGACAATTACGAGAAAATATCAAAGAGAAACGAAGGGTAAACTGCGCAAAGGTGTGTGGCTGTTGCAGGACAATGCTCCCGTTCACACCGCCCAAATTGCAGTCAGTGCAGCACAGGATTGTAGGTTCAGGATTCTCCCCCACCCTGCCTGTTCTCCAGACATAGCCCCCTCAGATTTCTTCCTCTTCCCTCGACTGAAAACAGAGCTCCGTGGCCAAAGGTTTGAGACTGACGATTACGTCAATGCTGCAGTAGAGGAGTTTTTGGGGTCTCGTGATAAGAAGTGGTTGCAGATGTTACAAAAACGCTGGAGCAAATACATTGAGGTCAAGGGTGATTATGTCTAAAAATAAGTCATAAACCTTTGAATGTTCCTTTGGTTTTGAGGGTCAGGCCGGAAATTTTTAGGGATACCCTTCGTACCTAGTTTTGTCCATCACAGTGAACTGTAACAGTTTTGTCAGTTGATCAGCGATCAATAAGTCATAAAATGTCGTTTTGATTTCCCTCACAGATGTAAACCCACCAAGTATGGAAAAGTACGCTTTATTCATCATCATCAGATTTTGCTGATGTAACTTACAAATTGAAAAAAATATAAAAGCCATAAGTCACCTCTTATGACAGGTTCTACGGAAAGGCTTACTTGAAAACAGAAGATTGATTTCCCTGTTTCCGTTCAATGTTCTCTGTCTCTGGTACTGATCATGACAGTCTGGTTTTCATCCGGATTCATTTGATTAACATTTCTTTAAGGGCTCTTTACTCATAGTTGACATTAATTGTTCGCTTTTACAGGTTTATTACAAACTTATTTACAAATGGATTTTGATTTCACATTTACAACATACTTCTGATTATCCAAAGAAACAATAAAAGATTTTCAAAAAGGCAAGAAAAAAATGTTTTCTTCATTGTCCAAATCTCACAAAAAATCTTTAGTAAAAAAGTAATATGCTTAAGTCTATACACATCATCAGTATAAGAACGCTATATCGACAGGGTCCAGCTGACCCTATGGAAACACTGGAATTGTAATGCTTTGAATACATTTTGATCAAAACTTAAACATATGTTCTAAAGAATCACTATCTGTCACAATCATTGTGTATTCTGTTAACATATAGATTCAAAGATTCATATAAATTGCAACACTATCGTAACTATGACCACTGAATACCTGGATACGAAGCACATCCCGCACAAACAGAGTGTTTACTGCTATTTTACTATTTTTATTACCACAAGACTAGAAAGATGTGTCGTAAAGCATGTAAATGACATTATTTTAACACAAGGAATTTACCTTGACATACATAATCTCACTCTTCTTTTTAATTAACTTACGGATCAATGGTAACATCAAATCGAAATTAAGCTACATGTTATACTTTAAAACGTCACTTGGCAAAGTGACTTAATGAAAAAGGAGAAATGTTTAGATTGCAATCTTAATGAAGATAAATTGAAATTAAAACACTAATCCCCTAACAAATATCACAGTTTTGCGCGTAGTAACTATTTATTGGTCCAATATCGTTTGATACACTGAATCCTACGTACACATTGAAACAATGGGCTGCAAACTTTGACATAACTTGAATCGCGCAGGAACCCTGCTTTACCTTGTTTATGTCTTTAAAATCCATAGATATCTAGCTAAAAACGACTGAATGATCGAGTCAAAAATCCAATGTCTATATAACTATCAAAACAAACTATATATTTTGGTTACCAAAAATATCAGATGATAAAAGATCTAATTCTATCTTGGTAGGTTTATAATCCATTATCATTTCGATACTATAAGAATAATCAACAAGATGCGAGGAATTACGGTTTATCTGTCCTGAGTGGATTATTGTGATAAATTCCGAGCTTTACCGAGAACTTTATCACAATAATTCACTAGGGACAGATAAACCGTAATTCTGAGCTTCGAGTTAGTTATTCTTTTTCTTACTCAAGTCTAATTCTATAAATATTTACGGTACTTTTGGAAAATTCTTTCGCTAAGGCGACACGTGTTTAATAACTGAAATATTGTTCAAAGCACGTTAAACCCCAACTCACTCACTCACTCGCTAAGGCGAGTTGCAAGTAAACTCGGTCATCATATTCATGCGCGACGAACAACGATTGTGTCATGGCACAGTTAAATGGAGTCTCTGCGAATCATTACATGTTTGTGGATCATACATTAAGCAAGACAACCCTAAATGAACGAAATAGTAAAACAAATCACATATAAGACATTTTATGTTTCATATTATTTCAAACGAAATTAAAAACGGTGTTTGTTTTGAACTCTCTTTGACACGGGTACGCTGGACTCACTGAACGAATGAATAGAAATGGTTCTGTTAGCCAATCAGATCTCGGGTTATTTTTAGAAAATTCCCGTGACCATTATGAAAACTTTAATACCCGGCATATTTGTGCCCGCTTGGGTAAGAATTCATGTTATTCATCAAAATTTATGAAATTGTTGCTATAATGTCACAAACTGAGCTCCCGATACCGTATAAGAAACATGATTATGGACCTCATCAGATTTGAACTTAAGATCTTCAAATATTTCCTCGTTTCATAAACAACATACAATCAGTCGATTTTCGGGATTTATGTCGGAATACCACCAATGAATCTACGATTCATCCCTTGTAACCAGACGGGCATGAAAGTTATCGGGATCAGCATTGAAGATATCCGAGAACTCATAACTTGATTCAACTCTCTTGTGTCGATCTTGTACATGTAAGTTTCATAGCAACAATCTTGCGGGCACCTTGCAAACACTTGTGAGAAATGCCACACTCCGAAAATATCTAGTTCTACTTTTTACAATAGGACATGATTCACAATAGGACATGATTCAGCCCTGGAACCGTTCAATCATCTGTAATGGCTTCAACAGGTTTTCCTGACCGTAGGTCATCGTTCAAAGAGCTGCGACCCCGCTTAAACTCAGCTGACCATTTTGCAACAGTAGAATATTGAGGGGCTTCTTTCCCATACACATTGGTCATACGTTTATGTATTTCGGTCGCATTCACCCGTTCTTAAAGCTTTCGTGAGAAACTTGATAACCGCACGATGCTCAGTTTTAGGACTTTTCATGTTTACAAGAGTGTAGCTCTGTTCAAGAGGCTGTAAATCTCAAGTAAATGATCGGGAAGGGTTATGTCTTTACTCTGTCGTCAGATGGCCTATCTCAATGTAGTTATAATAGATGATGTCTGCAGGCGTGAAACAATACTCAAATCTATGAATTTATTGACTTGCCCTCGTATCAAACGGAAATAATGAGCCATATCTGTACGAAAAATAGTTTTCAGAAACGTAGAGGTTGTGTGCAGTTACATGCAGGAAGTCGCCTTCCTTCCTTGTTACTGCTGCAGTCTTTATTTTGCTCAATATCGTGTGACTGCTTTGCTTGCTAAACATCTCTAGCGGGAGTCCAATTCAATCACACAAGTAAGTAACTGATAATTTTATGATATCCGATAAATAATTATTGATACAAAATCTCTGACAGTTTAATTTAAATAACATAATCTTACTATAAAAGACATTTTTAAACGGACGTTAGTGATATTTGCAGGAAATTATGATAATCTTAGATGTAAAATGTATCGAATCGTAATTAATATATACGTACAGAACTCATCACTTAACGTTATTTCCATAGATGTCCATGTTGATTTAACTTTTTATAGATATTTTTCATTTATCTTCTTTTCATCGTGTACTAAACACATTTTGTAACATAATTCATAATTTCAATTTTAATGTCCATATGTTATCTTAGGTATGTAGTGATCATGATTTGTACATACATGTAGGTGTCAAATACTTTTTCTATGCAAAACGTGCAAAGTTTAACAAATGTCCAACCTCCCCTCATGGAAATTATATATGTAACATTGAATTAACATAAACTTCCAAGGAAATAATGTCAAGTGATAAATACTTTTGGAATGGGTCTGTAGATTGTATTGATAAAATAAATTAAATTAGTGGGCTGAGGTTCATACCCTCTATAACTAGTGAATTATGTTTCAGTTGAAAACGTCAAGGCCTAAAAAGGACTATAACATAAAAATGGAAAAAAATATTAAGGATAAGGATAACTATTCAAATCAACCCTATCGTTTAAGATACGATAATTGAATATTCTAACTTATATTCCTCATTTAATTTGATTCCTATTGTATCCATACTATCCTTTTAAGAATCCTATAAGGAATGGGTTTTTTTGTAATTTATATAATATTTGTAAACTTGCGAATGTCACGACAGGAAACATTTCCAAACTACAGTGTATAACTGACTGTGTAATTGTTCTTGTTTTGCTGATTTTAAGGCACTGTCAGACTTGTTAAGAAAATAATGGAATCTTACGATATAGGAAACCCAATGTTACAAAATGATGGACAACGTTTTTAGTTAATAAAAGATGTCCTTAAATGAACATACCAAGATCACTAAAGCCTCGCTAATCCATTTCCCTTACCCAAATGACTAAAACGTGTTTTCACTTACATAGCTGCATGCACCTTTTGCTAGATACATGATGTTTTCAAAAATGACAGATAATCTGGTAGAGTAATTTATGTGTTTGGCCATCTTATGATGTTACAACTTGCATAAAAGAACACTTGGTGGGGGAAAATAATTCCTTTTAAAAAAAAGTAAAATTTGACAGAGATACATAAATTTCAAATGTGTTGATTTGTACTTGAAGGACACATTATCTTTTCAGATATTTTTGTCAAATTACTGAATTAATTTTTTTAAACATGTTAGTCACTAGCATCATCATCATCATCATCATCATCATCATCATCATCATCATCATCATCATCATCATTATCATCAAAATCTTCATTATTATCATAATTATCATTAATTTATAAATGGATATTTACTTTATGATCACATTCCGTTTTTAATTTTCGTTATATATAACATAAATTTATATCCAATCTTTTGTAATCCAATTAAATCAATGCGTGTGATTCAGGTTTGGAACAATGATTCGTCTCTTCCTTTTATGTGTCATATCAACTTATATACCTGTTTTAATAGGTGAGTAATAACTAAGTATCTTCCTTGAAACATGTTGGCAATACCAGGCAGTTATTATTGATGACACATTTACAATATCTCTGTATGATTTAGGATTTTCTTAATATTTGTTTATGTTTGCTTTTCAATATAATAAATCAATCTGTAGTAAGAAAATACAATTGAAATATGATAATGTAATGATTTTGAAAGTTGATTACATGTTCTCTATATAATTTCAACATTTCGCACATACTGCTCTGCGTTTCATATAAATTCCTTTTCAATATATTGATTAAGTTTTTAAATATTTCGAAAACGGTAAAGTCGCGAATTTTTTAATCTGATGTACATTTTCTCTGCAAAATTTAGGACTTTATCCACGTATTGATACTTTATGATAATTCGATATTTAAATGCAGTGATTGGAAGGCCAAAGTTTGCTAAAACCATTCTTTGAATCAAGAAGCAGATAATGCGTATGTGGAAATGATAGAGATATGACTATTAAGTGTACACCTCTTCTGTAACATTAGCCTTTTTTGCACGCTTTACATAACAGTTTCATTATGAAAATTTTAAACAATATGTAGTACTATAGAGGGTTCTCTTTTCAGTGAAGTTTCGATGCCAATTTCTATATCAATTAAAGTGATTTTTCAAATGAATGTGGAAACTTCTCCTCGACTGACTAAAGATGCTTTTGTATCTATAACACTGGAGTAACGAGCGTTCATTCCAAAAGCTTAAAGGCGTCCTTTCCAAGAGGAAAGAGGCACCATTCCAAACTTTCCATAGAAGGAAAGAGGCACCCTTCCACACCTTTCCAAAGGCTTAAAGAACGCCCTTTCCAAAGCCTCTTTGGAAAGAACGCACGGCAAGGCGACCTTTCCACAGCCTTTTAAACTAATTAGCACATTACCTGTCCGACCAAGAGTTATGTCCCTTTATTCTGTTTGTCGTCATGTTATGAATATCTTTAGAAGTTTTGATTAAGTAAACCTATAGTTATTTTTACATTTTGAAAACCTTTATTTTGTTTGGAAGATTGATTTTTTAAGACATGAAATTTATTTTACCTTTGAAAAAGAATTAAAAACGTTTTTCGTCGCAGTTTTTTTAACAAATGAAGATTTTGATTTTAAAATGATGAATCAAATCCTGCATATTATTATTATTTTAATGCAGAAATTAAATAAATCATTTTACTATTTAAGGATTGACTTAAACACATGAAATAAATAAGAGATATAGAGTTTGGAAATTGCATCATTTAAAATAAAAATATATTTAGAAAATTGTATGCATTTTCAAAGTACATACCCGTTTCAATCGTCAGAAAAAGTAATCCATGAATTGTTTGCAACTTGATCGACTTCCTGAATAATCCTATTAAATTTGGGTACCTTTCCAAATGATCTACTTTTTTCAAGTGACTGTAAGCATCGATAGCATTGCAGAGGAGTTTCTTCTCATTGGTTGAACGTATATTCTACAATTTCATTGGTTTATAATGTTTGTCGTTGTTTAGATGTACCAATTAGCTGTGTAATGCCAAGAGTTATGTCAGTATGAACGGATGTTGACATAAGCCGCCATTTACCAAAGGGTCCAAAGCACAGGCGTGGAAATTAAATAAGTGCTATTAGAGACAATTAATTCAACAATGAAATTTGACAGGAAAAAGATTACATAATAGGCACCTGTTAATTATGACAACATTAAGACCCAGCTATGGACAGTACGCATTGAATCTTATCAAAAGTGATGTGCAATTGAGTCGCCACATTCTAAACTCAGCATAAAGTACATAATTTGACAAATCCAGTTTCATAAACAAATACCAAAACTAAAAAAGTTCTACAGTGTGGTGTAATTTCATTTTTTTATTTGTTTTTTTTTAAATTCCAAGCATCATAGGTTCAAAAATCAATTGGATAAGGTATAAACTATTATGCATAAAACAATGTATGAATGAGTTTTTAAAAGGAATATAGAAAGTTGATGTAATAAGAGCATTGTGAAGATGACAATATCCCTTTTATATAAAACAACTAAATACAGGATCATATAACGAATATTTGTACTTAAATGTATGACTACATTCATGCATGTTTATGATTGTTTGATATGTATTTTGAAAAGATATATATGTCTCATAAATTATCATTTCAGGAAAGTAAATTCTAAGGCAACAGCTAGTTCGCCAATCCGTTCACTGTCCAATTAAGTAAACATAAAGATATGTGTATGTAAATTGCAACTTACAATGTCATGTATAATTATGGCAAAACTTATCATATCAACAACACAGCGTTGATCTAATATTCATTGTTCATGAGCTTAACATAATAAAGAACATTTTAGAAATAGAACTTAGAAACATATAATCTAATGTTATCGTTTGATAATAACAAGCAAAGCAGAAAAATCTTTTAAAACAGATCCACAAAAATATATTGTTGAATCGTACATATCCCCTATTTCAAATAATGCACCTTAGGCTTTCTGTGAGAAGAATCTCTCATTATAAACAATATACATCTTGTTAATTTGTCTAGCCGACAATCAAGGTTGCTTCTTTGATCTCAAATTGGTAATTAACTGGACGCGTTTAGTGTAGAGGCTGGACCAGAAGGGAGAGGGGGCATGAGGGGTGGGGCGCCTGGAAGTGACACTCGCTTGGAAGGAGCGTCTGACAGGATTGTTTTCATTGCTATTTGGCGGTCTATTCTATAGTATTCCCGCTATGCCATTGCCGAGACCTGGACTAACGGATTATGAAATGAGTTTCACTGTGAAGTGACATGTGAACTGTGAATATCATATCTAAAATATAAATTTAGCCAATGATTGAGTTTACAATTTATGATGAAAATATTAGGCTATTCATTATTACATTAGCAGAGTTTATTTCAGAGGTCACGTTTTAATATATCAAACCCAGGAACCACATACTTGAACCAACACTCAAATGTCCGCAAAAGAATTTTTATAGAAAGCTCAATCGGCTCATACATAGCTTAAAAAAAGTTTAATGAACAATTCATTTCTGTTGATAGGTTTGCTCATCCATGAAACGGTATAAGATGGTTTTCTGATAATTCCTATATTGTATCAATTCTTTTTAAAGTTAATGAAATAAGGAAATAATTTAAATTTCTGTGTCAAGATTAGAAACACCGCGTAAAGAAAAATAATTAAAATATCAATAATATCAAGTCTATTTTTTTAATGGAACACTAAAACGGAAGTATGAAAACAAATTATTAATGGATATTCATTATCAACTGACTATACTATATACATACTGATTCTACAATATGTGCACATATATGTTAATGCAAACTAGACTGGACTTCCATGGTGTGCTAACAGTGAAATGAATGGATGTTTAAGACAATCAACAACGGGTTTCATATCATGTTATAAGATGTCTTTTTTTCATTAACTCTCCATGCCTTGTCCTTCAGATCTTGCTTCATACGTCTTTCTGTGAATGTTGACTTACTCATTCAACAAACGGTTTCATACCATGTGATAATGTCGCATACATTTTAAATTCAAGCTCTCGATTTTGTCAAATAATCAAGTGCCGCCTCAAGCTTGCTTGTAGTGAATGCAAAAAGTTTAATAGACATATATCGGACACGCCCAGATGTTCTTGGGGACACGTAAATTGACAAAGTATGTTACATTATCTCTTACTTTGTCGAAACTATAAAATTTTAAGGGCAAATATATTTCTATATTCATGGATATGATGTAAAGACAGTTATATACGGTAGTGGCAATTCGAGCTACTTAACGAACAGAAACATCCTTAATTCCACACGACTTCATACCCCAAAGTAAACACTTTTCGTGATTCTTCAATTACTAAGATTATTTTGAATTTAATTCACGTTTATAATCACATGCTTCAGTTCAGCCAATGATTTAGGCATATCCAACAATTTTGAAAATTTTCGCTATGCTTTGTTATTTATTTCACAAATATGTTTTCATAAGTTATTTATTTCTCTTATTCGTTGTTATGTTCTGTATCCATGTATTGTTAAATTTTGTATTGGAACGGCGTTAAAATAGGCCAAATGACTTGTTCGCCAGTCCAGATTTCGTACGAAATAAAAATATGGTTATTAAACAATCTCATACAATTAGATAATACAGCTTACCTTGCTAAGTAACTACACAGGCCTCTCTGTCAACTAAGAGAGAGGATGTTGCACAATTTTACTACATGGTAATTAACCGTTCGTTACCTAGTCTAGCCGACAATCAAGGATGTCTCTCTGATCTCAACATGACAATAAACTTGTTGGGCGTGTGTGAGGGGCAGGGAGAGAGTCAGCAAAAGAAGTGACACTAAACAGACGTGTTTGACAACAAAGATTAACGAGATCAAAATAAGAAGTGAATTAATTTATAGGGCATATCCCCCTTCCCAAAGTGTGCCAATGGTCTCATAAAAATATAATAATATATAATAGTCTTTACGTCATACTTTCTTCAGAAACTGTTGTTAGAATAAAAAATATTAAAATCATAAAATTATTCTCGAATATCGAAAAGGTTGGTTTTTTCAATGAATGTCTTTATTCAACTAGAAAAATTCATGCTTTGGGTCATCCACATGTATGTCATGTGAACATTATTTGGAAAAAAATCTGCCTGTTAAATTTATAAGCATGTGGACTGTATTTAATAATTAAATATTTTCAACTGAAGACAAGTTTTGATTACCAATAATATTGCTTTTAAATCAAATCATTTAGTATAGAAAAACATGTTTTGGCGAAAATCACTACACAATATGAAATAATGAAGAGAATCTTCATAATTATCGCCACAAGAACAAGGTGATGTTGGAGATATAAAACATTACATTAATTTTATATTCATGGGTCGCTGCATTCAAGTCGAAGACAGCAATATAGCAATATATAATTTGACAAATTCTGATTCATTTGCAAGTCAAGGTGGCTGTAGATATATGTCTCATTATTCATAATCTATATTAGAATATCAGTGATCCCTATTTGGTAGGCATTGATCTAACCAACCAACATATGTACTTTATGCAACAAAATAACTTTGATTTAGACATTTTCATATCAATCACTTACCTCAGAATGAAGATGGTCTGGCGCATTCGGGCTAATTCCCTTCAAATTTGCTATCCAACAAATTCATAAACACATTACACTCTTGCTTCAGGAGCGGCAAAATGTACACGCCCCATTTAAGAATACATATTGTAATAGACTTCCCCTACTCTTTTCTGCAATGTTCTTCTGACAAAGGGACATTAACAAGCATTAAGTTAACAGTAATCCTATTCAAAACAACATCAAGATTGACTTATTTATCTAGATCCAAGCTAGCTGCTACTCCGGGATTTTTCTAAAAGCTTTATTATCAAAACAGAAATTACAGATTACACTGCATACCCACTTTAATTAAATAAATTGTTGAAGAAGGTTGCTTAACAAACATTTAGTTAACAATAATCCTATTTAAAACAACATCGAGATCAATCTAGATCCAAGCTCCCTGCTTCTGCACGGTTCTTAATTTCAAACTAGTTTTCTTACATTAATGGCTAATGAAGAGCATATGACAAAAGTTTATCATATTAACTGCTTATATATGAAAATAACTTGATGCCTTTTACTTTTAGTGGCTTCATTCTAAGTTAAATTGTTTATTTTCTGAACAGTGGTTACTCATCAAAATTCCTCTACCTTAAAACATAGGTCTCTATGTTGATTAATATGTTTTGACTTGATAACTCGAGCAAAATAGAAAAAAACAGGATGTTGTTATAAACTCATGGTAAAATTCAGAATATCACTAAATATTTTAATTTCAGAGGAAATCATATGAGATGTGTGTGCTGATCTTTTTTTTAATTTCAGCCTCTCATGTGTTTTGATTTTGTAATTATTATTTATTTATTAACATGTATGTTCATCCTTTTCGTGCCTCTATTAAAAATGATTTTGAGTGGTCATTGTCTTTCTTCTATGTCATCAAGCATTCAATATTATTTGTATTAACTGTTACTAAAACAATGAGTCCTCGTTAGCGTCAGATAATACCATTTCAGACCAATATAACCTATCACATTATGACGAGTTGTCAGCTTCAGGTAATGAGCAGGTGTCAACCGTGCTGTACAAACACATGCGGGTGGCGTGTAGACAAGTGACCACATACCAGTCTGTTTTGTCAGGACGGTGTCTCTTGTGCCTTGAAACAACAGGATACACCGCTTAACCGCATCCTGTTATCCAATGAAATCTGAGATGTTAGATAAGAAATTATCAATCTAATTTTGCACCGGCTCTATTTTTCTCATCTTGTCACCATTATTGTTTGAATGTGATAGCTGGATGTAGAGATTGTGTCGTTTATCTGTTTAGCCACTCATCAGTGATGGGTTTATGTTCTGTTCTTAAGCTAAAAGGACTTGGATATATATGTTTTTGTGGATACATTAACTGAAAAGGTACGTTTCACATGTTTAACTGATCAACTAACACATGCTTTATTGATTTATGAAATGAAGTATATGAGGCAGCTTTTCACTTTTACTGAACTTTATTAAGCGCTTTGCAAATTCGCTACTTTCAGAGTAATGCACTTTGAGCATGTATTAGTGCATGGAAAAATGCCATATAACTATCCATTAAAATTATTAACAAATTACGTTAAATAACTATATAGTAAATTCCTTTAATGACCTTTATAGGCATGTGAACTATGTTATCCAATTAAATATGATACTGTTTCTATATATATATGCCACTCAAACACTCGATTTAATTACTAACTTAATTCACGATGACTTCTTAACAGCTTTTCATTTTCGTTTTCTCCTAGTTATGAATTTCAAAATAATTATTGAGAATTATCTTTCCCCGTCCAGGATTAACACAGTTTCATGATCTCGAATTACATGAAATAAAATTCATGTTTCAAATAAGAAATAAAAAAACCTTTTCAACCATACTGCTTAGAATTGATAAAAACATAAAGTGCGATTTTATGTGCGCATCTTTGACTTAACCGATTTGGAAAGATAGACAACGGAAAGGCGACCTTTCCTTACTGTGGAAAGGACGCCTTTCAGTTTTTGGCAAGAACGCCTTGCCAAATGTGGAAAGTTATGGAATGAACGCGCGTTACTCCAGTGTAAGATCTTCAGCTCCTTTCACTGCAAATAAACGGGGTTTGATAATATAACAAGCTTAACAAAGTTTATATCTTAATTTTTTAACTTTACGAATTTCAATCAAAGGGCTGCAATAACACATGTAGTAAAACAAAGTGGGTGTAATATCAAGGAAGTATTAATTGTAATACAGCCATTGAAAATATAACAGCCATTGTAGTATATGTTGTTTAAGTCTTGTTGTGTACACGATTCAGGAGGTCAACATAAAAGGTAATGAACCCCCTATATAGCACGAAGCACAATATAATAATAAACAATTACATTGGTATACAGCTGTTAGTACTCTTGCTGGATAGGTTTTACGAAAGTTATGCAAGTATGACATTCTCTAAGACGTTAGACACGATTCATCTAGTACTGGTTTATCAACTTCTTCCTTTTGAAACATCTTTCTATTTGAGTATGTAAGTTCAAATAAACATCCCAAAGTACATGATATATGCACTAATATACGCAGGTGATTAAACTTTGGGTATACAGCTGTATTAATACATTCCAGCAAGTGACTGCAACTGTGAAGAAGGCTGTACAAGACATCCTTTAGAGGGATGCAAGTCGTGTAAAGCTGGCTGGTATGGACCTTACTGTCAAAAAAGTGAGTAGAGGGGAGGGTGAACACACATTGAAATGGAAATATTATCACGAGGGAATTAACATAGTGTTAGAGGAATTTTAACAGATGTGTACTAGTTATAAGATACATGTTGAAAATGAAGCGAACATGTTTATACATATAATATGTGATTGCTATTGTCCTTAGAAAGATAGAAGCGGCGCAACGTTTTCTAACTATAAAATTAATCTTTTTCACTCAAAACACTGATTTGGAAAGTTAAGTGGACGCCTGAGTCATCAATGTTGTAGCGAGGCAGTACATATTGGAAAAATATTATGTGCTAATTTTAATATTTTACTTTACAATTTCACTGTGCTTATAACTGTAAGTTTAAATTATTAATTTGTTTTGTGGGTTGAAATCGGTTATTGGCAAGATCGTATAGGTACATGTGCACACATCTATTGGTGTTGATTATACCAAAAATTGGATTTTGAAAATATTGGTAACAAAGACATTGTGAAGATATTAGCAAACACCTGCTAAATATGAAGGTCACAACAAATCTTTATGTACTCAAGGAGATAACAAGTTGATACTGATTCAAATTTTTAAAATTTTGTTTGTACTGAATAAAATCTACATATGGGTTGAAAATACTGAAATTTAGGGACACAATTTAACTGTATGCCTGTACGCAGCTTGCGTTATAACTCACAAAAATTCTAGTGGTGCCATCCTACAAACTCAAATCAAAGTTATAGATCATTCTCCCGCTGTCCTCTTGAACTTTCTCCCTAGTGATGTTAAAACCTCTGATACAATTTATATGTTAAAATAAAGAATCAAAACCCATCTCTTTTAAGCATATTTTTAATAATATTATTATGGACTGTAAATACTACACTCGCTCTAAATATCATAAAGCGCTTTGAGCATGCTTTAGGGCCTGGAAGAGGCGCGGTATGATATGCATTTATTATCATTATTAAAACTGGTGTTGACTTTTTCTTGCACAGTTTACTATGCATTTCAGTAATCAAAATTACGCCTTACATTCCTGATATAACATTGCAGAAAATGTTGCCTTACATGGTACCGCCAAACAACAAGGAATATGGGAAGGGTTAGAAGCTAGCTTTGCTGTTGATGGTAATATTAACACCAAACGGGAACTGAGAAATTGTGCCCATACAGATAGGAACTTCAACTCCTGGTGGAGCGTTCGACTGGGAGACGATGGGGTTAACCAGGTTAGGTATATGAAGATCTACCACCGGGAAGAGATTGATGAGAGTAAGCAATACAACGCAGTAAGGGAATGGAACATTATGAATGTAGAAACATTAACATTTTATTTAAGTTTCCTTTTTGAAAGTAAAACCTTTCATAGGTCAATCAATGGACCCTGGGTGTTGCAATCTGTTACTTTGGCATATTCAACTTTAAGGATTGATAATGCACATAGAACATGCAAAAAGCCATGAAACATTTATCCTTATCAAAAGAATACAAATGCTTCATTTTCTTACAAAAGATCATCATTGCATTTTTAATTTTTGAAAAACTGGAATGACAGAACCTTATTGATGTCACCTCTATAATAATCTTTTTTGGCAATGACATACAATATAAGACACAGGAATTATGCAACATAACACTAGACGAGATACTACGTGTGGATACATCAAAGTGTTACATAAGCGCAGTGTAAACTCAGAATCTTAGAATGCCTCTTCAATACTGTATTATTTGCAGATCTATGGAGAAGGAAGGGAATGGAAATACTAATAGACGGAAAAAGATGCAAAAAATGGGCGGACTCTGAAATTCCGGAAATTATTGAAAATGTGAATTGTAAAGAGACTTTGACGGGACACAATCTGACCATT
This sequence comes from Phorcus lineatus, assembly GCA_921293015.1. Lineage (NCBI taxonomy): Eukaryota > Metazoa > Mollusca > Gastropoda > Trochida > Trochidae > Phorcus > Phorcus lineatus. The sequence continues at coordinate 34,314,752 of OV121082.1, forward strand.
ACTGTGCTGGGGCCGTACTACAGTGTTTGTGAAGTTCAACTGTTTGGTGAGTATATGTCTTTAATGTACAAAAAAACTCAAATAAAGTGCTTCAATCAATGTTTTAAATTGCTATGGTCTTATCACAGCTAATGAAGGGATCGGGAGTCTAAGAAGCGTCTGTTGAAATAAACCTTTTTATTAGAGATGAAACCATTGGCCATCCCCATATCATCAGAATTCCATTCAAACTACAGTCTACATAATTTTTTTCTTTTAATTTCAATTAATAATTAATACATTCTCAGAAAACATAATCAACATTGCATTTGAAATACAGTCCAGATAAAATTATTATGATTCTAAAATATTTGTGAATGAACATCTAACTGAAACCAATGTAAACTTTTAAGAGGTTAGTATTCCTACGTTATTATTCACTATTTGCTCAATAAACGTTTGACAGTTTGCAGTGATGGTTGGTTTGGAGAAGACTGCGATAAGCGTTGCAACTGTCGCTTTGCAAATGATATATGCGATAAAGTGACCGGGAGTTGTAAACTTGGATGTCAAACCGGATTTGCTGGATGTGGTTGTCAAACACGTGAGTTACGTCTTTCTTATTTCTGTACACATCAACATTAACAAGGAATATTACAAGGAAGTGCTGACAGATTATCGAAGTCCTGTTTTAAAAAGAGATTTACTTGAGTTTATTATTACAGTTCATTCTAAACAGCCCTCAATCTATTTTTAATACAGCATCTGTGGATGGAAGATGTGGACTAATCTGTTTTCCTGGACATGTCAATGTGCTAACATTTTAAGTCAAAGATGACTTAAAGAGCCACTCCGTGAGCTGTTGGAGTCATTATGCCAAACTTAATCAATGGTGTAATTTGATCGCGAAGTATCGACTTTTACCAAAAAGATACATTTTAAAGCTTATTGGTTTTTACAGTGACAATATGAACGTAGACCGTCGCAATTATGATCAAAAACCGGACAGTGGCGCGTGTCAAATAGTCAAACGTAATTTTGGGGAATTATGTAAAGGTAAGGTAAGGGCAGGTAAGAGTTAATAGTGTTTGTTAGATTATATAACTAGTATCCATGTATATTGGATGTGATATCTATACCTCTGTGCATTTATAAGGCTGTTTTTAGATTTTCATGGAAAACCAGTATTTGTCATATACATGTCTTTTGTACATGAAAAGTTGGATGTTTTGATTTTATATCACCAAATATGACATTTAGGTTCGTATCAAAGATAAATAATATGTTATGGAAATCACGGAGTGGCTCTTTAAGGATAATAAATCCTGCTTTAGATTGGCCTCCGGCTCTTTGCAAAACCTTACAATGGGCTGATATATCCCTTTTCACCTTGGCAGAATGTTATGATTATTTTACCATACCGAAAGCTTTAAGATTAAGATATACATTATAACCAGTACACCAAAGCCTTTTCGCTGAGTACACAGAAACTTGGTAGGCGCCCGAAAAGACGAAAGTCAAACTGGGATGGCATGAATCAGGGTAACAAGATTGAACTTGAAAACATGCACCATCAGTTCTGTGAGAGGGCCGAATTCCAAGTCGAACGAATTTCGCCTAAAAACACAAACGATTGTCGCATAATTAAGATTTCTCACAACTGATCGTGAATTCTAGCATTTAGATTGAATGTTATCTCACTACACTACAACCTTTGTTATACATCAATCGCAGTAAATCTTCGAAGACTGAGATTAATAAGTTAACAAATTTCTTTTATATAAATTGTTTGCTTTTCAATACTTTCCAAATTTCCAACAAAAAACTCTCGTCAGCAGTCAGCCCCCTTCATGATCAACATTCCATAAATTAGCACCACCGGCCACCACATCCGACGATTACCCAAGAAGCATGTCAGCATTGATGTAGTTTTCAAAAATGATATACAATGCAGAAGATCCTTCACACCACTGGTAGACCTTCCAGCATCATCAAACAAGACACATCCGGAGTAGTTGATCACATCAAGTGTGAATGTGGCGATTCATACATCCGTTAAACGTTCCTAGCCCGAAGAAATCAAGGAACACAAAACCTCAGACCCCAAATCAGCAATCTCCGAGCAAATCTAGGAACGCCTAACACAACATCCTTTGGAACAACATACTTGAAACCAGTCACTTTGATTGCAAGATGAGAAACACTGTAGAAGCTTTTATTTTGAAACCATTGGCCATCCCCATATCATCAGAATTCCATTCAAACTACAGTCTACATAATTTTTTTCTTTTAATTTCAATTAATAATTAATACATTCTCAGAAAACATAATCAACATTGCATTTGAAATACAGTCCAGATAAAATTATTATGATTCTAAAATATTTGTGAATGAACATCTAACTGAAACCAATGTAAACTTTTAAGAGGTTAGTATTCCTACGTTATTATTCACTATTTGCTCAATAAACGTTTGACAGTTTGCAGTGATGGTTGGTTTGGAGAAGACTGCGATAAGCGTTGCAACTGTCGCTTTGCAAATGATATATGCGATAAAGTGACCGGGAGTTGTAAACTTGGATGTCAAACCGGATTTGCTGGATGTGGTTGTCAAACACGAATGTGGCGATTCATACATCCGTTAAACGTTCCTAGCCCGAAGAAATCAAGGAACACAAAACCTCAGACCCCAAATCAGCAATCTCCGAGCAAATCTAGGAACGCCTAACACAACATCCTTTGGAACAACATACTTGAAACCAGTCACTTTGATTGCAAGATGAGAAACACTGTAGAAGCTTTTATTTTGAAACCATTGGCCATCCCCATATCATCAGAATTCCATTCAAACTACAGTCTACATAATTTTTTTCTTTTAATTTCAATTAATAATTAATACATTCTCAGAAAACATAATCAACATTGCATTTGAAATACAGTCCAGATAAAATTATTATGATTCTAAAATATTTGTGAATGAACATCTAACTGAAACCAATGTAAACTTTTAAGAGGTTAGTATTCCTACGTTATTATTCACTATTTGCTCAATAAACGTTTGACAGTTTGCAGTGATGGTTGGTTTGGAGAAGACTGCGATAAGCGTTGCAACTGTCGCTTTGCAAATGATATATGCGATAAAGTGACCGGGAGTTGTAAACTTGGATGTCAAACCGGATTTGCTGGATGTGGTTGTCAAACACGAATGTGGCGATTCATACATCCGTTAAACGTTCCTAGCCCGAAGAAATCAAGGAACACAAAACCTCAGACCCCAAATCAGCAATCTCCGAGCAAATCTAGGAACGCCTAACACAACATCCTTTGGAACAACATACTTGAAACCAGTCACTTTGATTGCAAGATGAGAAACACTGTAGAAGCTTTTATTTTGAAATTTAATCGCACCATACACAGAGATCAACGGCATTACATCCCATCAAATACCATCACTTGATCCAGATCAATATATATTAAAACCCTCTCCATTAGCAACTACCTCATTGCCCATCTGGCTTCCTATCGACTGAAAAACATCAACCAATTTACTTGTATAAACATGCCTTATCATATGTATATAATAACTGTGTTGTATCTGTTACTTGATAATGGTGTTAGTATCTACACCGAAACGTCGCGTTTCTTTGCAATAAAGAAGTTGTAAATCCATATATTACCTATTTTCCTCAACAGTAACTTAGTTCGTCCTTTCAACTTTTGCTTCATAACTTTAAATATACCAATGTCATGCTCAATTATCCTTCTATTAGTAAAAAATCAAAGGTTAGTGACCTTGAAGTCTGCAACTTAATTTCGATCTAACAGCTGATGAGGTTCAGGGCAAGTTAGTTAATGTATCTTGAAAATTACCCCTATGAAAGATTGAAAGTTTTAAATTGAAAATAGATAAACAATCATGAAAACCTTCAGGAGACATCGCTTTTTTATTGTCAGAATTCGTCAGATCTTTGGGCGATATTGTCCCGCCATTAATTTTTCTCCAGTAGTATTGCATTGGATATCCTGATCCATATAAATGTGTTTAATTGCCATATTCGATCTGATTTAAATATCTCTTAATGACTAATATTATATATATATATATATATATATATATATATATGAATAAAGTTCACAATCTTGAAATTGATGTGTGATATATATATATATATATATATATATATATATATATATATATATATATATACAAGGAGAATAGACTTCTCACATGAAGAAAAGTTATATAAAAGAAAGAGTAAACATCGGATGGTTCTGACTGGTTCAATCTTCTTTAATACAATACGATGAATTCATTTCGACCAGTGTATCGATATGCTTATAACACGCTATGCATATTCCAGTGTGCAAAGATGGAAGATATGGACAAGACTGCTATGATAGGTGTGGTCACTGTGCCAACAATGAATCGTGTGACAAGATTACCGGACATTGTCCTTCTGGCTGTGAAGTTGGATGGGAAGAACAACGATGCGATATAGGTAATGGATAGGCGATGCATATTGTTTTCAATATTCAACAGACGTATGGGCTTCAATTAGTCTTGTTACTAAAACGATACCGTTTTTTTGTGTCTGGAAAATCAAATATATTCTTCTCGAATAGTATTTTTTTTATGTCAATCAATTTATAAGTTCCAATGCCATATTTTTTTTTGATATAAACTATTTTTTTTGAGAATCTCATCCAAGTGTTTATATACAATATATCAAAACGAGCTGATCAAATGGGTAACACGCATTCGAGACTATGAAGAAAATATGCAGACTGTGCAGAAATATAGTTGGATATTTTTATCTTCTAAATCATTATCAAACAGTTTTCAGTGATACAATGAGTCGTTAGACATTTGAACAGTGAGATCAGGTCATAGCATATTTCGAAAGTTCACTGAACTGACCAAATCTTGTGCGTGGTAAACTGCCGTTATAATTAATATGCAAAAACATGCCGAAGATTGATACAAAGATTCTAAATCTTCACAGAAACTATTTATGTAAAGTGTAATTTAAATCTGCCGCATAAAACCAAAACATAATAATATCTAGTGTTTTTACTTGACCATTAAAGGCTGATGACTCTTAAAGGTCCGTTACCGTTTAGACTAACGTAAGTCATTTTCATTGTACAGGCTTTACCTCATCATTAATAAGGTTTCAAAAATTTAAGATTTACACAAGTTAGGGACCAGGACTGGCGAAGAATTAAAAGACTTTTGAAATCTCACCGAGTGTCTTTTAAAGTCGTTTAATAAAATGCCATATTTGCTAATATGTCATAATTTGTTACAATTAAATGTGTCATAGCAAATTGAAATAAACACATTTTTTATGTTGAGGCATTACAAACTGAAACCAAGATGTAGTTACACACGTTTTGATCTCACCTATGAATTTATACCCCATAAATTACAGACGAAATGTTTCAGACTCGAACACCAAGTGGGGACGAAATGTTTCAGACTCGAGCACCAAGAGGGGACGAAATGTTTCAGACTCGAGCACCAAGTGGGGACGAAATGTTTCAGACTCGAGCATCAAGTGGCACGTCCTCCCAATGACTGTGTCTGCTCTTGGAACCTGTCTCATTGTTCTCCTCGTATACTCTGGAATCAAACAAGGGCGGTACGTATTGTGAAGTTTGCTGTCTGTTGTGTGACATGTTTAGAGAATTTGGTATTGGCTTGAAAACAAGTTAGTTATTGTGAAGATACATGACAAATGAGTAAATGGATATTTCAATATTTAATATATTCTTGGTAATAACTTTAAAATATGAAACGTGAACACTTGTTCCGGTATTCATGATGAGTTTTTTCAATTGTCTTGCCTTAACTTCGATAAGGGAAAGTCACCAAAATACAGTCACCAGTCAATTTGGTATTGGCTTTCAATATTTAATATATTAAATTCAATAAAAAAGAAACTACTCGAAGAGTTTGATTGTAGACAACTACAAAACACGATATATATATATATATATATATATATATATATACATATATATATATATATATACATATATATATATATATATATATATATATATATATACCCCTTAATATGTAACAATTATCCCATAGTTCATTATCAACCTTTCTGATATTGGATATGCATGTGTTAAAAGTTTATTTGATGAACAATTAAGAGTAATGACTCTTGAATTTCCCACTCCAGGATGAGGGTAAACTCTAATCATGGTTCTTACTTTCTAAAATCATTTCAAATGTGTCATCTGTCATAATATGTGACCTTGAAGTTTGTGCATTTTCTAAAAATCTTTAACTAGGGCTTCAACTGTTAGACGTTAGCCAAAAATATAAACATGTGCCTATTGAAATAAAGTTATCTGAAAACGGATGTCCTTTATAGAGCGGTTATGGTAATTATAGCCTGCAACCGAGGGTTATGGTAATAACAACCTGCAACCAAGGGACATTACCATAATGCCCTCGTTCTCTGAAGCAGAAGGGAATTAATGTTAATAATGTAATCATTTTTAAGTCACGTAAAGTGTTTAACAAAAGTAAATACTGACATTTTTTAAAATTCAGGCATAAAAATATCAAGACAACGGCAAATTCTATCCCGCATTCGAGTCTTCCAGAGGGCAAAAGGCATCTCGGTACTAGAACACCCTCGGATTAGCATATTATTATCACTTAACGTCACAAAAGGCAAACCTTGGAGTCAACTTACAGCATATCTCATACAGTTTAAAACAAAAAAAACCCAAACAAATGAATTGTGATTTCCCTTTATTCAGGCCCGAGATAGTGAATATCATTAGAAGCTCTAAACATGATCTAAGCCTTAACAATTGAATGATTTGACCAGAGCCATTCTGACGCGATTCTAATCCCATAGAGCCCATTAGGGGTCATAGAAAATGACCTTTCACAGCGACCAATCAGTTAGGAGGCTAAGACACAGACAACGTCATTGGACAAGATCTATCTTTAACATATCTAGCACAATGGTGCTTTCGCAAAAAGGTCAGGATTAATAACATCATGCCTTTTAGACTTTATTAGCAGTTCTTTCGTCTCTTACCAGGCTGCTATGTGTGAGGAAGACCACCCAGGAACCAAGTCAGATGTCACATGACCACGTACGGATAAGCGACGTCGCCAGGCAACCTGAACATATCTACGAGGCTACGATTCGCAGCAGTAACACAGTTGCAGAAAACAACCTCTATGAAGTCATCCAACCAAAAGTATATGAAAATATTTAAACCACTGTTATGATACATCTAGAACAATTTAACAATTCCAATTCTTGGTAATAACTTTAAAATATGAAACGTAAACACTTGTTTTATACTTTTTCCGGTATTTATGATAAGGTTTTTCAATTGTCTTGCCTTAACTCCGATAAGGGAAAGTCACAAATATACAGTCACCATACGTAAATGATTTTACAATACACTGCATCTTATTTCCAGCTTAATGTGGTCTACAGTTTTTAAAAATGTACAGTGTATGTATTTCTAGCATAATTTAATATACATATTTACATTGTTCGATTATCGTCTCACAAAGTTTACATGTAAGTGTATGTAATAATATGTTCTCAACCGTGTGTGAACATCATTTCTGTTAAATCGTCACTATAATTAATTTATTTGCTGTAGATAAAGACATGTTCTGTTGTTAGAGGTCATTTCATTGGCATGGATGTACTTGTCATCGAAAAAGGCATTTCAAGGCATTATTGATGAGTCTTATCATAGATAATGTTTAAATTAGTCGATATTCACTTCATGCATATAGTGTAATTTTATACTGTTGTAAAATTTGTAAGACTCCAGGCGCCTTTTGATGTCATTTTCACATTTAACAAAATGGTGAAGCAGATGCCAATAGATTAGCGTCTTTAAGTTTTCAGAAAAAGGATTATATTTGGACTGTTGAAAAAGATTGAACTGATAATGTGTGTAGCTATTGAATTCACCTAACCTCTAATCTTAGAATAAAATATGAAATGTCACATATTAATGCAAAACTTTAGAAACGAATTAAAAAGATTACTGAAAGCATTGTTATTTTATTAGGATAGTGGTTGTCGTTTTCGTTCCTCTGGCTGAAAGCAAAGTTTGAATATTTCTGAGATCGTAGTTAATGCAGATTTACTGAAACGTTGCATTTAGTTCATCCGGTTTTTTTTAAGACATCTATAAACTGAATAAGAACATATTTGATAATAATATAAAGAGTTATGTACTATCTGTGCTTTCGTAATAAGAAATATTAGTGTGCACTATTGCCTTTACAGATTCTTAATAGGAATACACACTGTTAATTTAAAAAAACCTACAATTCTTTGTTATTCAAATATTGTATACGGCTTTGATCTCTTGTAAGCAAGAAAACTTTATTGTTTTATCAGGATCAAACTTTAATTCGTATCAATAAATGATATACCTGTAATTATGCCTTTCACCAAGCTTTATTTAATTCATGAGGAGAGCAGTGAACAGAATCATCTTCACAAAAGGTTAAGGAACATCTGATACATATCCGGTACTATTCCGGAAAATGTTTCACCAGTAAAATCACTTTTCTTATTAACTTTCAATTTTACAACCTAAAGAATTTCTAGAATCTCTGATTACCCAGGCATTGCAAGACATGAATATTTACTACATGTATGACTGTATGAAATTAATAGTGGAACAAGAGATTAAAAGTCAAAGATGGATTATTAAACTGCAGAAGCAATCTGATTAATATCCAATCATTTATTCGCTCCCTAGTCTTACGTTGGGTCATCATACCTCAATGATCTGGCAGAATCTCGTAGATATCCATCTCCAAATTTTTAAAAAATACAACATACCATAACGTGTCCTTAATTTTGAATACGTTATCTGATGCTGAAGGAACGAGAAAGCTGAAGGAAGCCCTTAGAAATGTTGTGAGAAATTGAGAACTTAGTCTTGGTAGATATGATTTAAGAAAAGGATTCAGAGTTCCAGTTCAGTGGAATTAGGTATATCATGCAAACGTTTATGCAATGACATGTGGACGAGAACTCAAAACATGAATTAACTCGTTTAAACATTTTTACTTAAAAGAAGAATATCGCAATCGCGGCCGTGCCTGTGACATTGTGATTTTAAATTTGCGACTTCTGTGACAAACCTATAGACAACAGCATGCGATGATATTACACATGTAGTTCTGTACCATTCATTACTGAACAGTCATGGACATTTCATTGCATTTTACCGAAACCCTATCAAATTTAACCCTTCTAAGAAACTAGGGCTTAGTCCGCAATGTATAAGGTGTGATTTGAACCAAAGATGAATACGATCGGAATATATTTTTAGGCTTTTAAATTGTTAAAGGAAAAATATTCATATGACAAGTCAAACGTCGTAAAATATACTTTTCCAAACAAAAACACAACTATTTATCAAGTCAAAGGTATATGTCAGTGTGATAATTTAGTACATATCATAACACTAAATATCATAAATGTTCTTGCCTTGTTACCATAAGTGTATGTCTGTCTGTACGTCCCGTTTCCCGTTAACAATATATCTCATGTATCTTTAAACTTTGCAGTCAATGTTTTCAAACTGTGTTTGGATATTACACAGGCATCGATTGACATTGCTAAATTTCTTCAAATGGACATTCGATATGTCAAGAACCGTTTCACAAATTGTCTTAAAATCCTGTGAGGGTTTGAATGAGGGGATAACCAATACACCAACTTACCTGGTAACTCATTTTAATCTTAACAATGATACTTTAAACACTTCATAAAGTCTCGTTTGTGTCATATTTAGTTATCTTTATCTCAATAATGCAAAATATGAAAATCAAGCTTCCTATGAAATGAAAGAAAATAAGGAATTTGTTTTCTTGATCTATTATTGGTGTTTTTGCCATTACTGCATGGTTGGAGAGCGCTTGCATCTTCATAATGAATTCCTATCCATGATTTTCATAAAACTAATTGCGAATTCGTCTATGTGATAGTTCTGATAGATATAATGATGACCTATCTGTCCAAAGCAATTTACCTCGCAAATTATAGCTCATCCAATTCAAAATGAAAACAGGAGATGTCATTAAGGTCCACTCGTATTTCTAGAATTGAATCTGCAAGTTTTGGATCCTTATATTTACGAATGAACAGACAAATGTCTTACTTTTTTTAAACGATGTCTATAGGTTTATGAGACCGAACATTGATTGGATTAGACAAAAAATCCCAGCTGCAGTAGCCTTTGTAATGTTAATTTGACATTGTAAAAGCAAAACAGATTAGAAATACTAAACAGAAAAATAATAAATATACTAAATAAATTTTAATTGTATTTATCGCTTTATTTAATCAGTATTGACATCTGATGCACTATTTACCTTGAATTATGTATTTCTGTACTATTTTGATAAGTGTTTTAAATGCAGGTTTCAAATCACGAATTCAATAAATAGCCCAAGTCTACACGTTGTTCAGTTTCCATTTTAAGATATTCAAAGAATGAAGCAAGTTTTGCTAAAGAAGGAGTTTGATTCTTCTAATAATAAACAGTAGCAAAGTAAATCCTGAATTTTTATGGGAAATTTGTCAACGGTAGATAGACAAGCAACACTATCAGCACTGAGTGTACAATAGGTAATGTTTCAGGTAGAGGTCTGATGGGATTGAAGAAAAATAGATTCAAGCAGATACATGTATAATAATTTGGTTTGCTCATTTATGACAGCTTTTTGACGCCAGACATTACAATAATGTCCGCTCGAATACACCTCCGTTATGGTTTTGATATGCCGATGGGCGATTAATGTTTTAAAGGGTTACAACAGGCATTCCAGCATTTTAGTAAGTGAGGGGAAACATTCAACTTTTTTACATAAATTCCAAAAGAGTTTTACTCTTGATTCTAAAAATCACTATCCTGATAAATGATTTGAAGGGCATTTGCATCAATGACAATACTTCAATAATGAATAAAATCATCTTAAATACAATTACAATACTTGCTTTCACTTCATAGTATTGAGAAAAAATACTTTCACAATTATCAAAATATGTTCATCTTGGATGTTTATAAGAATATAATGCAGATATATGCAATTGGATGAAAAAGAGAACATGTTCATAGATCATCTAACATATTATTTTCATTACTGAAACAGTACCTTTAGAAATATATGACGTTCCATGAAATCTGTTGTATTGATATAGTTGTCTTCTTGTTATGTAAAATGTAACACATATTAACAAATGAGGACTGATATTCATTCCATGAATTCTTATCAAGAGCTTAATTAGCCTCAATGCACAATTCATTTCCAGTATCAATTATCAAAGTTATATAAGATTATAATCTCTTGAGATCAATCACACAGATTTACCATTGTAACGCAATTTTCCCTATCTAATTAGTTGAACTGCCTACAAATCATCCGTATATCATTGTTTTGGAACATTTGGTTTGGTTTGAAGGGGTTTTGCATATGTTATGAGTATTTGATGTTGCGGACTATAACTAAGCATTGATGCCTATGTTTTTTCAGCCAACACTTCCTTGATAAAGGAAGTTCATAAATTATATCAGAGAAAAGCTACTTCAACTGTGATGAGATGAACGTTTTCCTTCCTTGTAACGTTTTCATTTTCATACATTCATATCATAATTATAGTTCACTCAGACTGTTTGGCAATGAGTAAGCTATACTCTGTTTTTTATTACTGTCCTGATATCGACAGAGTGAACAAGTCAAGTATAACTCCAGAGTAAGTAATTCAACATTAACTTATTTCAATTCCCTTGATTATATATTAAGACTTGTTTATCAGGTTTTGACAAAATTTAAAAAGACCTATAGCATCACTTTATTTTCATTATGAGAATGAACTGAATATATAAGGTATTTTAAAGTGATTTTGTAACTGAAAATGTTATCAAGCCGTAAAATGTAATTGAATATGAATTGTTATACATATAGGCAGTTGAAATGTTTTCTGGATAACCTGTGTAACTTATAGAGAAAACCCAGATTAATATGCATAATTGTTGTAAACTACACGAAGTTTTTACCACGTATAATTAAGTAATATTCAGATAATGATCATGTCGTGTAGAGCGTTTGTATGTGTATTTTCATAAATACGAACTGAGAGAAAATACTTTCACGAAGATCTCATGTATAAAAAATAACCCCTCTAAACTGTTGTTAATATTTAACGGTGATACATTTTAGGGTTGGTAGTATGTACCTAAAGATATATCAATACAAATGCGGAAGAACTTGCTGAATGTCCTTGTCAGTTTTCAATTATATATGCTTTATCATAATATATTCCTTTTTTTGTAGTGAACGATGATTCATCTCTTTCTTATTTGCGTCATATCAACATGTCTACACGACCAAGTAGGTGAGCAATAAATTCCTTATTGATTTGAAGTAGGAAGAGTGCCAAATCGTTAACATCCGTCCAAGGATACATTAAGTCAAAATGGTCGGCTACATCCTGAATATTTGTCGCATGTAATATTTCATTTCAGCATATACTTGCAACTGTGATGTCGGATGTACAAGAAATGAGCTAGAAAGATGCAAATCTTGTAAAGCTGGCTGGTATGGTCCATATTGCCAAAAAAGTGAGTAGTATGAAGATTTAAGGTACGTGATTATTCTAAAAACGGGAATTATCAAATAAACATATGATTTACATTGCTCAATTGTGGTAGCGAAGTGAATGGGCAGGATCTCCCTTTCACTTGAGAAATTGATGAAATCACAAAAAAGTGACCATGGCTCATAAGCGCCGCAGTCTGCAATATGCCAGAGCTACCAAGCAGTGAAAACATTGTAGTTCAAAAAGAAATCTCAAACTCAAACAAGAATAACTTCACGACTACCCATGAATGTTAAATTTCCCTGAATGTAACAGTGTGTACAAATAACTTGTCCCCACTGTAGCATCAGACTTGTCTTTCTTCAATTGCAAGGGCCATAAATGCATGCAAACTAGTATTTCGGAAATAGCTTCCGACCTCATATACACCATCAAGGGTATCAGCCCCTTCAATTCCGATCACCTTAGTTTTCGGGAATCATTGCTTCCCCAGCCGCTTGGCAAAGGATGACACATAAAAAATATTCAGACCTTATTATCCGAGGAAGACGCCTTGAACGTATTTATATTACAAGCTTGCTATCATCGAATTGTCTTGACCCAAAACTTAAAACAAAAGGGAGTAAATCTGGTTAAATTTGACAGTAAGGCCATTTATGTTAACCCTTTTTTTGCCTCAAGAAGCCACTCCGTGTGTCGTTGAAGTCACATGTTCAAAACATTCAAAAATCATGTGATTTCGTCGTGAATTACCAAGAGTTTCTTAAACGTATGATTTCAAAGGTTATTGCTTTTATTACAGTGCTAGTATGAAGATGTAATTTCGTGTCTTTTATCTGAAACAAGACAATGACTCGTGTCAGTTAAACATGATTTGGTAAATTTGTCTAACGCAAACAGAAGGACGATTAGAAAGTTAATGTGTTTTGAAGGTCGTCCAACTAGTTTTAATGTAACGTAGACGTGCGATTTCGGCTTCTGTAAAGGATTTTTTCCGAATTTAATTGAAACTACTTAGAACCTAAAATAAACAGGTAAATAAATATATAGTAAATACATGTATGTAGGGGCACTTAAATAATTCAGGGTAAATGTAGTAATGAAATACAAGAAAGTTGTAGTGTAGAAAGGTTTTCAGAACGGTGAAAAGGTATATGATAATTAATATTTGTTAAACTTGACACCGGCTGGCTGGAATGGGCTGGAACAAAAGAATGACGGAACCAGTTTGTTCTAGCTATCGATGTGAGCAGACGACATCTTGATAGGAAAAATTCAAAATCGTTATGGAGAACATAAGAGCTGCCATCTATGATTTTTGGCACATTTTGGTTAATTTGCTTCTCGTAAAGTTGACCTATAGGTGATATTAAGTCTGTGCAAATGATTTTGTGTGCCGTGTTAACAATTTTATTAAGTTAAGGGTTTTTTACAGACTGGGTACCAAACCAACAAAGGAGGTTAAAAGTTAAAATACTTTGAATAAAAGTTTTGTAAAACAATTCTATCAGAAAACATTACCACACACCCCAGTGTAATGTTTCAATATCAACAACAGTGTGGAAACTAAACACACAGTTCTCAACAATATCTGGTTAAACATACTTTGTAACTTTAGTTAACTTTGACGACACTAAAACGCAGTAAAACAGACAAAACATCAAAGAAATGAGAGCACCAATTACGATGTGCGTCGCCGACGAGCAGCGCCACCAAGTTGATTGGTGTCTTTGTATAAATATTGTCTAATATTCATACATTGCAGAAAATGTCGCTTTGCATGGTAAAGCAACACAACAGGGAACATATTTGGGACATCCAGCTTACCTTGCTGTCGATGGTAATACCAGCACCAGCAATGTGGATGAAATGTTTAATTGCTCCCACACAGACGAGAGGAACAACTCCTGGTGGAGCGCTCAACTAGGAGACAATGGGGTCAACCAGATTAGGTACATGAAGATCTTCAACAGACAAGAGCATCCTTTGAGTAAGTTAAATCAGACAATGCAGACTTCTTCGTCGCCCTTTAAGATCAATATACCATTTCATGTAATCTTTACCCCCCGCATGAATTTATCATCTGATTTTAATGAAATTATTATGGAGGTTCATACTTTCATGAAGGTTAGTCATAATGATCGACTTTGAAAATATTTTGTAATATTTGCGTTTAATTATAAGAAGACTGGTAATTGGTTGAAAACAATTTCGAGTCATTTTAATCAAATATGCTATGAAGGTTCTTAATGCTATGAAGGTAAGTTTTATGTAGTGAGATTGAAAATAATTGAGAATATGGGTTTTCAGGGAAAAATTCAGTAAGTCTAAAATAAGGTTTAAATAGAGAGATAATATTTGAAAGAAACAGATGTGTACACAGACAAATTAATAGAGCAGGTGACATAGTGTAGTACAATGCGTTTTAGAGCGGTCTCAATGAGACAAGGCACGAGGAAGAAATGAGTTTTGTCATGGGTTGTGACATATGGTTAGATGTATGTGAATTGGAGTAATGGCAACACCTAGGTAAAGTCATTTCATATGTCAAATACTACAAGGTTAGAAGAATTGATGAGGGAGAACAAGCATTATATTGACTTTATGAATAACTGAGCATTTATCAAAGTGTATTAACCAATTAGAGAGAGGTAATTCGTGACGCCACAGAGGTCAAAGAGCACCTATAAGTGACGCGTGTCATATGGTGAAATACAGAGTATGATTGGTCAAGAGTATGAGATCAAGGGCACGATTAGTTTAGGGCAGTGAAGTGAGGTTAGAAAAACTAGGAAACTGGACAGTCCGGGGAGACTCCGTAACAGAAGGTAGGGGCTTTGGCCGGATCAAGCAGAGGCTAGGATGCACTTTGGTTAAGTATGTGGGGAATAGAGTAAGTATTGGTTACGTAAGGATAGAGAGTGTAGGTTAAGATTAAGAATGGCATGTTGATGTAGGATGCTTTAACTGTTTTAATGATTAAATCATAAAAGACTTTTCTTTGTATTTATTTAGAAATTGTACCTCTCGTTAGCTCAAAAGCGAGTCCCCAAAACAAACTAATAAATGTGACATAGGTCATGAATAAAAAGTTTTTTAAAAATCTAGTGATGATGTTTCAAAGATTTTACAAATCATTACATATCAACAAATCATCTGATTTCGATAATTTTTTGTAAGAAGATGTTGTATACATGCAATTTATCATCATTACACATTTAAAAAATATCTGTGTACATTTTTTTGGTTTTCGAGAAACAAAGGATGTATCAGAAAGAGAATTGTAGCATGTCATATATTTGGATCATGAATTGTTCTCTTGCTCAGCTCAGTTGTCAAATTTGTCGCAAATATCCAGAAATACAGGACGATTGATTTGAAAAAATGATTTAAGGTACTAGGTTTGTGGGCCCAAAATAATAACATTAAAAAAGACTGATCCAGTCTTCAGTGCGTGGCCATAATATAGTATTCAGAAATCATAACATTCCGGCGATTTCGTTTGAGAATCAGTTATTTCCATGTCACGTTTCATAAGTTCGCATCGTAAAGAGATGAATTTCTGCATTAAAAAATATCACCGGCCCCCACTATCCTATTTTCTAAGGGAATTCTTGTGTCTATTTTAAGCGCAATGGCATACGTCATTCGAGATAACAGCGACATTTCCTTATCAATCTTAATAGCTTAAACAGAGAGAAAAAGTGATAATCGATGCATTTATAATTCTTTAAAATGTGCCAAGTATGTTGAAATATATGTTAATTACCATAATTGGATTAGACAATATCTTTTAATTCGTAGTTAAGTTGTAAACAAGAAAAGATAGGCAAGGGTGCCCGAGGGTGCGGATTTTAGATGGATAAATCAGAAACGGACAGTGATTTTTTATAGATTTTTATATTCACTCACATTTAAACACCATCTCTATAAAATATACGTTGTATACAACAAACATTATTGTTTTAGGTTGTGTCACTATATTCTATAAGGTGACGACCTAGCGAGAGGGATGTTTTGAAACATGTCTCCTCCCACATTGTGCATGATCAGTATTCTTTGCAATGATTTGGGTACCAGAATAACATTTGTCATATTTAAAAAGTCTTAGGTACATCTTTTCATCTTGAATGAAAATTTTTGTCATATGGCATAAAAACATTTTAAAAGCACCCTTGATTTCTCCAGCGAGAGAAAACCCACGTGGACACAATGTCGGGTGCTCTGTATAGTTATTTCTCACATATCAATGTAAATAGCAATATCTGACAAATACTGTTAATAAATTTGGAATGTAAATCAAATGACAGATAGACATTTAACAAATTACCTAAATCGACTCATTCTGGTTAATATTTATTGATATATCGCTATATAACTAGGGAAGTGAATATGTACATATTATGATCACAATGGTGTTATGAAAATCTTTCCTTTTGAATTTTGTGATCTTGTAAAAAAAGTTACATCATTGCAAATGACAAAAAAAGTCAGGAAAATAATAGTATTTTTGTCTCAAAAAAATCTTAAATTGTTAGAATTCATAATAACTAAACGCATTGCCAGTTGCAGTTGATATAGCTAGACCATATCAGCTGCTTGTTATAAGTTCAAGTAATTTCTTTTAGTTTAAGAAGATGAAAAATGTCTTTGTTATCCTCATTAGACTCATATAAACGACATGCCAAATGTTTGTTTTAGTTAAAATGCGAAGGAAGGGAATGGAAATACTCATAGATGGAAAACGATGCAAAAAATGGCCAGATTCCGAAGCTCCTGAAACTATCGAAGATGTGACATGTAATAATACTCTGATGGGCAAAAATCTCACCATCCAAGTTTTAGGGCCGTACTACAGCGTTTGCGAAGTTCAAGTGTTCAGTGAGTAAAAATTATATGATAATCAAAATGAATAGACAAAGCATATTCCTAAAACACCAAATCTACCAACAAGCTTACTTAAATGTGCATGTTTGTTTTCGACACATTGGGTCAAGCTGATAATTGAGTTAATGATTAAAATCAGTGATATAATGTTTCCCTCGCCCCGAGTGTGTTGGTTCGAATCAAGAATGGGACTTGGTCCAAAAGGAACACACATTATGAGTGTGCTCCCAAATATTGTGATTTGTTTTCAATATTTAGTTGGTAATGACATGCCATGAATTCCTGCGTCCATCCATTCTTCTGTTTACTATCAATTAAGAACGACGTGCAACCTGTGTGTACTGGTAGCGTTACAAATGGAAAAATACTGCTCATGAAGAAGAGTTTGTTTCATTACTTTAAAACTTGGTGTAAATATGATGCCATATGGTATTCGTTTGACTTGTTCTACCGTTATTGCAGCAAATGTTACAAACCTCGAAAAGATTTTGAACATTTTAGAATTATTTTAATTAAAATCTGATACTTAGACTACTTCAGGAAAATGCCTCGTTGCCAAAATAGTATTCGGCCATGATGCGTATCTGTCCTATTTTGACGTATTTAAAAAGATTTTAATGTACAAGGGCCTTGATAGAATGTTGTTTCATTTGCTACGCGAGGTGAGGTGATTTTATATTTGTTGATTCTTTTACATCAGTGGTATACAGTTTTTAAGATTGTCTTTCCTACAACACCTATCTGCTTTCTATACGTTCACTTTTGCAACCAACGCTAATGTGAGAATAGTTTCTCCTATCATTTCATACAAAATGCAAAGGGTATATCAGCAAAAACTATTAGCCTTATGAAAAAAGTTTTCTTATCAGACCATAAAACATTTATGTTAAGTGATACTTGTGCAATGTATTTCATTCAAGAAATGGCCCGGACTGTACTGGAAATGTGGTCAGTGTGACGACAATGTTTGCAACAGGGTTACTTGCGAGTGTTTCAGTACTTGCATGGGTGGATAAGAAAGGAGGAGATATGACGGTTTGACAAGAGAAACAAATCAAGTAACTGCAGGAGTAAATGAACCAGATACTGCGATATTCAATGAAACATAAATGAACTGCATTTGCCGTTATAGCCTTTATCGAGGGTTTAAGTAGTTAGATAGTAGTAAAGTATGCTATTATTGGTATAAACAATAGTCTGTGTAACAAGACCACTGGAGAGTGCCCCTGTGTTTGTGAGGATAGATGGAAGGGGAGTTAATGTGATGGAAAGACACAAATGATACATCCCACGGTTGTAAGATACAAACGATACATATCAAGGCTGAACGACACTTTGGCTTTATATGACTAGGATTCTTGCATATGTCAGTTCTTCTTTTAACATTCAAACCTTGTATTTCCTCTCACCAACGACTTGCTTTTGGTAATAAAAAGTATTGCTTATATTAGTTTGCAGTGAGTGTAATAAATCTTAGTTTTGGTGGTTCTTGTCATTAAAGGGCAACGTCTTTAAAGACGCACAACTATTTTCGTTTTCAAGTATATAAACCATTTATTTACGTTGTTACCACTTATCATTAACAAAGGGAGCTTGTTGATAAAATTATTTCTTCTTCTTAAGCAATGAAAGTCGAAAACAACTGAAATCTTGTGTACATATTAAATGACAAATAGACATAACAAAGTTTAGAGTTCGTGGCCGTTTCAATCAAATAAAGTAACCATGAACAGAGAGTTAGTTTGTGCCACATTGTAAATAACCCTTTAAAAGAGTTCATTATCAATTCAAATTTAAACTACAAACAACCTGAATGGTGACAGACAAAATACCTATACAATAAATACACCCAAAATAACAATCAGTTTCTAAGAAAATGATTATTGTTTGATGTTATGAACTTATAGTGATTGTATTAAGCCTAATTAGCTAACAAATGCATTAACAATGTTGATATTTGTACAGTTTGTAGTGACGGGTGGTTTGGAAAAGATTGCGATATGCGATGCAAGTGTCACCACCCAAATGACGTGTGTGATAAAGTGACTGGTAAATGTAAACTGGGATGTCAAGCTGGATACATGGGAGATGACTGTCAAACACGTGAGAATTAATGAGTATTTGTTAGAGGGATATTGTTTGAACGATCATCAGTCATTTGGAGATTTTTAATCTATCAACACTAATAAAGTAATGATTTTATTTCCAAGTTTGCATTTATTCCACTGGCCACTGCAATAACTTTCTGCTTTTGTTTTTTCGTGGTTACAACCAATGCTTATGTTCATATAGTTATGTCTATTACTTCAATAAAAAGGAATATGACATTTAATGGTAAGATTTTCTAAGTAATAGATAGATGTAAATAATACATTTTACTGTGATTGGCGAGACGAACAAGGTTAAATATATCAAGCGATATGTGAAATGACTATGGTCGTATTTTCTGCGTTTCTACTGTAGAAATATGGCATTCTTAAAAGGAAAGATCGACAGTTCCATATTATGTTATTATAGCCCATCTTCCTGTTGGCCTTTTTGAGGATACATCTGTTGACCTTTAAAGAGATAAACAGAGAACATTGATCAAATCAACAATGCTTGGCATCTTGAACATCTCCTACCAACCATTTTCGTAACTTTTGAAATAAAACATTCAGGTTTTAACTCTGACATGTGATTTTATTCAGCAATCGGATTTTTCATCGTGATGCTACTAATGGTTCGTCGCGGCTTTCTGATTAAGCTGAACTTCATGCACCATCAACATTGTCTAACAATATTTTAGTTTCAAGAAGGCTCAGGCCTATTCAGGCAACTTTTCTTATTGGCTCTGCGGGAAAATGTAAAAATTAAAGGGGACGGCCGTTGATATTAGTCAATTTAAGATTAATAGTATGACCTAATATTTGAAAAAACTGTTGATATGAATTTATCCAGATTGCAAAGATGGAAGATATGGACAGGACTGCTCTGAAAGATGTGGTCACTGCGCTAACAATGGATCTTGTAACAAGACTACCGGATACTGTCCTTCTGGCTGTGAAGCTGGGTGGATACAAGAAAGATGTGATAGAGGTACGGGAAGTTATTGTTGAATTAATTTGCAATGTTTTAATATTCATTGTTACTGAAACAACAGTGTCACCAGAAAATGTTCAGGCATATAACGTTTATTCTGTCAATTATTGGATTGAGATTTGAGTATATGAATAAAGTTAAATGATCAGATAATATCTTCTAAGATGTTTATGACATGAACATATATCGTTGATGATGCAATGCTATTTCATAAATTCATATAGATTATTTTATCTCACCAAGTGGTCCTCTACAAAACACAGACGAAATGTTTCAGACTCAAGCACCAAGTGGCACGTTCTCCCAATGGCTCTTTCGGCTCTTGGAACCAGTCTCTTTGTTAACCTCTTAGTTGCTGGATTACTTCTCTGTCTTCTCCGTCAAGGGCGGTATGTATTGTGAAGTTTTCTGCATGTTTTCTATTATGTATAGAAAATTTGTTCTTTTCTTGATAGCAAGTTCTTTATTGTGCAGATTCTTGACGTGATGGAATAATCACCTGTGCTTCAAGACTTCGAATGTAGAAAACAAGACCCGGGATATAGATTGGGCAAGCTTTAACTTGGCTCTGATGTTTTCTTGAGCACTGCTTCAAAGCGCAAAAATGTATAAATGTCCATAGGCCACAACAAATCTATTCGACATGGCCAACTTGATCCTATTTTTGACCTTTTGCCTTTTTTTTATCTTATTTCAAAACTGTTACCAGACTACTGTGGGTGAGGAAATCCACCGAGGAAGCAGGTCAGGTGTCACGTGACCACGTGCAGATGAGTAACGTCACAAGGCAACCTGAACACATCTATGAGGCTCCGACCCGCAGCAGTAACACATCCGCAGAAGACAATCCATATGACGTCATCCAGCACAAAGTGTATCAAAATATTTGAGCCACAGATATTTCACCACCTCTCTACCTGTCTGTTATGTTATAGTTGTATCTTTTAATAATAGAGCAATCGAACAACGCCAATTATTGGTAATCGTTTGAAGATATGAAAGATGTTCTCTTTATACCTTTCTGGTATTAATGACGAGTTATCACAGTTATCTTGCCCGAAATCCGATACTTTGAACAGTTATGAACTTTTTAGTGAAATTTGAGAAAACAATCCTGTCAAATGAACTAATTTAAGAAACTAGGAATAAATTCCCAATACATATGGTGTGATTTGAACTAAAGATGAATATGACCAGAATAGATTTTTTAGAATTTAAAATGTAAAAGGAAAAATATTAATGTGACAAGACCGACGCCGTAAAATAAACTTTTCCAAACAATAACACAACTATTTACCAAATAAAATGTGTCTGTCTGAGTGATAGTACAGTACATGCCATATCACTTAATATCATAAATGTCCTTCCTTGTTATCAAAATTGTTGTCAGCGTGTACAGTCAAGAGTTCGCAAGTTTGCTTGTAACGTAATGTAGAACTCGTCCGTGTATGTTTGTATCTGTATCTGTATCTTTACTCATATCATGCTTGTCTCATCAATTGAAGTAGTAATTATATATTATTTTGCGAATGATCAGTTAATATTATTACCAGATTAGATAATTTCATACATGTATATGTAAAAACTTATAGACATTCTGTTTATAGCGTGATTCCATCATCGTATTAATTTCAAAAAGGTGACATAAATCTTTATTGTCAGTTGAAAGTTGGTATGAAAACAAGGTATGCTTTTAAAAAGGTTCTAGTGTTGATGTCAATATTTAAGTAATTATACCCACACTTTTCTTTATCTAATTGAAAATTTATAACGGTCTTTAAGGTATGACTTCATTCTTTTTATCCATTATACATCTGTCATAGACCATTTCTACTATTAGTTGACCTTGATACGTGCTTTTGCTTTAACATCAGAAATTAAACATTATACTATGAGCTTGAATCATTCTAACATGAATTACCTTTGGAAAACAAATATGACGAGGAGTAATGAGGTTTGTAATGGCAAGGATTTTTTAAAATGGTGAACTCATCAAAAGCTTCGAAGAGTAATTTTTTGATGAGCGAAGAGTTGAAGCTCTAAATAACAGAGCTATTTTGTTTTGAATTGAACAAGGGGCGATATGCATGTAAATCATATGTGACAGTGACGGTTAATGTTGACACGAGTTCAGCATATTTGATATTCCATGCATTCTTTTGAAGAGATGAAAAACCCAATTTACTTGATTACTACGATTACTTGAAAAATATCAATGATTTAATGAAGAAGCTCTCAATATGAAACACAAATTTATTTGGCTACTAGTGCTTAATGAAAGACTTCATTTGGAGGGGATGCAAATCAAGAAGTTATTAGCTGCTTATCCTTCTTCATATTTGGCTAACGTTAAAAATAAGAATGCAATACATATTTTAAAAACTGAAATGTAAATATTAAAAAGTTAAGAACTAAAAATACTCTCATGTTGTTTCTTCAATAAAGTTAAATCCCTTGAATCACTTTTATTTTATTGATGGAAAATGTGATTATATATATATGTTATCAATAGTCCTTAGCTTTAGTTGCAACACGAAAACAACATAAATGATTAATGTTGTTGTTTATTAAATAATCTTACTTGTTTATATACGATACAATTAGCACATTTTACTGACATTAAGTAATAGTCAAAAGTTGTTTGGAAATACTTACACTGTCTTACAAAAATGTTTTTCTATATCTATCTTTACCCAAACCTTACTCTACATTTCCATTGAGGCATCTTCATGCCGATTTCCTATCTATGTCTTTTCATTAAACTTACTGCAATTCGTATCTGACAGTTCTGATGGATTTTCAGATGATGACCTTTCGATCAACAGCTATTTGCATTCGAAAGTGTACCTCATCAAATTTGAAATGAAGTCAGGAGATGTCATTAAGGGCGACTAGTATGTCGAGAATTTTATTTGCAAGTGTTGGGTCTATATTAACTACTGAACAGTCAAATGTCTCATTTTTTTTATATGTTTCAACCGTGTCCAAAGGTTTGTAAGATCGACCATTAATAGGAGTAGAAAAAAACATAATTAAACTTTATAATGTATTATTTGAGAATTGGGAAATTATTGTCAACAGTTTGAAACACATGGCTGATATCACCAAATTTCAGACTAATAAACTGCAGTTAACAGTCGTCAATGATGTTTGTTAAATCTTTATCTTTTAATCGTGGCACAGATAATGATTATTCATTGTGTCCTCTTTTCTTGCATAGATTTATTGCAATATTTATTATCTGCCCGGTTTATTGATATTAATTTCTGTTTAGCATCAACAATGGTCTTTTCAAGCTCCCTTCCCTGACAAATGCATGGCGGTTCTTCCTGTTAATCCTGAATAACGTAGCTTCAAAGTGGGACATGAAATTTCATAAAAGGTCCCTGTCTGTGTAAGATGTTTATGAAAAAAAAAATTGAATGTTTTTCTTATGAATCAAAACATTGACATGCCTGCGTGCAAATAAGTCTGATATACCTGTAGCCGAAATATACCATTATTTACAATCGTTAGTGTGAAATGATGATTTAAATGTTTTCATCAGATAAACATACTCTCTATCTTCCTGTAAAACGAATATCCAAAATTCCACAGCTGTAAAACTGCTGACCAATTTAAACAATATAGTCACTTCTTTATTTATTTGTAAAACTTCCTTGTTTCATTAAATAGTCATATAAACATATTCAAGTACTTATAGATTTACACTGATATTGTTAGTTGAAAGATCATCTTGCTTGATATTGTGCAATCAAAAAAAAATTTATTTAAAATTGATCTCAAAATGCTGACAGCACAATTTAAATATTTTTAGTACGTGTGATAATTGATTATCGGTCTGTTTCAGATGGATAAACACATTAGAGTTGATGAAGATTTATTCGGTACTTGTGTTACAGGCTTACTATTCTTCTCCTAATATCAATCATTCAGGTGGATGGGGATTTAAATCATGACTCGCACAATAGAAGGAATATTTGCAATTTCCATTAGATTTTCACAATAATTCACTCTATGAAAGGCAGCAAGACATTTCCCTTCTTTTGCACTTTTTTGAAAAATTGTTACAGTAAAAGTAAAATTTGTCACCTGCAAATCTTTTGTTTTATAGAAACAATTCTACTTGAAGTAGAGTGATATAGTTAAAGTTGATTTAATAAGAACGTGTAGCATTCCATGATAAATAAAGTTGATATATACTTGCTACTTTCATATAAGAATAGTCTAATCATTATTACACAGGAGAGTTCTGAATATTTGGATGAACGAGAATGTATTGATGAATATAGCTTTTTCTTAAATCAACATTTAACGGACACATTAAAATGATTATCATTAGTATTCATTGCGTCAATCTAGTTAAAACTAGATGTATTGATCCGTCAATACATCTAGAGAATTACTGATTGAGGTCATGTTCAGCTGACCTTTGACTAATTTTGAACCGACCAATAAAATGAGGGCAGGAAGACAGCTTTCAACCAATCAAAGACGGTTTTCTTTTGCATCTTGGTTAATGTCACACCCTGACGTTTACCCTACGTTTGTCTATATTTATCCTTTAAAACTTATTTTGTCTTTGTTCGACCAAATGTGTTGATTTGCTTTTGTACGAATTACCAAATATGAAAACACAAATATATTCTGTCAACATTATCAGCACAGAGTTTATGCTGTTTTGAAAGTGGAACCTCGGAGACAAGGGAAGATGAATTCATGAAGAAGACTGGAGACTGTTGTTTGTGGTCGACCATTTCTTTTATTTGGCGTTGATGGATCATGTTATAAAGGTCATCCCCGAGCTGGTGGTACAGTCACAATTTGGAGTACAAGAAAGAGTTATTCCCCAAACTCTGTCGTGGAGACTCAACTCCAAACTGTGTCCAGGCTGGGGTGTACAAAGGCAGAGCTACATAGTGGCTTTACAGGAAAGGTGCACAGGCAGGTCCGACAGCAAGTCTGGCGACCTGTGTTGAGTCTAAAGGAAGTCTAACGGGAGTCTGTAACGAGTCTAACTGGAGTCTGTAACGAGTCTGAAGAGAGGGAACCTCTCTACGTATTTAAGCACATAGGTGTTATATAATAACACTTAACATATTGCTACGCAACTGGTTTTGCATGCCACATGCTGGATGTTGAACAAAGGGAGCTGATTGTGCTAACAGCTTAATGAATGTTATGAGCGATTGAAAGGCCGAATATATAAGGTGACCTAATCACTGACCGTTGGCTTGTTGAGGATGCCTAAGGCGATATCGGTCGAATGAACAGGCGTCCGCAATCCACACATGGAGTACAGTTCACAAGAAAATGTTATTTATGAAAGAATTTCTAATCGATATGAAATATAAAATTTGGAAGAAATTCGGACGTTTGTTTACACGATGACAATATTTCCGGTCTCTCGCTAGTTTTCGTCCTCGAAAACTTTTTAGATTAATTATTGTACATATAGAATTTCAAAATGTAACATTGATAATTCGCATATAAACATGAATGAAAGCAATAATTGTAATGTGACAAGCAAGAAGATACCAATACAATGAAGATATAGTGTGATAATCAAGCCAGTTTGTAAAATATTGAGTAACATAAGTAATTAGGACACATGATCGGTGAATGTAACTAGTATTGACGATTACCATACAGATGAATCGCGTGGGGAGTCTTATATTGAGCCTAGACTCGTCAAGGCAAAGATAACTAAATGGGTAGGATTGGCGTACATAAATAAGATAAAAACCTAATCGACTTGAATCGTCTAATATGAAAACGACAATAGAGAACATTCAATCATTTAAGAAAAGACACGACTTGGACATGAGTATATGTAATGCAGGGAATCGAGATTGATCATAAGCATCGGGATACATGATGTGTCTGAAGGGGTGACTTTCTAAAATGACAACATAAAAAATATAGTCGCAAGCGACGACAAAAGGATTCAGCGCATAAAAAGCACATTCAGTACAAACATAGCGATGTTAGCCAGCTTCACTGAAATTTTCATGAAGATTGGAGATTGCATTAATCTACAGCAGCAAGTTTCATCTGACCTTATCTCCAAAGCATACTCCGGTTATTGCAAAGAAGTGGTGAGCAAAAAATATTTGACTGACATCAAAATCTGAATCACCCTGAAATTCCCAATGTCTCAGCTACATTATTGGAGAGTTTGAGCTCTTAGATGCAAGTATCTTCAGAGAAGAAGATTTTTTAAGATGCATCTCAAAAATCACTAAAAGCAATATGGCGGCTAAACTATTCATGCTACGAATTTGCCATGGTTTACTTTTTTGCTCCAAATGTAATTGCCTGTCGTTTAAAGCAAGTTGCAAGTCTCTAAGTGCATTTTGAAAAAATAACCCATGTTAATTTTTCGAACTTTCGATCGTACTGTGCCTTTAACGCTTAAGCCGATTAAGCCCAAAAGCTTATTGTGGCATCCTCTCATGAAGCTCTATCAAGCTGCCAAGTTTGGCTGTAATAGCTTTAGCGGTTTGGGCTGAATCGTGTTAACAAGAATTGTCGAATATTGACGAGCAATTTCTGGAACAAATAAGTTGCAAATGCGAAATAACTATAATAGTTATGAAATCGTCATGATTGACTTTTTTGTTTGTATTGTTCTTACACTTCTTTCAAATCAAGTTTCAAGTCTCTAAGTGCAATTTGAAAAATTACCCTATGTTAATTTTTTTTCAAAAGTTTTTTGCTGTTTTTGATCGTTTATTGTGAACGAAAATGACTGTTCGCGATCGATGTTTTAACAGTTTCGTCAAGTCCACATACTGGTCTTATATTCCTGAAGAAATGTAGCAATTGTGAGTCTAACTTTTAGAGTTATCTCCCTTTGAACATGCTTACATGAGCTAAATCGGCCGACTTTGAAGGGTTGCTGAGAAATAAATATTTGACTTTCATCAAAATCTGAATCACCCTGATATTCCCAATGCCACAGCTACACAATTGGAGAGTTTTAGCTCTTTGATGCAAGTATCTTCAGAGAAGAAGATTCTCAAAGACGCATGGGGTCTTGCATTTTTATGAAAGTCAAAAAAAGCAATATGGCGGCCAAACAATGCATGATACGAATTTACAATGATTGACTTTTTTGCTTGCAATGCTATTGCGCATCGTTTAAAAAAAGTTGCAAGTCTCTAAGTGCATTTTGAAAATTTTTCCCATGTTAATTTTTCGAACTTTGGATCGTACTGTGCCTTTAACGCTTAAGCCGATTAAGCCCAAAAGCTTATTGCAGGATCTCCTCATAGAGCTCTACCAGGCTGGTAAGTTTGGCTTTAATAGCTTTAGCGGTTTTGGCTGAATCTTGTTAACAAGAATCGTGGAATAAAAAAAAAAATAATAATAATAATAATAATAATAATAATAATAAAACACGCCAATAACAATAAGGATTCAGCATTTCTGCTGAATCCTTAATTAACTTTGATGGCGGAATATTTTTGAAAATGAAAGTTAAGCATGATGCAATTCTAGAAGGCACTCGTTTTCTTATGAGTTGTATATTTGATGCAGAGAAGTTATTGGCATCGGATACTAAGTACTCGTCAGAGCGATATGCCGAGAAATGCACTACTGGCGGAAACATTTCAGTTTCTCTTTACGTCTTTACAGGGTTTACAAACCAGTAACCAATTTATCAGTAAAATCATTGACACCGAGAGTCGTATTTGGCAATCGGAAGACTCATCAACCAGGCGAAGTAAAATACATGGCAAAAACATAACCTAACCGACGTCAACGACTTAAATTGATAAAGGAAACAAAGGTTTATCCCAACTACTCCAGTACATACAAAACTTATCACTATAATGTATACAATTATTATAAAACGTTGCTACTGGCTGATTAAGTCACACATACCTGTTTGATTGATCCACGGAATTTTAACACATGAATTATTAATAGTTTGGTTATGAGGACTGTCCGCAAGAGTTCATATTATATTTTATATTCACACTGTCTTCGTTCTTGAGTCTTCTATCTTCAAGGGGTACAATGAATAGGTGTTGATGGCGTTGATAGATATGTCTTGAAGATATCGATTAAACGTTGACAGTGGACATTTTCCTGCGGGCGTTTCGGTTGAATGGGTACGGCTAGGTTGGTTGTTTATGGTCTCCAGCTTGGTGTGTGTTGCTTCATCCTCCATCGCCTTCGGGTTCCCTATCACTTAGCTGCAATTTTAGGTACCAGAACTGCGTGAGCTTGCAGCAAACTCACGCTACCGGGAAATCCTCCACCATCTTTGAAAGTGGAACCTCGGAGACAAGGGAAGATGAATTCATGAAGAAGACTGGAGACTGTTGTTTGTGGTCGACCATTTCTTTTATTTGGCGTTGATGGATCATGTTATAAAGGTCATCCCCGAGCCGGTGGTACAGTCACAATTTGGAGTACACGACAGAGTTATTCCCCAAACTCTGTCGTGGAGACTCAACTCCAAACTGTGTCCAGGCTGGGGTGCACAAAGGCAGAGCTACATATTGGCTACATGGAAGGTGTACAGGCAAACCGAGTCTTAACGAGTCGGTAGCGAGTCTAACGCAAGTCTAAAAACGTGTCTAACGGGAGTCTGTAACGAGTCTGAAGAGAGGGAACCTCTCTACGTATTTAAGCACATAGGTTTTATATAATAACACCCAACATATTGCTACGCAACTGGTTTTGCATGCCACATGCTGGATGTTGAACAAAGGGAGCTCATTGTGGTAACAGCTTAATGAATGTTATGAGCGATTGAAAGGCCGAATATATAAGGTGACGCAATCACTGACCATTGACTTGTTGAAGATGCCTAAGGCAATATCGGTCGAATGAACAGGCGTTTGCAATTTACACATGGAGTACAGTTCACAAGAATATGCTATTTATGAAAGAATATCTATTCGATATGAAATATAAAATTTGGAAGAATTTCGGACGTTTGTTTACACTATGACACTGTCATCATATTTTTCAACACAATTCACTGCGAAACATTGGTAACTTTTGGATTTTGTAATCGAGGTCCTTAAGATCGGCGAAACAATCGCATTGACCCGCGATTCGAAGAGCTTGGCCAGCACTCTTTTGATTGGCTGATGTTCGCGCCTGCTCGACACGGAATAGACCTGTAATTCGCTAGATGTAATAACGTACTTCGGACTTCGGGACGTATTATATTACAGCTAGTTTTAACTAGATTGTCATTGCGTTTGACCGTAATGGAAACAATTCCTTCTTTATATAATATATTTAATTTCTTTATGAATTCTTTGCCTATCAGCATCCTAAAACTGATATCTTGTTTGTATTAAATCAAAACAAGTTTATATATGTTTAATGGGATCCGTACAAAGAAATAAAATGACTTCATATCGTCGCTTAAAGTCTTTAATTCTGTAGATTCACCAAATCTGATTATTAGTTTGGAACATGTTTCATATATTTAACAATTAATCAGCTGTACAAATGAATAGTCTGTGGTTGAT
Organism: Phorcus lineatus; assembly: GCA_921293015.1. NCBI lineage: Eukaryota > Metazoa > Mollusca > Gastropoda > Trochida > Trochidae > Phorcus > Phorcus lineatus. The sequence continues at coordinate 34,344,824 of OV121082.1, forward strand.
TAGAACCAAACATAGAAGTATAATAAAATCTTGAACCATAGATAACATATAAAAATAATAATGATAGCATGCTTATACCGCGCATATATCCATGAAAAAGCATGCTCAAAGCGCCATGAGTATTATTTCCCTGGAGGGATAGTATTTTCTGTGCCGCCGATTATCAAGCGCTCCGCGCGACCGTATAGGTCCGTATTTCCCCCTTGTTCAGGTACCCAATTGTACAGCTGTGTGGGGGTGTGGGGTGGGGGGGGGGGGGTTGTTCATGGTATTTTTTACAAATCTTCAACATACTTGAATTTAACATCACTGCTTTAATTGATATGTGATTTTAAGGGAATTTGCGCCATTGGCAATAGTCCATATTGAATAAAATTATTTGAAATACGATTGCAATCTTTTATTTAATAGTATTGAGAGAACGATAATATCAATTTTGGATCAAAAGATATTGACCATGGATATCAATAAGCACGTATGATTGTGCGATATGTATATAATATTGCATTAAGAGAAATCATATTCATTGATCACTTGAAAAAGTTTTTCCATTTCTGAAACGGTACCTTTAGATATCCCTGGTATTTCTTTAAGATAGTAGACAACATGTTGGTGTGATATTGTTGTGTGCTTATGTAAAATGTGACAAATATAAACAAACGTGGACCGATATTCGTACCATGAATTCTAATCAATAGCTTATCTATCCTTACAACGCTGTTCATTTCCAATATTAAAAACATTAACGACATATTATATATTAAACACTATAATTATGTATTTATCTTTTGAGATCAAACTAACGGTTTTCAAATATACAGCGTCCATGTGCACTATCTAATCAGTTGAAATATCTACATGGCATCCGGATATATTTAAATCAGATCAATTGTTTTGATTTGTAGGTTTTTCAACAAAAGATTCCATATATTTTATGACAGTTGTTTACATTTTTACAGGATATCACTAAGCATGAGAGAGGGGGAGAGGAGAGAGGAAGAGAGGGAGGAAATATTTACGCATTTAATTTAATCAACTGTGATATAGCAAAGCGTGTTCCTTCCTTGTTGCATTGTCAGTTTCCTATGTCCTTCAGATAATGTATTCAAGCTGTTGGGCCAGGGCCACGAAAAAAAGTTACTCGGTGCTTGATAACCATCTTCATATCGACAAAGCTCACAGAGTAAGTAAATCAACGTCAACTCATTTCATAATGCCCTAGTTTAAGTATTTAGGCATGTTTATCTGGTCAATATGAGAAGGAACTGAATATATAAGGTATTTTAATGTGATTTTTTAACTGAAAAAAGGTAATCAAAATGTAAAAAATATTTTCATATAAATATTTCTTTAATCGTGATTTTTTTAGTCAGTTGAATTTTTAAGCCTTTCGCTCGAAATTTTCTATGGATCACCTTAGAGGAAAGATTTCTCTTGATACCATTTTCTTTTTATACCATGTACTAAAGTAATATTTCGAAGATGATCATGTCGTGTAGGATCTCATGAATAATAGTGATAGTCTTAGTTTTGGTACATTGGTGCAATCTCAATAATTCATAGATATCGAGTATTTTAGATTTGCATGTCAATGTTGTTTCTGTGGCTGCCGGTACTGAAGATTTTTTATTTAAAATTCTTTAGTTTTTCAAAAAATATTTATTTGTCTTACAAGTACTTTGTGATGCTATGATCACTTGCTAAATTTGATGATTCGAGTTTTAAGAATTTCAAGCCAATAGAAAAAAATGCGGGTCATTACAGGAATGGGTCAATGGGTCATCAAAAGTGTCATCACTATTTGAAGAAAAATATTTTCACATACACTGTCATGTTACCATTTATCTAGATACCAAGAGTGGCTAAAATATGACTGCCAACAGTTCATTATGCAAATGTGTCACCTTTTCCTACAAAACCCTACATTTAATAGAGCTTTTTTTAAATCGTAACACAACATGACATATTTCTGAATTTAGATTTAAATTGAATTGGGTAGCCCGTCACATTGTTCTAAGGCCGCCACGATGTGTTTCGGTTGGACAGATGGACAATGAGGATGTTTAAAACAAGACTAGATGCGTGGTTTGAAGTAACGCTAAGCTTGAGTAACAGGTTAATTGTTAGATTTGATTATAGTTTTGCACATAATCATGTGTGAAAATAAAACTTATTTCCTTTATTTCAATTTTTTTTTATCAAGGTAAAGAAAAGTTGCTTATCAATATGAAAACTCATTCTTTAATTTGTCAAGTTGAAGACAATAACTTTATTCACTTCTCTAAATTGGAACGGTAATATGGATATGATTCAGGTTGTTTCAAACTATGTACGGTAAGGCATATTTTATTCAATAAAAGAACAAGACAATAAGAAAATGTATTCTAACATATGAACTTTAAAACCCAACACTTTAAAGTTCTATATAGGCTAACAAAATTCAATTTGGGCCAAATATTTGAGATTATCTTTATGGAGAGTTTTCAATTATATACATATGTTGTATTACAATATATATCTTTATAGGAAGTGAACGATGGTTCTTCTCCTCATTATTTGTGTCATATCAACATATCTACACGAACGAGTATGTAAGTAATAACTTCTTCTTTCACTTGAACTAGTTAGAGAGTGTCAAATCGTTATCATCAGTCCAAGGCACAAAGATACTTCAACTTCAACGAAAAAAGGGCCCAACGTTTACTACATTTATATGGAAAAGGTTGTTAAATAGCTACGACTCCATCCCGAATATTTCTTCACCTACGGCTGTACCAAAATGCCAATATCATATAGTTTGGGTTTCGTGTGAATGTTAATAGCAAAACTTTACTTAAATTGACATAATTTATTGTATTATATATATATTTATATCGATATTGATTTTATATAATATATATAAACCTAGTTTATGATCGACAGGTAAGTGCCATAAGTTTGTACTTTGGCATGATGAAATCGGCAAAAGGGGTTAAATTTTCAAAATATCAGTTTCCGTTATTTTGTTTTAAAATGTTCATATTGGCGACGATATAAGTACGACGATTAATCAGTAAACACAATATTTGATTAATGATTCTCTTTTGATCATGCGAAACTCTAAAGTGAAAATTACATCTAGTTTTAACTAGATTGAACCTTAAGTAACTTCAACGAGCTGCCAAAAGAATTAAGATTTATCTCTATTTTATGGTACCTTAAATCTTAAATTCCGAAAGAAAAACTTCAGTTCAGCAGTTTCTGTATCGTAATTCCATGATACATTTAACACCTCACTATTACACAATATTTGCACTTAGATCGAATAGTCTTTGATTAAACTTTCGGGATGCAGCTATATGTTCACAATTACAACAGTCAAAGATCTTATACATATATTTTGTAAATTTTGTTGTTGTTTTATTGTAAATTTAATTATCTCAAAGCTTCATGGATAAATATCAATGCTGAAATGTGAGTGTCAAAGTCATGTAATTGCACTTATCGTACTGATGTTTAAGAACATATCAACATTCTCTCAAATTAGTTACATCGTAAAACAGAGCCTTATTAACAATATCTACTTTTTTCTCTCCTGTCTTTCCTCATTGTATCATCTGAGGTCAGATCTTCATTCCCAATTAAGAAGATTTGAACAGAATTTAAGAAATCAAACAATCTGCATATTTATGTTATAATTAGTTGTAATGTACATGACAATGAATAGAATTAAAAACATTTTGTTTGAGTCTCGAACTTTCGCAATTAATGTAATGTCTGATCACGGTATGATTGAAATAGGAGCACAGTAATACAGAACTGTTCTAGTGAAAACGAGATAATAGTTTTCAATGGACTCGTTTTAGTTGGTACTCGTATGAGCCATCTGTCAGACGCTCGGCGCTCACTTTTGGGCTGTGCATCGCCACGAGAGGTTAACGCTAAACCACTCATGCATTCACGCATGGCCACACATTGGCCAACCACTAACATATGAACACTACTATATGAAACTAATATCCCTGTTTCGGGATGAATTGGTATGTATGTATAGGTATTCAAATTCGTTATATTATCGTCAACTTTGTTACATTCTAAATAAAATCTATATAAAAGCTGAAGAACATCTAACTAACTCGACATTAGTATCATGTTGATTTTATACCACACCATGTTTTGCAGAATTATGAAATTGTATAGACACTTTACGTCTTTACTACCAGATTGAATATCAAAGAAGCTTTATACGATTTTGACTAAAACGAAATATGTACTTTTTTCTTCAGCAAGTACTTGCAACTGTGATGTCGGATGCACAAGAAATGCGTTAGAAAGATGCCAGTCTTGTAAAGCCGGCTGGTATGGCGCTTACTGTAAAAAAAGTGAGTAATATGAAGATTGAAAGTACAATAAATATTTCGGCGACAATATCCTGATAAAGAGGGAACAAACATCAATTAATAGATTCTCCAAAAAATGTAAGCCAAAATGTGTATTTGTATTATCCAAGCATACGTTTGATGATAGTTGATAGAACACATTGGTATATTCTTGATGAGGTGGGGAAATTTAGCAACAAAGTGAAGATAAGATGAAGTGTAATCAAAAAACGTATGATTTGCATTGGTAAATTTTAGTAGCATGGTGAATAGGCAGGATCTCCTTTCAGCAAAGAAGTTGATGAAAAAAACGTGATCATTGCTCACAAACGCCGCAATCTGCTATCCGCCCAGATCCATCAAACAGTGAAAACATTATTTCAAAAGAGACTACCTACAATTAATGTAAAATTATCTTAAATGCAACATCGTGTAAACATAACTTCTCTCCACTGGAGCATCGAACATGTTTTTGTACCAAGTCCCTTTGCTGATTCAAAGGCCATAAATCTATGTAAGCTATAGCTAATATTTTGGAAACAGCTTTCAAACTCAAGAACATCACCAAGGCGATCAGAACCTTCAATTCCAATCTCCTTAGTTTCCGAGAATTTTTTTCTCCAAAGCCGCTTGGCAAGGGATAACACCAATACAAATATTCAGACCGTACGTGTATTATCCCAGTGAAACGCCTACAACGTATTTATCTTACAATCTTGCCGACATTGAATGGTCTTGAACCAAAACTTATAACAAAATAAAGTATATTTGGTTAAATGTGACACCACGGCCATACATGATAACCCTATTACCTGCCTGAAAGGGGAACAGAGTATGATGTTGGGGTCAAATCTGCAAAAATTTATTATTGCTGTTACTTGATCAAGAAGTAGTGGTAGTTAGCATCTTAATATGTATTAGTTAAGTATAATGATAATACAAATGTTAATAGCCGAAAATATCTTGAGATCGAATTGTAACTTTAGAAAAGCGATTGACATAAGACATATGGTATTTGGTTCTTATTTAGGCAACGTAGATATTTTATGAAACATACTTTGTGTCATTTTAAGAAACCAATCATTGTGTGCTTGAAGACCTTTAACAATCGCGTGATTTAATCGAGATGTACCTACCGTACCTAGTAGGTTTAACGATCGATGGCTTGGAATCATCCATACTGAGTGGACTCCCAAACAGGAAGCGAGTGACATCAAAACAGCCTATAACAGCTGCTCAAAAGAACAAGACGCACAGAAGCAGAAGAGGAAATTGGTGTATTCAAATGTTGTAAGAGTGGCAAAAGCAAGTTAATGGAACGTCAGTTGGATATTTAAGTGTTATTTATATTGGATATGGCATCCAGTGTCGTTACAGTGTTGAAATAGTAAACGAAGGACTGAGTGTGATTTTCTTTGTAATACTCATGAAAACAATTAATTGATTATTTGCTCGATGCTTTATCTCTGTGTGTTATAATCTTATAAGACAGACTTCTCTTATTCAATTCACTTTCAACAAGTTATTTTTCCGTAAAAAATTGATTTAGACTTGTTCATGTATATGAATGTTAAGAAGGAAAAACGTTCAGTCTGTACTTGACCTTTTCCTCAAATATCTATTTTTATCTTATCAGATTTTTCAAATCATCTCCATGTATGCTCAACACTTTACTGCTACATACAGACAACTTGCAGGACCTGGAAGAACTGCACATCAACTTATGTAGCCAACAGACACATAATTCAAATCCTCCCTGCTTTAATTTCACACCAAGACCCTCAAAGTCAGTCTTTATCAAATTATTATGATGATTATGTCTCTAACTTATCATTGACTTATCATTATCTAGAGTTTCCGATATAACCGTCGTCTACTTTGATCATTTGCTCTTCAAATTATCAATCAGATCAGCATTGGATAACTGAATACAGGCAAAACAAAGGCTTTTGTGTCACGTGCTCAATATAATAGGTTACCCAATATAACATATATGCAGGAAACTATTATACACATATACACATATGTAAATAGATTTGGGTTGAAGCCATATTCTGTATTTCCATGTTAAATAAACAGTTCTATATGTATCATAGATGTTATTTTAAGATATTTGAAACATGTAAGATGTACCTTATTTTCTTTGTTATCTATAATTCATAATTATCATCAAGGAACTTATGAAACGGCACTTGTCCAGTAGTAACGATTTTACAAGGATTTCACAGACGTCGTACAATGATAAATCTTTATAATGATATTCCACAGAAGACATCACTATCAATAAAGCGACGTCACATTGCTATGCACATTATCTTAAGCAGATGAATTACACTCGTTAATGCTACTAAGATGATATGGATGAAGTTTTTAAACTTCAATGTGAAATATAGATATATAATATGATAGATATTTTCTCTAAATAAAAAAAAACACAATAACATCTTCCAATTCAATATTTACAACATCCAAAAATTTAAAAAAATCTTTGATAACATTATAATTAACATTGTTATCTGCTTCATTGATTTGGTGCTAAATTATCGTTTAAATTTGGGTCAATGGGCGGTTTAATTTGCTTACTTGTAAGGGACTGTGGTGATATTCAACAATAACGGATATCTTCATTCCATTCATGTTTTTATCTTAATAATTTCTGCATTGTCAATCTAAATAAAGTTTGAACACTGAGTTACCAGAATAATCAAAGGGGCCATCACTTTTATACCGATTACTGCAATGCCGAATACGTTTACATGATAGTTACCCCAAATAGAAATTGTTCAAAAAGATTATATTTATAGAGTTATATATGTGATTCAAGTTCTTTAGTAGAGAAGCTTGATGACATTTATCAAGTTATAGAAACTTTGGAATAGTTATCTACTCAAGTATCTAGAAAGTTATCCAAGTTGGACATTGTGGAATTGACTTTCAATCCATTTAATTTGAGAAAATTCATGGAATTTTCTGTTAAAGGGGCACAGAGTATGTGAATGGGGTCAAATAAGTCAAACTTCATAAATGATGTTATTTCATTGACAGGTATTGGTTGTTTCTGAAAATTAACATCTCAATGCTTATGAGTGTTCACAATGAGTATAAACAGGGACAAATTCAAGATTTTTTTTTAAGAAAACAGGATAATGGCGCGCGCCAATACTTTAATCGTTTTTTCAAAAACTTATTTATAGTAGACACATCGAGCAAATTAGGTTGGTATGGCTTTGTATGTCATTTATATAATATATGATAATAAACTAATATGTAAATGGCAAGCTGAATTTCGACTTCCTCAACAGTTATATGCTTTTTTTAATTTACAATTAAAAAAATAGTAAATGTCTTAAATTTTAGCGTTTAGGAGAAAAAGGTGCAAATTTAGATAGGAAAGAAAAGAAAAACCTAACATTAAGAAGAAACGGAAAATAGAAGATAAAAAGTTTTGACAAGTTTAAACATCTTCAATTATATTACTTTAAAAAATATAAAACCGTATAAAACATAGATGTACATATATCTTACTTATATCGTGTAGTCATGAACCCTTCACAATCGATCCAAACAAAATGGTCTGTGAATTATTCTATTAATTATTGGTGACGATTTCAGGTAGAAGGTAGAGTTTACTGAGGAAACAGTGAACAGTATAACACACTTTTGTAAAGCAGCTACTAATATTTCTGCTCTTTCTACGTCTATGGCCCATCTGGTTTGGTGTACCAAGCCTTCTGTTTCTGTGCAGTAGCGATGCCAGAACTTAGTAACAATATGAACTAGCTCAATAACGCGTGTTATGTGAAAAAATCACAAGGTGCAGATTTGCATTTCTTCTATGATTCTTTTACATCTAGAAAAATGAGAGGAATTCAATTATGTTTTTAATTGTTTCCATGTATCTAAAACACAAGATTGGTGAGATTCATTGATAATATCATATAATTTTGTGGATTTTGTACATAATGTATAACCTTAATATTTTAAACATTTTCTCTGATGTAGCAGTCTTATTCAGCAAAAAGGGAACCCCATAAAAACAGAGCTTTTATCTTAACATCGATTAAGTTATTATGACAACATAAGACTTTAGTATTTTATCTATGTGTTTTTTAAACGTTAGATGTAAAATGTAATTCGATAAATCAAATCTTTTTGGATAAAGCATTTATTTTGTGTCACTTGCATTTTTGCAGATTACTTTTGACTTTTTTTCTCGCAGAATTCCTTCGTTAATTGAGCCTGAAGATTTTGTTATTACTTTCTAACTTTACTAATAGTAGAGTGCAAATGGGTGTAAAAGAATCAATCAATCACATGATTTTGTATCCTGACGTTATGTAATCAGACCCAATTGAAAATAAAAAAAACATACCCATTTTTCTCGTTTCCCCCAAAAGACTACTTCATCCAATATAATAGGAATTGCAAATTCAACAATTATTACAAGTGATAGAGTTGCAGCATGCAAACGTAAAAAGGCGTTGCAATTGATAAATATCTCACTACAAACACAAAATCCTAATATTCTGGTACATAAGTATTAGTCTTGAACAAGCCAAACTAAATACACACTCAAAGAAAAGGCATTCAATTATTTTGTCATGAGAAACAACAATGTTGATGAATGTATGGTGAAAAAACATGTTTATTGGTATATACAAACATTTTGCTTTGTCATGACAAAACCACAATGTTGTTAAATATTATGATGAGGAAACAGGACTATAGTATAAAGATTGCGCAAATAACCTAGTCACGACATTGCTCACTGAAGGCAGCAGATTTCGTTTCCAATATCTTATCCACTTTGACATACATAACATAAAATTAAATTTCGGAAATTAATATGTAATTATATAAGTTATAATTAAAACCCCCGTAATAGTTTAATTACCATTGATGTGGATATCATTTTTACACCAAACGCGTAATAGTGTTACATCGTCAAATGACCAATAGATCAAAGCGGCCAATCAAAGGTGGCTTTCAAAAACGGCTTTCATTACCAAACTGAACATATTTGAGTAGCGACCTTTGACGCACTATACAATATTGTAATCAGACGTTCATATATTCCAAAGAAAATGAAATATGTTTGTGGTTATAATGTAAACTTTAAATTAATGGCGCTCTTAATTTGCATATCGCCAGGGGCTCGGCAACTTTGCCAGCAGTAGAGAACTGTTCTACGCGCAGTAAGGTTAGGGTGCAATGCTACACTGCATTTCAAAGCAGTACCAACAATGGTTCACTAGTTCCAGCCGATACTCACAGGTTTCGCCGCAATGCATAGCCACAATGGTGTTGCGGGCTTTCTCCCTGCAATAATACTAGCAGCCGCGATATAAGTGCAATACTCTTGAAAGCGGCGTTCACCTCACCTCACTAATTTGCGTATCTCACTAATGATGACATATTGTCATCCTTCAGATTCTTAAAGAGTACGCATCGAGGGTATGGAAACAGCAAATAAACTTCGTATGGACTGCAATGCACGCTTGTCGGTCTCTGCCATCGTACTACTTGTACATATTCTATGAAACGTTTTCGCTAAAAGCATAATTGTACAGGTAAAAGCAACTCCCTGCATAGCTAAGTTAAATAATACGATGTTTATATATTATCTTCACGGAAAACCTTTTCATTGTGTATCAATTCCTATCTAGCAATACCAGGTCTGTAAATAGCAGTTAGTAGAGGTGCGAGACCTTTGTCTAAGTTCAATTAAGTAAATACATCCGAGGCCTGATATGGTAACACTGTGTATTCCCTAATTGCTGCTGTGGATCAAATTAAAATGGAAGTATTCAGGTTTAAGTGAAGGGTATCTCAAACTCACACTTAGTACTTTATAATCAGATTGAATAAACTTTCGTCGTCAGTAATGTGCTGTAGAGCGGGATATTGTCGTGGCGCAGTCCGTCCGTGTGCCTTTTCCGAAAAGGGTACCTGACTTTCAAAATCATATTCTCCCTGGTTTTCTGATCAATCTTTCTGAAACTTTCAACATGTTGGATACATGTCAATGATGCTCATGATCTCTTTTCGGCATGATGCTATACATATTTTGGAGCTATGACTATGAGCTCTTACATGACTATGAGTTTAATGATTTTTTTCAAGGTTTATGGCCTTTGACTTAGAGCATATGAAAAAGGATTTGTGGTAAACCTAAATGATTTGTTAACTCTTACATCAATCACCTTTGGTTATATTCCTTCATGATTTCAGGTCAAGGTCAGGGTTAAAGAAAAATTATTATCACCCATGAAAATATTTAATCTGGGATGTTTAATCTTTGACATGCCAATCCAAAAATAGGTAGCAATTCATTGATTTCTTGCCTTCCAAAACAAGAAGATTCTATTGAAAGGTCAAAGTCACATCGATGTTCTCTGACGCCCTGATAAGGGTGGTTAGGATGATTTGTTCCTGGGTTATAAAAATGGGTACAATATTTAGAAAGCTGTCTCATCAAATGAATCATAATCATAATCTTATTTCATTATACGGTGTTTAAATGTTTTGTAAACAAGTATAAACCTAAAATTTCAATGAATATTATTAAAGATGATAATCTATGTAAAATACCTAAAAGAGATATCATATTTTAGTGACTTCCCTATTTTAACAACTGATTATCTACACATCATCGAAATAATTAGATGTATGAGTGTATGAAACATTTGCTAAATCGATATATTTGGGTATAGGAATAGAGATTGTCACTAAACAATTATTTGCGGTCAAAAAAATTCTAAATTCTTCAGGGGACAATGTCAATGATATCAAGCCTGTCCTCATTGATAAGAACGCTTATCATTGAAACGTTCAGTTTGAAACTATTGTCTGGAAGGTTAGGAAGTCTCGACCTAATTGTTACGATCTTACGAACTTAGTGCTTGAAGTTCACAACGTTTCCATAAAACTTTCATTTGAATTTTGCAAAGTTCATTGTTTCTAGACTTCAAATTTCTCCTTTCTGCTCAAATTTAGTTACGATTTAGTAGATACTACGTATTAATTAAAGTTATCTTACTAAACTATTATGGATGACACACTACAAATCTGTAAAAAAAACCAGGGCTTTTCATATGAAGCAATCAAATTATTTTAAACTTTGAGGATCTAGGAACACATAAAATAAAATAAAGTTACCAAATGATGATTTATTTTGTCTGTTATGGAGAAGAATCATGGTGATTGATAACCTTGTCTTTCATGAGATTGATCACATAATTTTCAGCTTAATGAGAAAACCGAGATTTAAATATCCAATAACTGAGAAAATTGCTTTCTGGATGTGGAATTACTTCCACATGTTTTGCATGCATGTAGGAAAATGTATAATGGCCTTCCTCAAATGCAGTTTTAAGTGTGATATGTCTTATTCGTATCGCTTAATGTAGATCAAATGTATATATCTTGGCGAAGTTATGGGATTTATGCGAGATAATTCTTGTATCTTCTCTATCCCTTTTATTCAAATTATTCAGATTAAACCGACACCAAATAAAGTGGTCACGATGATGCAATTTACATGCATCAGATATCTATAGTCATTCACTTGTGCTGAACGGGAATATTTCATACATAAGAAACTGAAATCGAATCATCATTGTTCATTTGCATACAGATTTTCTATGTCGTTGAAGATGTCCTCATTTTGAATTTGTTATCGTGGTCTTTTAAATGTTCAGTTCAATTTGGAAAATGTTTACATGGTAGCTAACCTTCGGGAATTTGTTATCGTGATCTTGAAATTGTCAATACAAAATTGAGCTTTGAAGAAATTTGGATCGCTTTTGTTAAATACATGTAACTCTGTAAAGTTCATACCTGCAACAGTAATGTAATAAAATCGATCTTAGCTATTTAAGAAAATCAATCAATCTATAAATATTGTTCCTTGATTGCTCGATAACACAATATTGTGAAGCATCTCATGAAATGGATAACAAATCTTAACAAACGCAAGACATTGTATGTTCATCATTGTTATCCTTTCCTAAACGAACGTGCTGAGTTCGTCAAGTTACACAAATCCATCTCCCTAACTCAAATAATAAGAAATACCAAAATGGATGCATGTTGTTTTAGCTTGACACATGGAACCTTTGACTTTTTGTTTAGTAATAAGATGTTTTTCACTCTAAAGAAACGTATTATGCATAAACTGATATTTAACGTAAAGAATAAAAAGATTTATAAAAAAAGAAGAGAAAGTGCTTCATTCACTTTTAGAATTCTAGAAAAAAGATACACTTAGATTTCGTCCTCCATGATTCGGGAACTGAGTGTGTATTCAAAAAGGATTACAATATCAGATAGATTAACCAGCGCAAGTTAATTGCACGTCATTGGCATACGTTTACTGATTCAGTTTATAATAAAATCTTCATCTGAGCATTATCAAAGGAAATATTGGAGAAATGTTTTTTACAAAAATATAATTTGCCTTCCCTTTAAAATTGACACTCAATTTTAAAGCTGCCTTTGACATGGTTAACTGTTAGATGTTACTTTTCCGAGCGAGAGGAACCAGTCTTCCATTTGAAAAAATATATTTTTGTATAACATCAAACAGATAGGCTAGGCATTGATTTACCCACCCACTGTGTCGACCCTGCACGTTTTGCATACTTTTTGCTTGCTACCGTGGAGCCTTCTACAGCAACCAAAACTCTCGCACAGCTTAGTTTTCTCGTTGATGACAGTATAGGTCCTTAATGTTAACTCCCTTATAAAAGAGATGACTAAATAATTGAACATACTGATTAATTTTAAACCTTCGATTGTTTTTTAAAATGGATTTTTCTACAATCAGAAGTAATCAATCTACTTTTTGCTGATGTAAAGTTGCAAGTTCCATAGTAATGTTCAAGGGATAAATTTGGTAACTAGTAACTATAGTCCCGCGTTCAGATGGTTTACTTAACTTGCTAATGGACATAAACATGTGCAACATAATCATTTTTCGCTCATGTCGTTACTCAAGATGAAACCTGGGTTCATCATTTCATCCTGAGACAAAAAGCCAAAGCATGCAACGGAAACACAGCACATTACCCATCCCTAAAAAGTTCATATCTTGTTCCTCCAGTCGGAAGGTCATGACATCCGTTTTCTGGGACTCTCAGGGTGTAATAATGATTGATTATTTAAAGAAATTAAATCAATGGCACTTATTACGCAAATGAACTACGACAATTACGATAAAATATCAAAGAGAAACGAAGGGTAAACTGCGCAAAGGTGTGTGGCTGTTGCAGGACAATGCTCCCGTTCACACCGCCCAAATTGCAGTCAGTGCAGCACAGGATTGTAGGTTCAGGATTCTCCCCCACCCTGCCTGTTCTCCAGACATAGCCCCCTCAGATTTCTTCCTCTTCCCTCGACTGAAAACAGAGCTCCGTGGCCAAAGGTTTGAGACTGACGATTACGTCAATGCTGCAGTAGAGGAGTTTTTGGGGTCTCGTGATAAGAAGTGGTTGCAGATGTTACAAAAACGCTGGAGCAAATACATTGAGGTCAAGGGTGATTATGTCTAAAAATAAGTCATAAACCTTTGAATGTTCCTTTGGTTTTGAGGGTCAGGCCGGAAATTTTTAGGGATACCCTTCGTACCTAGTTTTGTCCATCACAGTGAACTGTAACAGTTTTGTCAGTTGATCAGCGATCAATAAGTCATAAAATGTCGTTTTGATTTCCCTCACAGATGTAAACCCACCAAGTATGGAAAAGTACGCTTTATTCATCATCATCAGATTTTGCTGATGTAACTTACAAATTGAAAAAAATATAAAAGCCATAAGTCACCTCTTATGACAGGTTCTACGGAAAGGCTTACTTGAAAACAGAAGATTGATTTCCCTGTTTCCGTTTAATGTTCTCTGTCTCTGGTACTGATCATGACAGTCTGGTTTTCATCCGGATTCATTTGATTAACATTTCATTAAGGGCTCTTTACTCATAGTTGACATTAATTGTTCGCTTTTACAGGTTTATTACAAACTTATTTACAAATGGATTTTGATTTCACATTTACAACATACTTCTGATTATCCAAAGAAACAATAAAAGATTTTCAAAAAGGCAAGAAAAAAATGTTTTCTTCATTGTCCAAATCTCACAAAAAATCTTTAGTAAAAAAGTAATATGCTTAAGTCTATACACATCATCAGTATAAGAACGCTATATCGACAGGGTCCAGCTGACCCTATGGAAACACTGGAATTGTAATGCTTTGAATACATTTTGATCAAAACTTAAACATATGTTCTAAAGAATCACTATCTGTCACAATCATTGTGTATTCTGTTAACATATAGATTCAAAGATTCATATAAATTGCAACACTATCGTAACTATGACCACTGAATACCTGGATACGAAGCACATCCCGCACAAACAGAGTGTTTACTGCTATTTTACTATTTTTATTACCACAAGACTAGAAAGATGTGTCGTAAAGCATGTAAATGACATTATTTTAACACAAGGAATTTACCTTGACATACATAATCTCACTCTTCTTTTTAATTAACTTACGGATCAATGGTAACATCAAATTGAAATTAAGCTACATGTTATACTTTAAAACGTCACTTGGCAAAGTGACTTAATGAAAAAGGAGAAATGTTTAGATTGCAATCTTAATGAAGATAAATTGAAATTAAAACACTAATCCCCTAACAAATATCACAGTTTTGCGCGTAGTAACTATTTATTGTTCCAATATCGTTTGATACACTGAATCCTACGTACACATTGAAACAATGGGCTGCAAACTTTGACATAACTTGAATCGCGCAGGAACCCTGCTTTACCTTGTTTATGTCTTTAAAATCCATAGATATCTAGCTAAAAACGACTGAATGATCGAGTCAAAAATCCAATGTCTATATAACTATCAAAACAAACTATATTTTTTGGTTACCAAAAATATCAGATGATAAAAGATCTAATTCTATCTTGGTAGGTTTATAATCCATTATCATTTCGATACTATAAGAATAATCAACAAGATGCGAGGAATTACGGTTTATCTGTCCTGAGTGGATTATTGTGATAAATTCCGAGCTTTACCGAGAACTTTATCACAATAATTCACTAGGGACAGATAAACCGTAATTCTGAGCTTCGAGTTAGTTATTCTTTTTCTTACTCAAGTCTAATTCTATAAATATTTACGGTACTTTTGGAAAATTCTTTCGCTAAGGCGAGTTGCAAGTAAACTCGGTCATCATATTCATGCGCGACGAACAACGATTGTGTCATGGCACAGTTAAATGGAGTCTCTGCGAATCATTACATGTTTGTGGATCATACATTAAGCAAGACAACCCTAAATGAACGAAATAGTAAAACAAATCACATATAAGACATTTTATGTTTCATATTATTTCAAACGAAATTAAAAACGGTGTTTGTTTTGAACTCTCTTTGACACGGGTACGCTGGACTCACTGAACGAATGAATAGAAATGGTTCTGTTAGCCAATCAGATCTCGGGTTATTTTTAGAAAATTCCCGTGACCATTATGAAAACTTTAATACCCGGCATATTTGTGCCCGCTTGGGTAAGAATTCATGTTATTCATCAAAATTTATGAAATTGTTGCTATAATGTCACAAACTGAGCTCCCGATACCGTATAAGAAACATGATTATGGACCTCATCAGATTTGAACTTAAGATCTTCAAATATTTCCTCGTTTCATAAACAACATACAATCAGTCGATTTTCGGGATTTATGTCGGAATACCACCAATGAATCTACGATTCATCCCTTGTAACCAGACGGGCATGAAAGTTATCGGGATCAGCATTGAAGATGTCCGAGAACTCATAACTTGATTCAACTCTCTTGTGTCGATCTTGTACATGTAAGTTTCATAGCAACAATCTTGCGGGCACCTTGCAAACACTTGTGAGAAATGCCACACTCCGAAAATATCTAGTCCTACTTTTTACAATAGGACATGATTCACAATAGGACATGATTTCAGCCCTGGAACCGTTCAATCATCTGTAATGGCTTCAACAGGTTTTCCTGACCGTAGGTCATCGTTCAAAGAGCTGCGACCCCGCTTAAACTCAGCTGACCATTTTGCAACAGTAGAATATTGAGGGGCTTCTTTCCCATACACATTGGTCATACGTTTATGTATTTCGGTCACATTCACCCGTTCTTAAAGCTTTCGTGAGAAACTTGATAACCGCACGATGCTCAGTTTTAGGACTTTTCATGTTTACAAGAGTGTACCTCTGTTCAAGAGGCTGTAAATCTCAAGTAAATGATCGGGAAGGGTTATGTCTTTACTCTGTGATGATGTCTGCAGGCGTGAAACAATACTCAAATCTATGAATTTATTGACTTGCCCTCGTATCAAACGGAAATAATGAGCCATATCTGTACGAAAAATAGTTTTCAGAAACGTAGAGGTTGTGTGCAGTTACATGCAGGAAGTCGCCTTCCTTCCTTGTTACTGCTGCAGTCTTTATTTTGCTCAATATCGTGTGACTGCTTTGCTTGCTAAACATCTCTAGCGGGAGTCCAATTCAATCACACAAGTAAGTAACTGATAATTTTATGATATCCGATAAATAATTATTGATACAAAATCTCTGACAGTTTAATTTAAATTACATAATCTTACTATAAAAGACATTTTTAAACGGACGTTAGTGATTTTTGCAGGAAATTATGATAATCTTAGATGTAAAATGTATCGAATCGTAATTAATATATACGTACAGAACTCATCACTTAACGTTATTTCCATAGATGTCCATGTTGATTTAACTTTTTATAGATATTTTTCATATATCTTCTTTTCATCGTGTACTAAACACATTTTGTAACATAATTCATAATTTCAATTTTAATGTCCATATGTTATCTTAGGTATGTAGTGATCATGATTTGTACATACATGTAGGTGTCAAATACTTTTTCTATGCAAAACGTGCAAAGTTTAACAAATGTCCAACCTCCCCTCATGGAAATTATATATGTAACATTGAATTAACATAAACTTCCAAGGAAATAATGTCAAGTGATAAATACTTTTGGAATGGGTCTGTAGATTGTATTGATAAAATAAATTAAATTAGTGGGCTGAGGTTCATACCCTCTATAACTAGTGAATTATGTTTCAGTTGAAAACGTCAAGGCCTAAAAAGGACTATAACATAAAAATGGAAAAAAATATTAAGGATAAGGATAAATATTCAAATCAACCCTATCGTTTAAGATACGATAATTGAATATTCTAACTTAAATTCCTCATTTAATTTGATTCCTATTGTATCCATACTATCCTTTTAAGAATCCTATAAGGAATGGGTTTTTTTGTAATTTATATAATATTTGTAAACTTGCGAATGTCACGACAGGAAACATTTCCAAACTACAGTGTATAACTGACTGTGTAATTGTTCTTGTTTTGCTGATTTTAAGGCACTGTCAGACTTGTTAAGAAAATAATGGAATCTTACGATATAGGAAACCCAATGTTACAAAATGATGGACAACGTTTTTAGTTAATAAAAGATGTCCTTAAATGAACATACCAAGATCACTAAAGCCTCGCTAATCCATTTCCCTTACCCAAATGACTAAAACGTGTTTTCACTTACATAGCTGCATGCACCTTTTGCTAGATACATGATGTTTTAAAAAATGACAGATAATCTGGTAGAGTAATTTATGTGTTTGGCCATCTTATGATGTTACAACTTGCATAAAAGAACACTTGGTGGGGGAAAATAATTCCTTTTAAAAAAAAGTAAAATTTGACAGAGATACATAAATTTCAAATGTGTTGATTTGTACTTGAAGGACACATTATCTTTTCAGATATTTTTGTCAAATTACTGAATTAATTTTTTTAAACATGTTAGTCACTAGCATCATCATCATCATCATCATCATCATCATCATCATCATCATCATCATCATCAAAATCTTCATTATTATCATAATTATCATTAATTTATAAATGGATATTTACTTTATGATCACATTCCGTTTTTAATTTTCGTTATATATAACATAAATTTATATCCAATCTTTTGTAATCCAATTAAATCAATGCGTGTGATTCAGGTTTGGAACAATGATTCGTCTCTTCCTTTTATGTGTCATATCAACTTATATACCTGTTTTAATAGGTGAGTAATAACTAAGTATCTTCCTTGAAACATGTTGGCAATACCAGGCAGTTATTATTGATGACACATTTACAATATCTCTGTATGATTTAGGATTTTCTTAATATTTGTTTATGTTTGCTTTTCAATATAATAAATCAATCTGTAGTAAGAAAATACAATTGAAATATGATAATGTAATGATTTTGAAAGTTGATTACATGTTCTCTATATAATTTCAACATTTCGCACATACTGCTCTGCGTTTGATATAAATTCCTTTTCAATATATTGATTAAGTTTTTAAATATTTCGAAAGTCGCGAATTTTTTAATCTGATGTACATTTTCTCTGCAAAATTTAGGACTTTATCCACGTATTGATACTTTATGATAATTCGATATTTAAATGCAGTGATTGGAAGGCCAAAGTTTGCTAAAACCATTCTTTGAATCAAGAAGCAGATAATGCGTATGTGGAAATGATAGAGATATGACTATTAAGTGTACACCTCTTCTGTAACATTAGCCTTTTTTGCACGCTTTACATAACAGTTTCATTATGAAAATTTTAAACAATATGTAGTACTATAGAGGGTTCTCTTTTCAGTGAAGTTTCGATGCCAATTTCTATATCAATTAAAGTGATTTTTCAAATGAATGTGGAAACTTCTCCTCGACTGACTAAAGATGCTTTTGTATCTATAACACTGGAGTAACGAGCGTTCATTCCAAAAGCTTAAAGGCGTCCTTTCCAAGAGGAAAGAGGCACCATTCCAAACTTTCCATAGAAGGAAAGAGGCACCCTTCCACACCTTTCCAAAGGCTTAAAGAACGCCCTTTCCAAAGCCTCTTTGGAAAGAACGCACGGCAAGGCGACCTTTCCACAGCCTTTTAAACTAATTAGCACATTACCTGTCCGACCAAGTGTTATGTCCCTTTATTCTGTTTGTCGTCATGTTATGAATATCTTTAGAAGTTTTGATTAAGTAAACCTATAGTTATTTTTACATTTTGAAAACCTTTATTTTGTTTGGAAGATTGATTTTTTAAGACATGAAATTTATTTTACCTTTGAAAAAGAATTAAAAACGTTTTTCGTCGCAGTTTTTTTAACAAATGAAGATTTTGATTTTAAAATGATGAATCAAATCCTGCATATTATTATTATTTTAATGCAGAAATTAAATAAATCATTTTACTATTTAAGGATTGACTTAAACACATGAAATAAATAAGAGATATAGAGTTTGGAAATTGCATCATTTAAAATAAAAAGATATTTAGAAAATTGTATGCATTTTCAAAGTACATACCCGTTTCAATCGTCAGAAAAAGTAATCCATGAATTGTTTGCAACTTGATCGACTTCCTGAATAATCCTATTAAATTTGGGTACCTTTCCAAATGATCTACTTTTTTCAAGTGACTGTAAGCATCGATAGCATTGCAGAGGAGTTTCTTCTCATTGGTTGAACGTATATTCTACAATTTCATTGGTTTATAATGTTTGTCGTTGTTAAGATGTACCAATTAGCTGTGTAATGCCAAGAGTTATGTCAGTATGAACGGATGTTGACATAAGCCGCCATTTACCAAAGGGTCCAAAGCACAGGCGTGGAAATTAAATAAGTACTATTAGAGACAATTAATTCAACAATGAAATTTGACAGGAAAAAGATTACATAATAGGCACCTGTTAATTATGACAACATTAAGACCCAGCTATGGACAGTACGCATTGAATCTTATCAGTGGCTTGTGATGTGCAATTGAGTCGCCACATTCTAAACTCAGCATAAAGTACATAATTTGACAAATCCAGTTTCATAAACAAATACCAAAACTAAAAAAGTTCTACAGTGTGGTGTAATTTCATTTTTTTATTTGTTTTTTTTTTAAAATTCCAAGCATCATAGGTTCAAAAATCAATTGGATAAGGTATAAACTATTATGCATAAAACAATGTATGAATGAGTTTTTAAAAGGAATATAGAAAGTTGATGTAATAAGAGCATTGTGAAGATGACAATATCCCTTTTATATAAAACAACTAAATACAGGATCATATAACGAATATTTGTACTTAAATGTATGACTACATTCATGCATGTTTATGATTGTTTGATATGTATTTTGAAAAGATATATATGTCTCATAAATTATCATTTCAGGAAAGTAAATTCTAAGGCAACAGCTAGTTCGCCGATCCGTTCACTGTCCAATTAAGTAAACATAAAGATATGTGTATGTAAATTGCAACTTACAATGTCATGTATAATTATGGCAAAACTTATCATATCAACAACACAGCGTTGATCTAATATTCATTGTTCATGAGCTTAACATAATAAAGAACATTTTAAAAATAGAATTTAGAAACATATAATCTAATGTTATCGTTTGATAATAACAAGCAAAGCAGAAAAATCTTTTAAAACAGATCCACAAAAATATATTGTTGAATCGTACATATCCCCTATTTCAAATAATGCACCTTAGGCTTTCTGTGAGAAGAATCTCTCATTATAAACAATATACATCTTGTTAATTTGTCTAGCCGACAATCAAGGTTGCTTCTTTGATCTCAAATTGGTAATTAACTGGACACGTTTAGTGTAGAGGCTGGACCAGAAGGGAGAGGGGGCATGAGGGGTGGGGCGCCTGGAAGTGACACTCGCTTGCTATTTGCTATTTGGCGGTCTATTCTATAGTATTCCCGCTATGCCATTGCCGAGACCTGGACTAACGGATTATGAAATGAGTTTCACTGTGAAGTGACATGTGAACTGTGAATATCATATCTAAAATATAAATTTAGCCAATGATTGAGTTTACAATTTATGATGAAAATATTAGGCTATTCATTATTACATTAGCAGAGTTTATTTCAGAGGTCACGTTTTAATATATCAAACCCAGGAACCACATACTTGAACCAACACTCAAATGTCCACAAAAGAATTTTTATAGAAAGCTCAATCGGCTCATACATAGCTTAAAAAAAGTTTAATGAACAATTCATTTCTGTTGATAGGTTTGCTCATCCATGAAACGGTATAAGATGATTTTCTGATAATTCCTATATTGTATCAATTCTTTTTAAAGTTAATGAAATAAGGAAATAATTTAAATTTCTGTGTCAAGATTAGAAACACCGCGTAAAGAAAAATAATTAAAATATCAATAATATCAAGTCTATTTTTTTAATGGAACACTAAAACGGAAGTATGAAAACAAATTATTAATGGATATTCATTATCAACTGACTATACTATATACATACTGATTCTACAATATGTGCACATATATTTTAATGCAAACTAGACTGGACTTCCATGGTGTGCTAACAGTGAAATGAATGGATGTTTAAGACAATCAACAACGGGTTTCATATCATGTTATAAGATGTCTTTTTTTCATTAACTCTCCATGCCTTGTCCTTCAGATCTTGCTTCATACGTCTTTCTGTGAATGTTGACTTACTCATTCAACAAACGGTTTCATACCATGTGATAATGTCGCATACATTTTAAATTCAAGCTCTCGATTTTGTCAAATAATCAAGTGCCGCCTCAAGCTTGCTTGTAGTGAATGCAAAAAGTTTAATAGACATATATCGGACACGCCCAGATGTTCTTGGGGACACGTAAATTGACAAAGTATGTTACATTATCTCTTACTTTGTCGAAACTATAAAATTTTAAGGGCAAATATATTTCTATATTCATGGATATGATGTAAAGACAGTTCTATACGGTAGTGGCAATTCGAGCTACTTAACGAACAGAAACATCCTTAATTCCACACGACTTCATACCCCAAAGTAAACACTTTTCGTGATTCTTCAATTACTAAGATTATTTTGAATTTAATTCACGTTTATAATCACATGCTTCAGTTCAGCCAATGATTTAGGCATATCCAACAATTTTGAAAATTTTCGCTATGCTTTGTTATTTATTTCACAAATATGTTTTCATAAGTTATTTATTTCTCTTATTCGTTGTTATGTTCTGTATCCATGTATTGTTAAATTTTGTATTGGAACGGCGTTAAAATAGGCCAAATGACTTGTTCGCCAGTCCAGATTTCGTATGAAATAAAAATATGGTTATTAAACAATCTCATACAATTAGATAATACAGCTTACCTTGCTAAGTAACTACACAGGCCTCTCTGTCAACTAAGAGAGAGGATGTTGCACAATTTTACTACATGGTAATTAACCGTTCGTTACCTAGTCTAGCCGACAATCAAGGATGTCTCTCTGATCTCAACATGACAATAAACTTGTTGGATGTGTGTGAGGGGCAGGGAGAGAGTCAGCAAAAGAAGTGACACTAAACAGACGTGTTTGACAACAAAGATTAACGAGATCAAAATAAGAAGTGAATTAATTTATAGGGCATATCCCCCTTCCCAAAGTGTGCCAATGGTCTCATAAAAATATAATAATATATAATAGTCTTTACGTCATACTTTCTTCAGAAACTGTTGTTAGAATAAAAAATATTAAAATCATAAAATTATTCTCGAATATCGAAAAGGTTGGTTTTTTCAATGAATGTCTTTATTCAACTAGAAAAATTCATGCTTTGGGTCATGCACATGTATGTCATGTGAACATTATTTGGAAAAAAATCTGCCTGTTAAATTTATAAGCATGTGGACTGTATTTAATAATTAAATATTTTCAACTGAAGACAAGTTTTGATTACCAATAATATTGCTTTTAAATCAAATCATTTAGTATAGAAAAACATGTTTTGGCGAAAATCACTACACAATATGAAATAATGAAGAGAATCTTCATAATTATCGCCACAAGAACAAGGTGATGTTGGAGATATAAAACATTACATTAATTTTATATTCATGGGTCGCTGCATTCAAGTCGAAGACAGCAATATAGCAATATATAATTTGACAAATTCTGATTCATTTGCAAGTCAAGGTGGCTGTAGATTTATGTCTCATTATTCATAATCTATATTAGAATATCAGTGATCCCTATTTGGTAGGCATTGATCTAACCAACCAACATATGTACTTTATGCAACAAAATAACTTTGATTTAGACATTTTCATATCAATCACTTACCTCAGAATGAAGATGGTCTGGCGCATTCGGGCTAATTCCCTTCAAATTTGCTATCCAACAAATTCATAAACACATTACACTCTTGCTTCAGGAGCGGCAAAATGTACACGCCCCATTTAAGAATACATATTGTAATAGACTTCCCCTACTCTTTTCTGCAATGTTCTTCTGACAAAGGGACATTAACAAGCATTAAGTTAACAGTAATCCTATTCAAAACAACATCAAGATTGACTTATTTATCTAGATCCAAGCTAGCTGCTACTCCGGGATTTTTCTAAAAGCTTTATTATCAAAACAGAAATTACAGATTACACTGCATACCCACTTTAATTAAATAAATTGTTGAAGAAGGTTGCTTAACAAACATTTAGTTAACAATAATCCTATTTAAAACAACATCGAGATCAATCTAGATCCAAGCTCCATGCTTCTGCACGGTTCTTAATTTCAAACTAGTTTTCTTACATTAATGGCTAATGAAGAGCATATGACAAAAGTTTATCATATTAACTGCTGATATATGAAAATAACTTGATGCCTTTTACTTTTAGTGGCTTCATTCTAAGTTAAATTGTTTATTTTCTGAACAGTGGTTACTCATCAAAATTCCTCTACCTTAAAACATAGGTCTCTATGTTGATTAATATGTTTTGACTTGATAACTCGAGCAAAATAGAAAAAAACAGGATGTTGTTATAAACTCATGGTAAAATTCAGAATATCACTAAATATTTTAATTTCAGAGGAAATCATATGAGATGTGTGTGCTGATCTTTTTTTTAATTTCAGCCTCTCATGTGTTTTGATTTTGTAATTATTATTTATTTATTAACATGTATGTTCATCCTTTTCGTGCCTCTATTAAAAATGATTTTGAGTGGTCATTGTCTTTCTTCTATGTCATCAAGCATTCAATATTATTTGTATTAACTGTTACTAAAACAATGAGTCCTCGTTAGTGTCAGATAATACCATTTCAGACCAATATAACCTATCACATTATGACGAGTTGTCAGCTTCAGGTAATGAGCAGGTGTCAACCGTGCTGTACAAACACATGCGGGTAGACAAGTAGACAAGTGACCACATATCAGTCTGTTTTGTCAGGACGGTGTCTCTTGTGCCTTGAAACAACAGGATACACCGCTTAACCGCATCCTGTTATCCAATGAAATCTGAGATGTTAGATAAGAAATTATCAATCTAATTTTGCACCGGCTCTATTTTTCTCATCTTGTCACCATTATTGTTTGAATGTGATAGCTGGATGTAGAGATTGTGTCGTTTATCTGTTTAGCCACTCATCAGTGATGGGTTTATGTTCTGTTCTTAAGCTAAAAGGACTTGGATATATATGTTTTTGTGGATACATTAACTGAAAAGGTACGTTTCACATGTTTAACTGATCAACTAACACATGCTTTATTGATTTATGAAATGAAGTATATGAGGCAGCTTTTCACTTTTACTGAACTTTATTAAGCGCTTTGCAAATTCGCTACTTTCAGAGTAATGCACTTTGAGCATGTATTAGTGCATGGAAAAATGCCATATAACTATCCATTAAAATTATTAACAAATTACGTTAAATAACTATATAGTAAATTCCTTTAATGACCTTTATAGGCATGTGAACTATGTTATCCAATTAAATATGATACTGTTTCTATATATATATGCCACTCAAACACTCGATACAATTACTAACTTAATTCACGATGACTTCTTAACAGCTTTTCATTTTCGTTTTCTCCTAGTTATGAATTTCAAAATAATTATTGAGAATTATCTTTCCCCGTCCAGGATTAACACAGTTTCATGATCTCGAATTACATGAAATAAAATTCATGTTTCAAATAAGAAATAAAAAAACCTTTTCAACCATACTGCTTAGAATTGATAAAAACATAAAGTGCGATTTTATGTGCGCATCTTTGACTTAACCGATTTGGAAAGATAGACAACGGAAAGGCGACCTTTCCTTACTGTGGAAAGGACGCCTTTCAGTTTTTGGCAAGAACGCCTTGCCAAATGTGGAAAGTTATGGAATGAACGCTCGTTACTCCAGTGTAAGATCTTCAGCTCCTTTCACTGCAAATAAACGGGGTTTGATAATATAACAAGCTTAACAAAGTTTATATCTTAATTTTTTAACTTTACGAATTTCAATCAAAGGGCTGCAATAACACATGTAGTAAAACAAAGTGGGTGTAATATCAAGGAAGTATTAATTGTAATACAGCCATTGAAAATATAACAGCCATTGTAGTATATGTTGTTTAAGTCTTGTTGTGTACACGATTCAGGAGGTCAACATAAAAGGTAATGAACCCCCTATATAGCACGAAGCACAATATAATAATAAACAATTACATTGGTATACAGCTGTTAGTACTCTTGCTGGATAGGTTTTACGAAAGTTATGCAAGTATGACATTCTCTAAGACGTTAGACACGATTCATCTAGTACTGGTTTATCAACTTCTTCCTTTTGAAACATCTTTCTATTTGAGTATGTAAGTTCAAATAAACATCCCAAAGTACATGATATATGCACTAATATACGCAGGTGATTAAACTTTGGGTATACAGCTGTATTAATACATTCCAGCAAGTGACTGCAACTGTGAAGAAGGCTGTACAAGACATCCTTTAGAGGGATGCAAGTCGTGTAAAGCTGGCTGGTATGGACCTTACTGTCAAAAAAGTGAGTAGAGGGGAGGGTGAACACACATTGAAATGGAAATATTATCACGAGGGAATTAACATAGTGTTAGAGGAATTTTAACAGATGTGTACTAGTTATAAGATACATGTTGAAAATGAAGCGAACATGTTTATACATATAATATGTGATTGCTATTGTCCTTAGAAAGATAGAAGCGGCGCAACGTTTTCTAACTATAAAATTAATCTTTTTCACTCAAAACACTGATTTGGAAAGTTAAGTGGACGCCTGAGTCATCAATGTTGTAGCGAGGCAGTACATATTGGAAAAATATTATGTGCTAATTTTAATATTTTACTTTACAATTTCACTGTGCTTATAACTGTAAGTTTAAATTATTAATTTGTTTTGTGGGTTGAAATCGGTTATTGGCAAGATCGTATAGGTACATGTGCACACATCTATTGGTGTTGATTATACCAAAAATTGGATTTTGAAAATATTGGTAACAAAGACATTGTGAAGATATTAGCAAACACCTGCTAAATATGAAGGTCACAACAAATCTTTATGTACTCAAGGAGATAACAAGTTGATACTGATTCAAATTTTTTAAATTTTGTTTGTACTGAATAAAATCTACATATGGGTTGAAAATACTGAAATTTAGGGACACAATAACTGTATGCCTGTACGCAGCTTGCGTTATAACTCACAAAAATTCTAGTGGTGCCATCCTACAAACTCAAATCAAAGTTATAGATCATTCTCCCGCTGTCCTCTTGAACTTTCTCCCTAGTGATGTTAAAACCTCTGATACAATTTATATGTTAAAATAAAGAATCAAAACCCATCTCTTTTAAGCATATTTTTAATAATATTATTATGGACTGTAAATACTACACTCGCTCTAAATATCATAAAGCGCTTTGAGCATGCTTTAGGGCCTGGAAGAGGCGCGGTATGATATGCATTTATTATCATTATTAAAACTGGTGTTGACTTTTTCTTGCACAGTTTACTATGCATTTCAGTAATCAAAATTACGCCTTACATTCCTGATATAACATTGCAGAAAATGTTGCCTTACATGGTACCGCCAAACAACAAGGAATATGGGAAGGGTTAGAAGCTAGCTTTGCTGTTGATGGTAATATTAACACCAAACGGGAACTGAGAAATTGTGCCCATACAGATAGGAAGTTCAACTCCTGGTGGAGCGTTCGACTGGGAGACAATGGGGTTAACCAGGTTAGGTATATGAAGATCTACCACCGGGAAGAGATTGATGAGAGTAAGCAATACAACGCAGTAAGGGAATGGAACATTATGAATGTAGAAACATTAACATTTTATTTAAGTTTCCTTTTTGAAAGTAAAACCTTTCATAGGTCAATCAATGGACCCTGGGTGTTGCAATCTGTTACTTTGGCATATTCAACTTTAAGGATTGATAATGCACATAGAACATGCAAAAAGCCATGAAACATTTATCCTTATCAAAAGAATACAAATGCTTCATTTTCTTACAAAAGATCATCATTGCATTTTTAATTTTTGAAAAACTGGAATGACAGAACCTTATTGATGTCACCTCTATAATAATCTTTTTTGGCAATGACATACAATATAAGACACAGGAATTATGCAACATAACACTAGACGAGATACTACGTGTGGATACATCAAAGTGTTACATAAGCGCAGTGTAAACTCAGAATCTTAGAATGCCTCTTCAATACTGTATTATTTGCAGATCTATGGAGAAGGAAGGGAATGGAAATACTAATAGACGGAAAAAGATGCAAAAAATGGGCGGACTCTGAAATTCCGGAAATTATTGAAAATGTGAATTGTAAAGAGACTTTGACGGGACACAATCTGACCATTACTGTGCTGGGGCCGTACTACAGTGTTTGTGAAGTTCAACTGTTTGGTGAGTATATGTCTTTAATGTACAAAAAAACTCAAATAAAGTGCTTCAATCAATGTTTTAAATTGCTATGGTCTTATCACAGCTAATGAAGGGATCGGGAGTCTAAGAAGCGTCTGTTGAAATAAACCTTTTTATTAGAGATGAAACCATTGGCCATCCCCATATCATCAGAATTCCATTCAAACTACAGTCTACATAATTTTTTTCTTTTAATTTCAATTAATAATTAATACATTCTCAGAAAACATAATCAACATTGCATTTGAAATACAGTCCAGATAAAATTATTATGATTCTAAAATATTTGTGAATGAACATCTAACTGAAACCAATGTAAACTTTTAAGAGGTTAGTATTCCTACGTTATTATTCACTATTTGCGCAATAAACGTTTGACAGTTTGCAGTGATGGTTGGTTTGGAGAAGACTGCGATAAGCGTTGCAACTGTCGCTTTGCAAATGATATATGCGATAAAGTGACCGGGAGTTGTAAACTTGGATGTCAAACCGGATTTGCTGGATGTGGTTGTCAAACACGTGAGTTACGTCTTTCTTATTTCTGTACACATCAACATTAACAAGGAATATTACAAGGAAGTGCTGACAGATTATCGAAGTCCTGTTTTAAAAAGAGATTTACTTGAGTTTATTATTACAGTTCATTCTAAACAGCCCTCAATCTATTTTTAATACAGCATCTGTGGGTGGAAGATGTGGACTAATCTGTTTTCCTGGACATGTCAATGTGCTAACATTTTAAGTCAAAGATGACTTAAAGAGCCACTCCGTGAGCTGTTGGAGTCATTATGCCAAACTTAATCAATGGTGTAATTTGATCGCGAAGTATCGACTTTTACCAAAAAGATACATTTTAAAGCTTATTGGTTTTTACAGTGACAATATGAACGTAGACCGTCGCAATTATGATAAAAAACCGGACAGTGGCGCGTGTCAAATAGTCAAACGTAATTTTGGGGAATTATGTAAAACGCCCAGGAGGGCAGGTAAGAGTTAATAGTGTTTGTTAGATTATATAACTAGTATCCATGTATATTGGATGTGATATCTATACCTCTGTGCATTTATAAGGCTGTTTTTAGATTTTCATGGAAAACCAGTATTTGTCATATACATGTCTTTTGTACATGAAAAGTTGGATGTTTTGATTTTATATCACCAAATATGACATTTAGGTTCGTATCAAAGATAAATAATATGTTATGGAAATCACGGAGTGGCTCTTTAAGGATAATAAATCCTGCTTTAGATTGGCCTCCGGCTCTTTGCAAAACCTTACAATGGGCTGATATATCCCTTTTCACCTTGGCAGAATGTTATGATTATTTTACCATACCGAAAGCTTTAAGGTTAAGATATACATTATAACCAGTACACCAAAGCCTTTTCGCTGAGTACACAGAAACTTGGTAGGCGCCCGAAAAGACGAAAGTCAAACTGGGATGGCATGAATCAGGGTAACAAGATTGAACTTGAAAACATGCACCATCAGTTCTGTGAGAGGGCCGAATTCCCAGTCGAACGAATTTCGCCTAAAAACACAAACGATTGTCGCATAATTAAGATTTCTCACAACTGATCGTGCATTCTAGCATTTAGATTGAATGTTATCTCACTACACTACAACCTTTGTTATACATCAATCGCAGTAAATCTTCGAAGACTGAGATTAATAAGTTAACAAATTTCTTTTATATAAATTGTTTGCTTTTCAATACTTTCCAAATTTCCAACAAAAAACTCTCGTCAGCAGTCAGCCCCCTTCATGATCAACATTCCATAAATTAGCACCACCGGCCACCACATCCGACGATTACCCAAGAAGCATGTCAGCATTGATGTAGTTTTCAAAAATGATATACAATGCAGAAGATCCTTCACACCACTGGTAGACCTTCCAGCATCATCAAACAAGACCCATCCGGAGTAGTTGATCACATCAAGTGTGAATGTGGCGATTCATACATCCGTTAAACGTTCCTAGCCCGAAGAAATCAAGGAACACAAAACCTCAGACCCCAAATCAGCAATCTCCGAGCAAATCTAGGAACGCCTAACACAACATCCTTTGGAACAACATACTTGAAACCAGTCACTTTGATTGCAAGATGAGAAACACTGTAGAAGCTTTTATTTTGAAATTTAATCGCACCATACACAGAGATCAACGGCATTACATCCCATCAAATACCATCACTTGATCCAGATCAATATATATTAAAACCCTCTCCATTAGCAACTACCTCATTGCCCATCTGGCTTCCTATCGACTGAAAAACATCAACCAATTTACTTGTATAAACATGCCTTATCATATGTATATAATAACTGTGTTGTACCTGTTACTTGATAATGGTGTTAGTATCTACACCGAAACGTCGCGTTTCTTTGCAATAAAGAAGTTGTAAATCCATATATTACCTATTTTCCTCAACAGTAACTTAGTTCGTCCTTTCAACTTTTGCTTCATAACTTTAAATATACCAATGTCATGCTCAATTATCCTTCTATTAGTAAAAAATCAAAGGTTAGTGACCTTGAAGTCTGCAACTTAATTTCGATCTAACAGCTGATGAGGTTCAGGGCAAGTTAGTTAATGTATCTTGAAAATTACCCCTATGAAAGATTGAAAGTTTTAAATTGAAAATAGATAAACAATCATGAAAACCTTCAGGAGACATCGCTTTTTTATTGTCAGAATTCGTCAGATCTTTAGGCGATATTGTCCCGCCATTAATTTTTCTCCAGTAGTATTGCATTGGATATCCTGATCCATATAAATGTGTTTAATTGCCATATTCGATCTGATTTAAATATCTCTTAATGACTAATATATATATATATATATATATATATATATATATATATATGAATAAAGTTCACAATCTTGAAATTGATGTGATATATATATATATATATATATATATATATAAGGAGAATAGATTTCTCACATGAAGAAAAGTTATATAAAAGAAAGAGTAAACATCGGATGGTTCTGACTGGTTCAATCTTCTTTAATACAATACGATGAATTCATTTCGACCAGTGTATCGATATGCTTATAACACGCTATGCATATTCCAGTGTGCAAAGATGGAAGATTTGGACAAGACTGCTATGATAGGTGTGGTCACTGTGCCAACAATGAATCGTGTGACAAGATTACCGGACATTGTCCTTCTGGCTGTGAAGTTGGATGGGAAGAACAACGATGCGATATAGGTAATGGATAGGCGATGCATATTGTTTTCAATATTCAACAGACGTATGGGCTTCAATTAGTCTTGTTACTAAAACGATACCGTTTTTTTGTGTCTGGAAAATCAAATATATTCTTCTCGAATAGTATTTTTTTTATGTCAATCAATTTATAAGTTCCAATGCCATATTTCTTTAGATTTTTTAAGGTCATATTTTTTTTTGATATAAACTATTTTTTTTGAGAATCTCATCCAAGTGTTTATATACAATATATCTTCTAAATCATTATCAAACAGTTTTCAGTGATACAATGAGTCGTTAGACATTTGAACAGTGAGATCAGGTCATAGCATATTTCGAAAGTTCACTGAACTGACCAAATCTTGTGCGTGGTAAACTGCCGTTATAATTAATATGCAAAAACATGCCGAAGATTGATACAAAGATTCTAAATCTTCACAGAAACTATTTATGTAAAGTGTAATTTAAATCTGCCGCATAAAACCAAAACATAATAATATCTAGTGTTTTTACTTGACCATTAAAGGCTGATGACTCTTAAAGGTCCGTTACCGTTTAGACTAACGTAAGTCATTTTCATTGTACAGGCTTTACCTCATCATTAATAAGGTTTCAAAAATTTAAGATTTACACAAGTTAGGGACCAGGACTGGCGAAGAATTAAAAGACTTTTGAAATCTCACCGAGTGTCTTTTAAAGTCGTTTAATAAAATGCCATATTTGCTAATATGTCATAATTTGTTACAATTAAATGTGTCATGGCAAATTGAAATAAACACATTTTTATGTTGAGGCATTACAAACTGAAACCAAGATGTAGTTACACACGTTTTGATCTCACCTATGAATTTATACCCCATAAATTACAGACGAAATGTTTCAGACTCGAACACCAAGTGGGGACGAAATGTTTCAGACTCGAGCACCAAGAGGGGACGAAATGTTTCAGACTCGAGCACCAAGTGGGGACGAAATGTTTCAGACTCGAGCATCTAGTGGCACGTCCTCCCAATGACTGTGTCTGCTCTTGGAACCTGTCTCATTGTTCTCCTCGTATACTCTGGAATCAAACAAGGGCGGTACGTATTGTGAAGTTTGCTGTCTGTTGTGTGACATGTTTAGAGAATTTGGTATTGGCTTGAAAACAAGTTAGTTATTGTGAAGATACATGACAAATGAGTAAATGGATATTTCAATATTTAATATATTCTTGGTAATAACTTTAAAATATGAAACGTGAACACTTGTTCCGGTATTCATGATGAGTTTTTTCAATTGTCTTGCCTTAACTTCGATAAGGGACAGTCACCAGTCAATTTGGTATTGGCTTTCAATATTTAATATATTAAATTCAATAAAAAAGAAACTACTCGAAGAGTTTGATTGTAGACAATTACAAAACACGATATATATATATATATATATATATATATATATATATATATATATATATATATATATATATACCCCTTAATATGTAACAATTATCCCATAGTTCATTATCAACCTTTCTGATATTGGATATGCATGTGTTAAAAGTTTATTTGATGAACAATTAAGAGTAATGACTCTTGAATTTCCCACTCCAGGATGAGGGTAAACTCTAATCATGGTTCATACTTTCTAAAATCATTTCAAATGTGTCATCTGTCATAATATGTGACCTTGAAGTTTGTGCATTTTCTAAAAATCTTTAACTAGGGCTTCAACTGTTAGACGTTAGCCAAAAATATAAACATGTGCCTATTGAAATAAAGTTATCTGAAAACGGATGTCCTTTATAGAGCGGTTATGGTAATTATAGCCTGCAACCGAGGGTTATGGTAATAACAACCTGCAACCAAGGGACATTACCATAATGCCCTCGTTCTCTGAAGCAGAAGGGAATTAATGTTAATAATGTAATCATTTTTAAGTCACGTAAAGTGTTTAACAAAAGTAAATACTGACATTTTTTAAAATTCAGGCATAAAAATATCAAGACAACGGCAAATTCTATCCCGCATTCGAGTCTTCCAGAGGGCAAAAGGCATCTCGGTACTAGAACACCCTCGGATTAGCATATTATTATCACTTAACGTCACAAAAGGCAAACCTTGGAGTCAACTTACAGCATATCTCATACAGTTTAAAACAAAAAAACCCCAAACAAATGAATTGTGATTTCCCTTTATTCAGGCCCGAGATAGTGAATGTCATTAGAAGCTCTAAACATGATCTAAGCCTTAACAATTGAATGATTTGACCAGAGCCATTCTGACGCGATTCTAATCCCATAGAGCCCATTAGGGGTCATAGAAAATGACCTTTCACAGCGACCAATCAGTTAGGAGGCTAAGACACAGACAACGTCATTGGACAAGATCTATCTTTAACATATCTAGCACAATGGTGCTTTCGCAAAAAGGTCAGGATTAATAACATCATGCCTTTTAGACTTTATTAGCAGTTCTTTCGTCTCTTACCAGGCTGCTATGTGTGAGGAAGACCACCCAGGAACCAAGTCAGATGTCACATGACCACGTACGGATAAGCGACGTCGCCAGGCAACCTGAACATATCTACGAGGCTACGATTCGCAGCAGTAACACAGTTGCAGAAAACAACCTCTATGAAGTCATCCAACCAAAAGTATATGAAAATATTTAAACCACTGTTATGATACATCTAGAACAATTTAACAATTCCAATTCTTGGTAATAACTTTAAAATATGAAACGTAAACACTTGTTTTATACTTTTTCCGGTATTTATAATGAGGTTTTTCAATTGTCTTGCCTTAACTCCGATAAGGGAAAGTCACAAATATACAGTCACCATACGTAAATGATTTTACAATACACTGCATCTTATTTCCAGCTTAATGTGGTCTACAGTTTTTAAAAATGTACAGTGTATGTATTTCTAGCATAATTTAATATACATATTTACATTGTTCGATTATCGTCTCACAAAGTTTACATGTAAGTGTATGTAATAATATGTTCTCAACCGTGTGTGAACATCATTTCTGTTAAATCGTCACTATAATTAATTTATTTGCTGTAGATAAAGACATGTTCTGTTGTTAGAGTTCATTTCATTGGCATGGATGTACTTGTCATCGAAAAAGGCATTTCAAGGCATTATTGATGAGTCTTATCATAGATAATGTTTAAATTAGTCGATATTCACTTCATGCATATAGTGTAATTTTATACTGTTGTAAAATTTGTAAGACTCCAGGCGCCTTTTGATGTCATTTTCACATTTAACAAAATGGTGAAGCAGATGCCAATAGATTAGCGTCTTTAAGTTTTCAGAAAAAGGATTATATTTGGACTGTTGAAAAAGATTGAACTGATAATGTGTGTAGCTATTGAATTCACCTAACCTCTAATCTTAGAATAAAATATGAAATGTCACATATTAATGCAAAACTTTAGAAACGAATTAAAAAGATTACTGAAAGCATTGTTATTTTATTAGGATAGTGGTTGTCGTTTTCGTTCCTCTGGCTGAAAGCAAAGTTTGAATATTTCTGAGATCGTAGTTAATGCAGATTTACTGAAACGTTGCATTTAGTTCATCCGGTTTTTTTTAAGACATCTATAAACTGAATAAGAACATATTTGATAATAATATAAAGAGTTATGTACTATCTGTGCTTTCGTAATAAGAAATATTAGTGTGCACTATTGCCTTTACAGATTCTTAATAGGAATACACACTGTTAATTTAAAAAAACCTACAATTCTTTGTTATTCAAATATTGTATACGGCTTTGATCTCTTGTAAGCAAGAAAACTTTATTGTTTTATCAGGATCAAACTTTAATTCGTATCAATAAATGATATACCTGTAATTATGCCTTTCACCAAGCTTTATTTAATTCATGAGGAGAGCAGTGAACAGAATCATCTTCACAAAAGGTTAAGGAACATCTGATACATATCCGGTACTATTCCGGAAAATGTTTCACCAGTAAAATCACTTTTCTTATTAACTTTCAATTTTACAACCTAAAGAATTTCTAGAATCTCTGATTACCCAGGCATTGCAAGACATGAATATTTACTACATGTATGACTGTATGAAATTAATAGTGGAACAAGAGATTAAAAGTCAAAGATGGATTATTAAACTGCAGAAGCAATCTGATTAATATCCAATCATTTATTCGCTCCCTAGTCTTACGTTGGGTCATCATACCTCAATGATCTGGCAGAATCTCGTAGATATCCATCTCCAAATTTTTAAAAAATACAACATACCATAACGTGTCCTTAATTTTGAATACGTTATCTGATGCTGAAGGAACGAGAAAGCTGAAGGAAGCCCTTAGAAATGTTGTGAGAAATTGAGAACTTAGTCTTGGTAGATATGATTTAAGAAAAGGATTCAGAGTTCCAGTTCAGTGGAATTAGGTATATCATGCAAACGTTTATGCAATGACATGTGGACGAGAACTCAAAACATGAATTAACTCGTTTAAACATTTTTACTTAAAAGAAGAATATCGCAATCGCGGCCGTGCCTGTGACATTGTGATTTTAAATTTGCGACTTCTGTGACAAACCTATAGACAACAGCATGCGATGATATTACACATGTAGTTCTGTACCATTCATTACTGAAAAGTCATGGACATTTCATTGCATTTTACCGAAACCCTATCAAATTTAACCCTTCTAAGAAACTAGGGCTTAGTCCGCAATGTATAAGGTGTGATTTGAACCAAAGATGAATACGATCGGAATATATTTTTAGGCTTTTAAATTGTTAAAGGAAAAATATTCATATGACAAGTCAAACGTCGTAAAATATACTTTTCCAAACAAAAACACAACTATTTATCAAGTCAAAGGTATATGTCAGTGTGATAATTTAGTACATATCATAACACTAAATATCATAAATGTTCTTGCCTTGTTACCATAAGTGTATGTCTGTCTGTACGTCCCGTTTCCCGTTAACAATATATCTCATGTATCTTTAAACTTTGCAGTCAATGTTTTCAAACTGTGTTTGGATATTACACAGGCATCGATTGACATTGCTAAATTTCTTCAAATGGACATTCGATATGTCAAGAACCGTTTCACAAATTGTCTTAAAATCCTGTGAGGGTTTGAATGAGGGGATAACCAATACATCAACTTACCTGGTAACTCATTTTAATCTTAACAATGATACTTTAAACACTTCATAAAGTCTCGTTTGTGTCATATTTAGTTATCTTTATCTCAATAATGCAAAATATGAAAATCAAGCTTCCTATGAAATGAAAGAAAATAAGGAATTTGTTTTCTTGATCTATTATTGGTGTTTTTGCCATTACTGCATGGTTGGAGAGCGCTTGCATCTTCATAATGAATTCCTATCCATGATTTTCATAAAACTAATTGCGAATTCGTCTATGTGATAGTTCTGATAGATATAATGATGACCTATCTGTCCAAAGCAATTTACCTCGCAAATTATAGCTCATCCAATTCAAAATGAAAACAGGAGATGTCATTAAGGTCCACTCGTATTTCTAGAATTGAATCTGCAAGTTTTGGATCCTTATATTTACGAATGAACAGACAAATGTCTTACTTTTTTTAAACGATGTCTATAGGTTTATGAGACCGAACATTGATTGGATTAGACAAAAAATCCCAGCTGCAGTAGCCTTTGTAATGTTAATTTGACATTGTAAAAGCAAAACAGATTAGAAATACTAAACAGAAAAATAATAAATATACTAAATAAATTTTAATTGTATTTATCGCTTTATTTAATCAGTATTGACATCTGATGCACTATTTACCTTGAATTATGTATTTCTGTACTATTTTGATAAGTGTTTTAAATGCAGGTTTCAAATCACGAATTCAATAAATAGCCCAAGTCTACACGTTGTTCAGTTTCCATTTTAAGATATTCAAAGAATGAAGCAAGTTTTGCTAAAGAAGGAGTTTGATTCTTCTAATAATAAACAGTAGCAAAGTAAATCCTGAATTTTTATGGGAAATTTGTCAACGGTAGATAGACAAGCAACACTATCAGCACTGAGTGTACAATAGGTAATGTTTCAGGTAGAGGTCTGATGGGATTGAAGAAAAATAGATTCAAGCAGATACATGTATTCTAATTTGGTTTGCTCATTTATGACAGCTTTTTGACGCCAGACATTACAATAATGTCCGCTCGAATACACCTCCGTTATGGTTTTGATATGCCGATGGGCGATTAATGTTTTAAAGGGTTACAACAGGCATTCCAGCATTTTAGTAAGTGAGGGGAAACATTCAACTTTTTTACATAAATTCCAAAAGAGTTTTACTCTTGATTCTAAAAATCACTATCCTGATAAATGATTTGAAGGGCATTTGCATCAATGACAATACTTCAATAATGAATAAAATCATCTTAAATACAATTACAATACTTGCTTTCACTTCATAGTATTGAGAAAAAATACTTTCACAATTATCAAAATATGTTCATCTTGGATGTTTATAAGAATATAATGCAGATATATGCAATTGGATGAAAAAGAGAACATGTTCATAGATCATCTAACATATTATTTTCATTACTGAAACAGTACCTTTAGAAATATATGACGTTCCATGAAATCTGTTGTATTGATATAGTTGTCTTCTTGTTATGTAAAATGTAACACATATTAACAAATGAGGACTGATATTCATTCCATGAATTCTTATCAAGAGCTTAATTAGCCTCAATGCACAATTCATTTCCAGTATCAATTATCAAAGTTATATAAGATTATAATCTCTTGAGATCAATCACACAGATTTACCATTGTAACGCAATTTTCCCTATCTAATTAGTTGAACTGCCTACAAATCATCCGTATATCATTGTTTTGGAACATTTGGTTTGGTTTGAAGGGGTTTTGCATATGTTATGAGTATTTGATGTTGCGGACTATAACTAAGCATTGATGCCTATGTTTTTTCAGCCAACACTTCCTTGATAAAGGAAGTTCATAAATTATATCAGAGAAAAGCTACTTCAACTGTGATGAGATGAACGTTTTCCTTCCTTGTAACGTTTTCATTTTCATACATTCATATCATAATTATAGTTCACTCAGACTGTTTGGCAATGAGTAAGCTATACTCTGTTTTTTATTACTGTCCTGATATCGACAGAGTGAACAAGTCAAGTATAACTCCAGAGTAAGTAATTCAACATTAACTTATTTCAATTCCCTTGATTATATATTAAGACTTGTTTATCAGGTTTTGACAAAATTTAAAAAGACCTATAGCATCACTTTATTTTCATTATGAGAATGAACTGAATATATAAGGTATTTTAAAGTGATTTTGTAACTGAAAATGTTATCAAGCCGTAAAATGTAATTGAATATGAATTGTTATACATATAGGCAGTTGAAATGTTTTCTGGATAACCTGTGTAACTTATAGAGAAAACCCAGATTAATATGCATAATTGTTATAAACTACACGAAGTTTTTACCACGTATAATTAAGTAATATTCAGATAATGATCATGTCGTGTAGAGCGTTTGTATGTGTATTTTCATAAATACGAACTGAGAGAAAATACTTTCACGAAGATCTCATGTATAAAAAATAACCCCTCTAAACTGTTGTTTAAGGATTGTTTTACATTTTTTGTGCCTCTATCGATGTATAACAGCAACAAATTGTATAACATCGCGTAGCGTAGCGTAGCGATGTTATACAAAATTTGTTGCTGTTATACATCGATAGAGGCACAAAAAATGTAAAACAATCCTTATAATTACAAAATAAACTCTACTTCCACAGATTTTCTAAATAATTTCAACTAAACTTGAATAATTGTCGTGAACATTACGTTATTTTGCAGCGTGTTACACACAACATTACGTGGTGGAATTAAAATTGCGAATTTCATATACTAAAACGGAATATGATTTAATTTAGTTTTTTCAGCATTGACGCGCATGCAATCAAAGTTCGTCTTAACTCCAGTCCGCAATTTTTAAATAACCGTCATTAGCATATCACGTGACATGCAAAATGTCT
Organism: Phorcus lineatus; assembly: GCA_921293015.1. NCBI lineage: Eukaryota > Metazoa > Mollusca > Gastropoda > Trochida > Trochidae > Phorcus > Phorcus lineatus. The sequence continues at coordinate 34,384,323 of OV121082.1, forward strand.
ACTGTTTGTGAAAACGATTCGAGCTATCCAACTTCAGGACTCGTAGTTATTAAAATCGGTTTTCGGTGAAGGTAATTGTTTCTTCTGGGGGAGGAAAGTATTATCTGGTTATCCATTCAGTTAGAAAGATGATTACATGCGTACATTTCTTATTTTGCCAAACAAAAAAAAAGTAACGCGATGTTGTCATAACCGGACTAGCCGTCGCGTCAATTTGTTCTGTCAGATTGTGACGTCATAAAGTATGAATGCACGAGGTATAACAGCAATTTTTTCTGCATTCATCGAGAAATGGTTGCATGTTTTTGAGAGCTCTCGTCCAATCAGAATCGCCGAAAAACGTGTAACAACATCATTTTGTAATTATTAATATTTAACGGTGATACATTTTAGGGTTGGTAGTATGTACCTAAAGATATATCAATACAAATGCGGAAGAACTTGCTGAATGTCCTTGTCAGTTTTCAATTATATATGCTTTATCATAATATATTCCTTTTTTTGTAGTGAACGATGATTCATCTCTTTCTTATTTGCGTCATATCAACATGTCTACACGACCAAGTAGGTGAGCAATAAATTCCTTATTGATTTGAAGTAGGAAGAGTGCCAAATCGTTAACATCCGTCCAAGGATACATTAAGTCAAAATGGTCGGCTACATCCTGAATATTTGTCGCATGTAATATTTCATTTCAGCATATACTTGCAACTGTGATGTCGGATGTACAAGAAATGAGCTAGAAAGATGCAAATCTTGTAAAGCTGGCTGGTATGGTCCATATTGCCAAAAAAGTGAGTAGTATGAAGATTTAAGGTACGTGATTATTCTAAAAACGGGAATTATCAAATAAACATATGATTTACATTGCTCAATTGTGGTAGCGAAGTGAATGGGCAGGATCTCCCTTTCACTTGAGAAATTGATGAAATCACAAAAAAGTGACCATGGCTCATAAGCGCCGCAGTCTGCAATATGCCAGAGCTACCAAGCAGTGAAAACATTGTAGTTCAAAAAGAAATCTCAAACTCAAACAAGAATAACTTCACGACTACCCATGAATGTTAAATTTCCCTGAATGTAACAGTGTGTACAAATAACTTGTCCCCACTGTAGCATCAGACTTGTCTTTCTTCAATTGCAAGGGCCATAAATGCATGCAAACTAGTATTTCGGAAATAGCTTCCGACCTCATATACACCATCAAGGGTATCAGCCCCTTCAATTCCGATCACCTTAGTTTTCGGGAATCATTGCTTCCCCAGCCGCTTGGCAAAGGATGACACATAAAAAATATTCAGACCTTATTATCCGAGGAAGACGCCTTGAACGTATTTATATTACAAGCTTGCTATCATCGAATTGTCTTGACCCAAAACTTAAAACAAAAGGGAGTAAAATTGGTTAATCTGGTTAAATTTGACAGTAAGGCCATTTATGTTAACCCTTTTTTTGCCTCATGAAGCCACTCCGTGTGTCGTTGAAGTCACATGTTCAAAACATTCAAAAATCATGTGATTTCGTCGTGAATTACCAAGAGTTTCTTAAACGTATGATTTCAAAGGTTATTGCTTTTATTACAGTGCTAGTATGAAGATGTAATTTCGTGTCTTTTATCTGAAACAAGACAATGACTCGTGTCAGTTAAACATGATTTGGTAAATTTGTCTAACGCAAACAGAAGGACGATTAGAAAGTTAATGTGTTTTGAAGGTCGTCCAACTAGTTTTAATGTAACGTAGACGTGCGATTTCGGCTTCTGTAAAGGATTTTTTCCGAATTTAATTGAAACTACTTAGAACCTAAAATAAACAGGTAAATAAATATATAGTAAATACATGTATGTAGGGGCACTTAAATAATTCAGGGTAAATGTAGTAATGAAATACCATAAAGTTGTAGTGTAGAAAGGTTTTCAGAACGGTGAAAAGGTATATGATAATTAATATTTGTTAAACTTGACACCGGCTGGCTGGAATGGGCTGGAACAAAAGAATGACGGAACCAGTTTGTTCTAGCTATCGATGTGAGCAGACGACATCTTGATAGGAAAAATTCAAAATCGTTATGGAGAACATAAGAGCTGCCATCTATGATTTTTGGCACATTTTGGTTAATTTGCTTCTCGTAAAGTTGACCTATAGGTGATATTAAGTCTGTGCAAATGATTTTGTGTGCCGTGTTAACAATTTTATTAAGTTAAGGGTTTTTTACAGACTGGGTACCAAACCAACAAAGGAGGTTAAAAGTTAAAATACTTTGAATAAAAGTTTTGTAAAACAATTCTATCAGAAAACATTACCACACACCCCAGTGTAATGTTTCAATATCAACAACAGTACGGAAACTAAACACACAGTTCTCAACAATATCTGGTTAAACATACTTTGTAACTTTAGTTAACTTTGACGACACTAAAACGCAGTAAAACAGACAAAACATCAAAGAAATGAGAGCACCAATTACGATGTGCGTCCACCAAGTTGATTGGTGTCTTTGTATAAATATTGTCTAATATTCATACATTGCAGAAAATGTGGCTTTGCATGGTGAAGCAACACAACAGGGAACATATTTGGGACATCCAGCTTACCTTGCTGTCGATGGTAATACCAGCACCAGCAATGTGGATGAAATGTTTAATTGCTCCCACACAGACGAGAGGAACAACTCCTGGTGGAGCGCTCAACTGGGAGACAATGGGGTCAACCAGATTAGGTACATGAAGATCTACAACAGACAAGAGCATCCTTTGAGTAAGTTAAATCAGGCAATGCAGACTTCTTCGTCGCCCTTTAAGATCAATATACCATTTCATGTAATCTTTACCCCCCGCATGAATTTACCATCTGATTTTAATGAAATTATTATGGAGGTTCATACTTTCATGAAGGTTAGTCATAATGATCGACTTTGAAAATAAATGGTAATTGGTTGAAAACAATTTCGAGTCATTTTAATCAAATATGCTATGAAGGTTCTTAATGCTATGAAGGTAAGTTTTATGTAGTGAGATTGAAAATAATTGAGAATATGGGTTTTCAGGGAAAAATTCAGTAAGTCTAAAATAAGGTTTAAATAGAGAGATAATATTTGAAAGAAACAGATGTGTACACAGACAAATTAATAGAGCAGGTGACACAGTGTAGTACAATGCGTTTTAGAGCGGTCTCAATGAGACAAGGCACGAGGAAGAAATGAGTTTTGTCATGGGTTGTGACATATGGTTAGATGTATGTGAATTGGAGTAATGGCAACACCTAGGTAAAGTCATTTCATATGTCAAATACTACAAGGTTAGAAGAATTGATGAGGGAGAACAAGCATTATATTGACTTTATGAATAACTGAGCATTTATCAAAGTGTATTAACCAATTAGAGAGAGGTAATTCGTGACGCCACAGAGGTCAAAGAGCACCTATAAGTGACGCGTGTCATATGGTGAAATACAGAGTATGATTGGTCAAGAGTATGAGATCAAGGGCACGATTAGTTTAGGGCAGTGAAGTGAGGTTAGAAAAACTAGGAAACTGGACAGTCCGGGGAGACTCCGTAACAGAAGGTAGGGGCTTTGGCCGGATCAAGCAGAGGCTAGGATGCACTTTGGTTAAGTATGTGGGGAGTAGAGTAAGTATTGGTTACGTAAGGATAGAGAGTGTAGGTTAAGATTAAGAATGGCATATTGATGTAGGATGCTTTAACTGTTTTAATGATTAAATCATAAAAGACTTTTCTTTGTATTTATTTAGAAATTGTACCTCTCGTTAGCTCAAAAGCGAGTCCCCAAAACAAACTAATAAATGTGACATAGGTCATGAATAAAAAGTTTTTTAAAAATCTAGTGATGATGTTTCAAAGATTTTACAAATCATTACATATCAACAAATCATCTGATTTCGATAATTTTTTGTAAGAAGATGTTGTATACATGCAATTTATCATCATTACACATTTAAAAAATATCTGTGTACATTTTTTTGGTTTTCGAGAAACAAAGGATGTATCAGAAAGAGAATTGTAGCATGTCATATATTTGGATCATGAATTGTTCTCTTGCTCAGCTCAGTTGTCAAATTTGTCGCAAATATCCAGAAATACAGGACGATTGATTTGAAAAAATGATTTAAGGTACTAGGTTTGTGGGCCCAAAATAATAACATTAAAAAAGACTGATCCAGTCTTCAGTGTGTGGCCATAATATAGTATTCAGAAATCATAACATTCCGGCGATTTCGTTTGAGAATCAGTTATTTCCATGTCACGTTTCATAAGTTCGCATCGTAAAGAGATGAATTTCTGCATTAAAAAATATCACCGGCCCCCACTATCCTATTTTCTAAGGGAATTCTTGTGTCTATTTTAAGCGCAATGGCATACGTCATTCGAGATAACAGCGACATTTCCTTATCAATCTTAATAGCTTAAACAGAGAGAAAAAGTGATAATCGATGCATTTATAATTCTTTAAAATGTGCCAAGTATGTTGAAATATATGTTAATTACCATAATTGGATTAGACAATATCTTTTAATTCGTAGTTAAGTTGTAAACAAGAAAAGATAGGCAAGGACACAAACGACATGTGCCCGAGGGTGCGGATTTTAGATGGATAAATCAGAAACGGACAGTGATTTTTTATAGATTTTTATATTCACTCACATTTAAACACCATCTCTATAAAATATACGTTGTATACAACAAACATTATTGTTTTAGGTTGTGTCACTATATTCTATAAGGTGACGACCTAGCGAGAGGGATGTTTTGAAACATGTCTCCTCCCACATTGTGCATGATCAGTATTCTTTGCAATGATTTGGGTACCAGAATAACATTTGTCATATTTAAAAAGTCTTAGGTACATCTTTTCATCTTGAATGAAAATTTTTGTCATATGGCATAAAAACATTTTAAAAGCACCCTTGATTTCTCCAGCGAGAGAAAACCCACGTGGACACAATGTCGGGTGCTCTGTATAGTTATTTCTCACATATCAATGTAAATAGCAATATCTGACAAATACTGTTAATAAATTTGGAATGTAAATCAAATGACAGATAGACATTTAACAAATTACCTAAATCGACTCATTCTGGTTAATATTTATTGATATATCGCTATATAACTAGGGAAGTGAATATGTACATATTATGATCACAATGGTGTTATGAAAATCTTTCCTTTTGAATTTTGTGATCTTGTAAAAAAAAGTTACATCATTGCAAATGACAAAAAAAGTCAGGAAAATAATAGTATTTTTGTCTCAAAAAAATCTTAAATTGTTAGAATTCATAATAACTAAACGCATTGCCAGTTGCAGTTGATATAGCTAGACCATATCAGCTGCTTGTTATAAGTTCAAGTAATTTCTTTTAGTTTAAGAAGATGAAAAATGTCTTTGTTATCCTCATTAGACTCATATAAACGACATGCCAAATGTTTGTTTTAGTTAAAATGCGAAGGAAGGGAATGGAAATACTCATAGATGGAAAACGATGCAAAAAATGGCCAGATTCCGAAGCTCCTGAAACTATCGAAGATGTGACATGTAATAATACTCTGATGGGCAAAAATCTCACCATCCAAGTTTTAGGGCCGTACTACAGCGTTTGCGAAGTTCAAGTGTTCAGTGAGTAAAAATTATATGATAATCAAAATGAATAGACAAAGCATATTCCTAAAACACCAAATCTACCAACAAGCTTACTTAAATGTGCATGTTTGTTTTCGACACATTGGGTCAAGCTGATAATTGAGTTAATGATTAAAATCAGTGATATAATGTTTCCCTCGCCCCGAGTGTGTTGGTTCGAATCAAGAATGGGACTTGGTCCAAAAGGAACACACATTATGAGTGTGCTCCCAAATATTGTGATTTGTTTTCAATATTTAGTTGGTAATGACATGCCATGAATTCCTGCGTCCATCCATTCGTCTGTTTACTATCAATTAAGAACGACGTGCAACCTGTGTGTACTGGTAGCGTTACAAATGGAAAAATACTGCTCATGAAGAAGAGTTTGTTTCATTACTTTAAAACTTGGTGTAAATATGATGCCATATGGTATTCGTTTGACTTTTTCTACCGTTATTGCAGCAAATGTTACAAACCTCGAAAAGTTTTTGAACATTTTAGAATTATTTTAATTAAAATCTGATACTTAGACTACTTCAGGAAAATGCCTCGTTGCCAAAATAGTATTCGGCCATGATGCGTATCTGTCCTATTTTGACGTATTTAAAAAGATTTTAATGTACAAGGGCCTTGATAGAATGTTGTTTCATTTGCTACGCGAGGTGAGGTGATTTTATATTTGTTGATTCTTTTACATCAGTGGTATACAGTTTTTAAGATTGTCTTTCCTACAACACCTATCTGCTTTCTATACGTTCACTTTTGCAACCAACGCTAATGTGAGAATAGTTTCTCCTATCATTTCATACAAAATGCAAAGGGTATATCAGCAAAAACTATTAGCCTTATGAAAAAAGTTTTCTTATCAGACCATAAAACATTTATGTTAAGTGATACTTGTGCAATGTATTTCATTCAAGAAATGGCCCGGACTGTACTGGAAATGTGGTCAGTGTGACGACAATGTTTGCAACAGGGTTACTTGCGAGTGTTTCAGTACTTGCATGGGTGGATAAGAAAGGAGGAGATATGACGGTTTGACAAGAGAAACAAATCAAGTAACTGCAGGAGTAAATGAACCAGATACTGCGATATTCAATGAAACATAAATGAACTGCATTTGCCGTTATAGCCTTTATCGAGGGTTTAAGTAGTTAGATAGTAGTAAAGTATGCTATTATTGGTATAAACAATAGTCTGTGTAACAAGACCACTGGAGAGTGCCCCTGTGTTTGTGAGGATAGATGGAAGGGGAGTTAATGTGATGGAAAGACACAAATGATACATCCCACGGTTGTAAGATACAAACGATACATATCAAGGCTGAACGACACTTTGGCTTTATATGACTAGGATTCTTGCATATGTCAGTTCTTCTTTTAACATTCAAACCTTGTATTTCCTCTCACCAACGACTTGCTTTTGGTAATAAAAAGTATTGCTTATAATAGTTTGCAGTGAGTGTAATAAATCTTAGTTTTGGTGGTTCTTGTCATTAAAGGGCAACGTCTTTAAAGACGCACAACTATTTTCGTTTTCAAGTATATAAACCATTTATTTACGTTGTTACCACTTATCATTAACAAAGTGAGCTTGTTGATAAAATTATTTCTTCTTCTTAAGCAATGAAAGTAGAAAACAACTGAAATCTTGTGTACATATTAAATGACAAATAGACATAACAAAGTTTAGAGTTCGTGGCCGTTTCAATCAAATAAAGTAACCATGAACAGAGAGTTAGTTTGTGCCACATTGTAAATAACCCTTTAAAAGAGTTCATTATCAATTCAAATTTAAACTACAAACAACCTGAATGGTGACAGACAAAATACCTATACAATAAATACACCCAAAATAACAATCAGTTTCTAAGAAAATGATTATTGTTTGATGTTATGAACTTATAGTGATTGTATTGAAGCATTAACGTTAAGCCTAATTAGCTAACAAATGCATTAACAATGTTGATATTTGTACAGTTTGTAGTGACGGGTGGTTTGGAAAAGATTGCGATATGCGATGCAAGTGTCACCACCCAAATGACGTGTGCGATAAAGTGACTGGTAAATGTAAACTGGGATGTCAAGCTGGATACATGGGAGATGACTGTCAAACACGTGAGAATTAATGAGTATTTGTTAGAGGGATATTGTTTGAACGATCATCAGTCATTTGGAGATTTTTAATCTATCAACACTAATAAAGTAATGATTTTATTTCCAAGTTTGCATTTATTCCACTGGCCACTGCAATAACTTTCTGCTTTTGTTTTTTCGTGGTTACAACCAATGCTTATGTTCATATAGTTATGTCTATTACTTCAATAAAAAGGAATATGACATTTAATGGTAAGATTTTCTAAGTAATAGATAGATGTAAATAATAAATTTTACTGTGATTGGCGAGACGAACAAGGTTAAATATATCAAGCGATATGTGAAATGACTATGGTCGTATTTTCTGCGTTTCTACTGTAGAAATATGGCATTCTTAAAAGGAAAGATCGACAGTTCCATATTATGTTATTATAGCCCATCTTCCTGTTGGCCTTTTTGAGGATACATCTGTTGACCTTTAAAGAGATAAACAGAGAACATTGATCAAATCAACAATGCTTGGCATCTTGAACATCTCCTACCAACCATTTTCGTAACTTTTGAAATAAAAAATTCAGGTTTTAACTCTGACATGTGATTTTATTCAGCAATCGGATTTTTCATCGAGATGCTACTAATGGTTCGTCGCGGCTTTCTGATTAAGCTGAACTTCATGCACTATCAACATTGTCTAACAATATTTTAGTTTCAAGAAGGCTCAGGCCTATTCAGGCAACTTTTCTTATTGGCTCTGCGGGAAAATGTAAAAATTAAAGGGGACGGCCGTTGATATTAGTCAATTTAAGATTAATAGTATGACCTAATATTTGAAAAAACTGTTGATATGAATTTATCCAGATTGCAAAGATGGAAGATATGGACAGGACTGCTCTGAAAGATGTGGTCACTGCGCTAACAATGGATCTTGTAACAAGACTACCGGATACTGTCCTTCTGGCTGTGAAGCTGGGTGGATACAAGAAAGATGTGATAGAGGTACGGGAAGTTATTGTTGAATTAATTTGCAATGTTTTAATATTCATTGTTACTAAAACAACAGTGTCACCAGAAAATGTTCAGGCATATAACGTTTATTCTGTCAATTATTGGATTGAGATTTGAGTATATGAATAAAGTTAAATGATCAGATAATATCTTCTAAGATGTTTATGACATGAACATATATCGTTGATGATGCAATGCTATTTCATAAATTCATATAGATTATTTTATCTCACCAAGTGGTCCTCTACAAAACACAGACGAAATGTTTCAGACTCAAGCACCAAGTGGCACGTTCTCCCAATGGCTCTTTCGGCTCTTGGAACCAGTCTCTTTGTTAACCTCTTAGTTGCTGGATTACTTCTCTGTCTTCTCCGTCAAGGGCGGTATGTATTGTGAAGTTTTCTGCATGTTTTCTATTATGTATAGAAAATTTGTTCTTTTCTTGATAGCAAGTTCTTTATTGTGCAGATTCTTGACGTGATGGAATAATCACCTGTGCTTCAAGACTTCGAATGTAGAAAACAAGACCCGGGATATAGATTGGGCAAGCTTTAACTTGGCTCTGATGTTTTCTTGAGCACTGCTTCATAGCGCAAAAATGTATAAATGTCCAAAGGCCACAACAAATCTATTCGACATGGCCAACTTGATCCTATTTTTGACCTTGTGCTTTTTTTTATCTTATTTCAAAACTGTTACCAGACTACTGTGGGTGAGGAAATCCACCGAGGAAGCAGGTCAGGTGTCACGTGACCACGTGCAGATGAGTAACGTCACAAGGCAACCTGAACACATCTATGAGGCTCCGACCCGCAGCAGTAACACATCCGCAGAAGACAATCCATATGACGTCATCCAGCACAAAGTGTATCAAAATATTTGAGCCACAGATATTTCACCACCTCTCTACCTGTCTGTTATGTTATAGTTGTATCTTTTAATAATAGAGCAATCGAACAACGCCAATTATTGGTAATCGTTTGAAGATATGAAAGATGTTCTCTTTATACCTTTCTGGTATTAATGACGAGTTATCACAGTTATCTTGCCCGAAATCCGATACTTTGAACAGTTATGAACTTTTAAGTGAAATTTGAGAAAACAATCCTGTCAAATGAACTAATTTAAGAAACTAGGAATAAATTCCCAATACATATGGTGTGATTTGAACTAAAGATGAATATGACCAGAATAGATTTTTTAGAATTTAAAATGTAAAAGGAAAAATATTAATGTGACAAGACCGACGCCGTAAAATAAACTTTTCCAAACAATAACACAACTATTTACCAAATAAAATGTGTCTGTCTGAGTGATAGTACAGTACATGCCATATCACTTAATATCATAAATGTCCTTCCTTGTTATCAAAATTGTTGTCAGCGTGTACAGTCAAGAGTTCGCAAGTTTGCTTGTAACGCAATGTAGAACTCGTCCGTGTATGTTTGTATCTGTATCTGTATCTTTACTCATATCATGCTTGTCTCATCAATTGAAGTAGTAATTATATATTATTTAGCGAATCAGTTAATATTATTACCATTTAGATAATTTCATACATGTATATGTAAACACTTATAGATATTCTGTTTATAGCGTGATTCAATCATCGTATTAATTTCAAAAAGGTGACATAAATCTTTATTGTCAGTTGAAAGTTGGTATGAAAACAAGGTATGATTTTAAAAAGGTTTTAGTGTTGATGTCAATATTTAAGTAATTGTACCCACACTTTTCTTCATCTAATTGAAACATTATAACGGTCTTTAATGTATGACTTCATTCTTTTTATCCACTATAGATCTGTCAAAGACCATTTCAACTATTATTTGACCTTGATACGTGCTTTTGCTTTAACAGCAGAAATTAAACATTATACTATGAGCTTGAATCATTCTAACATGAATTACCTTTGGAAAACAAATATGACGAGGAGTAATGAGGTTTATAAAGGCAAGGATTTTTTAAAATGGTGAACTCATCAACAGCTTCGAAGAGTAATTTTTTGATGAGCGAAGAGTTGAAGCTCTAAATAACAGAGCTATTTTGTTTTGAATTGAACAAGGGGCGATATGCATGTAAATCATATGTGACAGTGATGGTTAATGTTGACACGTGTTCAGCATATTTGATATTCCATGCATCCTTTTGAAGAGATGAAAAACCCAATTTACTTGATTACTACGATTACTTGAAAAATATCAATGATTGAATGAAGAAGCTCTCAATATGAAACACAAATCTATTTGGCTACTAGTGCTTAATGAAAGACTTCATTTGGAGGGGACGCAAATCAAGATGTTATCAGCTGCTTATCCTTTCTCATATTTGGCTAACGTTGAAATTACGAATGCAATAGATATTTTAAAAACTGAAATGTTAATATTAAAAACTAAAAATACTCTCATGTTGTTTCTTCAATAAAGTGAAATCCCTTGAATCACTTTTATTTTTTTGAAGGAAAATGTGATTGAAGAGTATGTTATCAATAATCCTTAGCTTTGGTTGCAACACAAAAACAAAATAAATGATTATAATGTTGTTGTTTATTAAATAATTTTACTTGTTTATATACGATACAATTAGCACATTTTACTGACATTAAGTAATAGTCAAAAGTTGTTTGGAAATACTTACACTGTCTTACAAAAATGTTTTTCTATATCTATCTTTACCCAAACCTTACTCTACATTTCCATTGAGGCATCTTCATGCCGATTTCCTATCTATGTCTTTTCATTAAACTTACTGCAATTCGTATCTTTGACAGTTCTGATGGATTTTCAGATGATGACCTTTCGATCAACAGCTATTTGCATTCGAAAGTGTACCTCAACAAATTTGAAATGAAGTCAGGAGATGTCATTAAGGGCGACTAGTATGTCGAGAATTTCATTTGCAAGTGTTGGGTCTATATTAACTACTGAACAGTCAAATGTCTCATTTTTAGCTCATCAGGTCTGAAAGACCCGATGGGCTTATGGCATGGCAAGGCGTCCGGCGTCCGTCCATCCGTCCATCCGTCCATCCGTCCGTCCATCCGTCCATCCGTAAACTTTTCACTTTTTCGACTTCTTCTCCAGAACCAATGACTCTAGAGAGCTGGAATTTTATGTGCATACTCCTTGGCAAATGGGGATTCTAAATTGTAGATTTCGTGACCCCATGACCCCAAATGGGGTCATAAGGGTCAAAACCTTAAAAATCTATTTTAATCTTCTTCTCCAGTTCCAAAAGGCCCAGAGAGCTGAAAAGTTATGTGTAGACTCCTTGGGCACTGGAGATTCTAAATTGTAGATTGTGTGACCCCATGACCCCAAATGAGGTCACAGGGGTCAAAACATGAAAAACCTATTTTCATCTTCTTCTCCAGTTCCAAAAGGTCCAGAGAGCTGAATAGTTGTGTGAAGACTCCTTGGGCACTGGAGATTCTAAATTGTAGGTTTGGTGACCCCATGACCCCAAATGGGGTCACAGGGGTCAAAACCTGAAAAACCTAATTTCATCTTCTTCTCCAGTTCCAAAATGTCTAGAGAGCTGAAAAGGTATGTGTAGACTCCTTGGCCAACGGGGATTCTAAATTGTAGGTTTGGTGACCCCATGACCCCAAATGGGGTCACAGGGGTCAAAACCTAAAAAAAACTAATTTCATCTTTTTCCCTAGTTCCAAAAGGTCCAGAGAGCTGAAAAGGTGTGTGTAGACTCCTTGGGCACTGGGGATTCTAAATTGTAGATTTTGTGACCCCATGACCCCAAATGAGGTCACAGGGGTCAAAACATGAAAAACCTATTTTCATCTTCTTCTCCAGTTCCAAAAGGTCCAGAGAGCTGAATAGTTGTGTGTAGACTCCTTGGGCACTGGAGATTCTAAATTGTAGGTTTGGTGACCCCATGACCCGCAATGGGGTCACAGGGGTCAAAACCTGACAAACCTAATTTCATCTTCTTCTCCAGTTCCAAAAGGTCTAGAGAGCTGAAAAGGTGTGTGTAGACTCCTTGGCCAACGGGGATTCTAAATTGTAGGTTTGGTGACCCCATGACCCCAAATGGGGTCACAGGGGTCAAAACCTAAAAAAACTAATTTCATCTTTTTCCCTAGTTCCAAAAGGTCCAGAGAGCTGAAAAGTTGTGTGTAGACTCCTTGGGCACTGGGGATTCTAAATTGTAGATTTTGTGACCCCATGACCCCAAATGAGGTCACAGGGGTCAAAACATGAAAAACCTATTTTCATCTTCTTCTCCAGTTCCAAAAGGTCCAGAGAGCTGAATAGTTGTGTGTAGACTCCTTGGGCACTGGAGATTCTAAATTGTAGGTTTGGTGACCCCATGACCCCAAATGGGGTCACAGGGGTCAAAACCTAAAAAACCTAATTTAATCTTTTTCCCTAGTTCCAAAAGGTCTAGAGAGCTGAAAAGGTGTGTGTAGACTCCTTGGTCAACGGGGATTCTAAATTGTAGGTTTAGTGACCCCATGACCCCAAATGGGGTCACAGGGGTCAAAACCTAAAAAAACTAATTTCATCTTTTTCCCTAGTTCCAAAAGGTCCAGAGAGCTGAAAAGTTGTGTGTAGACTCCTTGGGCACTGGGGATTCTAAATTGTAGATTTTGTGACCCCATGACCCCAAATGAGGTCACAGGGGTCAAAACATGAAAAACCTATTTTCATCTTCTTCTCCAGTTCCAAAAGGTCCAGTGAGCTGAATAGTTGTGTGTAGACTCCTTGGGCACTGGAGATTCTAAATTGTAGGTTTGGTGACCCCATGACCCCAAATGGGGTCACAGGGGTCAAAACCTAAAAAACCTAATTTAATCTTTTTCCCTAGTTCCAAAAGGTCTAGATAGCTGAAAATTGTGAGAAGACTCCTTGAACACTGGGGATTCTAAATTGTAGGTTTGGTGACCACTTGACCCCAAATGGGGTCACAGGGGTCAAAACCTTAAAATCCTACTTTCATCTTCTTCTCCAGTTCCAAAAGGTCTTGATAGCTTAATAGTTGTGTGTAGACTCCTTGGACAATGGGGATTCAGAATTGTAAGTTCGGTGACCCCTTGACCCCAAATGGGCAATGGGCCTTTTTTATTTGATTGTGAATAACTCGGACGTTGGGACAGGCTATCTTTCCTACACTGCCCATGACCCCATGGTCTAAACCACAACACCTATTTCTATCAAAAGTCTGATGAGCTACAGAGCCCATGGCTCTATTTTTTTTGTATGTTTCAACCGTGTCCAAAGGTTTGTAAGATCGACCATTAATAGGAGTAGAAAAAAAACATAATTAAACTTTATAATGTATTATTTGAGAATTGGGAAATTATTGTCAACAGTTTGAAACACATGGCTGATATCACCAAATTTCAGACTAATAAACTGCAGTTAACAGTCGTTAATGATGTTTGTTGAATCTTTATCTTTTAATCGTGGCACAGATTATGATTATTCATCTTGTACTCTTTTCTTGCATAGTTTTATGGCAATATATATTATCTGCCCGGTTTATTGATATTAATTTCTGTTTAGCATCAACAGTGGTCTTTTCAAGCTCCTTTCCCTGACAAATGCATGGCGGTTCTTTCTGATAATCCTGAATAACGTAGCTCCAAAGTGGGACATGAAATTTCATAAAAGGTCCCTGTCTGTGTAAGATGTTTATGAAAAAAATTAATGTTTTTCTTATGAATCAAAACATTGACATGCCTGCATGCAAATAGGTCTGATATATCTGTAGTCGAAATATACCATTATTTACAATCGTTAGTGTGAAATGATGATTTAAACGTTTTCATCAGGTAAACATACTCTTTATCTTCCTGTAAAACGGATATCCAAAATTCCACAGCTGTAAAACTGCTGACCAATTTAAACAATGTAGTCACTTCTTTATTTATTTGTAAAACTTCCTTGTTTCATTAAATAGTCATATAAACATATTCAAGTACTTATAGAGTTACACTGATATTGTTAGTTGAAAGTTCATCTTGCTTGATATTGTGCAATCAAAAAAAACAAACAAAAACCAATAAATATATTTAAAATTGATCTCAAAATGCTGACAGCACATTTTAAATTTGTTCAGTACGTGTGATAATTGATTATCGGTCTGTTTCAGATGGATAAACACATTAGAGTTGATGAAGATTTATTCGGTACTTGTGTTACAGGCTTACTATTCTTCTCCTAATATTAATCATTCAGGTGGATGGGGATTTAAATCATGACTCGCACAATAGAAGGAATATTTGTGGTATTTCTTACAAATCTTCAACATACTTGAATTTAACATCACTGCTTTAATTGATATGTGATTTTAAGGGAATTTGCGCCATTGGCAATAGTCCATATTGAATAAAATTATTTGAAATACGATTGCAATCTTTCATTTAATAGTATTGAGAGAACGATAATATCAATTTTGGATCAAAAGATATTGACCATGGATATTAATTAGCACGTATGTCTGTGCGATATGTATATAATATTGCATTAAGAGAAATCATATTCATTGATCACTTGAAATAGTTTTTCCATTTCTGAAACGGTACCTTTAGATATCCCTGGTATTTCTTTAAGATAGTAGCCAACATGTTGGTGTGATATTGTTGTGTGCTTATGTAAAATATGACAAATATAAACAAACGTGGACCGATATTCGTACCATGAATTCTAATCAATAGCTTATCTATCCTTACAACGCTGTTCATTTCCAATATTAAAAACATTAACAACATATTATATATATAACACTATAATTATGTATTTATCTCTTGAGATCAAACTAACGGTTTTCAAATATACAGCGTCCATGTGCACTATCTAATCAGTTGAAATACCTACATGGCATCCGGATATATTTAAATCAGATCAATTGTTTTGATTTGTAGGTTTTTCAACAAAAGATTCCATATATTTTATGACAGTTGTTTAAATTTTTACAGAGTATCACTAAGCATGAGAGAGGGGGAGAGGAGAGAGGGAGGAATTATTTAAGCATTTAATTAAATCAACTGTGATATAGCAAAGCGTGTTCCTTCCTTGTTGCATTGCCAGTTTCCTGTGTCCTTCAGATAATGTATTCAAGTTGTTGGGCCAGGGCCACGAAAAAAAGTTACTCGGTGCTTGATAACTATCTTCATATCGACAAAGCTCACAGAGTAAGTAATTCAACATCAGCTTATTTCATAATGCCCTAGTTTATGTATTTAGGCATGTTTATCTGGTCAATATGTGAAGATACTGAATATATAAGGTATTTTAATGTGATTTTTTAACTGAAGAAAGGTAACCAAAATATAAAAAATATTTTCATATAAATATTTCTTTAATCGTGACTTTTTTTAGTCAGTTGAACTTTTAAGCCTTTCGTTCGAAATTTTCTATGGATCACCTTAGAGGAAAGATTTCTCTTGATACCATTTTCTTTTTATACCATGTACTAAAGTAATATTTCGAAGATGATCATGTCGTGTAGGATCTCATGAATAATAGTGATAGTCTTAGATAGTCTCAATAATTCATAGATATCGAGTATTTTAGATTTGCATGTCAATGTTGTTTCTGTGGCTGCCGGTACTGAAGATTTTTTATTTAAAATTCTTTAGTTTTTCAAAAAATATTTATTTATCTTACAAGTACTTTGTGATGCTATGATCATTTGCTAAATTTGATGATTCAAGTTTTAAGAATTTCAAGCCAATAGAAAAAAATGCGGGTCAGAAAGGAATGGGTCATTACAGTTTTCAAACAAAGTTATTATTTTGGGTCCCAAAATTCATTATCTTATCTCAGTGAGGAAGTTTTCAAAAAGTGTCATTACTAATTGAAGAAAAATATTTTTCACATACACTGTCATGTTACCATTTATCTAGATACCAAGAGTGGCTAAAAATATGACTGCCAACAGTTCATTATGCAAATGTGTCACCTTTTCCCACAAAACCCTACATTTAATAGAGCTTTTTTTAAATCGTGACACAACATGACATATTTCTGAATTTAGATTTAAATTGAATTGGGTAACCCGTCACATTGTTCTAAGGCCGCCACGATGTGTTTCGGTTGGATAGATGGACAATGAGGATGTTTAAAACAAGACTAGATGCGTGGTTTGAAGTAATATGAAATCAATATGAAAACTCATTCTTTAATTTGTCATGTTGAAGACAATAACTTTATTCACTTCTCTAAATTGGAACGGTAATATGGATATGATTCAGGTTGTTTCGAATTATTTACGTTAAGGCATATTTTATTCAATAAAAGAACAAAATGTATTCTAACATATGAAACTTTGAAACTCAACACTTTATAGTTCTATATAGGCTCAAAAATTTCAATTTGGGCCAAATATTTGAGATTATCGTTATGGAGAGTTTTCAATTATATACGTAGGTTGTATCACAATATATTTCTTTATAGGAAGTGAACGATGGTTCTTCTCCTCATTATTTGTGTCATATCAACATGTCTACACGAACGAGTATGTAAGTAATAACTTCCTCTTTCACTTGAACTAGTTAGAGAGTGCCAAATCGTTATCATCAGTCCCAGGCACAAAGATACTTAAACTTCAATGAAGAAAGGGCCCAACGATTACTAAATTTATATAGAAAAGGTTGATAAATAGCTACGACTCCATCCCGAATATTTCTTCACCTACGGGTGTACCAAAATGCCAATATCATATAATTTGGATTTCGTTTGAATGTTAATAGCAAAACTTTACTTCAGTTGACATAATTTATTTTATATATATATATATATATATATATATATATATATATATATATATATATATATATATATATATATATATATAAAATGTAAGAAGTATCAATCGTGGAGAAGCATATATGAAAGTATTAAAAAATACAGAGAAGATGTAAATCAACTTTCAAAATCATGACTTTATCTTTTTTCCAATATGCATATTTCTGCTTCTTCATTCGAAGCTTCTTCAGGGAATGTATGTTTGAAGCACAGCAGCAGTCCGATATAGTCTTCAGTGTATTTAAGTAACAACACAATGCAACACAAACAGCAAAATAATCAACAATCGTCCTGGTGAGTTATCCCCTCTTAAATCTAATAGGTTTGAATTGGCAGTGATAGGATTAGGGATTTATGACGCAGTTCAATGAAGGAGCCTCACGAAAAAAATATTCTGTAAATCTTATTTTCTTGCTAAATTCTTTAATGTCTGTTTCTAATTCCTGAGGGTTAGCCTTAGGGGTTGGGGTAAATTTGAAACCTAGTTTTAAAATTTTAATCTGACTCGGGGATAACTCTAATGACGAAAGATTGATTACCTTGGGAGTTGTTTCCTGAAAGTTTGTGATCTTGTCAATCGTGGGCTCGTCTCTAAAAAACCCGGTTTTCCATTGTATGTATTTCTGCCGATATATGTTGTTTCAGAGTCATAATCAACTCTCTGGCGGCTTAAATGATCTGGTCTTCTTTGTTCCTGTTGTGAATTCTTCACTTCTTGGAGATCTCTTGAATTGTTCCCGTTCTGGTTGTTGATTGGTTTCTCAATCTGTTGATTGTAGTGATCTCCTCCTGTCCTCGTTCTTTTATGTTCTACCTGTGGTTGTTGATTTCCTTGTGGTTGATATTGTGGTCTTCTGAACCCATGTGGTCGATGTTGTTGTTGATGCTGATGCTGATGTTGATGTTGTCGTTGCTGTTGATGTTGATAATGTTGAGGTCTCTCTTCATATCGTTGATAATTTGGTTTTCTCTGTTGCCTAGCTAATTGCTTATTCTGTGTCTTAGCTTTCTGTAGGCTTGATGTCTTCTCATTTTCCATCCTCTCTGGGAGGGTACGCATCCAGTTTTCTTTCTTCTGCCAAATGGATATGGATTTAGATTCCTCTCTGCTAATGTCCTTTGTCCATAGCTCCTGGAGTTTGACTTGCATTGTGTCTTTGGCTATGTCCTGTATTAAGTTTGACATCTGGTCATCAATTCTGGAGTATTCTTCCACATATTTTGTATTTTGATGAAGCAGGTTGTCACACTCCTCCTCCATCTGACGCACTGCAATATTCTTCATTTCCGCACTTGATGTGTTGGAAGTGTCCTGCTGTACCATATATTTTGGTGGAATAAATGGTTCCTCCCCATTCATCTGATCTTGAAGGACATCTGCCGTACCTTTACAACGTATGTCGTTGTAGAACGCTTGTTTCCTGTCATTTAGTCTTCTGAACCAAATTTTTGACATCGATCTTCTTTTGCTGAAGGCTAGCTTCTCAACTTCTCTCTCTTCAATTTGCTTGAAGTATTTTCCATATGTCTTTTCAACATATTCCTTCAGTGTTTCTGATTGAGTAGATCCTTCAAGATTGCCATCAGTGTCTTTATTTTCTTCGATAGCGATGTATTTTGTTATGTGTACCAGCTGTCCCTGAATCTTCTTGATTTCAGTGAAGATGGTGAATACAGGACTCATAATCAACACTCTAAGACAAGTGGAAGCAAGCAGTCAGCAATCATTGGAAGAACTTAAACTTGAAATCAAGAAGGATCTACTCAATCAGAAACACTGAAGGAATATGTTGAAAAGACATATGGAAAATACTTCAAGCAAACTGAAGAGAGAGAAGTTGAGAAGCTAGCCTTCAGCAAAAGAAGATCGATGTCAAAAATTTGGTTCAGAAGACTAAATGACAGGAAACAAGCGTTCTACAACGCCATACGTTGTAAAGGTACGGCAGATGTCCTTCAAGATCAGATGAATGGGGAGGAACCATTTATTCCACCAAAATATATGGTACAGCAGGACACTTCCAACACATCAAGTGCGGAAATGAAGAATATTGCAGTGCGTCAGATGGAGGAGGAGTGTGACAACCTGCTTCATCAAAATACAAAATATGTGGAAGAATACTCCAGAATTGATGACCAGATGTCAAACTTAATACAGGACATAGCCAAAGACACAATGCAAGTCAAACTCCAGGAGCTATGGACAAAGGACATTAGCAGAGAGGAATCTAAATCCATATCCATTTGGCAGAAGAAAGAAAACTGGATGCGTACCCTCCCAGAGAGGATGGAAAATGAGAAGACATCAAGCCTACAGAAAGCTAAGACACAGAATAAGCAATTAGCTAGGCAACAGAGAAAACCAAATTATCAACGATATGAAGAGAGACCTCAACATTATCAACATCAACAGCAACGACAACATCAACATCAGCATCAGCATCAACAACAACATCGACCACATGGGTTCAGAAGACCACAATATCAACCACAAGGAAATCAACAACCACAGGTAGAACATAAAAGAACGAGGACAGGAGGAGATCACTACAATCAACAGATTGAGAAACCAATCAACAACCAGAACGGGAACAATTCAAGATATCTCCAAGAAGTGAAGAATTCACAACAGTAACAAAGAAGACCAGATCATTTAAGCCGCCAGAGAGTTGATTATGACTCTGAAACAACATATATCGGCAGAAATACATACAATGGAAAACCGGGTTTTTTAGAGACGAGCCCACGATTGACAAGATCACAAACTTTCAGGAAACAACTCCCAAGGTAATCAATCTTTCGTCATTAGAGTTATCCCCGAGTCAGATTAAAATTTTAAAACTAGGTCTCAAATTTACCCCAACCCCTAAGGCTAACCCTCAGGAATTAGAAACAGACATTAAAGAATTTAGCAAGAAAATAAGATTTACAGAATATTTTTTTCGTGAGGCTCCTTCATTGAACTGCGTCATAAATCCCTAATCCTATCACTGCCAATTCAAACCTATTAGATTTAAGAGGGGATAACTCACCAGGACGATTGTTGATTATTTTGCTGTTTGTGTTGCATTGTGTTGTTACTTAGATACACTGAGGACTATATAAGACTGCTGCTGTGCTTCAAACATACATTCCCTGAAGAAGCTTCGAATGAAGAAGCAGAAATATGCATATTGGAAAAAAGATAAAGTCATGATTTTGAAAGTTGATTTACATCTTCTCTGTATTTTTTAATACTTTCATATATATATATATATATATATATATATATATATGTATTTATATTTTAAATGTATATATATAATGATCATTCTTAACTTCTGAAAGAAAAACTTCAGTTGGTCAGTTTCTGTATCGTCATGCGATGATGCATTTTACACCTCACAAATTACATAATATTTGCACTTAGATCGACCAGTCTGTGATTAAAATTTCGGAATGCATCTATATGTTCACAATTACAACAGTCAAATATCTTATACATATATTTTGTAAATTTTGTTGTTGTTTTATTGTACATTTAATTATATCAAAGCTTCTTGGATACATATCAATGCTGAAATACGTGAGGATTTACAAGATCCCTCTGAGTATGTGAGTGCCAAAGTTATGAAATTGCACTTATCGTGTTGATATTTAAGAACATATCAACATTCTTCCAAATTAGTATCACAGTAAGCTTACATGGACTCGCAAAATGCTTGTCCAAAATAGTGTGGCTAAGTAAAAAACTGTGTATGAAGAATGTCAGAAAACAGAGCCTTATTAATAATATCTACTTTCCTCCTGTCTTTCTTCACTGTATTATCTATCATTAGGAGAACTGAACATAATTTGAGAAATCAAACAATCTGCATACATGTATTTATGTTATGATTAGTTGTAATGTACATGAAAATAAATAAAATTAAAAAAATTTTAGTAGTGGTAGTAGGATATTTATATAGCGCTAGCTCCACAACACAGTCATGCTCAAAGCCCTCCTTTAGCACAAATAAAAATATATACAAAGAAGTTGTCAGAAAGTTATTTGTATCTAAGGAAAAGGTGGGTACTACTGTATGAACTTCGATGTATCTATAATCCATGTACAAAGAAGTTTACTGCCACCGCATATATACAAATATATAATGTACAAGATGCTTGAAATGGAATAAAAAAGATTTTAAAAAAAGAAGAAAAAAAAGTTGGTCTTGAGGCTTGCTTTGAAGGAAGTGAGAGATGGAGATGATTTTAAGTCTGTAGGCAGAGAGTTCCAAAGAGAGGCAGCAGCAAATGAAAATGATCTTGCTCCAAAGGATTTCAAATTAAAACTGGGAATCGTTAAAAACAGCTGTTTTGAAGATCGTAGTGTTCTTTCAGGGAGATAGTGTGATATAAGATCTTTAAGAAAAGAGGTTTTGTTGGAGTCTCGAACTTTCGCAATAAATGTAATGTCTGATCACGGTATGATTGAAATAGGAGCACAGTAATACAGAACTGTTCTAGTGAAGAGAAGATAATAGTTTTCAGCTGACACATTTTAGTTGGTACACGTGTGAGCCATCCGTCAGTGCTTGGCGCTTTTTGTGAGCTGTGCATCGCCACGAGAGGTTAACGCTAAGCCACTCATGCATTCACGCATGGCCACACATTGGCCAACTACTAACATATGAACACTACTATATGAAACTAATATCCCTGTTTCGGGATGAATTGGTATGTATTTTTAGGTATTCAAATTCGTTATATTATCGTCAACTTTGTTATATTCTAAATAAAATCTATAAAAGCTGAAGAACATATATATATATATATATATATATATATATATATATATATATATATATATATATACTTGTTTTGTACCTTCAAGACATGACTTCGTATAAGTAACATGGTAGCGTGATACAGAAAAGTATGGACAGTTCTTTAGCAATCCAATTACCTTTGTAACTAAAACTGGAGTTTCGACATTAGTATCATGTTGATTTTATACCACACCATGGTTTGCGGAATTATGAAATTGTATAGACACTTTACGTCTTTACTACCAGATTGAATATCAAAGAAGCTTTATAAGATTTAAACTAAAACGAAATATGTACTCTTTTCTTCAGCAAGTACTTGCAACTGTGATGTCGGATGCACAAGAAATGCGTTAGAAAGATGCCACGGTCTTGTAAAGCGGGCTGGTATGGCCCTTATTGCCAAAAAAGTGAGTAATATGAAGACTGAAAGTACATTTAATCTTTGAACGACAATATCTTAATAAACTGTTAAAATGTGACCGAAAAAGAACCTTGACAGGTAACAAACACCAGTTCATAGATTCCCCCTAAAATGTATGCCAAGACGTTTATTTGAATGATCCATACGTATTAATATTTGATAGAACACATTAGTATATTATTGAAGAAGTGGGGAAATCTAGCAACAAAGTGAAGATAAACATTAGGGGCAATCGAAAAAATGTATGATTGGTAAAGGTTGGTAGCATGGTGAATGGGCACGATCTGCTTTCTGCTATCCGCCCAGATCCATCAAACAGTGACAACATTATTCCAAAAGAGATTTCAAAATCAAACAAGATTATCTTAAGGACTACATACAATTAATGTAAAATCATCTTAAACGCAACCTCGTGTAAACATAACTTCTCTCCACTGGAGCACTGAATATGTTGATTCAAGGGCCATAACTCTATGTAAGCTAACAGCTTTCAAACTCAAGAACATCATCAAGGCGATCAGAATCTTCAATTCCAATATCCTTAGTTTCCGATAATTTTTTTCTCCACAGCCGCTTGGCAAGGGATAACACTAAAACAAATATTCAGACCGTACATTTATTATCCCAGGGAGACGCCTACAACGTTTTTATCTTACAATTTTGCCGATACTGAATGGTCTTGAACCAAAACTTATAACAAAATATAGTATATTTGGTTAAATGTGACACCACGGCCATACATGATAACCCTATTACCTGCCTGAAAGGGGAACAGAGTATGATGTTGCGGTCAAATCTGCCAAAATTTATTATTGCTGTTATTTGATCAAGAAGTAGTGGTAGTTAGCACCTTAATATGTATTAGTTAAGTATAATGATAATACAAATGTTAAAAGCCGAATATATATAGAGATCGAAATGTAACTTTAGAAAGGCGATTGACATAAGACATATGGTATTTGGCTGTGATTTAGGCAACGTAGAAATTTTATGAAACATACTTTGTGTCATTTTAAGAAACCACTCATTGTGTGCTTGAAGACCTTTAACAATCGCGTGATTTAATCGAGATGTACCTACCGTTGCCGAAAAAGAAAAGAAAACTGGTATTCTGGTT
This sequence comes from Phorcus lineatus, assembly GCA_921293015.1. Classification (NCBI taxonomy): domain Eukaryota; kingdom Metazoa; phylum Mollusca; class Gastropoda; order Trochida; family Trochidae; genus Phorcus; species Phorcus lineatus. The sequence goes on from OV121082.1 coordinate 34,408,156, forward strand.
TCATTGCCACTATAAATATATAAATTTGCGGCTTTCATCTGACACAGGACAATGGCGCGAGTTAATTGATCAAAAATAAATTTGTAAATTGTTTTTAAGCAAACAGAAGAACGGTTAGGACTGTATAATAATTTTTAGGTCATCCAATTAACACGTAGACACGTTACTTCGCTTTTTGTGCATAAATGAAGGATGATTTTATTGAAAACTACTCATTGTCATATATTTGTCATTTGGGGATAAATATGTGAGTTGATTTGAATTTGTATTAGATTATTATATACTTCATTTTATTAAAGGAGCAGTGCGGCATATTTTTGACATTTTTCACTATTTACTGTTTGAATTTCTTAAAAATAAATCTTACCAAATGCTTTAAGGTTCATATAAGAACCAAACAATACTTCAAGAAAAACTATCAGTGTCTCTTGAAGATGAAATCATATATAGCATAGATCATTTAACCAAACGTAATAGATTGGCCCCGATTATAAGCAGTGAATTTTAAAGTAATATAAAAAGGAAACTAAAAAAGAACTAAAGGATAAGATTCCTTTCAAATGATGTTCGTTGGTACCGTTGTATAAATAATGTCTTATATTTAGAATACGCTATGCTACATTTGTACATTGCAGAAAATGTGGCCTTGCATGGTGAGACAACACAACAGGGAACGTTAACATATTGGGGACATGAGCATCCAGCTTACCTTGCTGTCGATGGTAATACCAGCACCAGCAATGTGGATAAAATGTTTAATTGCTCCCACACAGACGAGAGGAACAACGCCTGATGGAGCGTTCAACTCGGAGACAATGGGGTCAACCAGATTAGGTACATGAAGATCTTCAACCGAGAAGAGGGTCCTTTGAGTAAGTTAAATCAGGCAGTGCAGACTTCTTCGTCGCCCTCTAAGATCAATATACCATTTCATGTAATCTTTAGGTACATGAAGATCTACAACCGAGAAGAGGATCCTCTGTGTAAGCAAAATCAGGAAGTGAAGACTACGTAATTCATTGCCCTCTAGGATCAATATCCATTTCATTTAAATAAAATCCACACAACATTGCAGTGAAAGTTAATGGTCGAGCTATATCCCCTGCAACCGGCACAATGCAATATATATATAGATATATATATATATATATATATATATATATAGATTAAATATAACATACTTCACATAGTCGTTTGAAGAATCATTTTAATCCGATACTAGTATTTCGTCAATAGTATTGACTCATCAGGGATGAAACGATATGATCGTTAACATCGCATTACAAGCGTTTTTATAACAAAATATACGTACAATGTACAAGGATATATTGTAAATTATGCTAATCAGGTGACATCATGGTTCTTCCTTGTTGGTCTTCTGATTGACACAATCACTCTCTTATGAGTTTACCCCTTGAGCAATATGTTAATGTGACATAATCCCTTTTGTTTTTAAATAGCTCAATTGTAGTTAGAGATATATGTCAGTGATTTAAGGGTAATCATCTCATTGTTTATTTAGTGAGGGTCTATAGGTGTCAATGAAGGACTCTTCAAGTCGTAAAAGTGCATTTGAGACACTGCCCATGTTAGATTTATGAAATAATTTATAGAAAGGAAATATTTTGAAATCACCATTTGCACAAGTAGAAAGATGTTTATTTACAAATAAACAGCGGTATCTGCTATCATTATTGTGTTGTCTGTGTAAGGTTACCCTATTTCTTAGGCATTCAGTTTTACCAATATAGGATTTTTTACACTTAGGGCACATTATTGCATAAATGACATTTTTTGAATTGCAATCAAAGTTAGATTTTATTTCAAATGTTTTGCCATTGTCAAATGTGAAAGACGAGCCTTCTAATAAATGGGGACATGTGCCACATCTTTTATTTGAACATTTGGAAACTGAAGGTCTTTCTGTTGGGTTTTGAATACCATCATATTTAGCCCTTGTTAAGATATATTGTTATATATATATATGTGTGTGGGTGTGTGTGTGTGGGTGTGTGTGTGTGTGAGGTGAGTTGGTGTTTAACGCTGCTTTCAAGATTATTTCACTTATATTGCGGCTGCTAGTATTATTGCAGGGAGAAAGCCCGCAACACTAGTGTGTCTATGTATTGCGGTGAAACCTGCGAGCATCGGCTGGAACTAGCGAACCATGGGTGGTATATATATATATATATATATATATATATATTTGAAAATAAAATACTTCAGACGACACTTGCTGTAGATATAATTTTAATGATGACTGGATGCGTCGCATTTCGACTTGATAACAAGTCTTTTGGTCCAGATTGTCCCACTCCTGTTGCAACGCAGCAGCAAGTTTATGGACATTGGCAGGACGTTATTGACGTTGACGTAAAAAGGTCAGGAAAAGGTCGGACTCAGTGCTGGCCATGGCAATGTGGTGATGTTCTGTTGTTGGAGGTAATCTGTAACGATACTGGCCCTGTGACATCTTGCATTGTCATCCTAGAAGATGAAACGGCGGCCATGACTTGGTGCGAATGGCACAACATGGGATGCCAAGATATTGTCCCAGTAGTACTGGCCAGTGAGACGCCACGCAACAACATGCAGTTATTCCAGCGGCAGTGATGCCTCCCCACACCATAACAGAACCACCCCAAAATCGATCATGTCTGATGGCGTTAACGTCATTGAAGCAATCGTTTCGACGAAGCCACACCCTCCTACGTATGTCCGAAAAGTCAACAGTGAACCTCGACTCATCTGAAAACATCACATTGTTCCAGCATCGATTATACTAGTGTTGACGCTCCCTACACCAACGACGTCTTGCCTGAATGTGATGATCTCTCAAACAAGGAATCACGCGAGAACGTCAGGCGTGTAGATGCCCACTGTGCAGTCGACTCCGAATCATCTAGCCACTCACTCTCACACCAGTGTCTGCTTGAAGCCAAGCGCTGATCTGATTTGCTGTGATGACACGATTTCTCAAGGCCAAGGTACGGATAAATCGTTCCTGTACTTGAGTTGTCGCCCTTGGTCGACCGGAGCGTGGTCTGTTGTTTACAGAGTGTCACGGTATCTGGACCATAATCTGCTTATGGCATTAAACATTAATCGTCCGAGCCACAACCGCCTGCGTTGTGCCAATCTGTAGCATGCCTAGGGTACGTAACCTTTCATTTTGGACCAGCCGACGCATATTTAAGTTTGTTTCCTGGTTTGTAAAACAATTAAACTGATGTTTCCACCTTGATGCGACCCCCATGATCATCCCAAGCAACAATTTCTTACCATGCGGTAGCTTTTGGTGCGTTTGGGCGCCACATGTAACTGGTAATGTTTCTTCTGTTAGGTTCTATAGTGAATCGTTGTCATTTGCATATGTTAGTATTATGTCCCGAAAATCAAATATCCCCTACTTATTTTGAATAATATATATATTGAATGCATTAGATACTATATATATTAACAATCTTAACAATTCTTTTAATACAAGCTTAAGAACAAGAAATGTTTTTTTAAACAAGAAGTTGAGACTCATATATACAACATAATTAATGCCAAATGTTTGTTTTAGATCGAGAGAGAAGGAAGGAAATGGAAATACTCATCGATGGAAAACGATGCAAAAAATGGCCAGATTCGGAATCACCTGAAACTATCGAAGATGTTACATGTTATACCTCTCTGACGGGCAAAAACCTCACCATCAAAGTTTTAGGGCCATACTACAGCGTTTGCGAAGTTCAAGTGTTCAGTGAGCAACATATTATGGTATGGTCAAAATGAAAAGAAATGAAACATATTCCTAAAACAGCAAATCTACAATCAAGCTTAATTACTTAAATGTGCTTGTAACTTTGTTTTCAACACTCTGAGGCAAGTAACGATAACAAAGATAATAATGGAAGTCAGCGATGTTTTGTTATCCAGGCTCTTAGTGTGTTGGTTTGCATTTTGAATCCCTAATGGAACTTTTCCAATAAATTACATGCTAAATGTCATCGATAATGTCGTTAATTACTATCTTATTTCTTGATACAAAAGATTAAATTTTTCTAAATTTGACGCAATGTCTCTTTTGAGTAATACCAAACATTTTTCCGCATGATGCAAAACTTTCCTTGTTGATGTAGCCAAAACACTTCATTACGACTTTATCCTTAAAGTTTTGTGTCATTGTTTACGTCTAACCACCGTCATGAGATCACATAGCATACGTTTGAAATCTTATTGCGTTTCCTCTAGCTGAGTGAATGCCCTTGAACGCTTAAATCTTGTTTCCTTATACTGTTCAACTTTTGCTAAATACAACTTTGAGTTCTGTGCTCAGGGTAATCTGCTTCCTTGTTGAAGTTTCCAGCCTCCAACGTTTTTCATATTAGGTGATGTCCCACTTGATGGCTGGTTAAACTCGCATTTCCACATTATGTAAAAATTGCTAAAAGGAATAAGAGTTTTTCGATGCAATGTGCTAATCAAAAAAGATATTTAAAAAATGACAACTCTTTATTGATAAATACAGCTGCATACCAAAAGTTTGTTCACACACCTGAGTTTCTTAGTGCAAATATCATTAACTTGGCATGTCTTTGAGGCATAGTAGCATTGCAAAAAAAAAAGAAACGGATTGTTTTGAATATCATTACAGAAGTGAAGATCCATTGCACCTTAACGCAATCGTATTCCATACCCAACAGTTAACAGTGATAGTTTTTGGCAGGTCACTGAAGTGACCAGGGGTCAACATTTCGAAAACAGTAATTTATATTTTTCTCTACAAAATCCTTCATAAGTGATCATCAGCTTTAAACACAAGTCATGTTTCTTAATTTCGTCAATTTGACTTTGCTGATTTTTTCTCAGAGTCCAATTGGAAATTTTTAATCGAAATTTAAAGTAATCTGAAATGGTCCATTTCATTTGCCAAATATCGAATATTCGCACGAAACACACACAATGACAATGAGACATCCTTCGTCAATTCTGATGTAGTTATTAAAGTTCATATTAAACCCCAATCACATGATCTTTGCACTAACATATAGTAGAAAGTGAACAAACTTTTAATATGCAGCTGTACTCCCAAAGACTTGTTAACTTTAACTTTCAATGTTAACGTCGACCAAGGTTATGGTCACCAAAATTAAACTGACCTCTTTTCACTAAAATGGTTCAGTGGGACGTCATCCTCCATCTCTTCAGGTGACCTTTTGGTGACCTCAAGAAATCATGGAATGGTGTTCGTTACACTTGGCCATTCATATTTTCATATGTACATTATATATATATATATATATAATATCATGTATAATGTCATATTTGATGGTAGTAGAAAGAAAGCATATACGAACGTAGCAGTAGCTGTAGTCTTAAGGCATTTTCTTCGAGATGAATACGTGCATGAACAATGTTGCTATCATTTCAGTTTGCAGTGACGGTTGGTATGGAAAACATTGTGATAAGCAATGCAATTGTGAATACTCAAATGACGTGTGTGATAAAGTGACTGGCAAATGTAGATGTCAACCTGGATATATGGGCGATGACTGTCAAACATGTGAGAAATTTGACTATTGGTTGACTATAATATCAATCTATTTATCAAAAGGATGAACTATAAAGGATATATTCTGAATTGTGGTGTGATTTTCTTTTTATGATTATCAGTGTATATAATGAAAATATTTTTTCAAAATGATATACATTATATAAAATTTTATGATTGATTCTGCTATAACACATTCTGTTTTTTGTATGTTTACTTTTGCAACCAGCGCTAAAGTGAGTTAAGTTCATACAAAATGCAAAAGGTATTTTTGCCAAAAATAATAGCCTTAAAACAAAATTTCTTATTAGAGACATACAGCTTTAATGACAGGTGATATTTTTGCAATACATTTCATTCAAGCATGTAGAGATGGTAGATATGGACCGGACTGTTCTGAAAAATGTGGCCAGTGCGACGACAGTGTTTGCAACAAGGTTACTGGCGAGTGTTTTGGTGCTTGTATGGATGGATGGGAAGGAAGGACATGCGAGGGTAAGACAAGAAAAACAAATCAAGTAACAAAATTCTGTATAGGCCTCTCTTAATCCCTGATCATAAGATAGGAAATATCATAAATAGTATGATATTGAAAATGCAGTATCAAATCAGTTTTACAGCCATTGATATTAGCCCATGAGCCGAATGGAGGTTTCAGGCTGATATAAGACGTGATATGAAAAGACCACATGATATTATTCTCGCAGTGTGTAGAGATGGATGGTATGGACCCAACTGCAGCTCCACATGTGGTCATTGTGCTAAGGGTCCGTGCAACAAGACCACAGGAGAATGTTCTTGTGCTTGTGAGGATAGATGGAACGGGAGCAAATGTAACTGTAAGTATATAAAAAAAGATAAATATCAAAACTCAAGTCACAAGGTTTTGGTTAGGTTTTCTGCAGTCTTCTATTCTAATTTTAACTTTCAAAATCTTCCATTTCCCCTCACTAACAACATGCCTTGTAAATAAAAAGTATTGCCTATTTAGTTTCCAATGAGTATAATAACTCTAAAGATTCGCTGTTGTCATTAAAAAGCAACAAGGGCGACTAAGGAGACATTTCTCTGTCTCCTAAAAAATGAAAAGCGAAAACAGCTGAAATGACCACTTGTATATTTTGTGACCTTTTGGCTCAAATAAAGAATCACAAAACCACTCGTCAACATTTATTTGTGTGTCACCTTCTGATGAATTTTGTAATGGAGTTCTTCATAAACTCAACTTCAAACTACAATTAACCTGAATTGCGACAGACCAATTGGTTCGACAGTAATGTACCAAAATCATATCTTAGATAATGATTAATGTTTAATCAGATGAACATATGGTGATTGTATTGAAGACTAAATGTTAAATCTTACAAATGCATGCACAATGTTGATAATGTTACAGTTTGTGGTGACGGGTGGTTTGGAAAGGATTGTGATATGCGATGCAATTGTCACCCCTCAAATGATGTGTGCGATAAAGTGACTGGTAAATGTAAACTGGGATGTCAAGCTGGATACATGGGAGATGACTGTCAAAGACGTGAGAATTAAATTTTTAAGCAATATTCTTCTGTCAGATGAAGTGTTCTTTAATTCATCAACATTTTTGTCTTCAAAATAAACCAATTTGGCGATGTGATTTAATTTAAAAGTCCTCTCCGACAAGTTTCTGCATTTTGTTTATTCGTGGTTACAACGTATCCTTATGTTCATCTAGTTTTGCCTATTACTTCACAAAGAATACATTATGACATTAAACAGTGTGAATTTCAGTGTTATAGATTCAAGAAAATAATCAATTTCTCAGTTGCTATGGGTATCAAGCGATATGTGAACGTATTCTTGCCTTTCAATTGTGCATAGATGGCATAAATTAGCCTGTATGAGAAATACCCCTGTTGACCTTTTATGAGCAATATAATGCATGGATATTGATTAAACCAACCTTGTTTGGGATCTTGACCGGTCACAATCATAACATATATAATCATAACACTATAGACATAATGAAACTAGTTTGCATTAATATTTGTTTTATGAATAAAAATTGTTTGTTCAAAAGTCAATATTCTTTTATAGAGATGAAAATATCATTGGAAATGATTTATTAAGCGAAGAGGTGTCTCTCCTTACAACCATTTTCGTTAGTTTTTTTATTTCTTTTCAACTTTTTAGCATGCAGGTTTTTACTCTAACAAGCGATTTTATTTAGAAATCGGATTAATCTTAGACATGCAAGTTATGGTTACTCATGGCTTTCTGAATGTTTACGCACCATCAACACTGTCTAGGTGAGGTGAGGGGATATGGGGTTTAACGCCACTTTCAAGATTATTTCACTTATATCGCGGCTGCTAGTATCATTGCAGGGAGAAAGCCCGCAACACCATTGTGGCTATGCACTGCGGTGAAACCTGCGAGTATCGGCTGGAACTAGCGAACCATGGGTGGTACTGCACTGAAAATCAGTGTAGCATTGCACCCAAACCTGACTGCGTGTAGAACAGTTCTCTACTGCAGACAAAGTTGCCGAGCCCCTGGCAGGATTTGAACCACGGACCTCTTGATCCGAAGCCGCTAACCACTGCGCTATCCCGCCCCCTCAACACTGTCTAACTATGTTTTGAGTCTACAGAAGGCTCCAGCTAGTTCAGTTTCCTGAATGTAAAAGTTGAAGGGGACGGCCGTTGTTATCAGTCAATGTAAAATTAATAGTATACCCTAATATTTTAATAGCTGTTGATCTGAATTTATTTAGATTGCAAAGATGGCAGATATGGACAAGACTGCTTTGAAAGATGTGGTCACTGCGCTAACAATGGGTCTTGTGACAAGACCACCGGGCACTGTCCTTCTGGCTGTGAAGCTGGGTGGACACAAGAGAGGTGTGACAGAGGTAAGGGAAGCTATTGTTAAATTAATTTGGAATGTATAAAGAATATTATTGTATAGCCTTGTGACTGTAAAAATATTATCATGGAATGTTAACAGATTCCTGTTTCTCATGGTATGGCCTTGTAACTGAAACATTGCTGTCACCTTTCTCAGTCTATTGAATTATGGAAATAAAAAGTAATTATTGAAAAACCATATCTTGTAAGAGGTACATGGTGATCATTTAAAAGATTTGATACACTTACCTAAATCTTGAGGTAAAGGTAAATGGGTTTATGCATATACCTCTCATAATGTAAGATTCACTCCTTGATTTTCATGACTTTGTAATTTGCTTTCAAGCGTGCCAAATTACCATATATACTCTTGTATATTGAAAATCAATAACAGTTGCCCCCTTTAACAGAAAATAATGTGACAATTTATACTTGGCAATTAACAACCGCCTAAGACATGCAAAGAACCAATAACATCACGTTCCTTTTAAATGAATACAAAAAATCAAACACTGTTAAAGCCAATCTATCCTTCTGTCTACTTTTTAAGTCCAAGTACTTAAGGTCCGCCAGCAGAAATGCATCAAAATCGAAAGTTTAAAACCTTTAACTTGTCACTATACTGAAACGATTAGCCTAGAAGTTATATTTTTCAACACAAATCAATTCTTCTCAAATGGCGTTGTTGATCATTTTTGGCAAATGAGATTTCAAGAACTCACTGAATCTCTGAAACATGTTTAAACCGACATGACTTGAAACTACGATAACATTAATATCTCAAACCTGAAGGTCTGTTTTAGATTTGAATAAGGTAGGTAATTATTATTTTAAAAGACTCACCTCAACATCAATGATCAGGAAAGACATTTTCACACGAGGCTAGGGTCAAGGAAAGGTACTAAACAAAATTTCTTATTAGAGACATACAGCTTTAATGACAGGTGATATTTTTGCAATACATTTCATTCAAGCATGTAGAGATGGTAGATATGGACCGGACTGTTCTGAAAAATGTGGCCAGTGCGACGACAGTGTTTGCAACAAGGTTACTGGCGAGTGTTTTGGTGCTTGTATGGATGGATGGGAAGGAAGGACATGCGAGGGTAAGACAAGAAAAACAAATCAAGTAACAAAATTCTGTATAGGCCTCTCTTAATCCCTGATCATAAGATAAGAAATATCATAAATAGTATGATATTGAAAATGCAGTATCAAATCAGTTTTACAGCCATTGATATTAGCCCATGAGCCGAATGGAGGTTTCAGGCCGATATAAGACGTGATATGAAAAGACCACATGATATTATTCTCGCAGTGTGTAGAGATGGATGGTATGGACCCAACTGCAGCTCCACATGTGGTCATTGTGCTAAGGGTCCGTGCAACAAGACCACAGGAGAATGTTCTTGTGCTTGTGAGGATAGATGGAACGGGAGCAAATGTAACTGTAAGTATATAAAAAAAGATCAATATCAAAACTCAAGTCACTAGGTTTTGGTTAGGTTTCCTGCAGTCTTCTATTCTTCTATTAACTTTCAAAATCTTCCATTTCCCCTCACTAACAACATGCCTTGTAAATAAAAAGTATTGCCTATTTAGTTTCCAATGAGTATAATAACTCTAAAGATTCGCTGTTGTCATTAAAAAGCAACAAGGGCGACTAAGGAGACATTTCTATGTCTCCTAAAAAATGAAAAGCGAAAACAGCTGAAATGACCACTTGTATATTTTGTGACCTTTTGGCTCAAATAAAGAATCACAAAACCACTCGTCAACATTTATTTGTGTGTCACCTTCTGATGAATTTTGTAATGGAGTTCTTCATAAACTCAACTTCAAACTACAATTAACCTGAATTGCGACAGAAAAATTGGTTCGACAGTAATGTACCAAAATCATATCTTAGATAATGATTAATGTTTAATCAGATGAACATATGGTGATTGTATTGAAGACTAAATGTTAAATCTTACAAATGCATGCACAATGTTGATAATGTTACAGTTTGTGGTGACGGGTGGTTTGGAAAGGATTGTGATATGCGATGCAATTGTCACCCCTCAAATGATGTGTGCGATAAAGTGACTGGTAAATGTAAACTGGGATGTCAAGCTGGATACATGGGAGATGACTGTCAAAGACGTGAGAATTAAATTTTTAAGCAATATTCTTCTGTCAGATGAAGTGTTCTTTAATTCATCAACATTTTTGTCTTCAAAATAAACCAATTTGGCGATGTGATTTAATATAAAAGTCCTCTCCGACAAGTTATGCATTTTGTTTATTCGTGGTTACAACGTATCCTTATGTTCATCTAGTTTTGCCTATTACTTCACAAAGAATACATCATGACATTAAACAGTGTGAATTTCAATGTTATAGATTCTAGAAAATAATCAATTTCTCAGTTGCTATGGGTATCAAGCGATATGTGAACGTATTCTTGCCTTTCAATTGTGCATAGATGACAATCTCAACAAATTTCGACTGTTCTAAATTATATTATTACAGTCAATCTAAAATTAGCCTGTATGAGAAATACCCCTGTTGACCTTTTATGAGCAATATAATGGATATTGATTAAACCAACCTTGTTTGGGATCTTGACCGGTCACAATCATAACATATATAATCATAACACTATAGACATAATGAAACTAGTTTGCATTAATATTTGTTTTATGAATAAAAATTGTTTGTTCAAAAGTCAATATTCTTTTATAGAGATGAAAATATCATTGGAAATGATTTATTAAGCGAAGAGGTATCTCTCCTTACAACCGTTTTCGTTAGTTTTTTTATTTCTTTTCAACTTTTTAGCATGCAGGTTTTTACTCTAACAAGCGATTTTATTTAGAAATCGGATTAATCTTAGACATGCAAGTTATGGTTACTCATGGCTTTCTGAATGTTTACGCACCATCAACACTGTCTAGGTGAGGTGAGGGGATATGGGGTTTAACGCCACTTTCAAGATTATTTCACTTATATCGCGGCTGCTAGTATTATTGCAGGGAGAAAGCCCGCAACACCATTGTGGCTATGCATTGCGGTGAAACCTGCGAGCATCGGCTGGAACTAGCGAACCATGGGTGGTACTGCACTGAAAATCAGTGTAGCATTGCACCCAAACCTGACTGCGTGTAGAACAGTTCTCTACTGCAGACAAAGTTGCCGAGCCCCTGGCAGGATTTGAACCACGGACCTCTTGATCCGAAGCCGAACGCGCTAACCACTGCGCTATCCCGCCCCCTCAACACTGTCTAACTATGTTTTGAGTCTACAGAAGGCTCCAGCTAGTTCAGTTTCCTGAATGTAAAAGTTGAAGGGGACGGCCGTTGTTATCAGTCAATGTAAAATTAATAGTATACCCTAATATTTTAATAGCTGTTGATCTGAATTTATTTAGATTGCAAAGATGGCAGATATGGACAAGACTGCTTTGAAAGATGTGGTCACTGCGCTAACAATGGGTCTTGTGACAAGACCACCGGGCACTGTCCTTCTGGCTGTGAAGCTGGGTGGACACAAGAGAGGTGTGACAGAGGTAAGGAAAGCTATTGTTAAATTAATTTGGAATGTATAAAGAATATTATTGTATAGCCTTGTGACTGTAAAAATATTATCATGGAATGTTAACAGATTCCTGTTTCTCATGGTATGGCCTTGTAACTGAAACATTGCTGTCACCTTTCTCAGTCTATTGAATTATGGAAATAAAAAGTAATTATTGAAAAACCATATCTTGTAAGAGGTACATGGTGATCATTTAAAAGATTTGATACACTTACCTAAATCTTGAGGTAAAGGTAAATGGGTTTATGCATATACCTCTCATAATGTAAGATTCACTCCTTGATTTTCATGACTTTGTAATTTGCTTTCAAGCGTGCCAAATTACCATATATACTCTTGTATATTGAAAATTAATAACAGTTGCCCCCTTTAACAGAAAATAATGTGACAATTTATACTTGGCAATTAACAACCGCCTAAGACATGCAAAGAACCAATAACATCACGTTCCTTTTAAATGAATACAAAAAATCAAACACTGTCAAAGCCAATCTATCCTTCTGTCTACTTTTTAAGTCCAAGTACTTAAGGTCCGCCAGCAGAAATGCATCAAAATCCAAAGTTTAAAACCTTTAACTTGTCACTATACAGAAACGATTAGCCTAGAAGTTATATTTTTCAACACAAATCAATTCTTCTCAAATGGCGTTGTTGATCATTTTTGGCAAATGAGATTTCAACAACTCACTGAATCTCTGAAACATGTTTAAACCGGCATGGCTTGAAACTACGATAACATTAATATCTCAAACCTGAAGGTCTGTTTTAGATTTGAATAAGGTAGGTAATTATTATTTTAAAAGACTCACCTCAACATCAATGATCAGGAAAGACATTTTCACACGAGGCTAGGGTCAAGGAAAGGTACTAAACAAAATTTCTTATTAGAGACATACAGCTTTAATGACAGGTGATATTTATGCAATACATTTCATTCAAGCATGTAGAGATGGTAGATATGGACCGGACTGTTCTGAAAAATGTGGCCAGTGCGACGACAGTGTTTGCAACAAGGTTACTGGCGAGTGTTTTGGTGCTTGTATGGATGGATGGGAAGGAAGGACATGCGAGGGTAAGACAAGAAAAACAAATCAAGTAACAAAATTCTGTATAGGCCTCTCTTAATCCCTGATCATAAGATAAGAAATATCATAAATAGTATGATATTGAAAATGCAGTATCAAATCAGTTTTACAGCCATTGATATTAGCCCATGAGCCGAAATGGAGGTTTCAGGCTGATACAAGACGTGATATAAAAAGACCACATGATATTATCCTCGCAGTGTGTAGAGATGGATGGTATGGACCCAACTGCAGCTCCACATGTGGTCATTGTGCTAAGGGTCCGTGCAACAAGACCACAGGAGAATGTTCTTGTGCTTGTGAGGATAGATGGAACGGGAGCAAATGTAACTGTAAGTATATAAAAAAAGATAAATATCAAAACTCAAGTCACTAGGTTTTGGTTAGGTTTTCTGCAGTCTTCTATTCTAATTTTAACTTTCAAAATCTTCCATTTCCCCTCACTAACAACATGCCTTGTAAATAAAAAGTATTGCCTATTTAGTTTCCAATGAGTATAATAACTCTAAAGATTCGCTGTTGTCATTAAAAAGCAACAAGGGCGACTAAGGAGACATTTCTCTGTCTCCTAAAAAATGAAAAGCGAAAACAGCTGAAATGACCACTTGTATATTTTGTGACCTTTTGGCTCAAATAAAGAATCACAGAACCACTCGTCAACATTTATTTGTGTGTCACCTTCTGATGAATTTTGTAATGGAGTTCTTCATAAACTCAACTTCAAACTACAATTAACCTGAATTGCGACAGACCAATTGGCTCGACAGTAATGTACCAAAATCATATCTTAGATAATGATTAATGTTTAATCAGATGAACATATGGTGATTGTATTGAAGACTAAATGTTAAATCTTACAAATGCATGCACAATGTTGATAATGTTACAGTTTGTGGTGACGGGTGGTTTGGAAAGGATTGTGATATGCGATGCAATTGTCACCCCTCAAATGATGTGTGCGATAAAGTGACTGGTAAATGTAAACTGGGATGTCAAGCTGGATACATGGGAGATGACTGTCAAAGACGTGAGAATTAAATTTTTAAGCAATATTCTTCTGTCAGATGAAGTGTTCTTTAATTCATCAACATTTTTGTCTTCAAAATAAACCAATTTGGCGATGTGATTTAATATAAAAGTCCTCTCCGACAAGTTATGCATTTTGTTTATTCGTGGTTACAACGTATCCTTATGTTCATCTAGTTTTGCCTATTACTTCACAAAGAATACATCATGACATTAAACAGTGTGAATTTCAATGTTATAGATTCTAGAAAATAATCAATTTCTCAGTTGCTATGGGTATCAAGCGATATGTGAACGTATTCTTGCCTTTCAATTGTGCATAGATGACAATCTCAACAAATTTCGACTGTTCTAAATTATATTATTACAGTCAATCTAAAATTAGCCTGTATGAGAAATACCCCTGTTGACCTTTTATGAGCAATATAATGGATATTGATTAAACCAACCTTGTTTGGGATCTTGACCGGTCACAATCATAACATATATAATCATAACACTATAGACATAATGAAACTAGTTTGCATTAATATTTGTTTTATGAATAAAAATTGTTTGTTCAAAAGTCAATATTCTTTTATAGAGATGAAAATATCATTGGAAATGATTTATTAAGCGAAGAGGTATCTCTCCTTACAACCGTTTTCGTTAGTTTTTTTATTTCTTTTCAACTTTTTAGCATGCAGGTTTTTACTCTAACAAGCGATTTTATTTAGAAATCGGATTAATCTTAGACATGCAAGTTATGGTTACTCATGGCTTTCTGAATGTTTACGCACCATCAACACTGTCTAGGTGAGGTGAGGGGATATGGGGTTTAACGCCACTTTCAAGATTATTTCACTTATATCGCGGCTGCTAGTATTATTGCAGGGAGAAAGCCCGCAACACCATTGTGGCTATGCATTGCGGTGAAACCTGCGAGCATCGGCTGGAACTAGCGAACCATGGGTGGTACTGCACTGAAAATCAGTGTAGCATTGCACCCAAACCTGACTGCGTGTAGAACAGTTCTCTACTGCAGACAAAGTTGCCGAGCCCCTGGCAGGATTTGAACCACGGACCTCTTGATCCGAAGCCGAACGCGCTAACCACTGCGCTATCCCGCCCCCTCAACACTGTCTAACTATGTTTTGAGTCTACAGAAGGCTCCAGCTAGTTCAGTTTCCTGAATGTAAAAGTTGAAGGGGACGGCCGTTGTTATCAGTCAATGTAAAATTAATAGTATACCCTAATATTATAATAGCTGTTGATCTGAATTTATTTAGATTGCAAAGATGGCAGATATGGACAAGACTGCTTTGAAAGATGTGGTCACTGCGCTAACAATGGGTCTTGTGACAAGACCACCGGGCACTGTCCTTCTGGCTGTGAAGCTGGGTGGACACAAGAGAGGTGTGACAGAGGTAAGGAAAGCTATTGTTAAATTAATTTGGAATGTATAAAGAATATTATTGTATAGCCTTGTGACTGTAAAAATATTATCATGGAATGTTAACAGATTCCTGTTTCTCATGGTATGGCCTTGTAACTGAAACATTGCTGTCACCTTTCTCAGTCTATTGAATTATGGAAATAAAAAGTAATTATTGAAAAACCATATCTTGTAAGAGGTACATGGTGATCATTTAAAAGATTTGATACACTTACCTAAATCTTGAGGTAAAGGTAAATGGGTTTATGCATATACCTCTCATAATGTAAGATTCACTCCTTGATTTTCATGACTTTCAAGCGTGCCAAATTACCATATATACTCTTGTATATTGAAAATCAATAACAGTTGCCCCCTTTAACAGAAAATAATGTGACAATTTATACTTGGCAATTAACAACCGCCTAAGACATGCAAAGAACCAATAACATCACGTTCCTTTTAAATGAATACAAAAAATCAAACACTGTCAAAGCCAATCTATCCTTCTGTCTACTTTTTAAGTCCAAGTACTTAAGGTCCGCCAGCAGAAATGCATCAAAATCGAAAGTTTAAAACCTTTAACTTGTCACTATACAGAAACGATTAGCCTAGAAGTTTTTCAACACAAATCAATTCTTCTCAAATGGCGTTGTTGGTAATTTTTGGCAAATAAGATTTCAACAACTCACTGAATCTCTGAAACATGTTTAAACCGGCATGACTTGAAACTATGATAACATTAATATCTCAAAACTGAATGTCTGTTTTAGATTTGAATGAGGTAGGTAATTATTATTTTAAAAGACTCACCTCAACATCAATGATCAGGAAAGACATTTTCACACGAGGCTAGGGTCAAGGAAAGGTACTAAACTAAAAGAGATTTCTTCTATCGCCAAACTGGATCTGCTCAAACATTTCATAGTGTAAGTGCATAGATGTCATGGGAAATTGATAGCAAAACGTGTACTAAGATGAATCATTGTCAACGTATATAGTTGATGATGCTGTGACATGTTACGAGGTAACATACATTTAATCTATCCTTCAAGCGGTGCCCCACGGACTGAACGATGTTCAAAACTCAAGCACCAAGTGGCATGTTCTGCCAATGGTTCTTTCGGCTCTTGGAACCGGTCTCTTTGTTCTCCTCTCAGTTGCTGGAATCCTTCTCTGTCTTCATCGACAAGGGAGGTAGGTACTGAAAAGGCTTTTGTATGTTATCTCACATGGTTAAATATTTCTAAAACTTTTCCGTGAACATACAAAATCAAATTAGGATACATATATTCCATAACGTACAACAACTATTCTATAGTTTATATATCATTAACCTTTATAATGCCAATGGGAATTCAATTTGGTGACCTTGTGGCATCCAAGAAGTCGTAACAAAGCCTATACCCTAAGAGATCTATTTTCATTTTCTCCAGATCGATGATGCCTTACAAGTTTAAGCCTTGTTTACAGACTTCTTTTCTATTTGGGATCCAACATTATAGATTTCGTGACTATTGCAAAATACAAGGGAGATCCCTAATATCATCTTTTCCAGAAGTGAAAGGCTTAGATTCGTTTACTCCGTGACCCCCTTTTGTATTAAGGTTTTACCCATTTCATGTATATCATCTGATGTCTCGGATGGCCAACCCTTCCAGCTAATTTAGCACTTCATATACATTCATAACAGATAAACTGAAGAAAATGCAGTGATTTCACTTTATCGAGTCCTTATCAACGAGATCGAACTTGGGCTTAATAACTCGAGTCCCCGTATAAGCCCATAATCTTAGCAACAACATTGAATGGTTACACAGGAGAGATTCTGAAGCGAATTCTGTCCAATAAGGGTAATAGTAAATGACCTTTTACTGCTACCAATCAGTGAGGTAGCTAGAAAGAAGTGTGATTCCTATAAGATATGGTATTGAAAACTCACGTCTATCTACAACATATCTAATACATTTTGTGCCTTCGCAAAATCTGAATAAAATTGCATGATTGATAACATAATGCCTTTAAAATTTTTAAACACCTCATACCAGACTGCTGTGGGTAAGGAAATCCACCGAGGAGCCAGGTCAGGTGTCACGTGATCACGTGCAGATGTGTAACGTTGCATGGAAACCTGAACATCTCAATGAGGATCCGACCCGTAGCAGTAACCTAACTGCAGAAAACAACATCTATGACGTCATTCAGCAATAGGAATATAAAACTTTTTGAGCGAAAGATATGACAAGACTTCAGTGTTTTTTGGTTTTGTTGAATACGTGTATCTGATAACTTCTGGAACAATGCTACAACGCCCATTCTTGGTAATCATTATAGAATATGAGATATGTACTGTTTTATAATTTTCATGACAAGTTTTCTCAATTGTCTTGTCTGAAAACTGGGAAAACTTAACAATTAACAGAAACAATACAAAAATGATAGCTTCGAAAAGAAAACTTTCGATTGGAAACCAATATATCAGGTTTTCATATATATATTCTGTAAAGGTCTCTGTATATTTCTCGACTTTCTGTAAATGATAAAATATGTTTACAACCAAACGGCGTATGTTATGTTTAGCTTTATTTGATTTACAATGTATATTGTCAGATTATTGTCTCACAAATGTTATGTATACGTATTGATAAGTTCTCAACCATATGTAAACTTCATCACTGTCATATCAACAGTGTATAACCATTAATTTTCTGTAAATAAAGACATTTTCTGTAAACAGAGTTTATTTGTTTTGCTCATGTGTGTTTGAACTTTGAATGTCAAAAAGCAAAACAAAACAGTCATATACAAAACAATGAAAATATATTTTGCTGATCCAACGTGGGAAATACGAATGGTGCACAGAAGTTATGTTAAAAGAATGGCATGTAGTTAAACGGTTCTATTCTTCTTGTTTCAAAACGGTGCAATCCACTGCGTAAACAAATATTTCAAGTCTATCACTTTTCTCTGGTGAACATGTTGTTTACAACTTTCTAAATACTAAGATCAAACGATACATTGCCAAATCCAAGAACTAAGCAATTTTACTTTGAAAGAAGTATATACAAAATATACTGAGGCAAATTCACCTATTAATGTTTTCAACGCTCACATCATCATAATTAACGCTTACCTCGAAAAGATAATCAATATTCATCTGCACCTTCCGTTCATGAAATTGTAAACGCAATTTTTCAAAGTGTCTAATAAACATTGTCTTATAAACTTTTCTATGGTTATTTTGACTTTAAGCATACTGCATTCTCCATCGATTGCAGAGTTGCAGGTTCATGCCGACTTTTCCAAACTTCCATTGCAATCAGTATGCACGGTGCTTAAGTACCTAAAATAGTGATCACACTCACTCACTAATTCAATCGGTAATCCCTGTCTTATTAATTAAAAGCATGTAGCAATTTTTAAAAGTTCATTTGATAAATTAGAACAAACGCGGACCACTCGAAACCCTAAAAAATAACGGCTCTCGCAGATAGGATAGTGGTATATGTAAACTTGCAATGGTGAACACTGTTTTATTACAAACTCATCAAAAGTTGGGAACGTAATTTAATATAACATGATTGACTTTTGACACCTATAGACCAGAGCCTGCTTGATAAAAAAAAGATTCAGACAGACAGTCAGACAGACAGACAGACAGATTTTTTTAATTCAAGTCTCGCCTCAACATATTACGAAAACGAATAAATACATAAATAGCAAATCACAGTAAGAAGTTGAGCCATTCCGTACGGAAATATGATAGACACTTATGTCTAAAATATATACATGATCAGGTAAAAGGGGAAATCCAAAAGGGATTTAAAAATACTAAGAAGATATATACAAGTTTGCAGTGCGCTTTTTTAAAATATAAGACAGGTTTTGGCAGATAAAAACGAAACATCTGGACAACTAAGAATAAAACTAACTTTTTCCCTATCCTCCAAATTTAAAAATCCATCTAAAAGACTTGCACATTCGGATAAAAGTTGTAGTCGCTCATCGGCATACAAAGGACAATACAATAAAACATGACATTCATTTTCAATAAAACGTTTACAGTAAAAGCAGGTTCTTTCATTTAAAGGACAACCGACATACCGACCAGTCTCGACTCTTAGCGGCGCTACTCCTCATCTAAATAATGCTAGTGCCTTTGTCATTGCACGCGAAATATTGCAATAAACATAAAATTCACACCCGAAATCCGATTTAAAAGTACAATATGTGCGCAACTTATTACCTCCCTTGCCATGTATACTATCAACTCGTAAAATATCCTGTGAATTTAATGTGTTTTTACTCATTGGTTTCGGATTAATTTCTACTCGCTACCCTAGTGATTTCAGACTTTTCTTTGATCATGATTAATTGATCATTTACTGTGCTATAAATGAACCATTGTTTTGAGTGGCAGTTTGGAAGCACATCTGTACTTGATAATGATATGTTATGTTTTACAAAGAATATGTATTATTACTTCGAATACAAAAGAGATTAATAAATCTACAGAAAACAGAATATTTGTAAAGGTCGATATGTTATAGCTTTTGATGATTAATTGTCATATTCATTAACTGTTGAGGTTTTTCAACTGACCTACAAACATATTTATATATAGCCTAATGTAAGTGTTGCTACGTACATTCAATTTGTTTGAAATCAGAAAGTACAGTAATAATGGAAATATGGTTTTGAAGCTTTAGATGTGTACCATTAGCTTGTCTGGACAAAGCTTCCAATCTAATTCTGCCTTTATCGTTCTGAACAGATCCATCTAATATTTGAAGTTCATTTGAGACCTCATGAAAATCCTTTTTGAGACGTCATTTAGCATTCGAAACAAAATTAGAGATCGATAGTTGTAAGGTTGTTAAAGTGCAATCATATATAACAAACTTTAAAGAATTTAAAAATATGTTGTGTCCGAGTCTATTGATATTAAATTGAATTAAAAACCATTATTTGGTCTAGACATTCTCTTCAGTAATCGCCATTAGGACCTACGGCTTAATCTAATCGTGAATACGTATGTCTTTATCACTCTGACCAATTGAATTATCCACAGTGGAATCACTGAAAGTGATAAACGGATGCAATTACATTTAAGTGTGTAAGTTGAGTTTATTAAAGACCAAGCTTTCTATATAGTTCAAGTCGTTGGGAATAATGCCCTTTTTCATACATGTGTACTGATGTGCACGTATGAAATGTCGGATTGAAATGGGAAAGAAATAATGATGGGTATCGGTCCTCATTCCCATATTTCAGTATATTACAATACAGAAAAGCATACTGCGATATACTGGTACTTTTCACATTTAAGATTTGACATGCTACTTGACTAAATATCAGCAAGTAATGCTCAACTGTCCGATGTTATGGAAAGAGAGAAATTCGTTTGCCCTATTTTGGCTTTGCCGCTTTGCGCATTCCCATTATTTTTAAAACTTTCAGTAAAGTCAAAAGTACTTTGGTAATGTTTTTCTGCAAGTGTCATGGACATTGTTGATTTTAAAACGACCGATATGTTGGATACTTTTAGAAGTGTGTAAAGGTACATATCATGTTGTTTCTCTGTTGCTATATACTGATGTACTGAAAATTCCGCGTACCCTCGGAAGGAAATCATATACGTGTCTCAGATTTAAAACGGGTTATTCAAGAGCCAAGTGACATCAGTCAGTTAAAACACAAGATAAGCATAACTTAATCCACAATAAAGAAAATAACAATAAGAGTTTAATTTTATTAAGGGATTGTTTTATTGATCATGAAAATTGGGATAAACTCGTGTTTCTTTTGTTGTTATTCTCATATATATTTCATGACTTGAGAAGAAAATAAAATGGTCAATAGCAAAACATTTTTTTCAGAAGATTATTGTCAACAATATGTTAAAGACGTGGCCTGTCACAATTTTCCTTTTCCCCAACTAAGTACACCAAAGTCCCTTCAATTTAACATGGAATCAATTCTTATTATTATATGTATCTTGTATTGAATAGACTGTTTCATTTTATAATGTTATAATATTTTTTTCCGTCATCATAAAAATGCTTAATGCTTCAAAACAGAGACTGAAGTATCATCATTTAATGCTCCTTTCTCTCGTATTTATAAAAACATGGCGCCTTCTCGTTCTACTGTTGAATATATGTTATTTCTCGTCTAATACCATGTAGATCTCATCTCGTGAAGTGGCTACGCCACTCGTGAAAATATAAATTTCTAGTTCACTCGATGAGATATATATAGTATTCGACGAGAAATGTTAAATATTCTCTATTTCGTTCCTCTATCAATTCATTATGTGTCCATCCTACCACTTGCTATATTGTGACGTCATACCATTTTTATGTCAGTTGTATTGTGACATCATAACGTCATAACTGTTTTTTGTAAGACTCACTGAATATATCAATGAAACATGTTGGATTTATGTTGGCTATGTGTCATTTTTTGTCTTTGAATATATACTTGTGAACTCTTTTTCTTTTATATATAATCATAAGAAAAACATCTATAAAAGAACATTGACACGGACAAATATGTTTCTTATCCAAATCCTGATAATCATTATTGAAAATGTTCAAGTTAAAATTAAAACACGATGTAAATAGCGCCTCGGGTCAATAGTCATGAACATTTGAAAGGACTTCAGTGAAATTAATCTAACCTTCAAATCATTATTGGAAAATAGGATGCGACATATTCTTGATATTCTTGATTCCTATCCTATTTCTGATGACTAGTCAAAAAAACTCTTCATGTTTTAATGAACATAAAACATCATCTAATATATTTCTATAGGGTAAGGCTCAATTAAAAGATACATTGAGGTGAGTGGGTTGGGTTTTTTCAAGAGTATTTCACTTATATCGCGGCTGCTAGTATTATTGCAGGAAGAAAGACCGCAATACCATTGTGGCTATGCATTACGGTGAAACCTGAGAGTTTCGGGACTGGAACTAGCTACCACCATTGGTGGTACTGCCCTGAAATTCAGTGTAGCATTGCACCCAACCTGACTGCGTGTAGAAAAGTTCTCTACTGCACACAAAGCCACTGGCGGGATTCGAACCACGGACCTCTTGATCCGAAGCCGAGCGAGCTAACCACTGCGCTTTCCCGCCCCAAAAGATACATTGAAATATCTACTAATCTAAATACTGTTTACGTTAATAGGGTCGATGTCCTAACCTAATTATATAAAATAGATGCTTCTAAATAAAGATACCAAAAAATATAGTAACTATTTGCTAAATAACTTTAAGAAGTTGAAAGGGAAATTAATTACCCTTTAACTTCCAAACTGCAACGTCCAGTGAAAATTGAAACATGATGATAAACTATCTTGGAAATACAATCCTACTTAAATAGTAAGAAAAGACATACTTTAGGCAAGAAAATGTACGAGGATGTTGTCAATTCTGATCAATTTACGTGTTGGTATTACTGCATGTATAAATCAATTCTGGCGTGAATAAGGAGATTCTATATTGAATGTTAAAGAGACAAATCAAATTCTAAGTAAATAAATGATATCGATATCATATTAGTCTATTTTTTTTTCAGATTGAAACAGTTACATATGTATTGATTTGTAAATTGTTAAAAGCCCAAAGAAGTTTTCTCATCTATTATAACTTTTTACACCAGGCTTGACAAGAAAAGCTTTGAGTGATTACTTTGAATTACAATTACAAAAAAACTTAACGATTGTTTTGGTATACAACTGTGTATAAAAGAACAAACATTAGCTACTCATTGAATTGTTGATTTCACAAAGGTGAAATTAACTGCGCCATTTCTTCAATGAAATTCAAACCACTGCCCTGGTGAATATTTAAGGAGTTTTGGGTCAGCGACAAACTTTAATACTGAATATTATTGTTAAAATACGTTTGCGACTACCACAATCGATCACTGTAATAACCACGTTATCAGTTCTTAGTAATGATAGCATGTTACTTCTGTAAAATGAGAATACTTTCGCTAACCAAAGGCTAAAGTTTAAGGCTTTGGCGTCATGAAGAAATGTATAGTCGTATGACGTCACAGTGTCACTGCTTCAACAAGTTCTTTTCTTTGTTTTGGTATACAAGTTGGTAAGTCTCATTAATTGTAATTTCCTCGATATGAAACATTATTTACAAACTTGTACTGTTCAGTAATATTGCATGAAAGCGAAATTACAACCTGCTAAATACCCCAACTTCATTTCGAAATAGACGTGCCAATTCAATCAGTTTTCTATATCTAAGAAATAATGTCATCTCAATCAAAAGGTACACAGACTCTAAAGATCCTAGGATTCTAGATTTATCAAATGTCAAAATCGTTACTATGACAGAACACCATGAAGGAATGTTTGTACATTTCCTTCACCGAATCTCTTAGCCAACGTGTATATAGATATTTGTGTTTATGGCGATACTTCACGTAAATGAATTAAATCTTTAAATTTCTGATGCAAATCGATTGTCTCTATGACTGAAGTGCTATGATTATGAGTTGATAAATTGATATTATCATTTGTTGATAACAATAATTTAATGATAATTCATTTGTATAGCGGCAAGTATCCATCTTTTTAGTTGTCCATTGTCGATAACGAGGGAGTCTGTTTAAAGTAGGTAGAAGTAATTTGTAATATGCTGTCTTGAACAATAGGGTTTTATTTGAGTTTTGAAGTTTGTTTCACAGGTGGTGGTTTTGCGTTCTGGTGGTAATCTGTTCCAGACGTGATGCACATAAGTAAATTGATAGAGGCCAGGCCATGATGTATATTGTGTCACTGTCATAGGGTTTTTAGATGTAAGAGTATTTATTACCTATGTGGTTGTATAATACATCATAAGTGATGACGTATTTTCATTATGAGCACATGTGCAAATATCACTTTTGCCTAGCAACGATTGTTTAAGCGCGAGTTACCGTATTTCGTCGTCTGTGACGTCATATAATCATTGTTCAAAATATCATTGTAGCAGGCCTTACAAAAGGAGCAGGTCGTTTTCTGAACATTTCCTTGCGTGGAATAGAATCGTTAATGAAGAAATCATTACCCATGAGCCTTATGATTTAATTAAATATAAACTGAATGCCTTTGAAATACAGTGTCGTAATAGTATCTAATTACAGACCAAAATGACAAAGAAAAATGTCACATTTTGATCAATATTATATGAACACTGCTTTAGGTCATCCTTTCATATCTTACATTTTATTGTGTTGCAAACAAGTTTATTCTTTTAAACAAATATTCAACAGTGTACACACTGTTCTGAAAATCTTCTGAAAATGCCTGTACCACATACATTGTATTATTATTATTATTATGAATTGGAAGTCTTTGTCCTCAGTTGAATGCTAATGCAATTATGAATATCATGATATTTATAACCATTAGTCAATCAAGAGAGTTACATTTATATGTTTTTCATCTAGATCAATGTAAATTTCTTTTTAAAGGAAACCTATATGAATTATGACAGCACAAGAAATTCCCGATGCATCAGATCGTAAACAAACAATATCAGATATCAGATATTAAGATATAAGTAATCGTCAACAGAATTAGTTTAGTTTCATAGATTTGGTAAGACCAAATTGTTTTAATTCCAATAAAGATCAACCAGTCAGGCTCCTGCAACTAATTAATCACAAAATGACCCTGGCGCTAAAAAAGAGGAAGGCCGTCAGTCCACTGGCGAGCAAGGGCAATTAAGGCAGGCGAAGAGCCTGACCGAAACACTTCATCTTCGTCTGCAGACATTACGGGGGACTGTTTTGGTAATCTTTGCCTTTAGGCCGATTGGAATTACTAATAGAAGTATATTAAGTATAAGTATAAGAAGTATTTTTAGAAGTTTATCACAACATGTGACATGTTGATAAAATATATTTCTTCTTCTTCTTCTTCTAGTATTATCCCATTCCCATTGTAAGAAGCAATATGGACGGACGCAAGATTTTACTATGACTAACATGGATTAACCAACCAGTTTGTTCTCCCCCTTTCTTCAATTTCCTATGTCAAACATGATTAACTTTGCTAAAAGAAACTTGGCTACAAAACTATAATGTATGGTGTGCAAAATAAAAATCAATGTAAAGTTTTCATCGTTAAGCGAGATTTGTAAAGGTTTGATAGTTCATCTTACACAAAACATCTTATTAGAAATGCATATCTCTCTGAGGTCACAGATTAACGTCATTATATATTCAAAACAGTTTGAATGACAATTGGTGAGATTCTTGGTAATTATGAAAATAAGCTCCGGACTGAAAACAAAATAAAAAAAGGATAATTGATTGTCTAATTGAAAAGGGCGAATTGTAAAGATTAAGGACATAATTCTCTTCATTCCAATCTGTCTGAGGAGATACAAGATGAACCTCTTGGCCTGGATGCAATCATCGATACCACGAGTCCCCTCTTTTGGTCCTATTCTAATTCAGATACAGCACTTCAGACAGTCTCAAGTGTTTATGTCAATATGAGGTAATTGGACCGTTTCGTTCTTTGCATAGCGATTCAAAGCTGGTGGTGTAGACTGTTTGTTATGCCAGGACAACTATTACGCCTCAAATTTATTACAGAGTCATTATTGCGCGAGAGAACAATCAGGAAATTTTAATACAGTTATACATGTTATGCCAATGGCATAGTCCCTATCAGTTATAATATATATCCTGAATTATGAATTCAATTTAAAACTTTTACAAGACAGTGAGTGAGTGAGTTGGGGTTTAACGTGCTTTGAACAATATTTCAGTTATTAAACACGTGCATGACAAGCATCCAAAAGAGAGTGGACAGATCAGGGAGAAAGGGATCGACAGGATGAGGAGAAAGACGGAAAGAAAGGCATAGTGAGAGATAGAAAGCAGGTTATAGAACGACTAAATTTGGTCTGGCTTCTACCCGATCGACCTGTCCAGCTTGGGAGTCCCTACCAGGAGCATGTAAACTCCGGCTGGCATAGCTCTAGGGTTCTCTGAAGCACGCAAACCACCACACCACGGTAAGGTATTGAGTCCAGTGGTGGTGTATGTACATTAGTAAGTTATGACATACTTATATAGCATGCTCTACTCAACAAGGCGGGGGGCGGGATAGCGCAGTGGTTAGCGCGTTCGGCTTCGGATCAGGAGGTCCGTGGTTCGAATCCCGCCAGGGGCTCGGCAACTTTGTCTGCAGTAGAGAACTGTTCTACACGCAGTCAGGTTTGGGTGCAATGCTACACTGAAATTCAGCGCAGTACCACCCATGGTTCGCTAGTTCCAGCCGATGCTCGCAGGTTTCACCGCAATGCATAGCCACAATAGTGTTGCGGGCTTTCTCCCTGCAATAATACTAGCAGCCGCGATATAAGTGAAATAATCTTGAAAGCGGCGTTAAACACCAACTTACCTCACCTCATGTCACAAATACCACCCATGGTTCGCTAATGAACATGAAATACATGAAATGTCATAATTGCACTAACTTCACGCTCATATACATGTACCACTATCGGTACCGGTGAGACACTTAAACGTAATTTGTTCAATTTGAATATTATCCAGAGTTTCACGTTAATCGAAGACAATGCATATACTTTATTCTTGGAGGAAATTTAAAGTTGCGAATAGTTTCTTTTTATCAACAAGTCACACATTCCCCATTTGAACATACCCTCCAGATAAAAATTGGAAGCGAAAGAAGACAATCAAAAGAGTTGCAAATCTTGACTTAATGCGTGTAAATTACTAAACTCTCAGTTTCTAAATTACAGTACACCGGAGATTTCCTTAGAGAACGATAAAAATAATTCACGCACATATAAATAGTAATTTCTTTGTTATGCAGGCAACATCTTTGAATCTTCTTAATAGTTTGAAAACAAATAAAGATTAATTCCTTCGTGTACAAAAGTATTAGTACGCATCGTTTTTCTCTGTAAATATTGTTAACTCGGAAAAGTAAAAGTACTTAATTAAATGAAAGCAACTTTATCCGCCTAATTTGAAAAAAAAACTCACTCCCGCCGATCCCTAGCCATGTGGGTCATGTTTCAAATCGTGGCGGGAATGCTTACCATAATAAAAGAAAGTCTGGATAAAAGAAATGGTACTCTTGTGGATAAATATGCGGATAAAGGACTAAGACCCGTTGGGTCATGTGATTGAATCAACAGAGAGAAACCTTTGGCAACGTGTTTGAATCAGGTCTCACTTTGCCTTTTTCAGATCAGAGCAAAAGAAAGCAAGTCAAAAACTACCCTTCTAAATGGACATCTCACTTATCCAACATTTTATCTAAACCATCATACTACTTCGGGCTCGACTTTGTCACTATAAAATATCATACACGAAACTCCCTCTTATCCGACATCCCTCTATTCCGAATTTTGACATTCAAAGTCCAGTGCCAAAGTATGTTTAAGTGCAGATTGACTCTCTCTAAACCGACAGAGTTATTTCATCATATATTTCATCTGGCCTCACATGGCGTGTATTAAGCAATCAACCCTTTTTGGAGAGTAAATGATTATTGTTATTTATTATAAGTAACTTTCAATAGATGGCGACGAGTATAATCTCACAAGGATCTTAGTCTCACTTCCGGACTGAAATAAGAACGGACAATAAAGCATGTTTCTAAGATTGCCCCAAGAGTAAGATCCCCGAGTATTTCATGATGTTTATGTATGAAGACAACCATCAAATCAACATAATGAGGTGTAGTATTAGAGCAAGGAATGTCGGCATTTAACTATAAAATTTCATTGATAGATCACTAGGTAGGAAATGTGCAGCCAAAAGTGAAAGTCATAAGTTACCATCTTATGCCTGAACAGGCATAACTGTGTATGACTTCATTTAGGTTTGGATATCTTCCTCTAAATCGACATTTTTCTATGGTCATAAGCGATGTCGGTTTAGGGAGTGAGTTGAGATTTAACGTGTTTTGAGCAATATTTCAGTTATTAAACACGTGGATGACAAGCATCCAAAAGAGAGTGGACAGATCAGGGAGAAAGGGATCGATACGATGAGGGAACAGACGGAAAGAAAGGCATACTGAGAGATAGAAAGCAGGTTTTATAACGTCTCAAATTTGGTCTGGCCTCTACCCGTCGACCTGTCCAGCTTGGGTGTCCCTACCAGGAGCATGTTAGCTCCAGCTGGCATAGCTCTCAGGGTCTCTGAAGCACGCAAACCACCACACCACGATAAGGTAATGGGTCCAGTGGGGGCCGGTTTAGGGAAGAGTGCACTGTAAAATGTTTTGAATGCAGACACGTTGAAGTAATTTGCACCGATTTACCAAGGCACTATCAATACAGAGGAATGGCACTTTTACTATCAACACTGAAGGGTGGGACGGCTCATTGGTAAAATGAATCTACGTGTTTCGGTCCGTATCTGCCCAACGTAAATATATATTGGGCTGTTCAGGGAAGCTTGATTTTGCAGGATAATCTACATGTTGATCAAACAATGGTGACTGCGGCTGAACCTAAACCACTAATATGAATTTGTTTATTCTATTCCGTTGAATAATTTGGAAATATTGTGATCTGTTTGTTTAATTCCTAAAATATAGTGAGGTGAGTTGGTGTTTAACGCCGCTTTCAAGATTATTTCACCTTTAATCGCGGCTGCTAGTATTATTGCAGGGGGAAAGCCCGCAACACCATTGTGGCTATGCATTGCGGTGAAACCTGCGAGCATCGGCTGGAACTAGTGAACCATAGATGGTACTGGGCTGGAATTCAGTGTAGCATTGCACCTAAACCTAACTGCGTGTAGAACAGCTCTCTACTGCAGACATAGTTGCCGAGCCCCTGGCGGGATCCAAAAATATATATTTTGGTAATAAATATGACGGACATTCCTTGAGCCTGTTTTTTCTTGTTTCAGAGAGTTATGACGATTTGATGTTACCTTGAATATAAAAAACCTCGACACCTACATGGTTTATAAAAACGTCTTCAATTTCATTTTTTGTTAGAATATTTAAGCTTACGTAACCATTGAAGCACTTTTCTCTGCGTTCTTAGAATAAAAAATGCCTTGTTTGGCTTTAATGTAACAAGGTAAGTGTTAACGATTAATTGGTCTAGACGTTCTCATCAGTCCAACGCGGAGGTAAAATTTACTTTCACGTTTATTGTTCTGATAAGCCAGTTGATAAACCATGCAGAAGAAAAGCTAATAAAGAAGCTATAAATGAAACGTTTCTCAGACAGGGTCGCCGCAGAATTACATACCTCGAGAGTTCTGGTACGTGTTGTACTAACTCTACAAGGCGAGTGGTTTGAGTCGTATTACCTTCTTATGGATACTGAACCATTTGGCTTTTCATTTACACACGCCTATTGTTCTAATAAACCAGGTGATCATGCATATATAAGATGAGAAGACAATTTTCCAGACTGATTATCAGATGTAATTTATCTACTCATAAGGTATTGTAACAACTTGACACATACAAAAAGACAGGCAGGTTGAGGTAAGGTGATTTGGGGTTTAAAGCCGCTTTTAAAAGTATTTCACTTATATCGCTGCAACTATTATTTAAGAGAGAAAGCACGCAACACCAATATGGCTATGCATTGCGGTGAAACCTGCGAGCACCGGCTGAAACTAGCGAACCTTGGGTGGTACTGCAATAACATTCAGTGAAGCATTGCACCAAAACCTTACTGTCAGTAGAACAGTTCTCTACGACAAGCAATCAATACACATGTTTTGACTATCTGACATCCAAATTATTTGTGCAAAAAATATATATATTTTCCTCTTTAATAGTAATGTGAAAGGTACATATTTGCAAATAATATGTGTAATACAGATGATTTTCTCTTATGAATCTAATGCTTTCAATATCAATTGTTGTTTCAAATACAATAAAAGGGATCGAAACATTAAATCATTTCATCTCCGATTTGAGGTCAAACTGTCTGTAAACCTGTATGTGTTATCAATGCGTCACGTACAATTCAAGTGTCTTTAACTGTCACAGAGGTGACAATAACAATAGGTATTTCTTTGAAGTTGACTGCAGACAGTGATCGGTAGGTCACGCTCAAAGAAGGTTTCATTAGTAATCAGTAGTTACCGATAGTCTCAATTCAGATAACAATGTTCTAATTTGACATGAAGAAAGTGTTTTTTAAAATGTGTCTTTAAGTTTAGAAGTATTCCGGTTTTAGTAATTGTTTTCTTAAATTTGATATACAAATATATACAAATATATCAACATGAGGTCACTATTCCTCCTAAATTTGAAATTGAAGACAACATTAAGAGCTTTGGTAACTTTGTGTAATATAGGTTATTTGTGATTTGAGATCTATTTGGGGTCGTCATCTAAGGTAAAGGTTTCCGATTCATAATGCAACCAATTTAAAACTAACGGTGTTCATATCTAAATGTGCAATTACAATGAGTTATTTATAACATTCAGAAGGTATTTGAATCTTCTTTGATAACAAATATTTCTGCTCGATCAGGAGGTACGATGCATACAGTACACCGAGAAAAGTACCATTTTGTAAAGAGCTTTAAAATTTGGTATTTTCATGTAAGGTTATCATATGGAAGAGAATGCTGTGTTTAGAGATTGTAAATCAATCAAACAACCTGTCGGGATTCGAACCACGGACCTCTTGTTCCGAATCCGAACTTCGCTAACCACTGCGCTCTCCCGCCCCCACCATTTTGTAAAGGGCTTTAAAATTTGGTATTTTGCCTTATTGATTTAAGGTTATCATATGGAAGACATTTCTGTGTTTATATATATGCTACACAACTTCATTTAACCTAAAATATCACGGAAAAACTTGTGACGTCTTTAATATTTACTGTTGATTTGGCTCCATAATTAAAAATGTCGAACAAAAGACGGTTTGTATCAGAAAGAGGTGAGGTGGTATGGGGTTTAACGCCGCTTTCAAGATTATTTCACTTATATCGCGGCTGCTAGTATTATTGCAGGGTGAAAGCCCACAACACCATTGAGGCTATGCATTGCGGTGAAACCTGCGAGACAAAGTTGCAGAGTCCTTGGCGGGATTCGAAACACGGACCTCCTGATCCAAAGCCAAACGCGCTAACCACTGCGCTACCCCGTCCGCTATGAGATCGCAAAAAATGTAATTTGACAACGGCAATCAAGAGACTTTGCAGCTACAATCTCCAAACCCTGCATAAATTCTATTCAATAACTGTAGGTAAAGGCTAGACTCTTACTTTAAAACATTTAGTGCAATGCTGAAAATCAGTCTTTTATAACTGTCAAAGAAATCATATGAAGATGAGATCATGGTATTCGACCAACAAGTTGTTTGATTATTTAATGACCGTCATCATTATGAGCAGCTATTTGCCGTGTCACGTGACTTTACACCTATAGCAAGGTAACATTATTCTTACCTTCTTACATTTCTTTCCAGAGCGCATCTGTCGATCACTAGTTAAAACGTTGTTAATACGTTCTCATATATTTTTTCATGATTTCAGTTCAAAATATAATCCCTTCTTTGCCGATGAGTTTATTAACACGACTTGATTTAAGTTTAAAAACCCGAGGCTTGAATAAAAAGTGTAATTCGAAGTACACAATGGCAAAAGTAATGTTTAAAACAAGTGACAAAATCAAATTATACTAACGGCAGTTAATAGTCGATCAGTCATTTCAGTTGCTTTATACATGTAGATATGATAGTTCAACGTTTTTCTATAATAATTTTTATTTTTCTTGTAGACAATATCGCTAACATATTCCCCTTCTTTTTATTCCGCAGATATAGTTGATGATCAGCTTGGGCCGGAAAGATGATCAACCAAACCTTAAGGCAACTGGATGCTATTACACCTAACCTACACCATTCTATTAATAATTTGAATCGACACATTGTTTCTTATTCAGTAACGAAAGCTCCAAAGGACGTTTATGGTTTTTCTCCCTGGCACTCCTTGCTGTTACAGAAGTAAATCGCCGAAACCAAATTCTGAGATAACATTTCACCATGATGCATTAATATCAAAATTCAGTGTTGTCCTCAACAGATTTGCTGAGGTGAAGTGAGATGGGGTTTAACGCCGTTTTCAAGATTATTTCACTTATATTGCGGCCACTAGTATTATGGCAGGGAGATAGCCCGCAACACCGTCGTGACTATGCATTGCGGTGAAACAAGCGATCATCGGCTGGAACTAGCGAACCATAGGCGGTACTGAGCTGAAATTCAGTGTCGCATTGCACCCAAACCTAACTGCGTGTAGAACAGTTCTCTACTGCAGACAAAGTTGCGGAGCCCCTGGCGGAAGATTTGCTGAGTGTACATGTATAATTTCACATGAGGATATCTATAAAAATGAAAGACTAAAAGTTGCTAATGAAGCGGTTTTGATACTCGTTGTTAAATATAAAAGGCGAAAAGATTCAGATTTCTATATATAGATTACATTATATTGACCCGAAGTAGTGTTGGTTATTTACTACATAATCAAAATGCTTGGAAATATTTGTGTGGACCACAGTGCCAATAATTCTTGATTTTATATACCATATGTATCAAATATCAAGACGTCCGATAAAACTTATACATAATTGACTATACGTAGAGAAACTTTGGTTGACGTAACAATATTCATAAGGTTTTGAAACAAAGTAAATCTGATATTTTTATACGAATTTACATAAGGCAATACAACCTGCTATGATGAGTTCAGATATATCCATATCCACCATTGTTCATTCACAACATGCATGTTGAAGGGACAGTAGCACGTTAAGGTAAACAAAGTGTTCCCACGAAAGAGAAAACCAATGTTACCTTTTGTTATCGGAATTTTATTTTCACAAACGTTCTTAAGATGTTCTGTAGTGAGTGAGTGAGTTACTGTTTAACGCCGCTTGGGCAATATTTCAGCCATTAGCGGCGGAAGATGTTCTGTAAAGCTACGCGTATCCATTTACTCAAATGATTAACATGTGTTCACACTAAAATGGCCGCCGGCAGTAAACATTTGATACTTGGTAGGGGTAGGCAGGTTGACTAGTGAGGTGATTGACCCTCTGAAGGTAATGCATTAATAAAAAACATATATTTATTGGGTAAAATTTGAAGAATGTTTTTTATAAAAACAAAAGCGTGCTACTGCTACCCGCGACTCTCTAGATTGTTTGTCTTAATAGAACAAGGTTAAGAAGGATGGACTTATAGTACTGCCACCAGTGGACTCGATACCTTGTGGTGTGGTGGTTTGCGTGCTTCAGACACCCTGAGAGCTATGCCAGCTGGAGCTAACATGCTCCTGGTAGGGGCACCCACGCTGGACAGGTCGACGGGTAGAAGCCAGACCAAATTTGAGTCCTTCTAAAACATGTTGTCTATCTCTCACTATGCCTTTCGTTCCGTCTTTTTCCTTATCCTTTCGATCCCTTCTCGCTGATCTGTCAACTCTCTTTTGAATGCTTGTCATCCACGTGTTTAATAACTGAAATATTTTTGAAAGCACGTTAAACCCCAACTCACTCACTCACTTATACTACTGCTCATCTGTTTTAGGTAAGTGGTGCCAAGCTGGTTTCTCTTACCGCAGACAAGTTTCGAAAGTTTTATTCAAGTGGTTAATTATCCCTCTTCTTCATTTTGGGCTCAGTTTCTCTTGACATAATTATATATGAACTTCGGCTACATAGTAGGCAGAGGGAAATGATTACTTTTTAATGACTCGCCGATACAGGATACTCTGTCAGAAATATCCGAGGTAATCATACTTTCAGTGATGCGTTTCCTATCAAAATATTAGCTATGAATTCTAATTGGCCCAAATAGATCTAAATTACAATTTGGCAAAGTAACAAACACTTAATCCTTAATGACAAAATAAAAAAATAAGCATAAGAAAAGCAGTCAAATCCGGATAACAGATTAACCCTTGTTCAAATACGCGATGTTATAAAGCATATGCTTACATGCATACCTGGTATAGGAGTAAGTATAAACTCAGAAACGTCTTATTTATTCTTAAAGAGGAGGTTGTAATCCAAATAATTTTGCTTTTCTAAAAATAACCTTTTTTAAACATTATGAAGAAAAGTCAGTGAAAAATACAAGACAACATAAATGTTATATTAATTGACGTACATGTCGGCTAACATGCAGGCACATAGCTGTTGAGTACACGCCTACTGGGGTCGATCTATTGTAGGAAAACATATTTTAAAGCTTGCCATTTCTGATGCAAAATACCTTAAAATGTTGTGCACCCGAAATAGAAAAGGGTCGACTGACACCTTCATCAACATCTTTCTCTATTTAGGATTTGCAGATGTCAGTCTAATATCTTAGTTTATTCGAGTGAGTGAATTGGGGTGAGTTTGGGTTTAACGTGTTTTAAACAATAATTCAGTCATTAAACACGTGGGTGACAAGCATCCAAAAGAGAGTGGACAGATCAGGGTGAAATGGATCGAAAGGATGAGGGAAAAGACTAAAAGAGAGGCATAGTAAACGATTGAAAGCATGTTTTAGGACTCAATTTGGTCTGGCTTCTTCCCGTCCAGCTGGCATATCTCTCAGGGTCTCTGAAGCACGGAAACCACCACACCACGATAAGGTATGAGTCCAGTGGTGGGTTTAACGTGTTCTGAACAATATTTCAGTCATTAAACACCTGAATGACTTGCATCCAAAATAGAGTGAACAGATCAGGGAGAAAGAAATCAAAAGGGTGAGGGAACAGACGTAAAGAAAGGAAAAGTGAACTCAATACCTCATTGTGGTGTGGCGGTTTGCGTGCTTCAGGGTCCCTGAGAGGTATGCCACTCGGAGCGTCCATGCTCCTAGTAGGGGCACCCAGGCTGGACAGGTCGACGGGTAGAAGCCAGACCAAATTTGAGTCCTTCTAAAACCTGCTTTCATGCCTTTCTTTCCGTCTTTTCCCTCATCCTTTGGATCCCTTTCTCTTCTGATTTGTCAACTCTCTTTTGGATGTTTGTTATCCACGTCTATTATAACTGGTATACTGTTTCGAAACACGTTAATCCTCAACTCACTCACTCTTTCCTGGACCCACTTTCTCTCGAGCTTATACACTTTCTCCTTTCTCTAGAGATAGTGGGACACTCCCTGTGCGGTCTATAGGATTCCACATTATCAACATCATTTTGAAAAGTCTGCAGGGCCTTATCATGGGCCCCGCTAACAGAGTCCTCTATGTATAGACTATTGACAGGGTAATTCACCCGCCATCTTCGAACTCTAGCGTGTAAAATGCTCTTTAAACGCAAATAAAAACTAAAAGTATATCACGAAATGATCGGACATATATCCTTTGATACTCCGCCGCTAATCTTACCTTAATTTTTTTTTAATAATGCCTATTTCTGACTTAATTTTCGCGAAGCGAGCCTGGTTACATTTACCCCACCCGGAAGTTGTCAATGGCGGTCGACCAGTTATTGTTTATGACGAGTTATTGTAAAATTAATGTCTTTAAAAAAATATTACCACTGAGTTAAGTTGACTTCTGACATTGTTGTTATCTCTCACGTGTTAAAAATGTCATGCGAAAAAATTTGAATTTCCCTCGCTTAATCAAGTGTTTATGGCATTCTACTAATCAACCAATGAGGTTCAAGAAGCGTGTTGGCTGCGGCCATGTCGGCAGCCATTGTAAACTTCCGGGTAAGGTAAATGTGACCTGACCGCTTCGCGAAAGAAAGATTAAAAGCAGGAATAAAACGATAAGTATGAAGGAAAGGTTAGCGGCGGAGTATCTCTGGGAATGTGTTCTATTACTACATAATGCAATTTGAGTCGACAATAGCGTAAAATTAGATTTTTTAGATCGAAGATGGCGGGTGAATTACCCTGTCAATAGTCTATACATAAGGGACTCTGTTAGCGGGGCCCATGGGCCGTATATGTAATGGTTCTGAATGTTTGATGGCAAACCGCAAATTTGGCAATCTTGACTGTGTGGGTTTTTCTTGGTTTCCTTCCCTTCTCAACAATACAAGCATGAAAAACTTATATCGGCTGGCTATCTTCTAGTTTGAAATGATTATTAAGTTCTGATTATGCAACAATGTTTGGGTTATCATGTTGATCAAAGTCAATATAATTAACAGAAAATGCTCGTAAAAATGAAATGCTCAAACGCGGACAAAATCTATCACCGTATTCACTAGAAAGTCCATGAAACTTGCCGAAACTAAATTTCTCTGACATGACTGTCAATTGTAAGGCCTGACCACATTTACAGAGTCATTATAAATCCGTACGAAGGAAACACGTGCTTTCAGTAAAGTACAGTGCAAAATGTCAAGAACTAGTAAACTACATAAATATGCGAGTAAGTGTGACTACACAAATATGCGAGTAAGTGTGAGTGAGTTGGTGTTTTGAACAATATTTTAGATATTAAACACGTGGATGACAAGCATTCAAAAGAGAGTGGACAGATCAGGGAGAAAGGGATCGAAAGGATGAGGGAAAAGACGGAAAGAGAGGCATAGTGAGAGATAGAAAGCAGGTTTTGGAAGGACTCAAATTTGGTCTGGCTTCTACCCGTCAACCTGTCCAGCTTGGGTCACAGGCCCTCGGATCATTAAAAAAAAATATTTAAATTTTTTTTTTAAATGCTCAGATCTCATTGGTTGCAAGAACGGAGAATTAGAGTTATCTGTTCCTAACTTTGCATCAAACCAATGAGATCTGTCGCTGCGGCCACACACCCCGTAAGGTCAAGGTGACGGGCGGCCATTTGTCCCATCAGCATTAAGTTGGGCTTGGAAATCGCCTTTCGGCCGTCCTCATTAAATAACCCCAAAGATTTATTTGTTTAAGTGAGTTGGAGTAGAAAGGCAAATCATTTGACATCATGTCTGCATAGATTTTATATTGATTGCGTGCGTATTTATTGAAGCATTCGGTCAAGAAAGCGGGTGGGGGCGAATGGAGTGTCTGGCCTTTCCATATACTATTAACAGAGGTACAATTCGATTCAGGGGGTGTTCTCAAAAAAATTTATTTTAATTTATTTTTTAAGTGTTTTTAATGATCCGAGGGCCTGTGGCTTGGGTGACCCTACCAGGAGCATGTACGCTCCAGCTGGCATAGCTCTCGGGGTCTCTGAAGCACGCAAACCACCACACCACGATAAGGTAATGAGTCCAGTGGTGGAGATCAACTTTAGAGATAAATTTGTAATGGTGACATTTTAAAGCTGTGGATAAACTAAAAAAATAATACACATGCGCCAACGGTAATATCTTTAGTTTGTTAGTTGTAAGAACGATGATGCAGGTATGCCTAAGTATCAATTTCACAAGAAATTCAAAACAATCAATATCTAATATTTATCCATACAATGTACATTAAATATATACCCACGGTACCGTGAAATCGGTATTGTTTGGAAATCCACATTATTCCCCGACTGTAAATCATTTCAATACACTCTTTTATAAATTCAACAGGCAGGATTGACCATTAACTTGTCTAGATGTTACATCTGGTATATGCTGATTAACACTATTTTGTATGTGTTGAAGATATCTCATGAAATATTGTAGCCTACATAAGATAGTAAGTATATTTTGATTGTAAATACCATGAATCCATACTTTATAGTTGGCTTTTGTAGATTTATCATTTACTGTAAATTCACTATGATATATGAGAATTAATGTTGGCTTTTGTAAATCTTCCTTCCTAATGGCCTGATATTTACTCAATATATATATTAAGCCAAATATTAAACCAAGTAAAATGAAAAATTAAGAATAACTAAAATAGCAAAAGGCACCACACAAGCACTAGACTAGATTTAAACACATACCAGGTTTAGTAAAAATAATACCAATATAAGATATTGGTTGGAAAATTACCCAATCAAAAAAAAATCAGAATAACCAAAATAACAAAAGGCACCACGCCACCACTAGACCTAACCACATACCAAGATTCTTTAAAACAATATTAATGGTTTTTGAGATATGGTCCAGGTGGAGCTTGCATGCTCTTGACAGGGGCACCCAAGCTGGACAGGTCAACGGGTCGTTCGAAAACCTGTCGCCTATCTCTCGCTATGCCTTTCTTTCCGTCTTTTCCCTCATCCTTTCGATCATCCACGTGTTTAATAACTAAAATATTGTTCAAAACACGTTAATCTCCAACTCACTCTCTAAAGTTGATCTTGACAACGTGCACTGACACATCTCAAACACGGTTGTCGCAAGATGTTTTATAGACTGTAAGTAACAAAGAGAGTGCCTTCGCGATCTGAAATATTTACGACAATACTAACGTTTATAATCTTACACAATTTAGTTTTCAAAATAACATTCTATACTTCGTCTTTTAGTCAAATTGACCAGACCCATATATTGTCTCCATTGTAATGAGTCAACCGACTCAGCTGACGCAATGTTCATGCTGAACGCTTTTTACGTGCTACCCGGACATTTATCTGTCATTCACGAACTCGTATCTCACTTTGAAGATTACACATATTCCAGAACGGTGATTGGTTGAGAGAATGATCATGTGACCTTGGTTTTTAAGCGGTTCATTTCACTTGAACTCTCTCAAAATATATATTCATGTAAACGTGTTTTAGCAGGTCTGAGATGTTGCTGTTGTTGTTCGAACGTTTTCTGGAACTACTTTCCCGGTCGGAAGTCGAATCAAAATATTCATTCGAACTATTTAAACTATTTAAATTTTACGTGATAAAAGAAAAAGAGAAACTCAATCTTTTGCTTGCTCAATGTTAGATTTCAAATGAAGCATATGCATTGCTGCATGAGCTATTGGCTGTGTGACTGAAGCGATAGAAAGAATAATGCATTTACAGTCGCTTGTGAATTTTACATTACACTCATGTTGTCTCCTTATATTACTTAAGAAAGAAGGTTGGTTTAGCAGTAATCGTTATCAAAAGTTTGCTTTACGACTGTTGTTTAAGTATTTTGACAAAGATGTACTAGCACATGGCGGTCGCCTAGACGTGACATTATTCAAAGGACGGTAACGCTGTTCTCCTGTCCTTGAGTGGAGGGATTATGTGAATAATTAACGAGAAGCGAGGAATTACGGTTCATCTGTCCATATATTATAGTTGTTGTGATAAATTCCGATCTTCCGATGAATGTGTTGCAATATTTCATGACGGACAATTCCACCGTAAATCCGTGCTTTAACGAAGAATGTTTCGCATTTTTTCACGAGGCGCAGTTCCACCTTAATTCCGAGCTTTGAGTTGACTAATCCTCTTCTCAATCATATAAGAATTAAGAATATTTATGACATTTTTTTGACATTTGTTAAGTATTGCCTTGATGGCGAGTATAAAGTTAACTCAGCCATTGCATCTATGTGCGATGAAAACCTATATCATTAATTGTCTTCATTCGCACAGTCAGATATTGTCCCAGCAATTCGTAACACGTTATTGATTATATATTAGTAGATGCTAGACTCACTGAATGAATGAGCTATAACCATTCCTGGCAGCCAATCAGATCTCGAGTTATCTATCGAGAAACTGTAAGTCTCATGACCAATATTAAAAATTTAAGACCCGGCATATGTGTTTCCGCTTTGGTAAGAATTTACTTTTGTGTATCCTTCATTCAAAATGTCATTAAAAACTGGAACCTTAAGGTGTCTACATAAAAGCTCACTGATCATCATGAATAAAAGGTTGGTTGAGTTCAAGAATGGAAATATTCCCGTTTCAGAGTTTTGGGTTCAGAGGTTTAAACAGGATTGAATTTGCTCTCCTGTCCCATTCCTTATTTGGTACGAACTTGTAAGAATTAAATACCGGCTTTTGTGTTGACAAGGGAAATGAACGATATCAAAGCAACATTCAGACATTCAGACACTAAAAAATAGCACAAAAACTCATTATAAAAGGTTTTATACTTTTCCCACTCGATAAGTCAATGATGTCGATCCGTCTTATAAAGACCTTAAGTAACTCTTAAAAACACATTCAAAACGACACATATCATAATATATAACACAGTTTTATACCAAGTTTTCTATAGACTGTCAGCAGTTCATGAGAAGTGACTGCATCTTAAGCTGGTAACAAACAATTTCTCAAGCTGAAAGTTAAGGATACCGCCCGCGATACAGTAGAGGATAACTTCTTTCCTTGACAAATAACATGTTGATCTGATAGAAAATGTGTTAATGAACGCTTTCAACAGATTTTCCCAATTAGCGTTCTATACGGTTTTTGGAATTTGTTTATTGTTTTGATGTTTTCGATTTACTCTTCCTATCAAAAATCATTGTAAATCCTTGAACTTCTACCATTTGAATCTTTGAGATGGTTGCAAATGTGGAGTGATTATTTAGAGAAAGTCATTAACGATTCCACACCTGGGACTTAATCTGGGAGTGACTTCAACTTCAACATGATGTAAAAACGATGAACCAATGGATCATATATAACAAGACAGAAGGCATTTCTGTAGGAAGTAACAGAGACGTGATGAGATTCAATATTATTCCCAATGGGGAATATATTTACAAACTTTTTCAACTATGTCAGTTGTTAAAACTTTTATGGAACATGCACAACGTCAACTATAGATGTAAAAGTCATAATTTTCAAATGAATATTGAATCAGCGTTGTTGGATTAATTCTCTGTCGTGGAGGAGATGGTGACAATCTTGTGATAAATTAACCTTTTAATTCCGAATAGGCAACCTTTCTGTGTCAAACCATTGAGGGTCGATTGCCCTGTATATATGATGAATTACCCCCACTTTTCATATAATGCTTATATAGAACAAGCGTCATAAAATCCAATGGTTACTGAATAAGTTTTACTAAACTACCGGTATGTCCCGAGTGTGACCGAGTGATAACATGAACCATATGAAACGACACGAGTGTCGTAATCATAGTTTGATATGGAAACTGTTGTAGTGATCTTCAAATTACCAAATTACCAAATCCACGTTTTATATACTGCTTATATAGAACAAGCGTCATAAAATCCAATGGTTACTGAATAAGTTTTACTTACGCTGGTATGTCCCGAGCGTGACCAAGTGATAAACATGAACCATATGAAACGACACGAGTGTCGTAATCATAGTTTGATATGGAAACTGTTGTAGTGATCTTCAAATTACCAAATGCACGGAATGTAACGATATCAATGTCCCGTAAAATGTAACGATATCAATGCCCCGTAGGTAATACTATTTCATCAAACATCGGCAAACTTTAAAGCCACTGATCTCAAAAACTTTATCAACACATGTTATATTCATTTAACATTAAATAACACATCAAATGCGATTACCAACGTGACTGACAATTTCAAGGTGATTAGAACTGATCAATTGATTCAGTAAACAATGATAATTCTTACAGTTCTGCTTTTAATTAATGTAATTAAATTAGCTTTTAATTAATGTAATTAAATTAATCCATAGTTGCTGCCTTCTTCTTCTAATATACCAAACAGCCCTAAATAGAATTAGCTATGATGAACGGGGAATCCGTGATGAATATGGTCTGCCTTCATCTATTCCCATTTATTAAACATAGGAATCCCATGACGTAGGTTCTTCGATTTTTTCACTTTCTTTCATTTCATTGAATATCAGTCCAAAATAGATAAGACAAATTGCCCCAATAACCACAAAACCGCCTTTCCAGAAGTCAGATGTATTTGTCATTTATTGATCACGAAAACATTTGGTGGTGCCTTATCAAGACCACGCAAAAGTTTAAGGATACTAACATTTTATGTTATATGTAAGTCTATAATAATGTTAAAGAAATAGAAGTATATTATCCATTTTACAAACCTTTGACGTAAGTTCTGAATTTAATGTACTGTAGAAATTTT
This sequence comes from Phorcus lineatus, assembly GCA_921293015.1. NCBI lineage: Eukaryota > Metazoa > Mollusca > Gastropoda > Trochida > Trochidae > Phorcus > Phorcus lineatus. The sequence continues at coordinate 34,450,587 of OV121082.1, forward strand.
AGGGGATGTATAATGAGTGAGTTGGGGTTTAACGCCGCTTTCAAGATTATTTCACTTATATCGCGGCTGCTAGTATAATTGCAGGGAGAAAGCCCGCAACACCATTGTGGCTATGCATTGCGGTGAAACCTGCGAGCATCGGCTGGAACTAGCGAACCATGGGTGATACTGCGCTGAAACTCAGTGTAGCATTGCACCCAAACCTGACTGCGTGTAGAACAGTTCTCTACTGCAGACAAAGTTGCCGAGCCCCTGGCGGGATTCGAACCACGGACCTCTTGATCCGAAGCCGAACGCGCTAAAGGGGATGTAAAGGAGAAGTAAAAGGTAACAATCTGATTCTATCAACTTAGTGCAAAGACTTCTTATATGAACGTACATTAAATATGAAAGAGATTTACATTTAGCACAGATATGTAGAATATATATTGTTTAATATCTCAACAGTGGTCACTCGAGTACACTAGCTGACTCAACTTACACTAATAAGGATCAAATTAGACGCATAGTGTACGATGAAAATTTTATAAAGGTATTTAAAATAAAAGTCCCTCATAACGTTGTTAACTTTTTGGGTACCCTCTTTTCCTTCAACTTTCAAGAATAATACTACACCACTTTAAAGAAAGGTATTTTGTCACCAACTCATTTTACTGTTTTACGAAATTGATTATTTCGGAAGGCTCTAATAAGTATTTTACTATTTGATTAAAGAAACCAAGCGACTTTGTCAAAGACTCCTTTACAATTGCGATCAAGGAACTTATGTGACTTCACTACTCAAAACCGCAGTGAGGTTAGAAGAATTAAAATTTGCTGTATGAATATTACAGTGCTGTAACTTCCATAGGCTGGTAGCATACCTATGGTATGATTATTTCGTGAGGGGATCAGGAAATTTATCGTTGTGAATACGAAGAACGTACTGCCATTCTTCATCAATACGCTTTCTCATCAATTCAACACAATTGAATATTTAGTAGTTGCAAATGAACCTTGAATATTTAAACCTGCTGATGGGACAAAAGACAAAAAAGACCTTGACTATTCATAACACGTTTAATACACTTCATTGCCCTTCTCAGGAAGTCTATTATTGAAATGAATGGAGATTCAATTCATGGCTGGACAATGGGAGGAATATTTACAGAACCCATTATACTGATTAAGACTACAAATCATCCTATTGTATCGCAGATTTACATATTTAAGCTCATCTAGCACCTGTTTAGCCTTAGATTCGTGACGTATGTTGACAATTTTAACAGAATGCAACTCTTTGTGTTAATACGCTACTCTAAACTGATATCATTATTCAATGGTAACATTGAATTCCTATACTACTTATCGCTACCTGTTTAGGTATATCTTATTAACATGTAATCTAAACTGACATGTACATATGTACTAATTGAAAGCCTGTTTATATTAAAACACTGATGGGTTATACATGTATCAAAAGAACAGATCATACAGATAGAATTTTTTTTGAAAAGGTTGTTATAAGACACTGCTTGAACAGATTGCAATGTACCTTTTATAAGAGCCAAATACACTCCCGTTTAAAACGACAAATGAGAGCTAATTGACGAAAGGACTATGTGTAAAATTCATGAAGCATTATATTGCAGTATAGCATTAGAAAATTAATAAAGAATTGTACTTGTATAAAGACAAATATGTACATGTGTTGTTTACTATCAATAAAACAGTTAGTTGTAGTGATTCCGACTCACGAACTATTTTTTCTAAAAGTTTCCGCTGGTTTGAATCAAAGTTTGAATTTGAAAAATATCAATGAATGGCCTGACATGAGTTTGTTTTTGGCAGGTCATCCAACTACACATTAACTAAACAATAACTATGAAAGCTGCTAACCAAGCTCTTCGAACAAGATTATAAAAATAGTAAAAATAAAATATTTCTTTGCTGAGGTATTGAATAAGAATTTTGAAAATGGAGTAAACTTCAAATGAGCTTACATATTCAAGAACCCGGATGTCTGATGATAATGTTTACTTTGTCTCCGAATGGTCGTCAACTTGAACGGTCAATTACATGAACTTAAGAGTGCTTTGAAATGAAGATATATATTTAAAACCATCAACTTGTACTCCAATGATAATATCATATATACGAACGATTATTTATGTCATAAACTTTTATAAAACCATTACAAATCAAGTCATCCCTACGAAAGAACTTAGCTATGAAAATTCAGAAATAAATTCATGATTTAATGTAAGGTCTGATAAATTGGAACCCTCCACCGTGGCAGTCAAAATTATGCTTTCAGTTTACATAAGGACGAATGAATCCCAAACCTTATTGGAAAGGTCAAACATAGATATGTCTAGACAAATATATCAACTTTCTTGTAGTGAGTACAATGCTGTTTGTACATCAATATATTATCAGAATGAAGTATGTTAGCATCTCAAAGTGAACATGTCAGTCTACGTTTCAACAATTTTTATTTCAATATAACAGTGTGCCGACTATAACAAGATTTAACTTAATTTCACAGACTTTATGTGCGTTCTTATTCCAAGATGTTGCAAGATGATAGTCACCTTGACCTTTTGTTTTACATGTTTACAAAATTCGAAATTTCGTTTCACAAGTATTAATTCTATTCATTGCTGTAATATCTTAAGGTACGATGTCTCAATTTGACCAGGGAAAAATACGCGACTCATGATCATCATTAATCAACAGAGTTTATCTTCAATTTATCATGATCAATTATTTCTTTAAAAACCCACCAATGGTTGTAAAAAAGAAAGACATACACAAATTATCTAAACTGACTTTGTTCACCAATAGTTCATATATTTTCACATTTTTTTACTTGGCGTTCAGGCTTTAGAGTAGAACAGTTTCAGAATGTATCTCCTGTCATTACGATCGCATTCATCACATCCCCAGACATTACCGATTCTACATTCATCACGGATACAGAAATAACCTCTACTCGATATCAAATTCCTTACTTAACCTAACAGCGTATCTATCAGGTTTTAATGTGCACACCTATCTTTCACATTCTTTCAGAGGTCACTGACAAGTAAACAATGCCATTTTGTTTAGCCCTTTTGGTGTAACTTTTCATGGATATTTTGAGGATATTCGTCATAATATGTTTTAAAAGTGCAATTATATTTTCGAAATCTATTAACGATTGGTGGAAATAAATGAGGTCTACAATGTATGTACTATCTCTTTTTCACATTATTAGTTCAGCAGGCAAAAACCAGCTACGAAGTTAATATCGTTGTTTTATATCAGTTGCACATCGTTGAGGAGTAATGCAAAAAAAAATCCCCATTTTATTATATGATTGATAGTGAAATACCGTTAACTATCAGTGAAAATAAACCGTGTTATCAGTCACTAGTGAAAATAACAATGGAACGTGTTATCAGTCACTGGTGACTGATAATGACAATGACCTGACGTCATCAAACAATGCACTGACGTGATGACACGCTCATGACGTCATGTTACTGCTTTGGCGACGGGATCTCTCTGGGTCCGACTCATCGTAAATGCGCTTCGATTTCAGTAAAATACAACAATTGAATCATAGAATAAATAGAAAAAAATATTTCTTGACAAATACCTCGGTTATCTCACCCAGTGAGGTAGAAATGTACACTATCAAAAGAGGCGCAACTGGTGTGAGGGATGGCAGTCGACTTGTATACCAAATCTTTTTATGATTCATTGAATATATTGAAGACACCACAATAAGTTTCTTATTTATTTTAGGTTCATAAGGAATCGTACAGTGTACATTTCTTCACTATGTAAACAGACAGACATACTTAATGCATACAAAAGTGTTACTATGAATTGCAATAAACATACATGGATTCTATTTCATCGACAACGTTCGTGTTTTCACAGAGTGTCACCTTTTGAAGCTATTAATTTATATGAAAAAAACTATCAATGTTGTTGAATTATTTTCTACGATATAAAAAAATCCGTTAGGTCGTAAAAAATCAGCCAGATATTTTGACACATAACTACTGATTCACTCTCACGCTGTGTCAACGGACATGACACTGCACGTGCTGCATGCTTTTCGCGTGATGCCCGGAAGCCCTCTGCTGTGCTAACGCAACCAGCACTCCGGGCACAGTTTAAATTTCTTGTAGAAACGGTCTGTCAATAACACGAATTGTGCAACTGATGAAAATAGTCCCGCATTTCGATATCATGTGTCTTTTTCAACCTGAAAAAGATTCGGCCGCTAGGGTTTATTACCCATTTGCAACATTCCGTAGTGCGTGCAATGCCTGCTTATTGACTGTAATGACCTCAATGCGTGGAAGATGTTCGCCGCACTTGCATGCAAGAAACTATTCATATTGATAGTACCCTTAGAATCTCATTTAAGACGATGCAGCATTACAATACGACTTACAAGTAAATAAAGTGCATTTTTTAAAAATGTTTACCAACTAATTTTCCTCACTAAAAAAAGCTGGGTAAATTCCTTTTGGAAAAACAATAATAGATTTAACGTATATCCATAACCTTACATAACGATTGGCTTGTTTTTTGGCTTGGCATTAATTAGAACTATAATCCAAGGTAAGAATAATGGTAACAATTATGTCACAATTTGTAAAGTCCCAATCAACATCATAGCTCTGTTTGAAAAAGAATATAATTCCTCAGCAAATTACAACGACCTTATTATCTTGCCCGAATGCGTAAGATATTTTAATCTATTTGGTAAAATTTGTTAAGGTTTTATACGTATATGTATGTTCAATCACATTTGTGAACTTTCAGATAAAAATCATGTTTTCTGGCTGTCGACGGCTCAACAAGTTAACATCTACTTCCAAACTGTACATCTGAAACATGGTAAATGATAAGAAAACCTGACGTGCATGTTACTGTGATTATCAAATATTGCATTCCGTGCTGTCTTGGTAATACTATTTCTGGATAGTTGTTACTTTAATCAAAGAATAGCGCAGTGGTTACCGCGTTCGGCTTCGGATCAAGAGGTCCGAGGTTCGTATCACGCCAGGGCTCGGCTTCTTTATCTTCAGAAAAGAACTGTTCTACACGCTCGCAGGTTTCACTGGAATGCATAGCTACAATGGTGTTGCCGGCTTTCTTCCTGCGATAACACTAGCAGCCGCGATATAATTGAAATAATCTTGAAAGCGGCGTTTAAGCCCATATCACCTCATCTACTTTAATCAATGTCAGTAGATACTTGAGCGAGTTTCCGTATGTATACACATGGAATAAAGAAACCCTTTTTATTCTTTATTTCTAAACTAAAACGAGGGTTTCCTAGTTGAATTCGGAGTTCTTCTCACAAATGAATTGTAATTCTGTCATTGCAAATTGCACTTTTCACTCAATCGTGAATTGAATCTTTTGGGGAATCATTAGCATAATTGATAATTGCAAATGTTCTCTGGATATTTTAAACAGCTGACAAATAAGACCATTGACTATTCATAACACGGCTAATTCACTTCACAACCATCCTTAGAGAATCTATCATTAAAATGAATGGCGATTCAATTCAGGACAGGACAGTGGGAGGAATATTAACAGAACCTATTATACTGATTAAGATTATCCAATTCAAGTTTTGAACGACCATTTCATCGCTTGTTTAATCTTATGTTCATTAATTATTAATGTCCAAATGATGAATTAAAGTCAACTATTTTGAAATGACTATTAACTTAACTTTTATCGCAATTGAAAATATTATATGAACATATTTGTATTTTACCTCATGCTTACAAATTTATTTGTTCTATTGGATGAGAAACCCAATATATAGGCCTAGAGATTATTATCCGAGGAAGTGTGTCGTATGACTTTTACGAAATGAGTGTGAATTTTTGTATTACCCGAGCGAGAACGAGGGCTATACACAAATTCGCACGAGTTTCTTAAAAGTCATATGAGACACTATCGAGGATAATAATTGAATTATTACCGGTTCTATTCCAATTCATAAAACGTCCTCCTTCCCTCGCGATGGCCCGCCACAGTGACGTCATAAACAATGGTTTTATGACGTCACAAACGACAAAATACGGTCACTCGCGCTTAAGCAATCGTTGCTAAACAATCACCATATGGGTAATAATGACTTATAATATCCTAAAAATGCTTACTTGTCCTTATATGAAAATTGAACGATTATTACCTGGACGACGACACATATCTAAATGAAATTAATTAGAAAATATTATTTTTAGAATTTACTACAAATTACTTAATTGCATTATAATTTATAGATAATGCGCTTCCCTGTAAAGTAAGATAAAACAGTTAAAAAGATAAACTCGAGCACGTGATGAACCCAAACACGTCGGGTTCAGTCTGTAACTATTACTTAATCGTTATTGTGAGCGGTTATAACAAAGTTTATTATCGGCTATCCAGATCGAAAAAATCTTTGTTGTTTCATCCGCTTTAAGAATTTTTTTATGGATTTAATAGCATTTTCCGAAATTTGAATTGACGTCTGAGTACAATCGACCGCGTTCCAAAGTTTAAAGACTGAAAAATTGGTACTGATTGGATTCTTGCTTCACTATTATACCTATTTTAGTAAATCCTAGTTCATTCGAATGTGTCTACAATTTATCCGATTTAGATTCGCAGAATTTCAGCATGTTCCCCCTGTCATCACAGTCGCATTCATCACTTCCCCAGACATAAATGATTCCACACTCATCACCGATACAGGAATAGCATCTACTCAATGCCGCGTTCTTCTCTTCACCTTTACAGCGGACGGTGGATCTGTCAGACTACATCTATATCCTGCGTTACAGGTTTAGATTAATACTCTTAGCTTGCTTTCGCCGTCAAACTGTGTTCCACAGAAGATATCGCTCCTAGGAGTTATCGTTTTGACTGTAGATTTTGAACAATGCTCTATTACAGTTAAGTTCATGATATTACAATTGTTACATCATCAAGTAATGACATCACAATGCTATTGCGTCATAAACATGATGACGTCACTATGCTATGACATCTCTGCACTGAGAGGATTAGAGTAGTGCAGTGTTCAGAAATAAACATTTTTCACGGAATCGAAATGAAAAATGATTTTGGATGATAAATAGAATCTCAGCCTCGAGTCATCAAATATCAAATATATCAACACTCGTTGATAGAAGTAAAAATATCTTCGGCAAGCCTCCTTAGTTGAATGTTTCGTTCAACTTTGCAACTTTGAATTTTTAGGGCCAGTTTTGTATAAGGTAATTATACCAACGTTTTAATCATTGTCAAGGTTTATATCCAAAAATCAAATATGAATAGTTTTCAATATGGCAACGCTCGTGTTTTAATGTTAAGTGAATTACTCACTTGAGAGTTCTTAATGTTATTCAACTGACGTTCATTAACGCGCCTTCAATAAAAAGAGACACTTGGGTGAAATTCCTTATGTATATTAATAGCGTTTATGAAGTTACGTAAGTATAAACGGGTAAATTATGTGAATATACTGTTGTCTATTGATCTACTTTAACCTCTCATAAATCCTTTCTTAAAACGTCATAGATTATAAATGTATGTCTTTGAATAATTTAATACCCACGGGGCAAAGTAAATGACATTTCATCCTAATAAAGCTTTTACGAAACATCAAAAGGTTAGATGAACGTCATCATTCTTTCAAAGCTATAACATCTGACGGGGAAAGTGTTGTTCTTTGACAGTCTTTAGATATTCGATCTCTACGCAAACTTTAGTAATATTTCAAGGGTCAATAAAACATTTGCCACATCAACGATCCACATATAATGGTAACAAATATTTTAAAGCGATCTTTACAATTCTTAAGTTTGAAAAGTTTATTGTATACATCTTCTGAACTTTTATCGTCCTAATTAACGTTTTAATATCATCAATAATTAACTCTTCAATACTTGCAAGCAATAAAATACATCTCTGTCCATGCATAAAATAGCTATTATGGTACCCACGCTTAGTACTTTATCAAGGGTACAAGGACGAAGGCTACTTCATTTACGGTCAAAAGCATTATGACGTCATCAGCATTGCAACGTCTTCAACATTATGACGTCATATATAGAGGCTCTTTTTCCAGTGCGATAGCTATAGAGGAATTGATCCTTTCAGTATATATGATATTAGTTATATCTTATTAAGTACACCTCAGAATAAACAGATAAGCTCAAACCCATCACGAGATGAGAGATAAGTGATATCACAAAGAAAACAAAAATATATTCTGTTTATTTTGTGTTTCTGAGGCCGAACATGTTAGTTACGTCCAAAATAGCTTCCCTTCGCGAGGTTCTTGTGATGCTATACCGTTGTTGCAACGTCACATAGCAATGGCAATTACGTTGCGTTGACTGTCGAAATGACGTCATACCACTGTACACGTGGAATAATCAACTCTTGTTTGTTTTCACAGTAATGAGACAGTGATATCAAACTGCAGTGATAAGAATACCTTCCTCAGATTGAGAAAAAGAAAAGAACGTCATTTTTGGACGTAAATCACGGCCATATGAATAAACAGACTTTTTTAAAAATTTTCAATGTGATATCACTTACGTCTCATCAAGTGACCGGGGAAAGCCAATATCTTTACGAGTTGCTGCTCACGAGTGAAAATAAAGTCCTAATCCCGTCACGAGATGATTTATAAGTGATATCACAATGAGAACAAAAAAAGTTTGTTTATTCATATGGCATAGGTAAAAAAGTGATTTCAGGAAGAGAAAGACAGCTCTCAAAGCTACCCAAAAGTAGATATTTTACTAGCGCTTCTTGCCTCCCTCTTACGTTTACTTTTAGTTAAACGACAGGAACTAACTGGAAACGTTTATACACGATTACGTAAACGTCCATAGCATTTTCAGTTACATACATATTTCCCAGAATTGCCCATTCCCTGGGTTAGGGTAGACCCCCTGCCCCATTCCCGGGAACGGCGCAAATCAACTCTCAGTTTTCCTAATCCCAGGGAATGGGAGGATTAAGAATATCAGACAACACTCACATGACTTGATTGATGTATTTTCATACAAAACAGAATCCTGATTTTTTGTGCCCGTCGTCAAGGCTGCTGCGACGGATTTCGTAAGTCCATTGAGAAATCATATGAGAGTTTCAAATATTCGCCGAAGCGGGGGCTTCACTCAAAAAATGAATTTTGACGTGTTGGCAGCAATGCTTAAATTAGCCAGTGTTAGAGACTGGTGTAATCTAAAGCCATGCGGGGGAAGAAAGAGATGGATGAAAACACGATGTTTTTGTCTGAATAAAGGTGGCGACGTCATAGTTAGATTTCGTCACAATCGCGATGAGCCGATCCTTTTATGACGTCATGGATATATATGACGTCATAGACATGACGTCACAATTGAAACGTCACAGAATGGGATAGGATGTGTCATGAAGTCGGTTGAGAAAGTTTTGATTGACAATGAAGTTTTAGAATGCGAAGAAGGAAAGGAGGGAGAGGCAGAGAATATAGAAGCCGTCAAAGACGACATCAAAGACAGCCGAACTGCATGGCTCGTTTGTTTTTGTGCAGTGATCGACCAGTTTTTTATTACTGGTCTAATTAACGTGTTTGGAGTCTTCTTCGTCGAGTTTGTCCGGGAGTTTGGAACTAGCAAAGGCAAAGCAGGTAAACTTATCAATTTATAATTGTTTTTTTATAAGGAATACATTAAGGTTCTTCAAACAACTATCTGTCGATTTATGGGGTATTGGGTTTCTGCATACTTAATCATGATTATGCATTATTTCAGCATGCTTCACAAATCAAAATCTACGCTAATCATAAGTCTATTCTTAAAAAGAATCCTGCGCATACCCATAGAAGGAAAGAATTATCGATTGTAGTATGAAAATGAAGTTTTATCATTAATCATTAACTACTTTCTCGATGGAATATTTTAGAATCATGGACGTTTTACATCATATCATGCTATTTTTATACTACTTGTTCATTTCTAAAGTTTTATCATATCAAAATCTAGACAGACATTTTTGTCGCCGAATGCTTTTTTCTCGCAAGTTAGCCATTGGGGTTCCAGGTAGGGCCCTATCTAGTTAAAACTAGATGTAATGTTTACGTAATAACGGACTTAGGGGACGGAATAATTACATCTAGTTTTAACTAGATTGAGGTAGGGCCTCGCGACGTAATCAAAATCACAATATATATAGAGAAAGAACATATGAATTTCGGATATTCCAAATTAATATCGAGAAAGAATAATCATAATTTTCTTGAATAAATCAATTCGTGCAGTTCAAGTATATTGTCTTACTTATTGGGTCTGTTGTTTACGAAACAAAGTGCAGAAACTATACATCAAGTTCTAAACGTTACTATTTTACGCCATGATCTTATATTACAAATTAACTCCAACCCGATGAAACGGATGACAGAGAAGCGGTCATAAAATCTTCACTATAAGGGCGCACTTCAGAAACAACGTTAATGTTGTTAGTCCAAATAAGAAAACACGAGTAAAATAAATAAAATACTAAATGACAAATTATTGATAAATTTAAATCAAGGATGAAAGCCGTTATTGAGGACATGTTATTTAATGTTTTAAATTGATTTTTATAATTAATTTGAAAGGTGCTTACCACTCACAATTAAATGGATGAAGTGTATCGATGATAATTAGAAATATAAGCAAATAAGGGAATTTTCATAACGGGTTTAATTCACAATGGTTCCGTGAATATTTGTAAAATGTTTATATTGGGAGTTTTCTAAATACAGATGTCACGTGAACGGTATTAATTAAGATTAAAACATAAACCCAAGACAATACAATCCGGTGTGTTTAAAATCAACCTTGACAGTATCGTCAGATAAATATATACAGACAAATGCCATATGAGTTTAAAAAACCCGAAAGATTTATGTGGACTGTTTGACGTTTGGAAATATGTTTATTCTTAATCTACAGTTAGTTAGAAGATAACCACCGTCCGTTACTTTGTCCTATTTTTATCCCCCGGCATTCTTTCAATACATTTTTATGCTTACAATATAAAAATTATTAAACAACTAGTGAATATATTTTCAACCATTTCGGACTTATGCATTTGGCGTTTTAATAGAAACACGTTTGGAATTGTGTTTTCCGAACGGAACGAAAAAGGCATAAGTTCATCTACTGTGTAAATGAATCTGGATTAATGACAATTCATGTGTTTATTGAAAGCTGATTCCATTGAAAGGAAAGTTAAAACGTAGATTTCGTTGGAACCAAAAACTTAGAAGCGCAGTTCAAGCATGGATATATTCAAACCTGGTCTACTTGATTTGTATAAACAGTCATCACGTATTCATGGACCTTTGTGAGGATTTAAACTTTGTAACCTACACTGTTCAGCTGTTTCCAATCTTGCCTTAAAACAGTTCTCTGAAACCACTGAGCTCTTTGACACGTTGATTGCGCGGACCGAGTACAGCTTCAGAACTAATGTTCATAATTTATCACTTTTCTTCATGGCTTTGGAAAAAGCTGAACATGTCCATGTATCCATCCATATTCATGTTATTTTCATATCAGCATTATTTTTAAAAAAAATGATGTGTCATTCATTTCATCATAGCATATGTAACACTCGTTTGATCTTGAAAATACGCTTTTGAAATTTTGTACATTGAGAGACTATTAAAAAACAAAATGTGCGCATACGTGCCTGTTTTGCAAATCACCTCCTAAATAATATTATTTCGTGTATATTTTATCCTTGTTTGATATTAATCCTTATCAAAGTTTCGTTTGGATTTTTTTAAACAATTATTTGACAGGCTTCTCTTCAACTATACATTACTCATCACTAAATGATGAAATAAATTATTTAATTGTTTCTTAAACCGTTTTTATCTCTAGTCCGTAAAAATAACTGTTAAAAAGAAACAAGTGCTATTACATTTTAAAGTAAACAGAACAAATTTGTTTCCGCTTTGTACATGTGAGAGTCAATTCAGGAAACGTTGTTGCAATTAAATTTATAATAATAATATTGTGGATATGTATATGGCGCCTTTTCCACGTCCTAAGACATGCTCAAAGCGCTACCAACATCATTACACTGGGGGAAGTGTACTTTCAAAGCTGCTACTAAGCGCTAAGCGCGACCGTATAGGTCCGTACAACCCTATATTTAGGTACCCATTTTAACAGCTGGGTGGACTGAGTGCAATGTGGATGAAGTGCCTTGCCAAAGGACACAACACAATTTAGGACCCAGGTCACAAATTTTTGGTGTCTCCACGGGGATTCGAACCCCGAGTCGTCGGCGTGAAGGGCCAGCACGCTAAACACTACACCACTGTGCTCCACAAGTTCTATTACTTGATTCTGTTTGAATGTTTAAACAAATTTCGTAATGTTGAATGGCAATGAATAACCGCGATTTTAAACTTACTTCGTTCCCGGAAAATTAACAAACGCAAATTTCTATCCCATAAATTAGATAAATCTCTGATACCTTTTTATGTAACTCAGAAATGATAATTATGTAGACCATCCATCTTTCGTCTTTTTGCCAGCATGGCTGGGTTCCTTGAGCTACGGGCTGATGAAGCTTTTCGCCCCTCTTGTCAGCGTCTTCGTCCGGAAGTACACAAACCGAGTCGCAATGGTCCTCGGATGTGCCTTCTGCGCAGTCTCGGTGCTCTCAACGTCATTCGTGACAGACATCAACGTCATGTTTTTGACGTTCCCCGTTTTGTACGGTATCGGTACCAGTCTGGTGATCAACCCCTCAATGGTAATTTCTAGTGGGTAAGTCTGACTTCGGAGTTATTTGAATTGTATATCATGATACAGAGGTAAGATGATAGGTTTGAACGAGGTTATAGTGCCGATAATGTATAAGTAGTATATAAAGAAGAAGAAAAATAGTGTTTTAAATACCAATGATACAAAAACGATTTTAGAAAAATTCTCGAGCTGTTATATAGAATATATCTATGGCCTATACAGTATTTTGTAAATGAAACGAAAGAAGCACATGCATAGCCTATTTGTGTGTATTTAGGATTTAGATGTAACTCTGAAGGCATAACGTCTGTTGAGCATGACCATCTGTCAACAAAAAATTCCACCGTTTTTTAAACTTTATTCTGTTTTCTCATGGATTTATTATTTTCTTTATAGAAAGTAAATATAAGTAACAAGGTATATACATGTATTGTAATCACCTATTGTTAAAAAAAGTTCTTGTACTTTTATTGAGTCGACCCTCTTGCGGGAGTCGAACCCATACCATCAGAGGTAAATAACAGTCGCCTAGGGGCTCGAACTGAAAAGGTACACTAAAGCATATTTTTCAGATAGTGTGATCCGATATAATAGCAATTGTCTCTAAATCATTCAAACTATTCTCATACAGATACTTCAGCAAGCACCTTGGCCTGGCCACTGGACTGGTTTGTGCAGGAAGCAGCCTCGGCTCGGTCACTTTGGCGCCCATCTGTCAGAGACTGTTGGACAACATTGGCTGGAGGATGACCTTCAGGTGGCTGACCAGCATTTACCTTGGTCTCAGTCTTTTCAACCTGCTTGTCAAGCCCCTCCCACGGGGACCAGTGACCCCTATGGACACCGTCAGCCAGCCTGTGGTCCGAGGCCTAGTGGAAGACCTCAAGCTCTGGAAGAACAGGGTCTTCGTCTTGTGGGCAATAGCCACTGCCTTTGTGATGTTCGGATATTACATCCCTTGTGTGCATCTGGTTAGTAATCATAAAAGTTTACGCATAAGGAATTTTATTTCGAGTTTGTATTTTATTATCAACCAAAGGCTAAGTCGGACTTTTCATCGACAATCGCATACAATTTGATTCGTCTCCACAGTCAATTTATGACTCCAAGGAGGAAGAAATTGTGGTCATATTGCATGTTTGCCCCTGTAAAATCTTAAAAGGGCACAAAATATGTTGTGGGGTCAATTATGTCAAACTTTGATCTCAATGGTATACTTATGTTTTTTCATTAGGATAGATATTCTTTTTTGATACGTGTAATCTATTCACAAAAAACAGCATCTCAGCATTTCCTCCTGAAACAATACAACAAATAAAAAAAGTCCCCTTTGAATCTCAGAGAATCGCCTAAACGCGTAAACCCTCTTGAAAATAATACCATGACATTGTTATTTAAGGATTAATTAGATGATAATTGCCTTTGCTTTACACTTTCATTAATGCGAGTAGCGTAACAACAATTAAAGAAATTTTGAGTCATACGTAATCAAATCACTGTATTCTCAAAGCAATCGGCATAACAATTGTCATAGACTATATTTGTTTGATAATCCTACCCATGAAACGTTCTGTTTTTGAAAAAAACTTTTTAAAAAATCATTTGAAGGTGTCCTACGCCATTGACGAAGGCATTCCTGCCGACACAGCCGCCTACCTTCTGATGGGGCTGGGTGGTGCTACAACAGGAAGTCGTTTGCTCTTTGGAAAGATCGTCCAGAGCGGCTTCATGAACCGTTTGCACCTGCATCAGCTCACCATGATAATCACAGGAACTGGCTTCATGATTCTCCCAAGCATCAAATCGTTCCCGGGTCTCTTGGCGTACAGTATTGTGATAGGTCTTGTTGACGGGTGTTACATCGTACTGCTGCCCATACTCACGTGCGCACTCATCGGAGCGGACAAGGCCGTAGTTGCTTGGTGCTTTCTGTCGGGTTTCTCTTCTCTGACCTTCGCCCTGGGTCCGCCTGTCTCCGGTACGTGGTTTTACGTTGCTGATTCATTCAATATCGCAATGGTGATAGACGTTTTAATTGATTAACGTTTCGCGCAAGGTTTAGTAATGTCATTATTCCTTGCTGATTTAATCTCAAATTGCAATTGAGACAGTGATGTCCACATTAATTACCTATTGTAATGGTAGCGTACAGAGGACGTAGGTCAGTTGGAAGAGCGTCCGGCCAGAAGGTCGGGGTTTGATTCTCAACCTTGTCATACCAATGGGAGTTGCTCACTTGCTTAATGCTGATCATTGTAAGGATAAATCTAGTATAGCAACATATTAGTAAGATTGCGATGTAACAAAATAGGACATAAAAGTGTTGTTATCCATCGTATCATTTTTAGAAATGTTATTATGACATGGCAATTTGCAACTTTAAAGTTACAAATACTGCAACATGCATTTATTTAAAAGAAAATACATTTACTCAAAGGTTTTCAAAACTAGATGTTGGTATTTAACTTTCCCCAATCAAAGGGTTATCGAAATATTACTTGATGTCAATTGTTGATTTTCTGTCTCTAGGATTTCTGTGTGATGCGACTGGATCTTACGACATCGCTTTCCACATTGCTGGCATACCAGTTATCCTCGGTGCAGTCATCCTCTTCTTTGTGCCCTGGGCACAGCGTACAGCAACAAGCACAAACGTCATGAGAGTGCTTAGCAGGGAGTCGGGCCAACAGGACAGATGTAATACCCAGAGTGCTTGTTCAGAGGCCTCTGATGAGACCATCCACCTGTCCATACCCGAGTCAAATCCAGTGCCATACTGTGGACTCTCTTGCTTGATGAATTCTCGCTACCGACTCCAATACCCGGAGAGTAAAGAGTTCCTGTATGATCCAGACAATGGTGAACTGGACTCTCAGGCAACAGGGAGGTCTGCTCCGGACATAAGCTCCAAACAGCATGATGTTGAGACCGGAATGAAGGAAGCTGACCCCAGTACCTTACTCCGTCACTCGGCTCCAGTGTTTGAGGCGTGCAGAGATCCCTCTAGCGACCAGGTAAGAAGATCAAATCCTTTATCAACTACTACTTTATAAGATCAAGTTTTCTTAATCGCCCGTTGAATATACCGCCATTTGATAAATCTACAATGTTGTAACACGTTGTGTCAAGACATCCAGTGTAGACTGACGTTACATGACATCACAACGCTAAGCATGACTCACAATGTTACACGCTAGTTTAAATAACGCTGTTCAGTAAATGTTACAACAAAACATTACGTGACATTGCAATATTGTGCAATACAAAAAAATGACACTCGTTTCGTAAACGTTATATAACACACTTTCTCGAGTATATCTACATTGAGGATAAATTTTGCATCTTTAGATTTTGACCTCACTGAATAGAATACAAACAATGTAATGACGTCCAAGATTTGATCTGAGGTCATTATGCCAATGGCGTCACAATACTTGACTCACAACCATTTGAGAAAGGTATGCGATTGGTGTTTTTTCAAGTATCAAACCTTTCATACGACACCCATGGGAAAAATATCAGTTACTCATATACGGTGACATTGTTCAACAATGTTCTGACGCCTAGTTTTCTTTAGACGCCTAGTTTTCTTTATAAACTAAGTTTGAAAGTTTGAAAGTAAATTTTCGCGGAATTTTTTCATTATTTCATAATATTGATAATGAAATGAACAGTAGATGGTGGATATCTGTCTTGTTTTTAGCGAATACCATGTTTATTTCACCGAGTGAGGTATTTTTTAAAGAGAGTATATGTATTATATTTGCCACAAGAAATGCGATAAATATTTTCTTTGTCAAAAAAAGACAAATTTCCTTGCGAGATGAAAGAAAATAATCAAAATATTCATCTGAGCATAAGCGGATTTTCCGCAGTGGGCGCATTTGGAACGCAACGTCATAGAAGAACGTGTCGTCAAGCATTGTTATGGACATGACCATGTATAAGTGATATATTGACCTTAAGCATCAATGGAAAATAAGAGCTCAAATATGATAGCCCTCGTAGGTAATAAATAGAGGATATTATGAGAGTGACCATGAATTACTATGTAACGAGTGCTTGAATAATAGTATTTACCGAGAAAGAGCAAGGTGTCATATAAATAGTATGTCATGGGAACAAATATGATATTCTTTTGAATACCGAAGTCGTGAAATCCAATAAAATAATTTTTAAATGCGTCCAAGCATACGCGGTTTACCCGCCGTCGGCGTAATTGGAACGCAATGTAAAACGCGTCCAAGAATTGTTATGGACGTGACGTCACAACGAAAAAGTAATATTTTTTACCGTGAAACGGGGCATCGTATGAACATTTTTAACCCCTATTTCTAGCATTGTTTTGGTAAAGATCAAAGGCGCCGCCTATCCTTTATTCCGCAATAAAGTATAGTTTTTGAATGACGTCACAAAACAATGGTCCATGACGTCAACAACAATAACGTTATGACGTCACTGATAACGGCCCTAGTCGAGCATGCTCAAGTCACTGCCAAATTCGATAAATCCCATTTAAGTTTTCTTTGGCTAAAATATAATTTACACGAGTTAAAATCGACATGCTAGAAAAGAAATAGAGTAACCTCAACCATCATGTGTTTTGCAATAAAGTATAGTTTTGCCCTGAACTATTATCAACGTCAAACCACTCGGCCTTCGGCCTCGTACTTTAACTATAATAGTTCAGGGCAAAACTATACTTTATTGCAAAACACATGATGGTTGAGGCTACTCTATTTCTTAAATGATTGTCCTTTTGGCAATAAATGCATAGATATTATATCCGTAGGGTGTGTTTCGAAGTACTTTTACGAAACGCGTGTTAATTTTTGCATTGCCCGCGCGAAAGCGAGTGGTAAACTGATTTGCAGGAGTTCCGAAAAATAACAATGATACATTTTAAAAAGTAATAGGAACTTCTTGCATTTGAACCGAGGTAATAATTCAACAAAACAGCCTACATCCCTCGTGACAGCCTATTTCGATGACTTCAGGGACGATCGTTTTATGACGTCACTTATTAAGAAATTAGGGTGGTTGCACGGCTAAAGTAAAATGTATTTTTGTGCACACATGGGAAATATGTCTGTAATTAAGGTTCAATATATTGGTCTAATCGTTCATTTATTATCCTCTTTAAATGTATATTTTCAGTTCGTCTCAATCCCCCGACTAGATCCGACATCCATAGCCGACTATCTTGAAGAGCTACGCAGGTCAATATGTGTTTCCCATAATCCTAACCCTAATCTGGTTGCCCCGTCCCTCTCAAGTCACCTGAGTCCAGCTCAAGTCCCTCCTTACCAAGTCTCTTCCGAGGCGATCTCCTCCGTGACTAGCTCAATGGATCAACTTCTGAAGGAACATATCGACATCTTTCTAGCAGAACTTGCAGCTCGACGAGTGTCCGGTTTCTCAATTTCGTCCGGGGTCACCCAGTCCACGTCTAGGAGGATTAGCCCAGATCTAGGCCAACTCAATGCTCTGTCCGGGAACAGCCGGTCCTCTGTCAGTCGGCTATCGTCAAGTCAGCGCAATCAAGGAACGCAGACTGTCCAAAGCTTCTCCCGCTCCGGAAGCAGAACGTCTTGTCAGAGCTTAGCAGGAGCTGAGGCCTATGCTCCAAGATTAGGAGCTCAACAGCAGGCTTTGGCTTCAAGTAGTGAGTTGTCAGATACGTCGAGGGATAGTGCAGGGAGTTCGAGTGCCGGGAGAACTTCAAACACAAGTAATGGACAAAAAGAATTAGACGTGTTTTCGCATTTATTCAAAGACGACGAAACATGAACATAAATTATAGCGAAAAAAACCCAAAACATTTTGTAGTTTATATCTTTAAGATAAAACATAATTGCATGATAATAATTAAAATTGACCCTGGTCAACAGTTGAGCAATTCTACGGACCATGTTAAAATTTTGCCGCACTGCACTTCAGTCTGAAGCGGTCGTAAAATGTAAAATCGGTCACCATCATTACTTAATGAACACCCACTAAATCCAATATAGACTATCAGGCACCAAAACGCCTCATGGAAGATGATTACAGCCTTAACGATCGGATTAGACATTTTTCTCATTTACACTTTAACATAATTAAGCCCAGATTGTGATTGATATTTATTGAAACGAGTCAAGAAATCTGTAAGAAGACACTAGAAAGCCATTAACACCGCCTTTGCAGTGATTAACGGGAGCTAAACTACCCCAGACAGGTGATTACAGCGTGGGGAAGAGGAATACAGAGAAACTAACCTTCCTGCTCTAGGGTTTCTAGCGTGATAGAGGGACCGTGTGATTTTCATGTAATTACTGCCTCTAGCCAGTGTTATCGAACTGACAATGGGAATACTTTCGATCATAATTCAGTTCCACTGAACTTGTCTCCATTAACAGGATCCGTGTAGCCTTGGTTGATGTTCACAAGGATTTTCGTAACCATTAAGATTTAAAGGGGACAGTATAGAAAGTTTTAAATAGGGTAATTTCAAGAAAACGAAAATTAATGTTACAAACTTAAAAGACAATGTTCTCAAACCGAAGTATGTTCAGTTATATTTTGAGATATTCATATCGCAAATCGCAAAAAAGGTAAAATGACCACCAATGTTTTTTTGGGGATATACTTTTATAATTTTTTCCATGACTATGGATGGCTTGAGTATTGATATGTTTGACCCTCTGAAGATAATATACATTTTGAGTAAACTATATTTGTTCTGAAAATTTTTAAGAAATACATTTGTCGAAAAACTTGTAACTGCTCCTTTAAACATATCAATGTTGAATAGGATTAGTTGTACTGTAGTAATGTAATGAGTAATAGAAGATATGATATCATCTGACATCAAAATGTCAACAGTTGATTAAAAGTAACAAATATCCCAGGCTTGCCGAGATCATTTTTGATTTAATCAACGATTTTCCATTTATTTGATGGAGGACGACTTGAGGGTGTAATATCATCAACTATCTCAATTCATTCTTCAGATTTAATCAGTAATTGCACGGTTTTCATCGTACACTTAACACGCTCTCTCATTATGGTGTCACAGCATATTATTTTCTCGCCAACGGAGAATTTTCAAAGAATTTCCCAGTGATTTCAAAACATCTTGAGGCTTTTGACTTCGCTTGTGCTCGTTATGTACCTAACAACTCACTGGTTTTATAAAATAAAGTTACCAAATGAGTCGTCGTTTATCATTTTATATTCTTAATGATTGAAAATAAGATTTACTGTTTTGGATCGATAGCGAATATATCATAACTCAAAACCTAATTGAAACATGACTTGGTTGAATACTTAATTCTGATTGGCTGATTTGAAAGAATACCCACTATTTAGGTAGGACGGATCACCGCGAAATATTACATTACGTATACTGTATATGGACCGAATGATGAGTTTAATGTTCTGTTTATATTGATATCCGAGCCTTCTTAAATATTGACAAGTGTTATTGTTATTTTCTGAAATGTGGACATCTCATATTGTTCTCAATACGATTTAGTTTTTATTTCTTGAAGATATCGAATTAGATACCGATACCATTCACGAGTTTCATAAAAATGTAATTAAACAGGACTGAGTTTAGTATTTTATTTATTACTCGCAAAATTATATCAATGAAAAGCATGAAATTAGCCGAGTTCGCCAATGCTAATACGAAAATATACATGGGCTATAAAAGTGTCATGTACTAATGTAGGTCATTCACAAATGCTTTTTGAAAATTGGACACGGAATCTTGAAATCTTAATGCAAGTAAAGAGAAGCGATTTAAACTTTAAACTCAGGATATATGGTATTTTGAATGTAATTCAAGCCACATGAAAAATCGTGAAACATACTCTGTCACTTAGAGGCGATATTGCATACTGTACGTTATGCGCACATAAATAGGTGTAATAGTTCAAGTTAAACTGTTAAAATTAATCTGTTATTTTAACATCGACAGTATCCGGTACTTAGACAGTTTAAACTGTTTACAAGTCCACACATATGACCGAAACTTTAAATTTAACTGATAATTAAGTAGTTTGTTCAAATATCAATTGTAGAACGACTGCTATGTCGTGAGGTCATTAACCCAGGGGGTAAAATTCGACCACTTGTTTGTCGAAACTGCTTGTTTTTACAAGTACAATCTTATCCAAGTGTCTTCTGATATCCAAAAGACCAACATGAGTGGATTAAAGTTGCAAATATGTGAGGCTACGATAATCATCACATGCCAGGCCAATGAAGCATATATTCGAAGCATTCAGTGGTATTTCATGGGCAATCATATGATAAAAGGTTTAATGTCATGCATTTTGATTCATTTCTTTATGCATTTCTTTCTTCTAAATATGCATTTTGTGGTATTATTTTTATAATATATATGCCATTTTCGTCTGAAAACATTAGTCAATAACAGTGTTAAATATAATTCTTAATGATTCCCCATACAATTTACAAACACTTAAATATAAATGATTCTCACTCATCTCAAAAATATTTGAAAAAGGCATCAACAAAATAAAAATTGCATCATAATCTCATTATTGGTATATGCCTAAAACAAAGAGCTTATTTTGATGAGTTTGCCAATACTCGCACCAATCGCCTTCACTTGCTTCTGAGCACGTAAATTTGTGGCTTGAGTGCAGCGCCCTCTTTGCTGAAAAGTTTCGATCTCCAATAGATTTGTAATCGGACTATCGTGCTCTGTCGAAGTGGTTAAGAGAGCAGATAGACAAAGGCGCTACAATCATATGACGTCATCTGTTACGTCAGGAAACAATTAATTGAATTACATCAAGAGTTGGCCTCGATAGCGATGCAATCTTGCATAATAAACATTTTTTAATGAATAGAACATTTTGTATTTCTCTTCGAATATTATGCATATCTCCTCTCTTGAAGTAGTAAAGTTTATATTTACACTCGTGGCTGCGCCACCTGTGAAAATATAAATGTCTTCTTCATTCGACGAGATGTACATTGTTTTTGACGAGGAATGTAAAATATCCTCTATGTATTAAATTCTTTTTTAATGCTGAATTTTGTTATTCATTATCATTGTGCAAGAATGACCATTTATTAGCCATATATTTCCGATGTGCACATATCCCCATAAAAACTTTGCGGAGCAAAAATTGTATCAACGCGAGTTCCCGTATTTTGCCATCTGTAACGTCATAAAACCATTGTTCGTGCCATCACGAAGCAGAACACAAACTGGTTTTTAGTTGACACTTGGTAACGGAAAAAACAATATCCACAAGGCTTTTGTTGAACAGCCATTTCAAACATGTAAGACAAGTACCTGTAAACGGAGATTTTGTTCTTATATTAGTTTAACACCATCACCTCAAACGAAATCTGACGCCAGTAATGGCAGCTGGGGGCGGGCGTTGACAGATTGCGATGTCGCGAATTAGTGGTACGACGTATGGGAGCAAAATTGATGAGGTTAGTGAAAGAAGCGGAGTGGGTGTACCCGATACATAGGCAATATGGTTTCTTAAATTTGATTAATGTTTGAAGTGTTCATTTCATTCATTTTTCTTTGAATAGGTTTCTCAAAGTTATATCTGAGGAAAGCATTGTTGACACTCATATTATAATGTGATAAAAGATAAAACACTTAATATAGCTAAAATTCATTTTAGATAATTCTTTACTGTTCTTTTTACGGAAATAATATAAGTAAGCCCTGTATGAACTTTTTTTGGCGGAAAAAATTACTAAAGCGAAATCACAAAATTTGCCTCTATTTGAAAAGAACCGCAAATGACTTATATTGTTGAGAAACAGCAACTTAAATTTTATTTTAAAATAGGGTAAACATATACAGCTTTTATCATTATAGTTTTCTAACATTGATATACATATTGCCTTTATGTACAGACCAGATAATCATTTGTAAATCTTGGTGAACAGAGACACACTTTGAATAAGCCAGTTATCCATTATATCCAACACCATATGTTTTCAACCCAAGTAATGCAACAATATACCTTTTCAAATCAACTTTTGAAAAAGAAGAATGTTGTTTTAATGTATTCATCTCAATAAAGAGTAACATATACGTGCTTTGAGACAATCATGTATATACATATTCTCACAATGTTGAAACACAAACGGTGTTGCTAATTGCACAACTAACTCTGATTGAATCTGGCGTCAACATTTCCAGATCGAGAAACGCTCCTATCAGCACAGATGTTAATGTAGGTATTTATTGGGAGGGAATACTGAGAATAGGAAAGCTAAGGTTTGAGAAGAGTCGGATTGAGAAAGACCAACAGACACATAAAGGTTAGGGTTCTATATCAGAGACACATCTAGATGCAATCAATTAATTATATGGTTTTATCATGACTAAGGATGATTGTATATAAGAAAATAAACATACTTAAAAACTTTCCAACTTCAGGCTCTGCAGACCTGATTGGTTCGTGTTCTAGTGATATATTTCGTGACTGACTTCTCTCTTATTTGTTTACTCATTACCCCTGACTAGCACTACGCTTTGCCATCCTGATAAGTCTTTTCCCCCCATGAGATAAAGATATTCGTGAAGTAACGAAGAAGTGGAGGAAGAAATGAAGGTGGAGCATACCCGTGATATTGTAAGCCCGTCATGGTGCAGCATAGCTGTGATATTGTGAACCCGTGATGGTGCAGCATAGCTGTGATATTGTGAGCCCGTGATGGTGGAGCATAGCTGTGATATTGTGAGCCCGTGATGGTGCAGCATACCTGTGATATTAATGTACAATGTTTTACTAAATTTATGTAAGCGACATACACAATTTCAAAATATACTCTGTGTCACATTGAAGTCCGAGATTGTAAAATACGTTTTAAATTTGATCATATAAAGACCTTTTGTAAGCCATTTGTATCATAAGAAGATTAAAAGGCAGTAAAAATTATGTACGAATTTTCGTGATGAAAATTCCCAGGGGTGAGATGTGAAGTGCATCGGAACTGAAAACCTGGGTGACCGAGGATGCACCCTTTAAGTAACTCAATGCCATCTGTGTTTATGTACACAATATAAATACCATTGAATTACGTGATATCTAACTGAATAAAGAAAGCAGACGTAGAGATTTTATTGGTAGAGTTAACATTTCATAATGAAGAAAAGGTAATACAAAGTTTCCTGCTTTATTCATCCATAGGTGTTCATTACAACGTGTAAATGGCCTCTCTGACAGTATTGAGTGTAATTCTAGTGTATGTATCTCAGCGTTGATACATTGTAGGCGGGTGTAAGTTGGCAGAGCCAATTAGACAGAAAAATCAATTAATTTGATGCTTAGTGTACTGTCTTTAGAAACCCACAGTTTTATCGAGACTTCATTATTCTGATGTCTTATCATGTAAGCATGATATTCCGTAGACCATATGGTCAAGATGTTATCACTAAATAGTTGACAGAAAAGTATTCACCTTGGTCAATATCCACAGAGTCTTAAGAAAAGATAATTGATATGAACATCAAATTACTGTTTCTTTTCTCCACAAATTTAACCAATGAAATTGTAAGTTTCATGGATGTTATGCGACGTTATTTCACTTTTTCAAGAAAAGCAAAAATATCTTCTTTGAGTTGCATTGAAGCAAACGTATATTGATCAAACGTGTTCCCCTTTGCCACGAACCAAAAGAAAAACGCTTTGATGATGATAAATTATATATGTTTATATGTGGTGAATCTGTGTCGACCTCATCACAATATACACAAAAAGAACTTAGCAATATGTTTTCTGAAATAACAAAAACAACAAACAAAATCTTAAAATGAGGTATAAAAACTCGAAAAGGTATTTAGTTTAAAGTAATGAGTGTTTCATTAAAAAGACAAAATAATTTGGTGAAATTATTCCAAAAAATCGTTCCCTGTTATTTTCCAAACATTGTTTCGATCAATCAATCTTTATCATGCATGAACGCCAGAGGCCCATTTACATAAACAAGAACATGTAGCATATATACAATGGACATACATTGGATACATATATTCTACATCAATGAATACACTGGTTACTGCCATGACACTAGCTAGTTTATGACGTCAATGATGCAATCATGTTTTGCAAAATATCGTTTTTTTAAGTTATATGACCATTTTATGATGACTCATGAGAGAATAAGACTTCGACTGCCTGTGTTAGGATATAGCTTGTAAGTATTGGGTGACTTTCCCTTGTCTTTACAGGCTCGTTGTTACAAATGTAATATCACAAATTTTCATCTACCTGAGTACAATGTAATCAAAAGATCATTTTGATGAAACACCTATTCAGAGTTGGACAAAACTATTTTTATGTGCCTACTGCGCATAAGAACGTTTCTGTTGTCAGTCATAAAATTATTTTTTATCTGCTTAATCAACCATTTCAAAAAATCAAATAAATCGTGACCAACATTCAACATTTTTACACTGTTATTTTTCTTGAACAACCTAGATAAAATGGTAAACCTTAGTTATGATTATTTTGAAAGGTTTGTTTCTTATCAGATCAAGAACGTGCTTTTCTCATAGTTATGAATTCAAATGTCATGAATCTATCATATTTGTAAATAAATCAACTTAAAAACATGTAATTTGATATGTACAGTGTTATTTGTATATGAAATAATTAGAACGCCACTTTCCGGTGAACATGAATTTTAAGTAAAACCTTTTATGCAGGAATTGGTAGATAGGATATTTTCAAAATTTGAAAGTGAAAGTTATATAATTAACATCTGAAATGCATATGCATTTTTTACAGATTACTATTGTAATAATGACAAAATAGACTTCATATCTGTCAATCGCAATAATTCTTGATGTTTTTACAAAAAAACATTTTCCATCATCTAACAAACTTATGAGAATTCAGATGGTTTCAAATTTTAAACTGTAAAGACATAAAAAAGAAATCCGAAACTTCAGTTTGGAAAGGTAGTATTTATTTAGTATAAAGTTAACTTCATGTCATATGGTTCATTACATGTGAAACTAATGTACCGTGTAACATTTTTATAGAAATTTCAATTTTTTCTCTTCATCCTGTTCCTTGTTTGAATTTATGTTTATACAAAGTGATTTCTTCTTATAACACCAAATACGTCTATAAAACTGTCTATGACTTGCTGTCTTAATGGATTTTGTGACAGATATTTCTCTCATTTGTTTCCTCAATATCTCTGACAAGCAGCACGCTATTCTAGCTGGAAGATCTTGATTCCTTTGAGAAATAGAAGCTTTGAACGGAAGTGTTTGACTAGGAGGGAAAAAATACTTTGAGACACAATTAGATGAATTATTTATAGGAATAAACTACTCTATATAAATTCTCGGATATGAGAGTTATTTTTATGATATTATATTATAATTGATGTATAATTTTATGGTTATGGTAGTAAAATTATGACGTCATTGTCGCTAGCAGGTCACCAGCAACTCTCAGCTAATCCAGCTTTAACACGGTTAACCCTCCCATCCGCCGAGCCGCGATTGATGTTGCTGGACTTCACTGATTGCGGTCAACTGAGTTACGCTCAGGACCACGTGCCACCACAAAGACCACGTGACACAACATGTTTTACTTATAAGTTTCCTTTATTGTATTAAAAAAAGAGAGTGATTCCATATTAAACTTTATTTCGATCGGACTTACAAGAATATATAAATATTGACACTGATTGTACTTGTTCAACCGAAGAACTGACTGACAAACCAGAGGTCAATAACTGAATATAATATTCAAATTTGTTTTAAATCCCATTGTCAAAAATGTAATAACACCCCTAAGGCCTGCAAAATTACTAAAGCGGCGTACAACTATTCCTCACTCATACACTCACTCACTCACTTAAATATATGAATTGTTTACGTTTACCGGTTCTTACTTCTCATTGTAGATTCCTGAAGTATTTGAATTTATGTTTTTTTCATGTTAGGTATACTTGTAAAATATTCGCTCCTGTAAATAACGACAGGGTAATCTTTACACAGACATATCATACTATTGTATTTTAAACGTATAGTTTGAAATTGAAAACTAACAACGTTACAATTGTATCGCCGTTCTCTTATATTCATCACATTTCAAGATATATCGAGGATATTATATAAGTGTCCATGACATACTATGTTTACGACACGAGTGCTTAGTATTAGTATTTGATATACATACTGATATTAAGGCACGAATGTCGTAAACATAGTATGTCATGGGTACGAATAAACTAATCAAAATCAACACCCAAGCAAACGCATAGACGATTTTAAGAACACAACGTCATAGGCGAACTGTGACGTCAAAATGTAAAAGTGATATTTTGCCCTAAAGCATCGTTTGAAAAATATTACCCCCGATATGTTTGTCCTCGTAGGTAATAAGTTTCATTCATCTTATCAAGCAGCCAACATAATTCCAAACTTCTATCCGTACAATACAAATGTTGGATGGAGTATGAATTTAGTGAAATGTTTTAAACTTTACATTTGTAAAAGTGCAAAACTGATACAGGCTGTTGAACAACTAATGTATCTTTTTCTCCTCACAATTGCAGTTTTCTGAATATGTCGATGTCAGATATCTGATAGGGTTTAATTCTGGTTTTTCAAACATTTCATTGCAGGTCATTGATTCTATTTTAGGTATTCCAATTGGATCAAGCTTTACGGTGTTATTCTTTTGCCACATAGGCATGTTTATACTTACGTTAAATCTAATGTCACATTTTCCGGTACATCTGTCTCTATTTATTGTTTAATTAACATGAAAACGATCTTTGTAAACAGATGATGTATGGAAAGAGTACGGTAGCTTTTAACCAGTCCTTATCATCTCAAACGGTTTTTCATTGAAAATCATTTTTGCGAGATTAAACGATATATACGAGGAAGTGTTGATTGACGGTGACTTGTGACAATGCCCTGTGATAGTAACATACATGACATTAAAATTCTTTGAAATCACCAAGTTATGCCTCACATCTCTATCAGACAGACAGACAGACAGACAGACAGAACAGTTATCTCTCAACCAACAAATGGTGGTACATGAGAATATGAATAACACGTATCAATAAAATATATACATTGTCGTCGCCAGTGACTGGATATTCTCACTGCTTATTACTTCAGCAATTTAAACAATTCATTAAGGAAGGACTCAATTTTTCCAAGTGCTTAGTATTTTTAGTACACATTAAATTCTTTACTGAAACATGCTTTTGCAGATTACATATTTGTGTCGTAAGATAAACATTTCGATGATGGAGAAGAGTGTCACATTCAAAGAGATAGTGAAACTCATCTCCAACAGCACTAGTGTTACACAGTTCACAGAAACGTTCATCTTTTGGGATCACCAAATGAACTGATAACACATAATAAAACACCATACCAATGATAACATCTCAATGCAATGACGTCTTATGCATGATGAAATCCGAATGCTACTAATATCTGTTTAATAACAATGTTTTCTTCAAATTAACGTTAAAAAGAATGACTTTGGATGGAAATCAAACCTAACCCTCGTGTCATCGCCCTTAAGATATATATCAATACAAGATGATAATTGAAAATATATTCCCACAAATGTCAGAAATGTGTTAGTTTATCTAACCTTGTTGATGTCAGAAAACACCAGAGTACAATTCGCGTTATAGCATCATTTTCAATTTGACAGAAATTTTAAGTAATTATATAAAACAAAGTGGACATGAAACCTGATTTATATTATATCTAAGACCTTTATCATATCACAATATTGTGTTAACAATATTTCACTTTTGAGGGCAAAATAAATATTGGATGGTCATAAAATATCTCACAAATGTCCTCAAAATTAAAAAGTCTACTCTCTTTACCATTAACGCTTGCAGATAAGAAATGGTTCACCAAATCTGTGCCAGCAAAACCCCAACGGCAAAGTTGGATATATCACTTCGTGTTTGTTTTCTGCAATCTCACATTAAACGAGGATATGTTTATCATGCTATTTTATAACGTACCCTATTGCTGAGCCACTTATCATGATCAAATAGGAAAATTAGTATTTCCATCGGAGTATTGGGTCTGGGTCAGTATTAAACTTATGTTTATGTAACTTATGTAAGTTATGTAACTTTTCTTAATATGTTCCTGTTCATGTTCCACGTTAACTAATGGAAACATTCAACCAATAACAGCATATGCGGAGAAAAGATGATACTTTTGATTTCATATCTTTTATAAGTTTTACTTTAAGAGAGACCATATAGTGCAAAAATTGACAATTCCTTTTCAACTACATCACGTTTTATCTAAATGTGTCGAATGGATTGCATCGGCGTTGAACCATGGACATTGAAATGATTATAAAACTTGAAATAGCTACACCGAAGGCGGAGATAAAATGATTCCTATACTAATTTCGTCATGAAAATTTCGTTATCGATTTGGAGTTTTTGATTTCGTGAATAAGGTTGTTTATATTCATGCTCACAAGTATAGATAAAAACTTTTAAAAACTCACTTCCTAGTTGATTAGCCAAGCAATCATGTTACAGACACAGCAGTTTTTTTAAATATTGAATACATTTAATTGAATACATTCCTAAGAAAATGAGTCGATATTTAAGAAACCTCTTAATAATGAAATAACCTATTTAAATTTTAATTTGATCATTTTTATAATGATCCTTTCGCATTTTATCATCCTTTTATTTACTACTATTTCCACCAAAAAATTCAGGGCTTTGTAAAAATAAAGGAGAGGAAACTTAAACCTTTTACTTTTATTTTTTTGACACATAAAGGCACTGACATTTCAGTTAAGCATTATCAGAGGTGAATCTGCGTTTTTGTTTAGTCTGACAGTTTTTATTTGTAAGTACATTATAAAGCCCATAACAAACATCAAGTGTATCTCTAAAATGCATTAAATATTAATTTGTTTCAAAATAATGTTTTCATGTACATTTTTTAAAATTCATGCGTAGGTTTGAAAGTGGAATACTTAGACAAAAGTTGAAGGTCATCCTGTCTGTAGTGCTGTTGTTCAGAAATAATCTTGTCAGTCAATGCTCATTGAAAATATTTGTTTATTTTCCCCATTTGTAGAAAACTACTTCTTTTGCTAATTTAATTACCATGCAAGTGGTAACACTTCTTTTTGTTTTCGAGAGATCACTTTGTTTACCAAGAAAACGTATAATCACCCTTTAAGGTTTGTCATATCTTTTATATGATACATCCTAATCATGCAAAAGTGATGCCTCGCGATTTTTACGCTAAGAAGTTGCCTATAGCAATGAATATTTTTCCGTACAGAATTGATTGACTTAAAAGAGAAAGTAACCAGGAAAGGTATTTAATAATTTATAAGAATCTGCAATCTGTTAATACTTCCTTTGAATTTAGAGCCAGCATTTTAGATATTAGTTTAATTGATATATATCTTAAATCAATCTGAAAACAGACACTCTTTACACTTCATATACAAATAAGTGATACATTTGTATGTTGTATACTGGAAAAAATCTGATATTACTGAAAAGATGCGTTGCAATCTGGAAGAACAATTTCATCGAACACATTCTCGAGTAACGTTTGGTTACACTAGAACGAATATTACAAACGTTTTCTTAGGAAATTAAAAACAGTCTGATTGTTCCTTTATATATTCAATAATCATTATATTTGTAAAAGCTTTCGATCATTTTTCAACTTGTTATAACAAATCCTTTAACTGTTTCTACGAGAGATCATAGATTTGATGCAAAGTTACTGATTAGACAATTCATAAAAGTAGTTCAGCTAATGACTAGCTACATATCTGATAAAGAATATGTTAGTATCGAAACAAATGTATATTCTGTAAGAGAGAAACATCCTTATCTATGCAAGCTATTGGACAAGAAATGTCTATTATCTTCTGCAGGTTCTCTGTGTAGGATTTCAATATAAGATATTCAATAATGACGTTTAGAGACACTTATAATACTCCAGTTACCCCAAAGATATATGATAGGTGTAACATTAACCTTTACATTATGCTACTTATACTATTGCTTTAAAATATAATTACTAATAAAGATTATCTGCCTCAATACAAAGAAAAGATACAATTATTGTATAATTGTTAGAAATTATACAGTTGCGGAGAAATCATCTGTATACGATGAAGGTTGCACATTCAATGATTTGCATCTAAAGAAGATGTAACATTTAAAGAGACCATGAATAGTTCATCAGAACGACCAAATGAGCACAGAGGTGTAGTGGTTAGTATGATGTCCTTGCACGTCAAAGCCTGGTTCAAATCCCATGCCAGCGATGAAACCTAAGATTTGTCCGTTAAACTGTGTCCCTCGGCAAGGCACCTAATCCACCATAAATTCAGTCTATCTAGCGTCATATGTAGTATCTGTGCATTTTGCGTATGCAGTGGCATGGATAATTGAGCAGTACAAGTAACTTTTTACTTTAAAACTCATTTATTTTCAAAATCATGTATATGGCTAAATGATGATATAAACAGTTGATTGAAGATTACACATGCAATCATTGAATGAGCATGTACTTTTTCTGGACACTTTCCGTTTACTTGGAGCCTTACAAAAATAGCCTTACTTTGTATTAATAAAATAAAAACGCTAAGTAATTGAATCCGAACGTTTGCTAAATGACAATACCAAACCGTGGTAAAGGTTAATTGACAATCAAAACGGTTTCATTTGCCAAAACTGTTACGGATAATAAATTATTGTAGGGGTCCGATAAACATTTGTTTTAAAGAAGAATGGATCAGCATATCTGTATTGAAAATTCAATATTAAACGTTTCTTTTTCGCAACGCTACGATACCTCAAAGGCATCTCAAATTACATGATATTTGCACTAGTATATTCAGGTATGTGAACAAACTTTTCGCATGCAGCTGAAGTGGTTAGTATGATGTCCTTGCACGTCAAAGCCTGGATTCGAATCCCATGCCAGCGATGAAACGTAAGATTTGTGACTTGTCCGTTAAAATGTGTCCCTCGGCAAGGCACCTAATCCACAATGAATTCAGTCTATTTAGCGTTACATGTAGTATCTGTGCATTTTGCGTATGCAGTGGCATGGATAATTGAGCAGTATAAGTAACTTTTTACTTTAAAACTCATTTATTTTCAAAATCATGTATATGGCTAAATGATGATATAAACAGTTGATTGAAGATTACACATGCAATCATTGAATGAGCATGTATTTTTTCTGGACCCTTTCCGTTTACTTGGAGCCTTACAAAAATAATCTTGCTTTGTATTAATAAAATAAAAACGCTGAGAAGCCATGGTAAATTAGCGAAACCTGTGTCCTAATCTATCAAGGCACCAAAACAATGGCATCGGCAACTGGGCAACCTTAGACTACCTTAATACCAAAACTATACCAACAATCAATCCATTTTTAGTATTCACTGGTAATGATTCTTTGATTAAAACTTGTATAATAATTGAATTCGAACGTTTGCTAAATGACAATACCAAACCGTGGTAAAGGTTAATTGACAATCAAAACGGTTTCATTTGGAAATCGATAGTTAGATAATACAGCGTATTCTTATTGTAGTACAAATGCCAATGTTAGTAATCATTACAGTAAAACGATAACAGTTTCATATAAAGTGAAAATGACATTCGATAATAACCTTTTCATTCATCTCTATTCTACGTTGTAATTGTAGAACAGACTCATTGTTGAATCTGATTTATTCAACAACACGCAATTATTAACAAGATTGAACAGTTCTTTCGTTATAGTTACTGAATGATGGCTTTTCAAACACTATCAGTAATGTTCATTGTTCAATCATCGAAGTTAAGCCCGGATGGCTTAGAGTCATTGTAAATGTCATGTGTTAGGTTAGGTTAATGAACCTGTGACCCTACAGGTTCAGGTCAGTTGCAATTAGCTGGACCCTACAGAACGTGTTGCTGAAGAAACTTGAAATTGATTTAATTTTACAAAACGCCATGAGACAAAAAGACATGGAACAATGTGTTTTTGAGGTTCTGTAGCGGGTAAGAAAAGGAATATGCCTAGCAACACATATGTTTATGCATATCAATG
This sequence comes from Phorcus lineatus, assembly GCA_921293015.1. NCBI lineage: Eukaryota > Metazoa > Mollusca > Gastropoda > Trochida > Trochidae > Phorcus > Phorcus lineatus. The sequence goes on from OV121082.1 coordinate 34,483,494, forward strand.
TCGAAACAAAATGCAATTATAGAAATTGTTGATGTAAGTATATCTTGAGGTGAAATGTAACGCTCTTTTTTCACTGCACCGAGTCAATCAAGTGAATAATTTTCTTTGGAGTGAACATTCAAGAATTGTTGTGTTTAAAACTATCTTTTCATGAATTGACATTATGAAAACAGACTTATATGCATGCGATGAAATCTTGTGAGGAATATCGTGGTTTTGAAAGACAATTCTACAGTTGCTATGGCAATGCATGTGCAAATGCATTTTCCCTTGAAATAAATACCGCCTGTTTCGTGTTCATTGTTGATTTTAAAATACCATGATCTTTTTAAAAGGCCTCAATGAGAGGGTGTGTAATTTTATGATTTTGTTTCCAGTGTTAACAGAGTCCACCCAGTGTGTCTCAAGAGATAGTCAGTTGCACTTTTATTGATAAGGTCAGCATAGCCATGTGCATCTGATTTGTTGTCAGTTACCTTCCAGCATGTCATCTATTATGTCCAAGCACGATGACAATCAATTCTATTGACATTTCCACCTCACATTCATACTTTTTAGATCCACAAAAACATGGGAACAATTTTATCTTTTGTGTGAGTTTGAAAATTGAATTGCTTATCTCAATCAATGAAAAACATTGTTAAACGTTTACTTTTAAAGGATCCAGCCGAATTTTGCTCCATCCTGTTATTCATTATGTACCAGCACGTCTGACCATCAGTTCAACTGAAATTGACACCCCACATCCGTACAACATTGATTAGTTGCCTGTACGGACACATTGACATAAACACTGGAACTTCCTGTATGTGATCTTGAAAATTAAATTGTTTCTCTAAATGAATGAGAAACAATATTTACTTTTAAACGGTCAAGTCAATACATTATAACAGAAAATGATTTCAATTAAATTTCATATTAGGAAGGACGAAAAAAGGAACTATTTCTCTGAGGCTAAACGAAGTTTAATCAATAGATGATTAGCATTCTATGTAAAGGGCATAGTGAGTGACATACAAACTTGATAAACATAAACATTTGGTAAAAACATGAACTTGAGGGAACTTTTAAATGTATATTTTACTCCTGTTTATTCTGAACAAACTGTATATTTTGGCGATTTCGTAAATATAACAAACTGCCTAATCGCTATGAATGAAGTCATGTAAGGAGTGTGTTTCTATTACCCAATGTCAATTCGCGTGAAGAGTCATTACCGTTTAACAAACTTAACATTGGTACATGCATCAAGATGAACCTTGTTTAAGACTCAAGTTTCTGGCACCGAAGTTCACGTCCGATTCATGAGACAACCACAACTACAAGGATAATATTTTAAAAGATCATTTTGCGTAAGATGGATATCGTTGTATTGTACCTAATAAATGATAGTCATAATGAAATGTTATGAAAAGGTAATTGCATTGCATAAAAACAACCTAATGATAAAACGCCTTTGTTGCTAAGATGATGTAACCCATTGCTATGTTGTGATCTGGTCTTTATACTTTGTCTTGTGGTTATAGAAACTTCAAGAAACTTTCAAGACTTAGTAAGACCTCTAAGCCATTGCATTTCGGTTATTGATCTGTCAAATTATTTAGTGTTAAATCAAGTTGATCTAATAGAAATTTTGTTAGTGCGATCATGATGTCCTTCTCCTATATCTGAATGATATTTAAAAACTATAGCGATCAAAGATAAAAAATGTATGATATTTCAATTAACGTATATGCTAAAAGACAGACTTGAAATTATGTAATCATGTCAAGTAAAGTATAAAGATTGAGCATGTAATTCTATATAAATTAGATGAATGCTAGATTACACCGTACATTACCTGAATGTATATTCATCAGCAAACTCACTTTCTAGGTATAACTACATGTAAGCATGTATACAACTGTTTGTGAAACATCCCATTTTAATAAAAAATACATATATACTAATGCCTGACAACGGGTCAATACAATTATATTTATATAATTTTGAAATTATGATGATAATGATTTTGTTCATATATTGTAAAAAATCACTATAATCATGATCTCATCAATAAATCTGAAAATCAAAACTAGAACAAATGGTACAAACAGAAGTTGATTATAGTCGACACCAGGTATAGCCAAAAATTCTGTACATTGTATATGTCTTTTGTATAAAAAACATTTGATAGGCAACTACATGTGACTCTCTCTTGTCTTCTAAGAGCTTTACGTCATATTAATTTTCAGGAAAATATTTTTCAATATTGTCAGCTTCAGGTTTGTGATGACAGATTGTGACGTCGCAAATTTCATGGCGCCAATTACAGAATCATAATCGATAAAGTTAATGCGAGGAACAGGAAGTACATGTTCTGAACTTTATTAAGCGTTCTGGAAAATTATTGCATGACAAGAATAACAAGGCAAGCGACAAGAAACATTAAGTGTCATATTTGTGACAGATTACAGCAACAGTCACTTCATGTAGAGAAACAAAGTGCTTGTTATCTCAAACTACAAATTATTTCGCTTTGACATTTATGATTATCGCCACGTTTAGGCCATGTTGGGTTGTTGACAAAATTGAAACATGAACACTAGTCTGAAACTGTTTTTTTGTATTAATAAATGCACGAAACTGGAATTATTACAAATATCAATGATAAATGATATTCCCTCAGGTCGTAGTGATATAACTGAGTTTTATTCTGAATACATTTTAATTTTAAGAAAGGTTTTTATATTTAAATCGCATGAAAAAAGAAGTTCTTCTAAGAACTTTAAAAACAACAACACGGTTAAAAAGATAACAATATACTTGATTGTCATGAAAAGCGAAAACTTTTGATCTATTTAACCACGTAAGTTGGACGCCATGAAAACATCGTCAAATACCATCGCCATATCGAAACTTATAAATGCACAACAACAAAAGTGACCGTAAAAACCACAACCTTAAACTATACAACATACCATTTGTTGTTTAGTATTCACTGTTAATGATTGTTTTTATTAAAACTTGTATAATCATTAAATCTAAACTTTTGCTAAACGATGATTATAAACTCTGTTAAAGGTTAATTGACAATGAAAAAGGTTTCAATTGGAAATCGAATGTTAGATGATACACCGTATTCCTATTGCTGTACAAATGTCTATGTTGGTAACCAATAAAGTAAAACGATATATAATGGACATTCGATGATAACCTTTATATTCAATTCTATTTGCAGACTCTTTAAATCTGGTTAACATAAACAAACACACAGTTAACAAGATAGAGCAAAACATTTGTTTTGGTAAACTGAATGGTGACTTTTCAAACACTATCGAAAACGTTCATTGATCAAACATCGAAGTAAAGTACGGATGATTTAGAATCAATTGTTAATATTATCGGTTGGGTTAGGTAAGGAAAGACATTAGGTAAGGAAACTGTGACCTAAAAGATTCACGTCACGTACAATCAGCCAGACCTAACAGAATGTTATGCTTAAGACACTTAACAATAACATAACAAAATGAGATAAGGAACAAATTGTTTACGATTTTCTGTAAGATCAGGTAAGAATAGGAATGTTTTTAGTATGTCATGGAATTTATAATAATTAAGGAAGTTAGATTCAAAACGCTTTTCATGTCACAACATCAAGTGGATTATGCAATTCCTCAAAATGAAAAATCAAGGATTTTGGTTTTGATTCAAATTGCCATTTGCATTTGATCTAACGAAGTTTTTGAACCCCAATGAACCTATCAGGGCCTGCTATTATCTATGGTCACTGTACAATTCTAAGGATTCTGAAAACGACTGAGTGGCCTTTTCTTCTAAATGTTAGAATAGGTTGTTCTTTTTACTCTAAAATGGCGATGACTGTGTTCAGAAGCAGCTGTGGGCGGGAGTTGACTGGTTGTCATGTCAGAGAGTTATTGAGCCGAGTGCGAACGTTAATTGATGTATTCCTGGAAAGGTCAGAGAAATGAGTACACGAACATTGGGGGCATCAGAAACAAACAATAGTTCAACATTCAATAGGTTGGTAATCTTAATATTGACTAGTATGATAAAGTCATTGATTATTTTAAGTTTCTTACAATTTATCTCAGTCAGTGAATATAGAATGCTTTTGTCTGTATGTTTTCCTTTAAAGAATGCTTGCAAATAGGTTTAGGTAAGTTTATGATGCCATTTCAAATTCAAAAAGTATTTTGATGGATGATTCTGAGGTTACATTTTAAAAGGTTTGCGTGCTGGTTGTTGTAGATTATAAAGTGAGAACAACGTGAAGACCGCTTAATATCTCCGAAACTGTCAGAAAATGTCACCACAGACATAATATTTTACAACAGAGAGTAAATAATTCTTAACTTAAATCATGAAAAAAATCTATTTACTATGCATCGTCTTCCAAATCCATTATTTTTATACAAACACAACGTAAAAGATACAATACTTGAAAGAGTATTTTACGGCAACGTTTGGTAATGATGATATTTTTACATGAGAAGCAGCTATCACGACCATCAAGATCTGAGAAAAAAATCAGCATGATGATATATTTCATGAAAACTTAATAGAAAAAAGTTAATAGAATTATCATAAATGCAGTCTTTTCAACGTAAAGTTAAGTGGTGTAGTACAGGAGAATTAAATTATCATCAAAACAGATGCTGTATAAATGTCAGTTTCTTGAACGTGGTTTACAAGTAGTGTCATGATAGTAATACCAACATTTCAGGACACTGTCGCACAACCTCACCTGCATACTGACACATACGGCATATTCATGACGTCTTGTCGTCACGTTGGGATACCATGACAATACCATGTAATTTGCAATTCTTGATTCTTGATTTCAATTGTCTTTGTCTTATTATATATATACTATCAATTGTAAGTTATGTTGTTGAGGAACTGAAGTTTCACGTACAATTTGTATGTAAGTATGGTGCTTTTCACCATTGAAATAAGTGAAGACACAATATTATACATTGTGTTAATGATAAGCCTTTGAATTGCATGTCGGAATAGTTAATTGCTCACCTAACAAATTATTCCTTTCTCTTCGTACTGTTCTCGTTTGGAATTCACCATTGAAAACAGGTTAAAAATATTGTTATCTTCACAGAAATAAACGAAACATACAATATTCATTTGGGCATCCCTCCTTTTGGTATACAGTGAAAGTTTAAAAGCTTATTAGTCATCAGCTATCGTCATATTATTACTATGGCAATTCATGTGAAATGCATCATACCTTGATAAGAGTACTGTCTGTTTCTCATTTCTTGTTGATTTTAACAATTAATTCCTAATTGATTCCTAATTAATTTCAAAAAACCTTATTGAGAAAGTGTGGAATTTTATGATTCTGTTTCCAAGGTAATACATAATGATGTACGTTTTTCGTTAAGCAAGTGCACCCAGTGTGTCCCTAGAGATAAGTCAGTTGCCGTTTCAAGGATTAGATCATCTTGGCCATGTGAATCCGATTTGTTGAATTTTTTGTCCATCCTCTTCTTTTCATACATGCAGTCATTAAGTTATGATGAAACATAAGTATCAAATATTGTTCATCCATCTTAACATTAATCGAATTACATTAAAAAGGAACTATTTCAAATAATATATCACCAATCAATAGAAAGTTTACAACATTTAGCATTCATAAGGAATGGCCAATATATTTTAAGCTACTTACGAGAAAGGTGAAAGAGCTAAACTTGACAAACTTAACCATTTGTTTAAAACATATACATGAATGAACTTTATTAAAGTATATTGCTGATCCTACATATTCTGAACCAAGGGTATATTTCAACAATTTATAAAATGTAACAAAGTTCCTTATCGCTATATATAAGTTATAAATTGAGTGTGTTTTATTCCCCAATACCATTTCGTGTGCCGAGTCATGGTGGTTACATGCATTGCCATGAACCTCAATAATTTTTTCGTTTCTGACACCGAAGTTCAATGTTCAATGTTTACAAGTAATCTACTCCTTATTTACATTATGTGTAAAAAAGAGTCTTTAGAAAACCAACCCGTAAGAAGCTCTACTGAAAGTCACATATAAAGGTATGTGATTTGATTTTATAAGAAACAATGCTAACGACAGGAATGCTTTCACTTTGTGAAATTGGTTTCTCATCTAAAACAAGTGCAACGGGAGTATCAAGCATTGAAACAAATATATGTAGCTTTTTTCAGCCTTTCAGACCCATGTTATTTGTTAGTAGGAGAAGGTTGTGTTTTAACAATAACACATCTAAACCATCAACCAATAACAAGAATCACTTAAATAACATCCAATTTTAAAAACGTCGCTTTTGTCCTGTATTTGGATAGCAATGCATAGTACCTAAGAGGTGATAGTTATAGTGACCGTTAAATTGTCTTTGTTGGTTAGTTAACGTTACAAATTCCATGGTATATTTTGATTTTCATAACCCGCCTTGTGGTTGTACACTGTACATCGCCTAAATTTATATTCATAACCTACCTCACTTCCGGGTGTATATACATGTATCACTATGTTATGATTTTGAGTTAATAATGAAATAACAAAAATTCACAACTTCCCTTTTTTATTTTTTATTTTTTAATTTTTTATTAAACATTCACAAATATTCTTCATGGTGACATTGTTTTTATTGATACTAATAAAAAAAATTCAAAATATGACCATTATGATCTTGTAAATTATAAAGTAAAAAATTACTTAATATGATCTTTATTAATAAATCCGAATATTATGAATGGTACAACAAGAGGTATATAATGGGCAAACATTCTGTTCATGACTTTTGCATTAAAACAACTTCAGAAATGTTCAATCAATAGGCAACTACGTGTGAATGGAGATTCAAGTGCCCTTCTGTTCTAATAGTGTTAGCTTTACGTCGTTTTCTTCAGGAAAATATAATGTCAGCCAATATTGTCAGCTGCAGGTTTGTGTCGACAGATATAGATATATATCAAATTTCTGTAACTAATTACTGAATAAAATCAATGGGATTATTGCAAGGAGCACAGTGCTGCTGTTCAGAATTACGCACATGACATAACAACTAAAGTGATACGTATAATAAAGGATCATATGCATGAAACGTTCTGATAACTGAACATAAAGACACACAAAAAAACAAAGTGCCTGTTATTTCAAAACATAGATTATTTCGTTTTTGACATAAATTGTATCGCCATGTTTAAGGCCATGTTTGCTTGTCCAGTGACTTGACAATCTAGTCATTACTAACTGAATATAGAAGAGGCACTTTGACAATACCGACAACCATCTAGAAATGTAAATTTAAGTTTTTTTCTAGCAATAAATGAAACTGAAATGAATATTTTACATTATAAATATTAAATTCTATTCCCTAAATCTGGTCGCAACTTTTTAAAAAAATGTTTTATTTTACGATTCAATTTCTAAGAGGGTATAATGTACTTAAATAAGATGTAACGCAAAAACAATCTAGCAATTTTTCAACACCAACAAGATGGCAGAAAAAATAATATACACGTTCTTGATTTATGTGGGAAGCAAACACTTATCAACTCATCAACCAAATCCTCTGCAGTCCAATCTGTGTTGTAGAGGTATTTCGTAATGGATATCTCTCGCATTTATTTCCTTATTACCTCTGACGTAGAACAGTATACAGGCCTGACAAGTCTTGCTGTCTCGGAGAATTTGCATATTTCTTGATAGATAGTGCGGCGAGCATTAATTAGCCCAAGCATTTGCGACAGCCATTAATAGGTGAGGTGATTTGGGGTTTAATGCCGTTTTCAAGAGTATTTCATTTATAACACGACTGCTAGTATAATTGAAGGGAGAAAGCCCGCAACATTAATGTGGATATGTATCCCTTGTAACTTGCGAAATTCGGCGTAGCATTGCACCCAAACATTACTGTAGTTCTCTACTACAGACAAGGTTGCCGAGCAACAGGCGGAACCTAGGAATAATAGAAAGACGCAGTGTCATGAAGTTCTATTTGGAGACATATAGACTGAAATAAATCCTGGCAGTCTAAACACATTAAGATGCAAACACATTTCCGAAACTAGTTATACATTTCCTTGTTTTACCACTTAATTTCAAAACAAATGTTAGAGTTCAAGTTTACATTAGTATATTAAATTTATTTTTCCACGGGGGAAATGACAGATGACACATGGCATGCAAACCATGCCAATAATTTATCCATCCATGGTTTTGAAATTTGATATTTACTGTTTCTGATACAGTCTCGAAATTCTATGGAATAAATCGCAAACATGAAACATTTATTTTGCCAACTTTCATGGAATGAGTGTGCGCGTCGTTTCATTGTTAAAAATGAGAATGGCAGTAGTAGTCAGTTGAATGCTCAATACTCATTGATTACAAAAACCTTCGATTCAACATATAACCACTCAATATTTGCACACTGTAAAGTGTCACCTGCTATGATAAAAGGTGTTTATGGTTCTCAGTGATACCCGGTGCAAGGCTGTGAAAATTAATGGTTATATCAACCTGCTTTTGCGTGCCAACTTGAAGAAAGGTGATGTCTATAATGTAATAAATTGTTAATATTTTGTCATATAGTAGCCAAGAATGGCATATTAGTTAGGTTTTTTAACTCTTTAATTCTTTCATATGGGAAAGGTGCATAACGTCAATGCATGTTAAAATTAAAAAACGAACCAACAAATATTTTCTTTGTATTATATGGCAAAACGTGTTGATTAAGTAAACATGAAATTCATTATTGTCCATGCTATTAATATCAACAGTGATAAACCGTCTGAAGCTATTGGTGTAACCATTACCATGTGGTAAACCCGATCTACTAAGGATGACATTGTTTGTGACGATTGCAATTGTTCATAAAAAGCTTAACACTTTCCTTCCTGTTTGGAGTTTGATTGTGGATTAAATGAATAAGTAAGTGATTTTCTTGATATGGAAACATGATTGTATCAGCATATCATTATTTAGTTTAAATTACAAATACACTTGCCGTATACAATGTCATAAAGGGCAAAACTTATACCTTCGATGTAAATCTGTATGAATACTTCATACGAAATAATTAACAATATAGAAATAGAAACAGGCTCAATGATAAAAAATGACAAACTTGTCTTTGCTATTATAATGCTATTGTTTTCTCACGGAACAGTAAACATATTCAAATTGCAATCTGCCAATCCAGCTCTACAAAGAGAAACCTGAAAAGGGGAAAGCTGGTACCAGTATATTCAAGCGCAGCACTTATTGGTGATTAAACTAAAACTCATTTTTAGAATTTGTTCACTTTGAGGAAACTACTGCATGAAATAAAATCATTTTACAAAAATGTTGCTTTCATTTATGCAACAAAAGTGAATGGCAAACTATGTTGTTCCAACCGAGTTGCTATGAGCCACTTATAATTGCACAGCTTTTCAGAAGATTTATATATTTTTTTACGTTTACGATTTTATTGTGAGGAGCATGTAGGCGTACTATACAAAGAACTCTTCAATGTTTACAATGCCAGTGGTACATATGTACAAAGATATAGATACCAGACAATTATCAACTTTTATCCAATTGAATCAAGGCAATAAATGAAAACAAAACCTTACCAATCATTAGTGATAACCTTATGTAAAGGCTACGATGTTATGCATTAGCTCTATTCTGACGGTTAAGTGCTTCATTCAATGTACTATGTGTAAAGTGTCCTTTTGGTTGTAACGTTGTGAAGTCTGAATGTCTTTTGTCTCAACCATTACCCAAGTGTAGACCGGTGTTGACAAAACGAGCCAATTATTCAGAGAAGACAAAGAGGTTACTGCATGCTGTTATGTCAACGACTTTACAAACTCAAAGCTCCATTAGTAATTATTTCTTTAGTTAAAGAGCTATTGCGTAAGCATGACTATAAGATCTGACTGTTTCAAGGATTGTCACTTGTTTTAGGATAAAAATGATATCGAATTTTTACCCGAACTAGACTAAAAGCTGAATAATTAAGTTAAGTTCATATTAATGTCACTCCATTGTTTGTTATTTGAGTATTTGGGGTTGTTAAAGTATTATGTTGACCGTTCTGATTCGTCCTGGCCATTGTTAAGAATTGACTGACAAATGATATCCCAATAATAGAGTTTTATATGATGAATCTGTATTTTTTGAAAGACATTACCAGCTTAACTGAACCTCACTACAACTGTAAGTGCATAATTAATACTTTTGTTAAACATTTCCGTGTTCAGTCACAAATCCATTTTACATGTTAATAATCTGAATTTGCAAAATATGCTGTGCTCCAATAGAAATATCCATTTACAAAAATCAGAAGACAAGATACTGAATTAAAAATATGTCTGATTTAACCGTACCAAATTGAAAGGACTATATACGAATTCACATCCATAATTTGTTTTAACTCCTTCAACAGTCTCATTTGCAGACCATTTACATCCCAATGATGTACGACGTTTAACAATAATATTTCGAATGTTTCTCCATAAGCCCTGAATATCTTGATCTAACATTCCCAGGTTGGTGGGAGCGCTGTCCCTCTTTCTCTTCCAGCGTGGCGGTCTCGGCAACATCTTGACGTTTTTTTTCCAAAATATAAGTGCTCTCGTAGGTAATAGATAATGATTAAGGTCTTCTTATATTCACTATTCTCTAATGATCTAAGTTAGCACATGTAGTAAGTAAACCGATCTTAAATTGTGAAGTGTGGATCCACAACTCCATAAAACCTTTTGTTATCATTTTACAAAATATTGCTGTCAATCATACACAATTTGACTTACTTTCAAATAAACCAGAATAAGTTTAATGTGAAGCTGTAACGATGTAATTTTCCTGATATATCAATTTGATATCATTACATGTGAAAGTAGTCGTATGAAAGTAGTTTCAAGTTTAGGGTTATTTTCACTAACATGTCTCTTTTCAAATACTATGATTATGCAAAGTTCTTTCTTTAAATGTTTCCACAAAACACAGTCTGCAGTTGCAATTGTGTCGTGCTTTAGGAGTAAAATTCATGACTGTTTTTCTCCCACTCATTAGTTTCTTTGTAAACTCTGACATGCAGCACGCTATTTTACCCTTAAAAACTGGATTCTTCTGAGAAATAAAGGACATTTAAATGGAAGAAAGTTTTGATGAAAGAGGGCAAAAGTTAGAAAAAACACTTTGAGTTCTATCATGTTGACAAAACTCAATGAATTGCATGGCCTTAAGGACAAGTTTTTCCTTCTATTTTCTTAGATTCTATGTAAAGAGTGATTTGTTTGATTTGTTATGCAATATTTGTAACTTAATACTAAAATAACCATGAACGTACAAAGAATTCAATTTAAAGTAGTTAAGAAAACAAAAATCCTGATTGGTTGATTTAGAGAACCAAGAGAAAATTCAGTCGCTAAGTTAAACTTTGGAATTAGTATTTAACTTGAAATGAATGAATCTTTTCAAGTCATAGATTTATCAGTTAAACACAGAATGACGCACGCGGTATCAGGTATCCTTTGAAAGTTAACAAACTTAAACATGTAATAAATACCTCAAAATGTTAATGGTAAATATTCATACTTCAGTATTTACCAAGTGTGGTACTGCTGTACGTATGACTTCTCATAGGTTTACAGTTAAAAGTCACAATAGGAGTACTGTTGCTAGAAAAATACTCAACTCGTGAAAAAATTAGTAATTGCCAACATTTAGCTTTCATCAGATTTGATGTTCACTTTGTCCGATGGTACAGACAAAGTTAAAGCATTAACGGGGTGATATTGAAGTGATAGACAGATAACTAAATTTTAGTCGATGTCTTTTTTAATTCATACTTTCAGTTTTCTGTAAGTCACACTATCAATATATCTAATTAAATCTAATTTAAAAAGACATTTTTCTACAACAGATAATATGAAATATTCTGGTACCTTTTTCTTTTTCTTGTTTTGCAACATGAATTCATTTCAATTTACGATTACGTGAAAAAAACATTGTAGGTTTTAAATCACTTTCGGTTTAGACACTAATAGAGAGCTACAGACATTTCAGAGCTTAGAGAACTTGACAATTGATTTAACACTGTTTGGAAACCTGAGATTCTATAAATTCTTATCCTGTTTTGTGATAAGTGAGCATTGTCTGCAGATGAAACATCAAATCTGGCATATGAGAAACAGTTCTATTAGCTTATTACTCTTCAACAACGTGGATGTCGTTGTGTGTTTTGTTTGTGGTAGAATTTAATATCTCACAGGGTTACCATGGTTCGCTAGTTCCAACCGATGCTCGCAGGTTTCACCGCAATGTATAGCACAATGGTGTTGCGGGCTTTCTCCCTGCAATAATACTAGCAGCCGCGATATAAGTGAAATAATCTTGAAAGCGGCGTTAAACCCCAACTCACTCACTCACTCTTGATCTTTACCGGAAATGTCATTTCCTTGCTGAATAGGATTGCTCAGCAACTCATCGTGATCAAGTAAGCTTATAACATTGTGTTTGAGTATATAAGTAGTTATTTCCGTACTATACGTACTATTTCCGTTAAACAGTGTTCGTGTTCTTAAACAAGCTTATGAAAACTTTCGGTAAAAAAGTAAAAGTAGAAACATAAATAAGACTTACGTGTACTATTAAACATCCCCCTATGATTGAATGTCCATGTATTATTGCTACTTTGAGACACTAAAGTACAGGTAAATACACTACTTCTTTCCAACAACGTTTTTGTTATTGTGTTTGGTTTGAGGCAAAATATAACTGTGTATAAGTTTTAAATTTCAATTCTAAAGAATGTAATATCCTTTCTTACTACGAGTGAGTGAACGTGCTTTGAACATTATTTCATTTATTAAACACGTGGACGACAAGCATCCAAAAGAGAGTGGACAGACCAGGGGAAAAGGGATCGACAGGAAGAGGGAAAAGGCGGAAAGAAAGGCATAGTGAGGGATAGAAAGCAGGTTTTAGAAGGACTCAAATTTGGTCCGGCTTGGGGTCTCTGAAGCACGCAAACCACCACACCACGATAAGGTGATGAGTCTTACTACGATTGCCAAGCTCTGTTTATTGATAACATACGCAAATAATATTGTGTAGAAGTATTGAGGGGAAAATTTTGTTGTACTCTATCACAGAAAATCAAAATAATTAAATCTATAGCAAATTAAGGTGTTTGTTGAAATATTTTTAGCAAAATTATTCATTATCTAGTGATTAATGTCGATATAGACACTAAAATACAAATAAATACACTGTAAACTAGAACCGCCCCTGCAGAAGTAAGGTCTTCAAGACTTTTGCTTTGGCCCCCATAAATTCTATTCCATCAACCTTCTATATTCTCTCAGTACAAATATATCCGGATGCAGACTTAGCAGAGGCAAGTAATTCAAAGGGGAAATTTTAATGCAACTTGATTGGCTAAAATGTGGAAAGCATCTGAATGAAGAAAACAATAAACCATGAAACGATAAGAGTAAGTGATTGGCAAATTATTTCAATGTATTCAAAAGGGAAAATGTATGCCATCTGCTGGATTTATATATTGAATGTTTTCTAACTGTCAGACTTCTTTCATTAATCAGAAGATGCTTTGTGCAGTACAAAACAAAATTGAAATGACATTATTTACTTCCACGAAGTAATTATAGACGTTTGGAATTGATATACAGTAAAAGAATAAACTACAACAGAAAATACTAACTCCCTCAAGAACCTTTCCAATTGAATAAGTTTTGCATTTTGCAAGCAAATAATTTTTTCTTGAATTTAACTACATTTGCTCGATATCTAACCACAATCTTTTAAGGTAAGCCGTAGAAAACAGAAATAAACATACATACAAACATATAAAACAGATACAAAACATGTTTAGACAATATATCAGGATATTTATATCGTGAGGGTCCACAATACATCGATGTATCGCCAACAGAGACAATATATCACGATACCGTTACATAATTTGTTTCAAACAAGTAACTATAAAAGCTTAAAAGGGCTTTCTTCTATTTGAGAGATAACAGTGATTAGAAAAGAAACAGAAAGAGAAATCATATGACATTTCTGATATTTTATATGTAATTTCACAGTCACTCTAATTTTGTGATTTCCCTTCATGTAATATCTATGACAATTGTGTATCTAAGAAATAACGTTACTGTTCTTTGTCCTATCTATAGTTCTTTCATAAAGTGTAGTGAATCGGGATACGTATTGTGTCGCAACCAATGTATCGTGATGATAATCGTCTCTCAGGTTCCTTTGCAATAATTCCATGATATATCGTCTCGCCTAATAGAACTAGAATCGGGATATATCGTCTCGCCACAAAGGCCAGGGTACACAGGTCTATTATCCACACACACAATCAATATTCAAATAACTTGTTTCACGTTCATGCAAGACATTAAGATGGCATGTAGGTCGTCTGTTAAGCTAACTGTATTGCAAATTGATACCGACAATACTAAGTGAAAATATTTATGATAAATAATAAGTTAAAGTGGACAGGACATGCCGATAGCGATGACACTCTTGTTGAAGATACTTGTACGTTTTTTAAATAGATATAAGAATAGTCACTGAAAGTATATAGTTGTAGAAGTGTTTTTAATTTTACCAAGTAACACATCAATAGAGACTACCGATTCGTATCCATATTCTTTCTTATTGGCATTTCCTGTACTTATAACATTTGAAATGACTTTAGAAAAACTACTTGTAAGTCTTAAAAAGAGATAAATCTATAAATGCAATATCCACATTCAGAAGATTTATTTGTATTTTGTCAACTTGTATAATACAGAGATTGTAAAAAGCCCATTACTGCTCTGCTGCCCTTAATATAACACACTGTAGTGATATATTGCGTGACTCAGTTCTCTCTCATTTGTTTCCTAAAGACCTCTGACAATCAGAATATTATACTCGCCTGATACGTCTGGCATCCTCGGAGAAATGGAAACTAGAGGAAGGTGTTATGTTTCATAAAGAGCAGGAAGAGAATTTGGCCATGTATATTAAAGCAATATCTCTCAGCATTCAAATGTTATGCTAAAAACACCTTCTATTTTTTATTTTCCTTGAGACAAAATCGAATACTTTCAGCAAAACAATCCAACTTGATCCACCCAGTTAAAATGTGTTGATTTCGAGGCGAACTACTTTGCAGAAAATTCTAACTTGTCAGGCAAACCATAAGGAATTGGTGATTGTATTTTCCAAATTGTATCAACAATGGACATATATTGTCTTGCTACAAACATTACTAGAATAAAGTTTTAATTGCTTCTTTGGTTGGCAATCTCGAAGTTACCTTGTTGGCAATCTAGAAGTTCTAGATGGCATTAGAATAATCTTTGGGCCATACACAAATGAAGCCATCCATCATCATTTAGCATATTTTGCATTGTGCTCAATACCACAAGTGTTAAGATCTTATAAGTGACAAAATCCCTTAATTCTAACGAAAAGAAGGTCTCTTAATGATTTCACTTGGGAAATCTGTGTCAATTTCCTACTCACAATAAGCTGTCAGTCAATAAGTCAGAATCAGAGTTTAAAAGTTTTGATCGAAGAGTTCATCACTTGTCAGATTATATCAGCAGTAAGCCATACAATATTGACTTCTTCACCTACATGTATATAGCAAATTCAAGTTGTTTTCCTTTATCAGGTGTATTGTGTTTTGTCTTTGTGATGAACGAGAAGAATAGTCCTGAACATTCATAATGCCTTGTCTTGTGACATCATTGAAATTGGTAACAAGATAAGAGGTGTTTTTGTTTAACATTATGCTAGTTATTCGTCTTCACAATCGGTCAGTGCAATATTTGTGCATTAATTTTAAGAGATATTTGTATCAAGGGAAGAAATGAATATAAATGGTTTTGTTTTAATCACAAAATACATTAGAATATCTTCTCAAGCAACTTGTACATGGATCGTGTATTTGTGGCTCATATCAGTTAAATATTTGTGAACTTCTCATTGTGAGTGTTGTATAGAAATATAATTTCTTATTGATTGATATTTACTTGTAGTCTTTTTATTCATGGTAAAACGAATTTCTTGATTTTCATTTTCTAATTGATCTATTTCCTAAATAAGGTTTAGAGTGAAATCTCAGCAAATATTAAGGGTTTTATTCATGAAGTGTTTGTGCAGATGACCAAGATTATCTTCAAGTATAACAGGTGATCAATTCACAAAATCGCGTGATCCTTATAATAATCATAATAACCATAATAACATCAGTCGAATACAATATCCAATTCGTTCAATTGAACATTTAAGTTCGAAGACTTTTAACTATTCAGTTAACAGAGACAGAACCTAATCATCACCTAGACGACCTCTCTGAACCGTAATGATCGGTGATAGGGTAAGTGGTTTTCAAATAAGCCTGCCTAACGTCTAAGGTTACTGTACCGTGATGAAGTGTAGTATGTACTTGAATCATCAATAATGAGTAAATGACACTTAAATGGCTTCTCTAAAGCTGTTCTATCTTTAGGACTGTATGGTAATGACGGTTTACTGAGTTGTAGGCGGGTGTTGACTTGTGATGCAATAACGTAATGGTGCCAAGTACGGAAGTGAAATCGATGACCCTGAAAAGTGCAGAGAATTGAGTGCATGAATATCGGTAACATCCAACACTAACCACAGGTGACTCTTGGTGCAGCTACAGAATGATGTATATGGTATCTCAATTATAGTTAAAAACTGTAATTGTGATTGTTAAGAGGATCATTCCTGATCTAAAGATACGATGTTTATACCCCTTAGCGAACCCCCATTAATAGATAAAAAAATGTTTCTTTGTCTCAAGAGGGATGAGATGGTATCAGGCTGTATGTGTTGGTTGTTGTAGACAATAAGGAGGTGATCAAAAGATAAGTCTTTTAAAATTTGAGTTACACTGTCAGGCGATGTCGATACAGGATCTGATTCCCTCGAGAGTGGGAAGGGGGAAGGCTGAGAGAGAAGGAGATGACGCGTGCGGGTTTTTCATATTGCGTAGATCTCGGGTCGTGGTGGTTGTTTTATGGAAACTTTCGTAAACATTGGTTGAAAATTAGTGTTAGTGTAAATATCAAACAATACAGTAAAGTCGATATTACATCATTTTTAAAATAAAGATTAGAAATTAATTTATCTAGTTTACTTATTGATATTAAATTTTGCATTATCAAATATCTCAATTTGACTTCCGACTCCATGTTTTGTCCATGTGACCCTGCACAAATCGTGATGAAATTTCACATACTTCGGGAATATCAACGTTTCATATTTCACACATGTCAATGTCTAATTCGTGCATTTCACTTTTGACCTTTATGTTGTGTAATTTTAAGAAAATTATATGATAAAGTTTTCTGCATTGTTTCGCGATGACAAAAACCAGAACCAACAAACGGAGAATAAAATATTAAAGTTACTCAAAGAAAAGATAAGATGTTACAGACTATGTAGAATGCAAGACCGCAGCAAATATCCTAAACATTTTACTCGGTATTCTAAATTTCCCATTATGATTAAGGGCGATAACTCATGCTTACCATTGGTCCTCTTCTTTCATCTTTCAGCCTATTCATGAGTTATAATTGCGGGCATATTCTCTAGAGGTTGGAATTCGATTTATTTGCATATTATTTCTTTCAACCACCTCCACTCCCTTCTTGTCCTTATGAACAAAACGTATTTCATATCTGATGATAAACTATCAAGTATTTCAAAATTAATAAAATTATATTATAAGCTCATTCCATAGGTCTGTCTAAAACGGAAAGGGGATTAAAATGTGCAAATGAGAATCCCATTAGCATGTCGTATTAGTGTCAGATTCCAAAGTGTTACAGACTATGTAGAATGCAAGACCGCAGCAAATATCCTAAACATTTTACTCGGTATTCTAAATTTCCCATTATGATTAAGGGCGATAACTCATGCTTACCATTGGTCCTCTTCTTTCATCTTTCAGCCTATTCATGAGTTATAATTGCGGGCATATTCTCTAGAGGTTGGAATTCGATTTATTTGCATATTATTTCTTTCAACCACCCCCACTCCCTTCTTGTCCTTATGAACAAAACGTATTTCGTATCTGATGATAAACTATCAAGTATTTCAAAATTAATAAAATTATATTATAAGCTCATTCCATAGGTCTGTCTAAAACGGAAAGGGGATTAAAATGTGCAAATGAGAATCCCATTAGCATGTCGTATTAGTGTCAGATTCCAAAGTGTTACAGACTATGTAGAATGCAAGACCGCAGCAAATATCCTAAACATTTTACTCGGTATTCTAAATTTCCCATTATGATTAAGGGCGATAACTCATGCTTACCATTGGTCCTCTTCTTTCATCTTTCAGCCTATTCATGAGTTATAATTGCGGGCATATTCTCTAGAGGTTGGAATTCGATTTATTTGCATATTATTTCTTTCAACCACCCCCACTCCCTTCTTGTCCTTATGAACAAAACGTATTTCGTATCTGATGATAAACTATCAAGTATTTCAAAATTAATAAAATTATATTATAAGCTCATTCCATAGGTCTGTCTAAAACGGAAAGGGGATTAAAATGTGCAAATGAGAATCCCATTAGCATGTCGTATTAGTGTCAGATTCCAAAGTGTTGTTAACGAGGACTTGCCTAAAAGATGATAGCATTGTAGACTTTTCTACTTTATTACCTGTCGCACTGACGCAAACATGGCATATTTAAGACATTCCGTAGTCATGATGAGTCTGCATGACAATACCATGACATTATCATGACTCTTGATTGCTGTTAATTTATTGTTGACATGCAATAAATGTAAATATAGTTTTTTTTGTCACATTGAGGTGTCATTATGTGAGAATGGCGTTCTGATGAATAATGTGACATGACAAGAGAATAAATGTAACAATTCGTTATCATATTGCCTTTTACTTACATGTCTGAAGTGGAAACTCCAGTAATTTCAACGAGTTTTTTTGCATATGGTTTTATTTTTGTTTCTTCAGTTCTTACATTAATAACCTGCCTGGATTTAATAATACAGTATATAATCATAATCATAATCATATTCTTGTAACAAATAAGTGTTATAGGCTGCATAAATGACACCCAAGCAGTATGTAACTCTGATGTCACAATTTAAGTAACTACGCCTGAATAATGTTGACGATAAATTAACAAAATGAACTTACTGTAAACCTCAATGTTCCATAGGATACATTGTTGGTAGTAGATCTAGTCTTGCTTTATGGCTGTGTATTAAACACGACCTATTGATACAGTTTAGGTTCTTAGTCAGCAAGTCTAGTTTTGACGGCAAACTAAATGAAGAAAATAATTGTATGGATGAATGAACAGTAAATTATTAGAATATTTCATAGACTCAATTTTAGTCTTGTGGTAGATCAAGCGATATCTCTAAATACCAAGGCTGGTGACTAATCAACGTCGTGCACTTCGCACCCTAAATGCTTATTCACTTCTTGACCACTGTTTCTATTCAGAAGTATTGTAGCCCTTATGATAAATGGTTCTGTTCTTCAGGTCCACCCAGAACGTCCCCTGAGTCTGTTGCACTATCATCGATTAGGTCATCAGGAACATGTGCATCCGATTTGTTGTCAACTTCACTCCATCCTGTCATTTATTATGTCACAGCACGAATACCATCAATTCTACTGAAATTGACACCTCACATCCGTGCATAGTTGATGCACAGCATGGATTGATGATTGCTTGCTGAAGTGAAATATTTACACCAACATGGGAACTTCTCTTTCCTGTTTTCAGAGGGTATTTGAGCATGATATTTGAATAATTTCGCGACATTAAACAAAATTAAAATCAATGTTAATGTGACATTAATTTCCTTATCAGTTATATAAAAACAATCTACATTTCATGGATTTCTGTGTTGTTTATATAAGTAACAAGAAGCGTATCCTGCATATCTATGTTTTATGATGTATAGATATTATTATCTAACAGTCTATTTAAGAACAAATGTCAGCATAAATAGATATATTATAGATTACTATTCAGTCAACCAATAGCATGAATGCAAATTGAATGCATAACGTTTCTAGCGGTGGTTCGGCAATAATCAAAGACATCTACCATCGTTTATTCCGCAAAACAAGTATGCGGAGTAACGCTGCGATACAATGCATCATTACTTCAACAACAATAACGTTATGACGTCACAATGTGTTGCCCTGGTCATGGAATTTCATTTACAATGCATTCAATCTGCCTTAATCTAGGTTAACATATATAACAAACACGGGTTAAAATGCATAATAACAAATAGAGGAGCTTTAGAATTTTAGCCTTGCACGGGTTAAAATGCATGATAACAAATAGAGGAGCTTTAGAATCTTAGCCTTGCACGGGTTAAAAGGCATGATAACAAATAGAGGAGCTTTAGCATTTTAGCCTTGCACGGGTTAAATTGCATGAGAACAAATAGAGGAGCTTTAGCATTTTAGCCTTGCACGGGTTAAAATGCATGAGAACAAATAGAGGAGCTTTAGCATTTTAGCCTTGCACGGGTTAAAATGCATGAGAACAAATAGAGGAGCTTTAGCATTTTAGCCTTGCACGGGTTAAAATGCATGATAACAAATAGAGGAGTTTTAGCATTTTAGCCTTGCGCTTCAACCAAAATGGTCGATAGCATCTTCCTACGCAATGCTTAACCATTGCCAGTCCCGGACTGTCCAAGTTAACCCTGCTGCCGACACAAAACTTTCTAGCTCACTGCAAAGGATTTAGATAGTCCAATCAGAAAAGCTACATCCCGGGACGCAAACAAACATGGCTGCGCCCATGTCGCAGTCCGTCGACTGAAAGATTTGTAAAGAGATAGTGCCGCCTGCAAAGCGATGAACAATATATTCAGTTTCATTTATGTTATTGTGCTACAACTTTATCCCGGACAATGGCCTTTCAAAGAATATATTCTTAAAATGCTCCGGTAAACAAATCAAGTTCGATAAAATTGACCATGATTTGAAGCACCGACTCGATACACTACGCCCGGCAAGACTTTATTTCCTTTTATCGTACAATTGTTTTATCACTTGTGCTTGCAAAATTATTATTGAATACCCTATGAAACGAAACATTGATTAAATTTTACATGAATTAACCGATAAAATTTGAACATATCTTGATGTCATAACACTCGAAATGTAGTAGCCTGCGACCTCGTGTGCCCGGAAAAACTAAGACAAGTTAAGTCCACTTTTGTAGTAATTGTACCAGAATATTTTTCGTAGTTTTGCAAGTGCTTTTATCTATTCTTAATATCAACTAAGATTGAATTAAATTTATTTTAATGATAATATTACTTTGCTTCGTTCACTGATATTAATTTATCAATTAAAGCATAATTACCCTGAAAATTGGGACACCTCTGTTAACATACATTGCATAGACAATATATACTTTTCAAATTTAAAAATTTAAAATTATTTTCTTCCCTGATGAATTTGATTTTCACATATTTTCCAGGAAAATTGTGCAGCTATTTAAAAATAAACAATGTGTAAAATGTACTTGTTTGATGCAAAAATACAATTATATAATGGTACATGTAACGCCCACGATAAATCGGCCTACATACTTTTCCTTTAAAAAATATAAGGGGCGCAGTCATATGTTATTTATTTACCAAAACCTGTCCTAATAACAACAAAAACATCTTGTCCGCCCTCAATACATTTATTAACTCAATCTTCTTGTTTGAAAAGTTTGCCAACTTCTTTGAAACCTGATCAAACAGGTCACTTTCAATGGGCGCGGCCATTTTGATTATATCGCATATGACACAGTGTCGCCGATTGGCCCATTGTAAAGGAGGTAACTAGAGATAACTAAAAATCGATAAAGAGGGTGCTGGTATCAAGCCAGAAAAGTATTGTGTAGTCAGCAAGGATTAATGTGGACAGTTCGAGACTGACAATAGTTAACATTTGTGTAGGAAGATGGCCAAAACTGTACTTTATTAGAAAACACATGATAGTAGAGCCTTCTCTATTTCTTACACAAAGGTTAAAGGATCAACTTATTGTATGTATTCAAATTAATTCCTATGATAACAGTAAAGAGCGAGATGTTTACATTAAAGATCGGAGACCTTAATCCTATAATCATGAGATTTGAATTATTAGTGCTACCCGTGGCCAACACGTCAAACAAAAGAGTAGTTATATCTTATCATCTTAAAAGTAAATAAATCTAAATTGTTAAATATTTTCTATAAACGATAAAATATGCTTAACATGTGTAATATACGCTGTCTAAACCGCTGTTCGTGTCAGCATTGATCTATCGTCGGGTTGCATCAAATGCATATATAAGCTTAGAAGTTTTGATTAGTTTCCATTTTATCATATATGTTTGCCAATATTGCTCTTTAAATCAATATCCCTATGTCACCTTTGACAGAATGTTATGATTTATACTATACCTTAAATGCTTGCTTGTCTTGAAGAAAGCCTTATGTCAACTATTAAAGTCAACCGAGGAAATTCATACCTACTTAATATATCTGATTCCTTAGTGTCAATATATATGAACAATATCTCAAAAGTTGGTTGAATATCTGAAGTTTTTTTCAGTTCATGCGAAAAACAGATATTCTCACCCTGCAAAATGATTCTGTAGGGTCCATTTATTTACAGTTATTCATATTTGGAGTACAACAACGAAATTGGAATAATTTTAAAATACACAGTTTAAAAATACACATGTAAAATCTTTTTATAGATGACTTGATTTATGTCATTTTTTGTTTTGAATGTTTCACTACATTGAGAAAATATACCGTGTACATGTATTTTATTAGAAAGGTCAAATAAAACATTGAAAAAGACGTGGCATTGCTTATTTACGGTGTTCGATGAATAATCCTTTATTTCAAATGCTTACATTGCAGTTATTTTAGAAAATCGAATCCCAATTAAAATCGGAAAAATAATTAAAAGGTTATTTGAGGTTGCTAGATTTTATTAGCCCATTTAAAGTGTTCACTACTTAATTTTGTTTATGAATTGGGAAGTAAAATTGAACTTAAACAGTTTATATATGGATAGGATATAGATTTGTTTGTGTTTTTCTAGAGTAAAAACACGGTTCACGCGTTTAGCAGGGCAGAATTTGGTAGTTTATTCATAACTTACCAATTAAAAAATTAGCCGTACATTACATAATGCCTAATGACATTGATGAATTGATAAACCTCGATATTTTCATTGGGTAAGTAATAAACTTCATGATTATCAGTAACACTTTTGTAAAGATACCCAAGATACCGATATCCAACGAAAATGAAAATAAATGTTTAAAATTGCAAGACAATGTATTCTGAACAGAATAAACAGTTTTACAACGAATTAATGATTTAATGAATCAATTGATCGATTAATCTATGCAAATCAATTTCCCTACTTCCCTACAAATGATTAAAGTTATGCAGAGTATGTTTCATGATTTTTAATTTAACTTTAGTAAGAGACAAAATAACCTTATGACCTGAGTTAAGTTTAAATCAATTTAATAACCTACATCTTTATCTCTAAAATTCTAAATTATGATATCTTATAGTTTCCACTGATAATCGGGAAACGACCCTATCGATGTTAAGAACTCGAATTATGTGTCCAATTAACGTGTATATCAGTTAAACGACCTTCTGAACGCCAGCCAATCAGCCAATGTTTGTCTTTGTGTCTGATGTAAATAAGTTTACGAAATTACGTTTGAATCATTGGCGCGCGCTATTGTCAGGTTTTCGTTCACACATCATGACATTAACCCGTTTTTATCACTATACTGAACTGATCAGCATTAGGATTATGATATTTTTTAAACAACCACTACTTCTCGGTAAAATAACACCATTTTTAAAGTTCGACATGTTTGACTTCAACAATATACTCTGTGGCTCTTTAAACGTTGCTCGACAAAAATTGCTATCCGTGTATTTTTGCTTTATACTTGTTTTCTTAAGATTACATAAAATCGGATTGACTAAGAGTAAAATATATCCGTTGAATTCTACAAAGATGAATTAGAAAGCTGACTTGAGGTCATTGCCTCTAATCGTAATCTAAAAAAAACACATGCGTAAACTGACGTTCTTTTAGAAAAGTTCTGTAAAGGAAATTATTTATATCAATTGTCAATGTCATGTTATGAAAACAAACAAAAAAGACTTTTATCTTAAAAATAAATCATTTCATTGCGAAACTTTTTGACAGTAATGCATATCACAACGATTAAAGCCTTGTTCGCTTGTCTAGTGACCTGACAAACCTTTTATTAATGACGGAAATTAGCAGAGTGTTATGACAAAACTGAAAACCTCTTGAATTGGAACATGTAGCATTATGCTAAGTGCTCGTTATCACAGGGAAGTGTATCGCTTAGAAATAGCTTTAGAAAGACATATATACCCATAGACCCTACCCCACTACTATATAAAAGGATATTGTAGAAGGGTTGGGTCCATAGGTATATATGTCTTTCTAAAGCTTTTTCTAAGCGATACACGCCCCTGTGCTATGTTATATTTCCACATTTGCTTAGAAAATCATAAACAGAATGCTAAACTTCCACGCAAGTTATACCATTTTTGTTAAACTTGTAAATCTAGTTTGATAGCAACTCGGTAACGGATAGAAGGATGTTTAGTACACTGTTTAGGTCTCGCCTGCAATCATCACGAGTAATTGTCGAAAGTGTTATGAAGTCTATAGTTCTGACGTCATTACTGTTTGTCAAACTATTACAATACATTGTCACATCAGAGTTTCAAAGTATGTTGACATCATATGTGCAGCTATATGCTATATGATACTTATAAATTAGTTAAACTGCACCATCGTGAAGAAAATAATAAGCAAATAAATGTTAGCCCAAACAATTTCTGCAAGGCAGTCCATCTGTGTATAAGATCCAAAAGCTCAAATGCTGTTATACATAATGAGTATACATTAATTTCTGGCATTGACATAAGCTGTTTCGAAAATGCATGTGTTGAAGTTCTGCTCCCTATAACCCTAGATAAATAATAGCTATTTCAACCAATCATGACATTTTAACACAAGAACTTGAGGGACATGATATAAGGATGATCAGTGTGAACAAGGCAAAGAGAGAGCAGAAAGACTTAAGGTTATTTCTCGCAGACACATCACGATGCAATTATTTTTTCCCAGGTATCCCCTTGCTAAATATCGGTCATTGGTTTAAAACATATGGTTTGCAACAAATGGTATGGAAAATAATTTTTATATGAGACTTAAAATGACTCAGATTGCATTTCAATTGCGATAAAAACATATTCCCATGTTGATTACTTATGATTTATTATACTAAATTTTATTCCTGGTACCAAAGAGATTACAATCTAAAGTACAACAGAACGCCCAGGGTAAAAATTAATGCAATCAAATGAAGGGGTGATATGCATTAGTTTTCAGGAGATACGAAAAACTGCTATCTTTAAAAACTATTTGAAGAAAAGAACATATTGTATTACTCTGACCTTTGTAATGGTTTTCATTATACACCCCTTTACTTTCAGTTACTACGCTCAAAGTTATGGTAACTAAACTAATTTTCGAGTTTTCGGTTCCCCGGCGGAATGATCTAAGTCACTAATATGAGACATTTTTCATGGAAGAATGACCTAAGTCACTGGATTTATAATGCAAAATAACCTAATTCAGGGCTTTTGTCATGGAATGATAACCTTAATCACATAAATTCAAAAGCAAAAAAAACTAAGTCGAAAGATTTTTGAGGAATTAATGTCCTTTATCAGACTAAGGACTTGTTTTCATGAACATAACATTTTCAGTATACTGACATCATTTAAATCAGTAGACAGGAAACTGTAGTAGTAATGTCGTTCAAAATCCTCACAGCGTATTAACTGAACACATATCACAACTTTAGTGTGGAAAGGTCATGGTATCGTGACGTCTTCCATAGCTACTGTATGACATCCTTGAGGTGTCTCAGCTTATTTAGTAGAATCGCCACCTTTAAACCTTAACATACTACCACTGTGGCGTTGATATCTTTATATCAGATTTTTTTTCCATTTATTTACATTACATCAATTTAAGAACCAAAATCTGAACTAAACACAACACTGACATTTTTTTTGATTAAAAAAAAGAAATAGTGATATGGTGTCTAACGTGTATAAGTTCTGGCCACTGTAACCTAAGATTAGAAGAGGTAAAAATCAGAGTAAGTATTAAACAAACAGGTTTGTTTTGTGGATATCAGCTCTGACATTCAGGAATTACTAACGCGTTGAACAAACATTTTAGAATATATATTTTCATGATATTTAGATTAAATAATTAAAATGCCACTTTTTGTGGCGGGTGATAGTTCAAATTATTGTATATATTCAAAAATTTTCATGAATGTTATTCAGCACATTTTATAAATTCATATGCATACAGAGCTGCAACGAAAAAATAACAATACATATTCATTTGACAGATTTGTTCAAGTTGACAGTAACAGCCTTCTTGTCTGACAGGAATCCTCACCTCTTTACATAAGAAATTATTCATGTATTTGACCAACTTGAAAACCTCAAGGGGACTAAGGTTTCAAATTATAAATATGTAAAATTGGAATGTTGAACGATTACATCAATATCACAAAACATGTGCATCTCATAATGTCAATAACATGTGAGTTATGCACAACTTCGCTAGAAAATTAGGCATTTAGATTTTTTTCTTCACGTGTCAAGTGTCAAATATCATGAGTGTGGAAATAAATAATCTAATTAAATTTAAATACAATACGCCCAGTCCAGATTGTGTCATGTTGTTGTAAGAAATGTCACATCTGATTTTTCTCTCATCCAGATCCTCATTATTTCTGAAAAGGATTATATGCTAACCGTGTAAGTCTTCCACTAAAAAGAGAACTTATTGAAGAAGAAAAAGGAAAAACCACACGAAACAACAGTTCTTTCCATTTTTTATTTCACTATGTTGAAAGAATTAAACCTATTTGCCTTGATGCAGTTTTTTAAACGCACTAGTGCACGCTAATATTTCCTAAACACAACGAATGCACAGATACTGCATATCTCTCGATATTACTCACTATCCTCACTCAAGTAATCTACCTCGTAAGTTATTTAACAACTATTTACGGATTCAGGTAGTAAAGGGGATGTTTAAAGGCCGGAAGTATTTAATGTTAAGTTACATTAAATCCTCATGAACTACGATATCGGAAATATTAAAATTTTGCTCATAACCAGAAAAGCGGAAACGGCAGCCGCTATGGTCAATCTAATAACAATGCAAATACTGTGTTATTAAATCGGTTAATTTACAACATTGCTTTCATAAAACATATTTCATGATTTTTTCTCAGTTCAGAGTTTAGGTAAATTCAATAGCTGCACACAATACTAGTTCAGCCGTTTCCAAGTGTCAATAATTTATCCGTTTTGTGCACAACTAACCATAGATTTTTATATGTCCAAACCGACAGCGGCTGTCTTAACGTTTTCATTGTTGATTGCAGGTAAATTGTAAAGAATGTTTAGTATTTCATTGCATCGATAGAAAGTACTCGTAAATCTTAAAATAGCCAATTTAAACCGTAAAAGAGTGCACTAGTGCCTTTAAGGTTTCAAATGTTAAGTTGATACTGATATTTGACAATATTTTCAGTTTTCGGTTGAGTGTCTCAATTTTACATTATGAAAAAGAACATCTCATTGCCAAACCTTATTATCCATAGTCAAGGAATAAGGAATCCCGTATGAGTCGAACATTGCATGAAATTCTCTTCTTAGGATCCTGTAATTCCTCAGAAAAACATGTGCCAAAGAGCCTTTAAAGCTTAACACACACATGTTCAGAACAAAATTTACAATTAATAAAATGCAGTTGCCATTTAGATTACGAACCGATAACATTATTTCGAACACTTCATTCCTTTGAATCGATATATATGCAAATATATGTAAATTAAGCAATCAACAATAAGCATCAAGAACATTGATAAGTACTAGATTAAGACATTTTAACTAAAAATGACATGTTCGACAAAAAAATTGCAAGTTGTTATACAGTTTAGACAACCGAAACAATATTTGCCAGTTTGGTAAGTGAAGAAACAAAAATTTTTTTCAAAGCATAATACTTGTAGTTTGCAGTACAAGGAGAATATACCGTTTGGATATCTGTCATTGTCATATGATGCGTGATGTTTTTTCTTATCATAATCTTAAACTCTTAATCTCAAATATCGACAGGCAGCTGAGAGTGAATGAAATCGACACCATCATTAACAAAGTTTCTTTGGCAAAAGTGAATGACGTGATCATTGATTAAAATCTTTGATATGATAATATTGAGCGTATAATCATATGAGGATTAAATAATGTTGTTAATGCTTAAAAAGTGGTATGGCCATATTGCGTGTAATTATGACTGAAATCAATTTTGAGAGTAGCGATGCCTGATAATGAATAACTTTGTTTATTCCTTTATATTTATAAAAGTTAGATATAAATATTTCTGTTGTTTATATAGGAAAATTCAATATAACCCTATAATAATAAGCTATTTTAAAGAACTTTTAAAGTTAATCAAATTCAAAAAGACTAGTTTTCTTCACAATATAACGCTAAACTCACATGGTACAATTTGCGGCAAAGTATACCGTTCCAACTAAAACACTTATTTAACAGGGGAATTCAAAAGTTCAAGTGTTTCTGACAGAGTAATTGAATGCATCGAGATGAGTCTCCATCATGGAAAGCCAACTGTTTTTTCTGTCTGTTTGTCTTTTTTCATTAGGCACTCCACATATCATGAGCTTTCATTTCTCAAAGGATACAAGACTTATCAGGCTGGCATGGCGTGCTGCTTGTCAGAGGTAACGAAGAAACAAATGAAAGAGAAACCAATCACGCAATATATCACTACAGTAGGAAACAATCAGGATTGCAGAACAGTTTAAATGTTTATGAAATTATCTTTATTTAAAAAGTTAACAATTGGCAAAAGTATAACTTTGATTAAATGCATTAAAAAAAATATTTGCATGCACAAGGTTTGCATTGTTTTTTTTATGTAATAACGGTGTATCATCGTTTCAAAAGGACTTGATCCTCTTTTTTGGGTATTGTGTTTTGGTCAATATAATTAGATGAAATGTCATGTATGTTGTTTTGAAACATAAATGTAACGCTTTTTATTTTGTTAATGATACACAAGGGAATACCATGTCTATCAGATATTTGCATGTCTCTTATATACAGCCTTAACAAATAAAAACATATATGTTTGTTACACTTAGCTGCAGTTAATAAAATCATTTCAAAATTGATTTTCTGTATCAGTTGCACATTCAATTATTTTTTCACAGTACAGTTCAGATGTTGAAATGAAGATTTACTCATTATATGTGCAATATCGCTTATGATAGTATTTATACGCGTTTGCAAAAGGAAAGTTGCTTTGCATTCATATGTGTTGAATCTCCCCTTTGGAAACTGGTTTTCAAGGTCTGTAAATGATATAAACATATCAAAGTATGCACCCCTTGAAATAAAATATGAAAATTTATTATTGAAAAGCAATAAAGATTCAAATAAGTTGTGATCTTTTCATCATTGTTTTAAAAATATTTTCACATTGCTAATGAAAACGGGTATACAACTTTTCATGTACATGCTATCCAAAATAGGTAAATATTTACAAATACTGATATTTTTACTATCTTAAGGGTTCTTGAAAATAAATTATGGTTTATCATTGCCCCAATCAAACGACTTCGCATAAGAAGCTGATGGAAGCGCAAACATTACAAATAAGTAGTCTTCAGGAATGCCTTTAAGATTAAGAAGCAATCGTATCAAATTATTTAGTAGCGTATACGATATACTTTGGACCACATGGTATTCTTATGAAGGCCTTCTGGTTCATATTTAAAGTAAAGTAGTTTAGCGACAAACTATGCTTTACAGCGAAACATGATGGTGCTTTAAACAATATCACTGTAGGAGGAATTCAAATGAAGTAATGGGTTTAGTAATTTACTGGCCAATTTTTTATTGAATAGTGTCTGGGTCCTAGAGTTCTTTTAGCTTAAAGAGGTGGGTATGATTTGTCATCATCCAAAAATACCTGAAACAGTAAATATTGCTAGTGTACATATCGCAAAACATCAAAATGATTTTTGGCTTATTGAGAACACAGAGGGCCATGCAATGACATCACAGTAATATGACATTATTGCCAAAGAAATGGCAGTTTGACTTTAAGGTGACCGTTAAAGAATGATGATTCATGTTCATAGAAAAACAACTCACCCCTGTGTCATCCAAAACAAAATAACATTTTTCTATCACAATACCAGCTTTAACCTATTTGATAACAGGAAACACTATATAGATCTTGATTTTGGTGAAAATTTAATCTATAACCTTTTTTCCATTTAATTCATTTTGTATCAATGATACACCGCCAACTGACCTCTTTTTCTCTCTATCAACTTCATTGCGGAAGCAAGATATGTTATGCATATGCTTGTATGGCATGCTGTGTGACAGAGAAAATGAGGAAACAAGTGAAAGAGAAATCTGTCACGAAATCACTACAGCACGACACAGTCTGAACTGCAGCATGGTTTTAGAAAGTTTTTTAAAATCGATGGAGTATTTCTAATGTAAACAAAAATACTTAAAGCAGGTGAAAGACATGCAGTCTATTTTTGCCACGATGTCCAATTCCGTTAAATAAATATGAATTTAATTTATTTTAGTTATTTCTTTTCAGTTTCAGATTTTTTGCTTGCAAAGCATATTGCCGAATTTGTATCATGCAATAATGATTTTCTAAATGCATTTTTACCAATAGTTGACATGTGTATGATTTCATATAGAATACTTACTGTCATAGCATGATTGAGGTTTATTTTCGTTTCTGAAAATTGAATAAATTATTAGATTCATATATTTCTGACAGCCGTAAATCATAAGCATTAACACTTATTCATTCCCTTTCACGGTATTGGGAAACTTTCCTTGTTATAGGGCCTCAGTCACTGTTGCCAAACTATTTACAGCGAATGTATGATCGATCGTATCATATGGTATATATTTCTATCATGTCATGTATGTCATCTTCAATGGTCAGTCGAAACGACTTGACAGTTTGATAACATACAAAGATCGAAAAGGAACAACATTCCCTTTATACTGACAATTGACGTATTTATCAAATATTTTCAACAAATGTTTTGGGAGTTTCTAAATCAAATTCACTGTGCCTCAAACGCTCTATCCAATAACCAATTTTTACTCTAAGCATCTTACGATACTTAATATATAAATGCATTGAATTAGATTACTTAACTAAGACTATATATTCTTTGAGGACATAGTTAGAAGAATGGTGTGAAAAGAATTACATTCCATACCTTGTCGGTAAAACATAGTTTGAAAACTCTGATGATTAAATATTTTACGAAGCCGAAATATTCTTTGGGTGTCATCTGTTATCATTACTTAAGTTTATAGATTCTTTTTAAATCAATGAAAGTTTTAGATTGTTCGAAGTCCTCCATGTGTCTTCGTGAGAACACCCCAACAGCTTTATCTGTGTATGTGTCCACATTTTGAACTTTTTAATCGTGGCTCTCAAATCTCAATGGAAGTAAAACTAATCAGGCTGGTATAGCAAGCTAATTGTAGATAATTGTAGACTGTAGCAGCTTTCAAAGAAATATCGAATTCAAGTACGTATGTACGCTATCAATCGTAATAATCTTTGCAATCAAATCAAGTTAAATCGTGAGCCAGATTAAAACTTATAAAGATAGTTTAAAGCACATTAGAGCTCTCTAGTTTAACTATTTTGTACAACAAGTGGTTCTCATTAACCGATATTTATTCACACACACACAAACACATTAGTTTAAATACATGCAAGCCTTACGACTTGTTTAACATTACCCTGCCTTGGAGACATATGTAAGTCACATAATAAGACACAACGGTTTGGTTTTAGCGATGCTTGCTTATGAAGAAGATATCTCACTCTATTTTCTCATTTATAGTCTCCGGTTAACCGGAAATCTATATTTTCCCGATAGGCAAAGTCACATTTGTAAATTGATCATTTCCTATTTCACGAGAAATACGAAGTTAGAATGTAAATGTAAATGCTGTAGTTCAAAGTATAAAAAAACCTATGCCATGGACCAAAGTCGTTCATAGTTTTTTCAAAACATACGTCAAATTTCTGGTCATCACTGAAAAGGTTGTCAGGTCACCGGACAAGCACACATGTCTAAAATCTTTTTATCAAGCATAACTGTTTAAAACTTATACATCTCCAAAATGATTATTGCCTTTACGGCGACAGTTGATTTGTTTCTTCGAAAAAGTGACTGTTTTGTTTTAAAATCTTTAAGAAATAAAGTTTCTATAAACATGACATTTTAAAGGTATGACTTTATTAATCATAGTAAGCAATACACCTTGACTAAATACATCAATTCAGACAATTTGTGAAATTCGTTATCTAAACAAGTATGAATGCCTTCCTTATTTTTACATTTCACATCGAGAAATTCAAACATAATTTTTACCAATGGGAGGTCGTTTTGTATTATAGATATATGGTACTTGTCGAATTTACCATTTAATTACAAAAATCCAGTCTAAATGACATTTTATAGGCAGTTGTAAGTTTCCATGTAATGATTAAAGTAGTAAAATCTTAAAATAGACACACCCACTCTACTCCTTGCACTAACCTCATCGATTTTGCTTCCAGAGATTTGCAACATCACAATCTGTCAACAGCCTCCCCTAGCTGACATTTTCAGTGAAGACTTTCAGTGAAGGAAAAGGCGTTAAGCTAACATAATGAGGACAGAAGGGCACTTAAGTCTCCATTCAGACTTAGCTGCCAATTTATGAGCATTTCTGAGTGTGTGTATCTGATACACAAATATTGTTCATTCTCTTGAACCAATTCATTTCTATTTCATGAATTTGCATTTAAGTTTCATTGTGATGCGTGTGCCGTTACGCTTAATATGATAAAACCTTTATTCATAAGTGTGTATTTTCATTCTATTGATTGCATTGACTTAATTCAAAATAGATGATATACTGCGATATCTTGATAGTTATGTTTTGAATTATAGCTATTCAATTACAAACTCAGAATCATGAATTATCAAATTCATTGCAAACATGAAAATTGATGTTGAAATCAAATTGACGTTAATATTTGTACAATGTAGTCACAAATTATTTAAGAAGATTTTGAAATACATTTCCTTTTTATATTTTGATAATTCAGTGAAAAGGTCATATTATCATTTTTAAAACGTACAATGAACCATTTTTGTGTTAGCTAAGATATTTCTAAGCTCATTCTTTCCGACATCATTTCGATAGACGAGGATATTTTCAATATGAGCAGGTGTATTTTTATAGAATATCCTATCTTTTATGTCTAAAGTGCGTCTTGACATCTTGTAGCAATCAATAAGCTCTTATTTTGGCCATAGTATCCATCCATCACCTTTGCACCTCTAGCTAGCAAAAGCCTTTCATGCTTAAAATATTACACAATAGAACACATATTTAGCCTTGACCAACTCAATGATACCGAAAGAATTAATCTGATTATGATCTAACTATTCTCATGATTTAAGGATCATTAAGGTTAAACATCATGCTTCCATCAATTATATTCGATTTTTACATTAATATGAAAACGTGTAAATAAGTCCCTTCTTTAAAATATTGCAGATGTTGTGTAACGACGCTGATTTATAAACCGTTGGAGACACTATTTGTGTCCATGCTATGATATTTTCCTTTCACTTGCTTAAGAAGAGTTAAAACACTCAACGATTTGATTTCCACAGAGTACATGCATGCCTGTCGTACGCAGTGTTTCTCAGATAATTAGGAACTAATGTCTTTATAGTTTTCATTGTAACTGGTTACAACTATCACTGTGACCCAAATCTGTCTCAAAAACTCGTTCGTGAGGAAAATAGTAAAGAATTGACTAACACTGAACAATGGTACATCGAGGTCAATAAGAGTGGTTTGTGGTTTCTTTGATACATGTACAACGATTATTTTTCAATGTATATAAAATGGTTTGTCGGAACTCGAATGACATCAAATGAAAGTATATTTGGTAGTCAATACACCACGCAAAGTACATTAACTAATTTAATGTTTTATAGTTTACAGTTATGAACTTTGTTGAATTTAAGTTCATAAATTAACTAAACCACAAATATCACCTTAGTATACATTGTTGGAAAATGCAGATCCAAACATAAATGGAAGGTTCGTACAAGCATAGGTTTATAGCTGACGTAGGCCAAATACATGACACTTTCAAATTATGGGCGCTTCACTGTATCTATCTATATAATTCTCAATCAAATCGTTTTCATTTTGCGTTTTACGTTTTGTGAAATATTTGTTACTTATAGTAACTTATAGTACACTTAAAGTTGTTGCTTATTAACTTGACAAGACATTTACGAATACAGGGTTAATTTTTAGCCGCTGAATTATCATCATAATGATTGACTTGATTTTGAAAAGAGAAACATATCACAGTATTTTCATTGTTGAAAACAATACATTCAGTTCTCATGCCCACAGACAGGGTGAGGAAGTTAACACATAGGCATCAATATCACACCTTTGCATGCAATCTTTAATCAATGCAGAGCATCAACTATGTGCGGATGTGAGGTGTTCATTTCAGGGGAATTAATAGTCATTCGTGCTGTGACATAATGAATGACAGGATGTAGTGAAATTGACAGCAAATCGGATGCACATGTCTATGGTGACCTTATCGATAATAGTGCAACAGGGTTATCTCTTGTAACACAACGGATTGGTTTACTCATCATACAGGTAATGCAAAGCCATGATAACCACAATTGAAACATTATCAAATTAAAATCAATTATTCTCATGTCTTGTCAAT
Source organism: Phorcus lineatus (assembly GCA_921293015.1). Taxonomy (NCBI): domain Eukaryota; kingdom Metazoa; phylum Mollusca; class Gastropoda; order Trochida; family Trochidae; genus Phorcus; species Phorcus lineatus. Next base: position 34,518,576 of record OV121082.1, read on the forward strand.
TGTAAAAATTATCATTAAAATGAAAGCATCATTTCGAATTCACAACAGCATCATTTAGATTATTGCATGATATGAAAGTATGATAACGACAATGGCGATAAAGAATGATGACCGAATCATGGTATGTTCCATGTATTCCGAGCATGAAAAAAGTATCTGATAAATATGTTGAGTTTGTTGGTGCAACAGACTTGGAGTGAGACAACGCCTACAAATGCATAAACTACTGTTGTTATGATAAATATGAAATTGTCCCCAGTCAAACCAGCAAAATATGACAAACAATTGAATAACTTGATGATAACAACTCAATATATAATGGTCAAAGAGTTAAAGAACATAACCTAATACGAATAAAGTTAAGTTATACAATACAAAATTGGTAAAAAAAAGTAGCTAAAAAGCAATGATTACCAATTCTTTGATCAAATAGCAGTGATAGGTTGAGTCGTGTCCTTGATGGTAATCCTTTGTTGAATCCGGTTGTAAACAGTTTACAAAAGCATTTCCAGAACCTTCTGTTTCTTGAAATATCAAATCAAGAAATACAGGGAAAGAAAACTCTAGAATATATTCATGTAAATAATCACATTCTCATAACAGAATAACAAACCTTGTGAATGACAAACTGATATCTGACTGTAGTACTGTATTATATAATATGGTAATGATTTATTCGCTTTATTTTTACATCTCCTGTTTGATAGACTGTAATATGGTAATCATGTTGTTAAGTTGCAGCTCTAAGAAGTTTCATTCACTAACTGAATGTCATTAAAATGTGATAATGTGAATAAATGAAAGAAGATACGATTCGAAATCTAAGGCAAACGAAATATCCTCATGAACATATTTCAGTTAACATTAATCTTATATGAAAAACGATTCGAAGTGACCTTTCGAATTTCAATTGTCAAAATGTAAATGTGGTATAAAACATCCGTCTCAGTTAGTCTGTGCATCAGTTTATGTGCTGTATACTATCATGCGTGTAAAGACATCTTAATAAACTGTCCATTTGTCCCCCTTCTCATTAAGAACAGTAAGCACGCACAGCCTGATAAGATTCCACTCTTCTGAAACAGAAAAATGAATATTTCACAGCAAACCATAAAGAAAACCTTGGGTATTGGAAAAGTCCTAATTCACTTTCCTTCAACCTATTTGCTGGAGGTTTTTCAGGGAACTCGTCCACAAAGTACACAAATACAAGCATCCTAGTCGTTCAAATGTGTTTCTTAAACTAATTATACAAGAACGTTCATTTATCTTTTGATAATATATACACCATTTCATAACTGCATCACCTTGCCAACAGTAAACTAGGGCTTGGTCTTGTTGTTTTCGAAGTGCATGCGCTAAGATTTCTGCACTTTTCCTGAAATCATCGATTTTACTTCCCTACTTGGCACCATCACTTTGATTCATCCAAATTATTCAATACCCGCCTACAACTGCTCCTGAACACCGCAATTACCTTATTGATTTAATATTAGAAAGTGTAGGTTATGCTAACATTAAGATAAGAAGGCCATTTAAATGTTATTGGCACGATATGGATTGATACAAAGTTCATTTCTAACTCATAAGATAACCATCGGCATTTGGAGGTTCAACGAAAAGAAAAGATCGCAAATCCTGTCAATCGATACCTATGGTTCAGAGAGTTCGTTGGAAAGACAATAAGCCATTCTGTTAGTTGAACGCGCGTTAAAAACTGAAAATGAGAATGAAAAAACTCATACGTGTGAAACTGCCTTACTTGCAGACCAAGTACGATTGGATTGTTTCTCGATTCTTTATGCAAGATATAACAATAATTCCAAAATGTCATAAAACTACTGCCACAATAAGCTATTGTTTAAAACAATCTTATTGAAGAGCTCACTCCAAATACTGTCAACCGGTTATTTCAGGGACAGCAATGTAGTAAATCACTATTCAATGGGCTTTCACATGATGAAATAATTATCACTCTTAAAAGTGATGAATAAAAAATCTTTAATGTATTTGTAATCACAAATCAAACCGCAGGCGCACGTTTTTAGTTTCTAACAGTGATATTACCCCTTTAGTTCAAAGTGATCAATTGCATTATCAAGTACGTAAAAAGTAAATGATTGTTGCACATCATGTTCAGAATATTCTATCCTTGCTTTTTCTTAAGTTATGAGAGCAAACATGTTTTTTTCCCCCAGCAAATGAAAAGATCATAAGATTGATGTTTGAGAAACGTGTGTGAAATAATTACGGTATTTACCTTACATTTTGAATAATCTCGCATTCCTCCAAAATGAAAAACCAGGTATGAATGAATTGTTTGTCAATTATTATTCCGAGATATTACAAAAATTCCAAAATGTCGAAAAATGTAAATTACAACAATCACATTGAACAGTTCACGCCGAATGCTGTGTACAGGTTATTTCCGAGACAACATTGTAGTAAATAAGAATATATTTTTTAACGGTTGGTAGGAAGGGGAGGCTAATGAATCTCATAAATTGATAACATTTCACAAATTGAAACTTGATCAGTGAATCTTTCCCCCATAAGTCTAAAACAAATCATAATGTCATAATATTATCTTTACAGCGTTTCATTCCCTGCCCTTGACCCGATTAATTAGCATAGTATCACAAACGTCGAAGCAGCTGGATTCAATCACGAATAAAATCTCATTGAGTTATTTTAACAAATTGATTTGATTTTATATACAATGAAACTACAAGACATGTTCTACCAGATAATCAATAACAAGAATGAAATTTGAAAAAAATAATGATCAATTCATCGAAATATTGCGAAAATAAAAAAAACAAACAAAATAAGGGTTGAAGGATGCAAAGCAAAATATTTTACAAATGATAGCCATTTAAAGTTATGATTTTGATTCCACCAAGTGGACTGAAGAGAACTCAAACAAAACAAAAATAGCTGCAGCCGTGTAAGCAAACGTTATGTCTATAGCCATATGAATTATCATTTTTTGGATAGTATGTTTTCATAAATATTAACTCGATGCTAAAACGGTAGGGAAGAAACACCCCATGTTTTACGTGTTAACCCTCGTTTAAATGAAGTAAACAAAAGAAGAAGTTGCACTTTCATGAAATAATCGATTATACTTTCCAACTTTGTTACAACATTGTTATTATTCAATACCCGCCTACAACTGATTCAGAACACGGCCATTACCATATAGATTTTAGAGTAACAAGAATAGCTTGTGTTAACATTCAGAGTGGAGGCCATTTAAACGTTGTTGACACGATATTGACTGATTCCATGTTCGCACTGGACTTGAAATATCACGTTAGATAATCTCAAACATTTGGCAGATTCAACATAGAAACCACAAATATTGTCAATCGATAATTCGGTACAGAGGGTTCATTTGTTAGATCATAAGCCGTTCTGTTGTTAAATGTGTTCACAGAATTACAATGAGAAGGAAAAACTGTCTTACATGCAGACCACAGCCTTTGAAGGATTGGTAAAATATTTGGTGGATGCATTGAATAAGAAAAGTGTTTTGGACTACCTTATAAAGTAATGGCAATTTCAAGACATTCTATGACAAAACATCGTTATTTATGTTTATTCCTGATGTCAGTGTTATTGTGCATAAATAAAGGTTGGTGACAATAAATGCCTATTTGGGACAGAAGAGGACGGATCGAAATTAAAACATAGAATCGAAATTGTTAGATAAGATCAATCTACACTAATAACACACGTTTGTGTCAACTTTATATGTCATTTAGCTTCTGATTTTAAAACAGTAATTGGTGTCAAGCTTGATATGTCAATATGTCTGTGTACTTCAAGGTTAAACAACCCCACAACCATTTCCTATTCATTTTGTGACCTTGTCAGTATCATATTTGGTGAAAGTATTAAGCGACCCGTGCAAAATAGACTGTCATGTCCAGCTAATTGCAAATGATCCTGACCTTATAGTCCCCTGATAACGAACTTAACCATAAACCAAGGACATAGGAAATTATTCAATGTCATCCACACTCGTCTACAATGTTGATCAATAAGCAATTACGATTTTGTTTAGAAAGTCATCGCTTACTACACATAATGTGTTCAGCGCATGTGCCCATGTTGAATGGACACAGTAAAAAAAAATATTTCTGGGTAATAATTTATTTGTGATGAATTCATTTGTTTCAAGTATACCTATGCAAACAGAGCCTAAAGAAATCAACTTATGAATGTTAAATATGAGAAATATTTGATTAATTTTTTAATTCCATAACTAAGACATTGTCTTTAAAACACTGCCATATGTTTAAGCTGTCGACTTTTGACGTGATTTTTGAACTAACAAATTAATTGATTAAACAATATAGAATTGTCGTTTTCAACCAACTACGTTTATTTTACTGAACATACCAATGATTAAATAATATGTAATGAAAGTTAAATAATGAATCAACGCTTTCACCAGCACAACTGTTAATAACAATTGACTTTTGAAATTGAATAAACAATACTAATAACTTAAACACCACAATACAACTGATTTGTTTTAAATTCTGACGCTATGAATTTATAATAAAAAATAACTGTTCAAACTATATCTTTTACGTTTGATTCAACAGATTTGTCAAATATGTGATGCCGTTACCATAGGGCAGTAATGAAACATTGATATTTACATTGAGAAAAGGAATACCCTGTATTATTTACCAGGGTTTCCAATGAATGGTTTGCAATCATCGTAAAGAGAACGTGTGAATCAAAAGCACAATTACAGCGAAACCTCATCAATAGTCTGTAGTTCGGTACATACTTGGGGAATACTCAATAATACATTGGGCATTATTTCACACTTGGTCAAAAGCATGGTTTTGGTCTGATATTTGCCACTGTTGTGTTGTGTAGATTAATCAACCTAAGGAAACTAGTATTGCTAGTTGATCATGCCTCCATGGCGTTCATTATCTGACTAATTGGTAACCATGTTCGTCTATCTTTGTAACAGTACTAAGTAACCTTTTCTGGCTAGCAACACTTTATGAGATTATTGTGTGTATGGATGGTTATCAAAAGTTTTTTTCTTTGTCAAGATTTCGAGAAACATAATCGTCTGTCATTAATCCATTGCATTATATCTTATATCTTAAAACTTCATAATGCATTTGAATTAGAATGATATTTTGTTAATCTGCAGAGGAAAATTGCTGTAACCACAAACATGTAACAATCTTCTAAATTTGGAAGTATTTATTTTTCTTAATTGATACAAATTGGGTAGTTAATGTGGCAGAGACATTGATAGTGGTAATTTAATGAGTGATTGAGTTTTGTTTTAACGTGTTTTCAACAATATTTCTAATAGTAAACACTTGGGTGGAAATCATACAAAAGCGTGTGGACACATCACGCAGAGAAGGGTTTAAAAGGTAAAGGAAGACGGAAGAAAGGCAAAGTGAAAGTAAAACGGCAGGTGTAGATGTCTTATTTGTTTGAATCATGTTTTCATTTATTTTGCTAACAAAACTACGATCCCACAAAGAAAGCTGACGAAGGATTGCAAGCTAATATAATTTCATAACAAATTCATTTAGAAAACAATTTACACAAAGGAATAATTTTTGCATACGAAATCGTTTATGATATAATGAATGTCATTTTTCAATTTTGTAAACACAGTAAAAAATTATTTGCATGAGGCAAAGCATTTCTAAATAAAAAACTCGAATGTTATGTCAAAGATGATGCCTATTTATTTGTTTGGGCTGGAAAGTCAATTCTTATTTTCTAATTTCATGGCAAAAAGATTCCTCATCTTAAATTCAAATATCATTATGTAATGCAAACAATCCACTCTCCCAGTAAGAAATGTTTAAAAGCTCTAATGAAATTCTAAAGCCTCATTGCTTGTGCTCCACTTACAAACATTTATATGATTATTTTTATACTAATATTCACTTATAAAGCATGTCTTTATCTTGATCGTGCCTCATAATTTAACCTTTTTAAAATGTCCATGACCATATGCACGTTGCGTTTATATTATATAAGTGTTCATTAACATCAGTGACCTATTCCTTTTCAGAGTAATTCCGTCACAGCTTTAGTAAAGCAATTTTCCCTATTCGGCAACAGTAGTTTTTAGATAGCTTTTGATCTTTTTAGGTAAAACAATGGCTTTGCAAAAGTATTTTGAAGGCCATTGTACGTAAACTGCTTGCTTTGCACGCTATGATCAATCATTATGCCATACTAAAGAACACGTATGTTTCTCTCCTTTTCAAAAGAGGACAAATATGTTGATAACAGATCATTCTTCTGTCAAATTAGAGTTCGAAATGATCATCACCGTTGATTCATATGGTGCCAATGACCGCAGTGGTATCAAGGAGAACTAGTATTCCTTACCAAACTAAGAAATGAGTGATGAAGGAGTGATGATATTAGTAACACCAGAAAAATCTAATAGAAACTTGTCAGGCTTTTAGTAAACTTATGATATATCCAACCAGATTGTTGCCGCTATCTATATGGCTATAGAGAAAATCAGAATTTAAAAATGATTCAGTAATTTTAAACTTTACACAGGATTGTGAAACCCAGCAACATGTGAATTATAAGATTGTGGCTTTCGAAACGGTGTAAACATTAACGATAGAATGACAAGTAAATAATAATATACATGTTGCTATAGGATACTAATATACATGTTGCTATAAGTTTTTGCTGATTTTTCTTATGTTTTTCTTTGTTAATGTTGAAAACATTACCTCGGCTTGTGTTAAAACTTTCTCAACCATGGACACATTTCTGTTATCAGAAATGTCGACGAGTTCGAGATCATCAATTCATATACACGTTCTTATCGATGATAAGTTTTGTATTTGTTATAAAAACAACTCTTTTCGATAAATGAAGTTTGGAAAAAAAGTTTTTAATCTTGTAATGTTTGATTGAACTGTGCTACAAGACAAAGCTTTCACTATGCACATTTCACAGGTAGGTTGTGCAAATCCAGGTTATCAATCGGCAAGTTGTAAGTCGTTAACCAGTTGTGTTTAATAGTTTGTTAACAGAAACAACATCTACACTTTGTCTTTTTCCATTTTAAAAATATCCAAGACGATGTATTAATATAAGCTCTGATGAATTTTACTGGAAACTGGCAGCACGCTGTTGTCCATTGCAGCCTGTGTTGCAGGTTAAACTGAATATTGTGTGAAACAGCTAAACTTTTAAACGCCTCATGCAGCAAACAATCGAAAGCACATTGTCTCATAGTATCCAGCTTCAAACAAAATATGTCCATGGACAAGTTGTGAAATGGACAATGTATTTATGTCCACAGATTTATCTGTCTGAAGAACGTTTCTAATTATGTGTGACTGATATGTACCCTTTTACTGCTTTTTCTTCGAATTGATAGTTAACCACCATTTCCCATAAAAAGCACTTTATTCGTAAGTTAAATAAATTTAGTTATATCACTGAAATCATTGAGAAGCTGGTAATAAAAAAGGGCATTTATCAAAGTTCTGCGCCGCAAAAAGCTAGATATAAAAGTGATGTTTTGCTTAAATTATTCTTATTATGACATTCACATATTCGCATTATAATGACATTCGAAAGTTTTAAATAAAGGCTCTTTTCCGATGTTTTCCTCCTCTAAAGGAATGTTTCCATTCTTAAGCAAAAACCCAGTTATATAAAATGGTCCTTTATCAGATATTTGTCATGTGAGATCTTTGAGAGGAAAGTTCAATGTTTCTGAAACGAACCCCTTGATGGACATGATAGAAGAAAAATGACTCATTACTAAAAGGGTAATGACCAAGGCTGATACGCTTCTTATCTCGATTGTTATCTCCGGTTTCAGTGAAACTGAAATAAAAGAAGACAATCAATTATCATCCTTATTCACTTCAGCTGCTCATACTACTTTTGTATTGATATTTTCTATGTCAGAGTCGTCGTTTATACAAACCAAAGGATTAAGACCAATTCTTCCTCTCGCTTTCGTCGTTTTTCTCAACAATAGTCATTCTTCCCCAAAGTCACATTCTTTCAATTTTCCACCAAAAAGTTTTTAAAATTGGATGTTATACATTCTCATGATATTTGATTTAAAGGCTAGATCACAACCACACTTCAGATATTATATCATGTGTCAACATTATCGTCAATTTCTTTTTTGACTGATGTGAAAGGAAACATATAATAGTGTTAATGTTGTGCTTGATAGGCTACAAACGAGTACCAAAGGGCAAATGCAGTAAAACCTCACCAATAAACAGGTTTCAAGAAGCATTTATGATTATCTGAACATATAAAAAATATTTGTACATTAAAAAAGTGATTTTAAAATAATTAAAAGACAGATAAAATGATTGCTAAGATACAGACATCGCCTTTTGTTCACAAAAACCAATGGCTTTCGATGTTCAAGATTTCTAATATTTGGCAAATTAAAAAAACTGAACTGGCCAGTATCATTCACAAATTATGGCATGTCAGCATACAATACAGACAAAAAGCGGTCAATAGTCATAGTATTGTATTGCAATTGCATCATGAATACCCTATCGCAAAAACATGTTGAGCGTCATTGCGGCAGCAGTCTGATGAAAACCGTGTTCCGAGGAATAAGATGTTTTGAAAATTTACTCTTACAGGTTTCGAACTTAATCTAAGATGGGCTTTCCTCTCCACAACGATCTGAAAGCAGCCCTCGTAGTTCTGACGAAATTTCAACTAGCCAATCACAATGGCTGCAGCAAAGGCCTCCGGTATCAGTACCTAGGGGCAGATAACTCCCGTGTACCATTTGTCAAACTTGAATGCCGCTATCCTTATTCTAAACGTGTTGATGGTGTCAGCACGTGCGAGAAAGAAGGCTGCTTTCAGATCGCTGTCGAGAGGAAAGCCCTGGTAGAGGACGTTCGAATCCCGCCGTAGTAAATATTTTAACTTTTCTTCCTCGGAACAGGGTCAATTTTAATCAGAAGTGGGACAATGCCTATAAACGTTAATAATACTCTGGTATCTGACTCAAATGCTATATGCTTCTCATTGCTAATGATGTAATTGTTTTACCTTATATTTCAATCTCCCGATTTAAATAGACTTTTAAAAGGTTTATGATTACGATTTTTGCTGCAGTTTGAACAGCTTCATTGACTATTTCAATGTTACTAGACTGATGTATTTGAATGGAAAATCATTAGATTTGTTTTATGAATTATTTGGCAAGAGCAATTCTCAAAATTTCTAAATCTAAGGCCATCCAAATATCATGAACAGTCACATGTTTAAATTCATCTTAATCATATGAAAAACAGAAATTCCTTTACAATTTCGTTTCCACAAACTTACATTGAAAGAAGTATCTCTGTTAGAGAATCTGCTCTATACCATAATGACTGCATTGACATTGCCTGACATTTTTACAGACATTTTAAAAGACTTTACTCTTGTTCTCCGCCAACTTATCTACAACAACCAGCACGCAGTGTCTGATAAGATTTTTCTCCTTGGAGACATAGCTACTGATTATGACAGAGCGTACCAGCAACAAAGCCTTTGGAATTTGAAAAGTCCAATTTCACTTGCCTTAAACCTATTTGTTGGAGGTTTTCCGGGGGAAAACGTAAACAACGTACAAATCGTAAGCATTCTAATGATGGTTAAATTTTGATAAATGAAAACATCCGTCCACTACCTGTTTGACTATAGATGCATGTGCATGTAATTATTTGTTATTATATTAACATCATTCATTGAAATATGAAATACAGAATTCTGTTGCCTTTTGCAATAAATTGTTTTACATATTCTATTACGTTTAACATGGTTGTTTTATTCTAGTCATAACCACAGTGCAAAGACTTTAATATAACGAAGAAATATTATAGAGCCCATGTCACTACGACATCGCCTTCCCAACAGTACGCTTGGGCTTGCATGCACTTAGTTTTCTGCACTTTTCATGTAATCATCGATTTTACTTCCCTACTTTGCACCATCACTTTTTTCCATCACAATTATTCAATACCCGCCTACAACTGCTCGAGAACACTGCCATTACCATATACATGTAGATTTTAGAGTAACAAGAGCAGCTTGTGCTTACCTTTCTAGAGGAAGACCATCTAAATGTTGTTTGCACGATATTGACTAATTCAAAGTTCAAACTGGACTTGAAGTAACACGTTAGATAACCTTACACATTTGGCAGGTTCAGTGCAGAAACCACAAATCCTGTCAATCAATAATTAGGGTTCAGAGAGTTAATTTGAAACACATTTATCCGTTCTGTTATTCAATGAGTTCTCAGAATAACAATGAGGATGAGAAAGGACGTATGTATCGAAACTGTCTTATATGCATGCCACAGTCTTTGTGTCTTTTAAATTTGTTTTATGCATTGAATAAGTAGAATGTTCTGTATATTTCTTGTATAGGTGCGAGGAATTACAAGATATCCGCAACACGTTTAAAACATATTTTCCATAAAGAAATTAGTTCCCTTTTAAGGCAAAGAAGGTAGGGATGAATAAAAAATTTGAAATCGTTAGATGAGAAACTGTTTACACTAGCAGCACATTTGAGTCAAGCATATGTCATTTTGCTTTCGAATATTAAAAACAATCAGTTCTTCAGCATTGTGTCACCTTGTTCTTAACCTTATTGCAACTTTATCTGAATATCAAGCGACTTGAGCAAAACAAACTGTCATTTCCAGCTAATTGCAAATGATCCTGACCTTGAAGTCCACCATAGCGTTAACCTAACTATAAACCAACGACATTAGCTATGATTCAATGTCATCCGCACTCGTCTACAATATTAATAGAAACAAAGTTACTGATGTAGTTTTGACAGTCATTGTTAAGTATTTACATTTTCTGTAAGGTATATGCTCTCTTGTTAAACGAAGACACTTTGATTTTTTTCTTGGACAACGATTCATTTTTGTTGAATTATGTTTATTTCAACAAATCTTGTGACCGACTCTGCCATCTGATCCTGGGCAAATCAACTTAAGAATTTTCTTTTTAAGGAATCTATTAGTATTGTTTCATCAATTGATTCCAAAATAGTACATAGACGAATATTTTCCAAAAGGTTGAATTTGGATGATAATTAAAAATTAAAAATCTTTTGACCGACTCTGCCATCTGATCCTGGGCAAATCAACTTAAGAATTTCCTTTTTAAGGAATCTATTAGTATTGTTTCATCAATTGATTCCAAAATAGTACATAGACGAATATTTTCCAAAAGGTTGAATTCGGATGATAATTAAAAATGTTTATACCTATAAAATATCATGTTGGTTGAAGATTTATTAAAGAGATGTAGTAAAACGAAATAATTTTTACAAACTATCATAACAGCCTGCCACCTGAAAAATGAATCATTTTGTTGCAGATGCGGTTTTGATTGTAATGTTTATAACAACGATTTAAGACATGTTTACATGACGACACTTCCATTGATGACGTAACTAAAGAAAAACAAATTAAAAACGATTCAGAAGTGAACCATGAGAAAGAAAACTTTGTTTAACTAACGTTTATCAGTTATCCGGTAAACCAGAAATGATTCATTTATACTGATATCTGATTTCTACTTAACTCGATGATATACTAAAACATGGCTTCCATATGCTTTCCTATTACCTCCGACAATCAGCATGCTTTACAGGCCTCATTTATCTACTTCCTTGGAGAATGTTAAATCAAAGAAGGTGGGAAAGAGAAAGGCACGAACACAGAAAGAGCAGTTAGGATTATATCACGGAGAAACATCTCGATGTGTTCAATTATCCAGGGAAAATAACCAAAAATAAAATATCTTGTTGTTGGCAAATGTTTGCTAATCCCCAAAAGTAAAGACATTGTTGTTATGCAGTTATTCTTTACGTTCCTTGCACTGAATGTTTTATGCATTGGAAAGCATACAGACTTATCTTATGAAAAATGATTATATATTAAAAAATCCCTCGATTTCTAGAAATTAATCAGTCAATTGAGCTTTACATCATATTTTAAGCGACAATCTATGGATGTGACAAACATGATTGCGTCTGAATTTGTGACATCACAATCTGTCAACAGCTTCCGTTATTTGCATCAGACATTTGCTTAAACACATGGTGTAGAGTTCGTACTATAAGAATAGAAGGGCAGTTAATTTTCGATTCACACAGTTGCTCTCTTATTGAATGTTGAATGCAAAATTCTTTTTAGATTTCTTACTCTCACCTGGAACATTTTCCTTGGGCTGTTTCTTCTTTATATCATGAATACGCATCAAAGTTATGTCATGATGTGATTGTGTTTCATTTGAAAAATAAGGAATTTAATGTTTTTAATAAGTGATTATAATATGTGTTTGCTTTCCCGTTTTTATTACAAATATTAAGCTTTTAGTTGTTATTATTGAATAGAACCCATAACTGTGTATCTCCGAGCATCCACTTTCAATTATAATTATCATTTCGATTTTCAATAATGTTTTAGATAAGAGGTAGTGAATATGTTTTGATAGATTATCTGAATCTTACATTAAATACTTACAAGTTATCAATATTTTGGATGAAAGTTAATAAGAACAAAGGCTTCGGTAACACACGCTTTATAGATGATTCTATCGTAATTTAAAGTCTGTCATGTCATCTTGTAAGAAAAATAAAATCATATCGAATGTCATTCATTCGATCACACTCGACAGTAAAACCAGCAGCAGTCAGTGGAAAGGTCGTAAGCTCTCAACATCATGAATTCTTTTATGTAATACAAAACCACTCTTCCGTAAGACATCACAAGTATTGCATGAGATTTACATGTATGTATGTGCTGATTTGCTTTTAATCGTACTTCAACAGAGTCAGCAATCTATTGATGATGTTAACAGTATATTCTTACTTCCATTTGGTTCTATGTTTAAATCAACAGTAACAATTCTAGCTCATGAAATATAATAGTATTGAGAAGGTAACCAAGATATGCGATCTATCTTCGAAAATATCATGTTGCCATCTATAACAATCTTTTAACTTGACAATACACAGCTTCAAATTCCCCTCAAAATTAGCGTATTTGTAGATCCAGCAGTTACTGTGTATCGTCTCAAATTTTATTTTATAAAAAAGAAACCTTTCCTACGAATATATTGTTATGATCTGACAGGCCGTATACTTTTTACTATACTTTTTATGTGATGCTCAGATATGCTAACATATACTAACCTAAGAAGACTAAAGACACTTAATTTGAATTAGACCGAGCACATGCATGACTGTCTCAAACACTATTTCTCGGATAAATCGAAAATAATGTTTTAAGTGGTTTTCAGTAGAACTCGTTACAGCTGGTGTTTAGATATGACCCATTTCTGTCTCAAACACTCTTACGTGAGGAAAATAGTAAAGCGTTTCAAGAACATATTGAACATTGGTCATCGACGTCAGGACATACTCTTGTTTTCATTATTGTGAATGACTACAAACGAAAGTAGGACACAAATATATTAATTATTTGAACTTGGTTGCATTCTAGCTTTTATAGAAACTGAACCAAAATATCATCAAAATGTGTTACAATGTCTAGAAATATATATCGAAGGTTATATATGTATATGTTAACAGTAATTCCTGACGTACGTCACATATATAACACTTACGAGTTATTGGCGAACTCTCAGTTATTGTGTTTTGCTTCTTTGAAATATTTTTATCTAAATGATGTTGTTAATCAACTCGACAAGGAAGTGACGATCACAAAGTAAATTATAAGCACCTTAATCATCATAATGATTGACTTGATTGTTAAAAGATAAACATTACACATTATCATCATTGTTTTACAATACATTCAGTTCTCAAGTATACATGCACGATGAGGAAGTTATCATATAGGCGTCAATATCACACTTTTGCATGCAATCCTCAATCAATGAAGAGCAACTATGTAAGGATGTGAGGTGTCAGTTTCAGTTGAGTAGATAATTATTCGGGATGTGACATTATGAATGAAGGACGTAGTGAAATTGACAGCAAATCGGATGCACATGTTCATGATGACCTTATTGAGAATAGTGCAACAGGGTTATCTCTTGAGACACGCTTATTTGGCTTCATTAACAGAAAGCATGCCTCATAGCTCACTCATCATACATGCATTGCAATACCTTTATTATCATAATATGACATTATCAAATTAACAACAAGTATTCTCATGTCTCGCGTATAACTATTCTGAAGCATTATTTCATTATCACATTATCATTTACAAAAGTGGAAAATAAAATACAGACAATAGCAATCAAGAATGAGTATCAAATGAGGGTATTGTCATGCAATCTGACCATGAGAGCAGTTTCCAAATATGCTGAGTGTGTTATTCCGAAAGGGGTTAGAATGAGACGATGTCTACAAATTCTTGCACTAATATAACAATAATCTGGTTTCCAACACTAACACTACATGCTTTTCGATGTTAATGATGTTATCATTTGGCTCTATAGTTTCATCTCCCGTGTTTAATAGACTGTTAAACTGTACATGATAATTTTCTCTCTTTTTTCTTACTTTGAAGCGTTCCCTTGACCAAAAACCTGTTACTAGAATGTGATATTTTAATGAAAGATTATAATTCAATTCAATATAAATCATTTATTCAATGAAATTATGTGATTGGGAATTTTGTAATTTTTCAAATCAAATGCAACCTAGTGTTGTTAGCCCTTTTGAACATGCGCCCTGCCCTTTTTCTGTCCTACTTTGCCCTTTTCATGAGCGCCCTGCGCGCCTTGTTGCTAGCTTAAATTTTCGTGTTGCCTTTTGCAGATTAAAGACGTTCCGAACGTTTGTCAGTGCGCATCTTTTCGCGCATCCGAAAAAGTGCCACTATCATTTTGAGAAAACTAAAGTTGCGTAAACATTGTAAAAAGAATGTCACTGACGCGTTATCGATGTTCGGAAAATAAGGAAATTTTTACTGTTCTAGATAGATGTTTAAATGAAATGTCAAAACGGTCATTTAGACAAAATGAGTATTTGAAAAATCGGGAATGTATCGCGGAAATTTTACATTTCGGTTTGGCTGCATTTATTTTGGGAAAACATTTATAAACACTGTAACATTTACCAATCAAGTGAAATCAATAACCGTGGTAAAAATATATTTGACCGAAGTCAAAAGTCAAAAAGAAATTGAAAATAATTATTTGTCCGTGGTCTGCTTGTTTCATGAAGTAAATCATATGATTTTACATTCATCCTTGAGATAACTACGTTATTTGTTATCAACTCAAGAGTATGACTTAAATATGAACGTAAGCACCAAATGCTTCCCGAACCGGGCCGACTTGATTGAGGTCTATTCCTCATCGTATTAACTTCGCCAACTTGCGGCGCTTTGATGCGGTGTTCGTTATCGCGCAATAAATAGATCTTTGAGAGGAAGTTTTGAGGTTAAATCTTAATGTTTTGTGATGGGATTTTTACGTGCCTTCAATCCACCTAATTATCCCACTATCTTGAACATTCATCTAGCCCCAGTACACTCAAACGCAGTTTGAAAAACTCAAATCATTCACAACTAAAAAACATTTGTCATATTAAAAAGGTGTGTTTAAAAAAATGCTTGTGGATACTAATACTTTTTTTAACACGTGGATTTTACCAAGAGGACATAAAGGTCTTTTGACACTTCAAATATTTCATAACACTGACCTTAGAATTTCAGGAAATACTTTGAAACGGGATAAACTGTGTACTTCAAACAATTATCATGAATTATCATTCAAGGGAAATAAAGAGTTACCTCCCCTTATGAGTTTGTTCATAAGTAATTTTAACTTCAGCTTCAATTATCTCGGAAATTAGGCCCGTGACATATCTTTTTTCTTTCAAATTATTTCTTTGCAATATATTTTCTTCCATTTAAAACATATTTGAACTATTTTTCATTTATTTTTTATTACTGAACGTGTCTTTTGAATCTATATTTGTAGCGATCATCATTTAACTTGTATCTTAATATTTGCAGAAAAGTTACAAAACTCAAAAAAAGGAAATACAAGAATAATTTTTTTTATTACATTATCATCTCATTTATTGGAAAAAAGTAAAATGAACTCTAAATGTTTTTATTTTTTTGTTTTTAAGAGAAAATTAGCAAAATTGGTAATTTTCTAATTTTTAAAAATAAACCCGTCAAAATCATCATTTGTCTGAAAAAGAAGGTCCGTGACATGCATTTTTTATTTTTGAATATCAAAGAATACATATTCAGCTTTCACCTTGCAAATTTACAGCAATTTTTCATTTATTTTGTTAATTGGTACGAACCTCTTTAACAATGAAATTATTTACAATGTCACAATTGTATTTTACATAAGACACGTATGTATGAAGAGCTCATTATTGCTATGTATTGCTATAGATATGAAGAAGAAAATGATTAAAATCATGATCCATTCTTTGTTTCACAGCTGCTGACCACATGTTTAGCTAGTTACAGGAACGATAGGAAGATTCCTGGTGGAAACAGCCGAATGATCTCATCTGATGTAATGATTGAAATGTTTGGAATACGTAGTTCATTTTAAGTTGGTTCAAACAAATGCGATGTTTTTCTGAATTTATTCAAAAGATTCAGAAAGTAATAAAATTTATTTTAGACTGCAAGAATTGACCCAAGTTTACAGAAAACTGGTTCATTTACGGAAAGTAGCGCCGTTTTAATTCGAAACATACTTTCAAATGAATTTGTATGTAATTGCACTTTTGAAAGGAGTTGTGCACTTTTAAAATCAATTTTCCCTGTCCCTTTTCAAACCTAGGGGAAACACTACAACCTGTAAAGTGGCACTTTCATTTTCATTATTCTTCAACATGCCTTTATAAAGGTATGATTTTGCTTATCTCGATAAGCAATGAAGCTTTATTCATTATCGTAATTAGTCTTGTAAAATTATTCATCCATATAAAGATTATTTTCATAGACAAAGAGATATATGAATATCATATTGAAACAGTCGTTTCTTTTGTTATCAAATTGGATTGCGATAAGTGTTATCTCTATTTCAATCGTTAAAGGAGAGAAGAAAATTATCTTTATTTTATAAAATATACAATGATAATGCCCCATCGTACCTTTGTGACATTATGCCTAAACCTGTTGAAACTAAGATAAACTACAACCTTAGAAACGTGCGTGATCTTTCTATGTCATATTCCCGCACAACTTTGTACAGTCAATCATTTTCCTATCATGCACACAACTTTGGAATAACCTCCCACTGCACATTAGAGAAGCCGAATCAGTCAAAAGTTTTAAATCGTATGTACAACCACGTAAACTTATAGAGCCATTATATTTCACATTTGGTAAAAAAAAACCTCAACATACTTCATAATCAGTTAAGATATTCAACCAGTAGATTAAACAATGATTTGTATAATGTTGGTCTAGCAGAAGATCCTGGATGTATTTGTAAATCCACTTGCGAAAATTCTTATCATTATCTTATGGAATGTATCTTGTATTCTAACATTAGACAACAACTGTTTTATGATATTAGTAAAATATGCAACAGAAGACAACTTATTAATTTGGACATATTGTTAAATGGCATCGGAGTATTTCTTCTTCTTTGTATATATTCATGTATTATGTATTATGTTAAACATTATATATGTCAGTTCTGTACATAGGAGAGGGTTTCATTAAGTTGGATAACTTGTACCCAAACCTTTCTCTGAATAAATATGTTTAAATCAATCTATCTACGATGTTGTCTTTCCCCCTGAATTTTAATTCCAGAAAACAGTGTTTTTAAAAGACATGACGCTTTATGATACATGTTTACAAGCATAACGTCATGAAATAATCAAACTGGCAAATACCTACAACGGGCACACATGCTGCGCTCCTGGCATAAACCTCAATAAATTTTGCACTCATATCTTTTAACCTTACCTTTTGGTAACTGGAAACACCTTATGATTCGACATGGCATGTTTCTTCTTCATAAGTGTGCATCAAAGCTATGCCATGAATTGGTTGTGTTTCATTTGATGAAACAAAACCTAAAATATTTTGATAATTGATACTCATATTTGTTTATTTTTCTGCTGTAATTACATTTATCAGTTGATGAAGCATGAGTGGTTTTTTTGGCCGGAACCCTTAGCCATAATTCTTGCGAATTGCTATGATGGATTATCTCAATTTTACTATACCCAAACGTGGTCGATATTTTAGATTGAATAACTAAGATAAAAAAACAAACTTCCGTAGCACACACCTTAAAGGTTATTCTATCTTCTTTATCTAAAATCGGTCATGTCATCTTGTAGCGAAAATAATGTCATATCGAATGACATGGGATCAATCAAACACTTAAATGATTAAAATAATAATAAAACTAGGCGGTGGAGAGGTCCTTCGTGTTTCAATTTGCATGTGTTGTGCATTCTAAGAGTGGTTGAACCATATCTCACCATGATTAATTCTGCTATTTTCAATACAAACCTCCCTTCTGCTAGATGTAAAAAGTAACACAAAGGATTTTGAAAATAAATTAACATGTATAAATCTAATGGTTTACATTCAATCGTATTTAAATAATGTCAGCAATTTTGAATGAAAGATCTTGCCGCTCTGCTTGCAATAATAATCGTGACAAAATATGTTTTCTTCCACTTGATTACATGTTTAAATCGACAGGCACAATTCTAGATAATTGAATAAAAACGCAGCAATAGTTAATCCAGATATGCCTTCTTCTTTGTATGTACACAAAATGTCAAAATCAATGAAATTCGGATCTCATTGTTATTACAATAGATGCGGCATCACGAACAGTAAGGAAATATTATTGAAAGCATGTGAAAGAAGAAACGTATACAAGTTTAGTGTCACTGCTCCTGAATGGCTCCTATATGTCACTGAACGAATTTGTAAAAAACACTCGTGTTTGTAATATGATGTATACTATACTGGGCATGCAATGACCTATTGAATGACAAATTGATTTCTCTCAGGTGTTTATACGATCATTTAATTAACGAATTACAAACACCATGGTGCAATCAATAATATCTGTCTTTCAACTTGAAAACACAAACGTCTAAATGCGCCTAAAAATATTCGTTTGTAAATCTGGCAGATGCTACAGATGGATATCATGATCTGATAGATTTTTTTAAATTCTAAAATATTCTCGGTACATTTGCTTGAGAAGAATAAAAACATTTAACAATTTGAATGACACAGAGCACATTCACGCCTGTCTCAAGCATTGTTTCTAGGAGGATTAGGAAATAGTGTTTATGTAGATTTCAGTCGTACACCGTACAGCTGGTGTTATGACCCATTTCTGTCTCCAACACTCTTTCATGAGGAAACTAGTAGATTTTACTAGAAAACATTAAACAATGTTACATCGAATTTAGAAACAATAGTCGCTGGTATTGTTCATGCAGATGCTTGTATAACCATCATATTTGAAATGTATCTAGTACTTTGGTTTTTGAAAGAACTCGATGGTTTTCAAACAAGAAAATATTTGGTATTAAAAGGCACATAGCGTGTCAATTCTTAGGAAACTGGTTGCATTTTAGTTCAATTAGAAACTTTGTCACAAAAAAGTATATTATCAAAAACATAATTGAGTAGAAATATATATACATAGAAGGTTTGTCAATGAAATGTTTAAAGTGAATGCTTTAAAAGGTCATATAGAAGACATTTAAAAAAGAGCGGGCGCTTCACTGTTCCTATTTATCAAACTCTCGACTAATGTTAAATGTTGTTGTTTATTGACTTGACCTAAGACATTTGGCAGGTTCAATATTGAAACCTCAAATCCTGTCAATTGATAATTAGGGTTCAGAGAGTTCATTTGAAATGTCATTAGCCCTTCTGTTATTGAATGCGTTCTCCGAATGACAATGAGAATGAAAAACAGTCCACAGCTTGTGAAGGACTGGTTACTTCATTTGTTCGATGTATCAACTAAGAAAAGTGTTTTGCATTTTCCTTGTATTGTTGTTGTACAGTTGCAAGACATTCTTTTGCAAAATAATTTTAAATATAAAAAAAAATGTTTCAATTATGAAATCTCTAAGGACTTACATGTAAATGCACTTATACCACACTTTTGAGTCCAATTTTGATTCTGAAACTAAGCATTTTGTGACCTTGTATTTATTATATTTCATGACCATACTGAGTATCAAGTGACTCAAGTAAAACAAACTGTCATCTCCGGGTTATTGCAAGTGACCCTGACCTTGAAATCCCCAATTAGTAACCTAACTACAAACCAATGTCATTCGGAATGATTCAATGTCATGCACTTACGTCAACAATGATGATCAATAAACATTTCTCATATTATCTAGAAAATAATCATAAACATCATTATCATACACATACGATGTCAGTGTTCTGTTGCTGAACGACACACTTGAAAGTATATATTTCTTGTATGATTTATGTATACTGATTCATGGTTACTTCATGTAGATCTTGCAATCGACTGTGCCAAATGATGCTGAGGAAATCAATTTAGCATTTTTTCATATCAGGAATCTACTTATGCGTGTTTCACCTTATTCCAAGACTATATGTTGTCTATAAAGAAAATATTTTGTCATACGTG
The DNA here is from genome assembly GCA_921293015.1 of Phorcus lineatus. Lineage (NCBI taxonomy): Eukaryota > Metazoa > Mollusca > Gastropoda > Trochida > Trochidae > Phorcus > Phorcus lineatus. The sequence continues at coordinate 34,539,245 of OV121082.1, forward strand.
TAATTTATGTAGTTATACATTTCGAAGTGATTTGTTATACAAATAAAAATTGAATTAATTAAACATTATCGAAATGTTTTTTTCAATTAAATACGATTTTTCTTCTTAACATGCTATAAATACTCGTACATTTTTATATATTAAAATTGAATAATTAATCACAGCCTCAGTAAAGTTATTAAAATTACTGATCATATAAAATTATGTTTAAACTGACTATGATTATGCTTATTATTCATTTATATGTATAATATGACCTTTGACCTTTAATGATAGAGGATCTACAACTGTCCATAAATGCATTGATACTCACAGGTGATGTAAATTTCGTATGGTCAAATATCTGTCAGAATCAAGCATGTTATATACTAAGGCTTTAATCTCCAGATACATACCTCAAACAATAAAGTTTATAAAAAGTATTTCATTGAAAGTTAAAAGAATTGAATCGTACCGTTACCATTGGCTAGAAATGATACATTGATATATACATTGAACCTTGTGTATCATGTAACTAGGGTTTTCCAATGAAGGGTTTCTAATCATCGTATTTAAAAATCGTAAATCGAGAGCATAAGTGCAGCGAAACTACAACAATGGTTTGGAGTTTGGTACATATGTATGATGAATACCCAACAGTAGACTGGACATCAGTTCACAGTTGGTCTATACCTCGGTCATGGTCTAAGGTCATGGAGCTGTTATTCGTCATCGTTTTTTTGTGTTGATCACTCAACCTAGCGACACTTGTATTGTAAGTTAATCATGGCTTTATGTCGCTCTAAATTTAACCTACAGGTAACGAGGTCCGAAAATCTTTGTAACTCTACTAGCTAACGTTTTTGTCCACTGACATTACAATAAATCACCATGTATGCATAAACGGTTGTCAATCAAATCGGTTCTTCAAAACGATTCTTGACTTAATATTTCTGTTGTGATACACTGTTCAAATACATTTAACATTTTCTCTATTTCATCTCGATTTTAAGTATATTTATAAAATAATGTTTACATTGTTTACAAACGATTTCTATAAAGATATCATTGCTGACAGAGTTAGTAATCTCATTTTAAAAAAAAAAACCCATGCCTTTTAGATAGTGAACAAATGTAATATTGCTTTATTTAAAATCCCACAATTTGCAATTAATAAGGCCGATAAAGAGCACGAGCATGAACTATTCAGAATGTGTGTGTTCCTTAATATTGCAATAGTACATCACCATTACTTGTTTGTTTGGAAATTCATCCCGAAAGGAAGCTGCCAGGATTATATAACAATAGTTGTGAAAAATTACAACAACAATCATTTATAAGTTTTTGCGAAATGTTTTCATCAGTCATTGATTCATTGTAATTGATTGATTCTATTGTCCAGATACTTTATTAATGCATTTGAAATAGATTGGTATTTGGAAACTACATATTTTTTGCATCATAGATCGATTATGATATATATTTTTTAAAAGTTTAGCCACACTCCAGAAACTATAAACTTTTCCTTTAACTTCAATTTATTGATGCACGTTTAGAGGCATAAAGTCAAACATTTCTAAACACCAAAATCAAATGTTATGTCAAAGCTTCAATCTATTTACTTCTTTGGCCTCATTTGGAATGGATCGCATTTCAATCTTCCGCCAAGAACTGCTTGAAGCGCATATAAATTCAAAAGCCTCACTGCCTTCGTTACACTATATGACATTAGTGTATCTTTTAGACTATTGTAGACTTATGAAGCATGACATCATCTTGATCATACTTTATAAATTAGCCTTCTTAACTTCTAAACTTCATTGATGTTATTCACATTCCTTTGATGTTATATTCTCAGTTTCATTAAGATCCATGACCAAATTCCTTTCTGAAAGTAATTCTCTTTCAGCTTTCAGAGATGTCGATCAATACTTTCGGAAAGAAATATTATACTTGTTCTTTTTGGCAATTTCACGTATACTGCTTTGCAAGCTGTTATTTGAAATGTTATTTTAAAGACCGAGAAGTGTATGGCTCTACATCCCACCTAAATCATACCCTCCCTTTTTCAAAAGAGGACAAATATGTTAAGAACTGATCACTCCTCTGTCAAATTAGACTCTGAAATGATGTATCATGACCCCTGGTGCATGGCGACCAATGACCGCCTTGAATATCAAAGAGAAGCAGCAAGCCTTAAGCGAGGGTACACAGTGCGTTGACTTAAGGACCTTTAATAGCGACGTATTTGCATGATCATTAACCTTAAAGGAACATTTGCATACTTAAGGATTATCTTGGGCAAATATACTTACTTCAAATTCGTTATTGATTAAAAATCTATTTTATTTTTATTTTAAGTCATAGTGAATTTATCAAATCAGTCAGTTTACATTCATAGTTGTGGCGTTCCTTTATTACCTGTATGATAACATCTTGACGCCTAAAGCGATACATCTATACAATTTACAATAATCTTCAAATAACAAGATTCAAGAACAAGGTTCTTGAGCATCAAATTCCATTGATTTTCAGCATGCTTATGACACACCTTCTGTGTCATTACTTACTGTACTGTTGTTCTCGCAAGTTAAATTTCAATTTGTGAATAATGCTTTTGATTGTAAAATGAAATATCTTTATATCAAGAAGCAAATACTGATAACCATTGAAACAATTTTTAAAATACTGTTATATGTACATTAAACAAGTGAATGTCGATATGATTAAAGGGCGGATACAGTCTCACTCAGAGGCTAATATTCACAACATCGATGGCTCCCGTTTTTAAACATAAATGTTAACAGAAGAGCATTCATATTCAGCTTGAATATATTACATAATCGTTCTTCACGGAAGTTAAATTATATTAAGAAGCCTTGGACTGAAATTATTCAAGAAATCTTTGAAATAGAATAACTGTATCGCTATCTTTGTAAATGAAATAAGACAGTGTCATGTACAAAAAAATCAAGATGACTGTTACGGACTTTCCTTTCACTGCAGATCGTTCATGACAATGTGCTTGGCGAATGCCTGTTAATGTTTCTGGCATGAACCCGTGGGCAACATGAAAAAGTCAATTTATGAAATAACTCAGTGCTAAAAGGTAATGATCCAAGAAGAAACGCTTCTTCTCTTACTTGTTATCTCCGGTTTCAGGGATGTCAGAACAAAAGATGAAAATCAATTCTTATTCCTTATTTTCTCAGTTGCTGATACTATACTTTAGCATAGATTTCTCGTATAATAGGCCGTACTTTGTCTCAACTATGGACTATGGACCAATGCTTTGTCTGCTTTTGATTCTCCTTCCTCCACCCGTGCTCTTCACTTTTCACGGATTTGTCGTTTTTGTAAGTGTAGAAATTAAACAAAAGAGCATCAACTTCCTTTCTCTCTTAATCTACTATTTACTATGGTTTTGCACACCCGTGTCATATGAGCGTGAGGAATAAGGGTTTGTTCTCATTGAGAAGGTCTTTGAGTTTAAGGTTAACACAGCAAATTGAGCTGCATAGTACATGCAAAAAATCTTCTAGTTATAACCCAGTTAGGCTAAATTAGAACACCAACAGATTAATTGTTTGGCTATAGAAATTTTAAAAAAAATTTTAATCGAATACATTTTCACAAGTTTAATGAAATTTGTTCCCACAACAAAGCCACTTGATGACGTGATGACTTGGTTGGTTAAAGAATAGCTTAAGACAGCTTATACTTCAAACTCATTGAAGGGATACTGGAACAGTTCCGTAAAAATGCATCAAAATTTAACAGGCTAATTTATTGTGCCCGTCATTCTAATATGTTACGTAGAACGTAATACCACTAGTTACTGGCACTGCGAAATAGATATTTGAATTGATAATGTCACATGTAATCAAATTATTTTTTTGGAATTATTTCCGATATTCTATTTCTTTGATTATGAATCTTATGAATAATCGAGATTTAATATAATTTGTTGCTTGTTTACATAGAGAGACGCACAAAACATGTACAAAAATCTTGAAATCATCTCAATCCAATATGAAAAGTAAGTGTTACAAGTTTTTTCTTATTTCAAGGATCGAAATCTTTGAGGAAACAATTTTTAAATGGATTCTATCAAAACTTTTACGGATAATGATAAGAACTTTTGATTAACTCTTTTAACTCTCAATGAATATTCTGTTAATGCCAAATGCATTACCTTCAGAGTGTAATAGACTTTATTACTCAACCCGATTATCCGTAGACGTAAAAGATGTATAAAAATTCAAGCAAAAACTGTTGGAGACCATTTTAGTGTTAACACCTGAAAATCATCTAAGGTGGGGAAATGTTTAATGTACATTTAAATATTCGTTTGAAAACTGCAATTTTTTTATTAAAAAAGATCACCCTGCAATTGGTTACATTGTTTTGTTTTTTGAGAGCACTTTCAGTAATATTCAGATGCAAACTTGTATTGATTTTGAAAGCTACGTAATGCAGATGAAATATCATGATTAATTGAATTGCCTTTATTTGAAATGGCAAAACATATTTACAATGAAACTTTAATTTTATCATAACACATGTCACTGTTATGTTATCTCAAGTTACCTAAAAATGTGATATTCATTAAAAGTATTATAGTCTTTTGGATAAATAGGTTTTATCATGTAATACATCTATTTTTAACATGTAACTTCATGATGTAAACATATTTATTATTTAGTTATTATTTATTTTAATTGTGAACAGTATATTTCTCTTTTAATTAAATTGTAGTTGATATTGACAAAGATAAGAGGAAACAATCGAACAAATATTGACATACATTCTGAAAATTAGATTAAAATTATTTACCATAGTGCATTCAGGTGTACTCAAGAAAATTTCAAACGCATTTTATAGTCAGCCGATGAGAAAACGTTGAAACAATACATTTCGAGGTTTTCGAAGCGGTATTGATTACTACAGCTCCTCGGTAAATTATATCTTTTTTATTTTCACATATTCTCCAGTATCTCTGCCCCTTGTTAAAATGAAAATTAAAGCTGTATTTAATGCATCAAAGCGTTGTTTGTATAGACAAAAATGACCAATATCCAGCCTCGCTCTCTTTCTTTAAATAATTAAATCACATAGGGATCTGAATGCGCATGAATAATATCTCGCCCATACATTAAACCCATTTATCAACCATAACCATGTGGGCATATTAAACTAATGGCAGATAAAATATTATATAGGTTCAAATGAAATTCATGTTTTACTAAAGATCAGTGACTATTTTTAGAATACTTGAGTTGAAATAATTCTTTTAAAATTGTAAAATATTTACGTATCTAAGGTTTTGCTTGATACGTCAAACGGAAGAGTGGTTATGTATTGAACCTAAATGTATTCATCACGTAGAGTGATGTTTTTTTTTATAGATGATTAATCATGCATAGTATGGAACATATGTTGATCAGATATCTGAATGAACAAGTTTGTTATAAAATTTCAACATAAACTCATCGGCAAAGACATCTTTAATAAGGATGACAGAAAACACCATCTTCAAATTAACAAAGTTGTTCCTTAAGTAATACAAATTTCAATCTGATCGCCCTTCGATCCTTAAAATAATATATTTGAGCAAATATTTCATATCAATAAATCATCATTGTAAGTTATTGTGTTATTAAAAACACAAAACGGCATGAATTTTGTTTCATCAGTATACATTGTCATGGCATTCCGATTTTCAAAACAAAACATTGCTGACGAGGTTGCATATTCGATTTTTACAAAATAATAACTTTAAAAGGGTCACTTGGTCACATGGTCAATACAATCCGTTTTCCTGAATTATATCTTTGAAGTCGTCCAAAGCTCAAAGACTTGTTTAAGTGAAGAATAATAAGTGCAATCTTTGAAACATTCGTTAGGCATTGATTTACATAGCAAAGGTATAAAATATGAAAATCTTTCTGAAAGTTTAAGATTAAGAAAAAGCCATCATTTCAAATAAACTGCTTTCTCGATTTACAGAAAAACTAATAAACCAAAACTAATGCTATTTTATATCGACTTTATTCTATTAAGCTATTATATGATTAAAATAGGCACATGACATGAGTATGCTGCTTACCATTTTAGGCATACATTAATGCAACAATTTAACAATTTGTTAAAGTCAACACGACCTATAAATGATAAAGATTTTCTAAAATAACAATGAGAGACTCTATAACAATGAGTTGTTTTCTCCCGTTTGTATTGGACGACCCTCTGACTAAACATTTCATGAAGAAGGGCATAATCAATTGAAACAACCTTATCTGTGGACAACAGTTTTTACCTAGTAACTTTATCTGCGGACAACCGTCTTCAACTGAAATAACCTTAGTTTGTGGGCAACCGTTTTCTACAGAGGCAACCTTATCTCTGGACAACCTTTCTCCAGAAGTAAGCTGATCTGTGGACGTGCGTTTTCTACTGAAGTAACCATATCTGTGGACAACCGTTTCCTACTGAAACGACCTTATCTGTGGACAAGAGTTCGCAACTGCACCATTCTTATAATTCAAGATCGTATAATGATGAACAAACCTGAACCAAGACGGTAGCGCACCTGCTGAACCAACGTAAGCGAAGATAATCTACGGACGGCCTCACTCTACTGAGTCAACCTTATCTGCGGACAAAGTTCAAAACTGCTTCATCCTCATCTTTGACGGTATAAACTAACTTGATATGAGGACGGTTGTAATCTGCTGAACAGGAACAGTCCAACTCTACTTGTCCAAACACAAGTGTATACGACCATACTCTACTGAATCAACCTTATGAGCGGACGACCATACTCTACTGAACCAACCATATGTGTAGACGACCATACTCTACTGAACCAACCATATGTGTAGACGACCGTACTCTACTGAACCAACCATATGTGCAGACGACCATACTCTACTGAATCAACCATGTGTGCAGACGACCGTTCTCTACTGAATCAACCATATGTGCAGACGACTATACTCTACTGAACCAACCATATGTGTAGACGACCGTAGTCTACTGAACCAACCATATGTGTAGACGACCATACTCTACTGAACCAACTATATGTGCAGACGACTATACTCTACTGAACCAACCTTATGAGCGGACGACCGTACTCTACTGAACCAACCATATGTGCAGACGACCGTACTCTACTGAACCAACCATATGTGTAGACGACCATACTCTACTGAACCAACTATATGAGCGGACGACCATACTCTACTGAACCAACCATATGTGTAGACGACCATACTCTACTGAACCAACTATATGTGCAGACGACCATACTCCACTGAATCAACCTTATGAGCGGACGACCATACTCTACTGAACCAACCATATGTGTAGACGACCGTACTCTACTGAACCAACCATATGTGCAGACGACCGTACTCTACTGAACCAACTATATGAGCGGACGACCGTACTCTACTGAATCAACCATATGTGTAGACGACCGTACTCTACTGAACCAACCATATGTGCAGACGACCGTACTCTACTGAACCAACCATATGAGCGGACGACCATACTCTACTGAACCAACCATATGTGCAGACGACCGTACTCTACTGAACCAACCATATGTGCAGACTACCGTACTCTACTGAACCAACTATATGAGCGGACGACCGTACTCTACTGAATCAACCATATGTGTAGACGACCGTACTCTACTGAACCAACCATATGTGCAGACGACCGTACTCTACTGAACCAACCATATGAGCGGACGACCATACTCTACTGAACCAACCATATGTGCAGACGACCGTACTCTACTGAACCAACCATATGTGTAGACGACCGTACTCTACTTAACCAACTATATGAGCGGACGACCTTACTCTACTGAACCAACCATATGTGCAGACGACCGTACTCTACTGAACCAACTATATGAGCGGACGACCATACTCTACTGAATCAACCATGTGTGCAGACGACCGTACTCTACTGAACCAACTATATGAGCGGACGACCATACTCTACTGAACCAACTATATGAGCGGACGACCATACTCTACTGAACCAACCATATGTGCAGACGACCGTACTCTACTGAATCAACCATATGTGCAGACGACCGTACTCTACTGAATCAACCATATGTGCAGACGACCGTACTCTACTGAACAAACTATATGAGCGGACGACCATACTCTACTGAACCAACCATATGTGTAGACGACCATACTCTACTGAACCAACCATATGTGCAGACGACCATACTCCACTGAATCAACCTTATGAGCGGACGACCATACTCTACTGAACCAACCATATGTGTAGACGACCATACTCTACTGAACCAACCATATGTGTAGACGACCGTACTCTACTGAACCAACCATATGTGCAGACGACCGTACTCTACTGAACCAACCATATGTGTAGACGACCGTACTCTACTGAACCAACTATATGAGCGGACGACCATACTCTACTGAACCAACTATATGAGCGGACGACCATACTCTACTGAATCAACCATGTGTGCAGACGACCGTACTCTACTGAACCAACTATATGAGCGGACGACCATACTCTACTGAACCAACCATATGTGCAGACGACCGTACTCTACTGAACCAACCATATGTGCAGTCGACTGTACTCTACTGAACCAACCATATGTGCAGACGACCGTACTCTACTGAACCAACAGTATGAGCAGACTCAAATGAACCTATCTATCTGAGCACACCCTTTTGATATTTAACCGACCTTTTCTGCGGACGGGTATACTGTTATGAACGACCATGCTGTACTGTAGTTTGTGTAGCATATCAAAGGTGCTAGTTTATTATATTAGCTGTTTGTACTCCTCAAGTTTGAATAAACATTTGAATAAGTATGTCCATGTCCTATGTGGAAGTTATGAACATACATTTATTATGATTTCACAATCGTTAATTGTTGTTAAATATTTGTCATTATTTCATTTGTCCTTTGGTTAAATATGCATGAGTTATGGTCTATGATTTACGAGTCTACATGTAATATATTCATACTGATAGATTCACAACAAAAATGAAATCATCTATATGAGACATCATGTTTGTAACACCAATTCTGTAAAGTGAATGTGATTTGCTCAAACTAACAGCAATTTTTATCAAAATAAAAATAAAGATTCCTTAGATGGCATGTATGCATTAACATTTGCGTATAATTATTCTTATGTTTAGTATCAGATGAAAAAAAATTGTCTTGCACCAGTTGATGCATCACATGACTTATCTTCCATTCCAAATAATATGATTTTTTTCTGCAAATGTTTGGAAAGACTAAACCTTCACCAATGAATGTTTCTTACTAAAAGCCACGGTCTAGATTTCCGAAGCTCTCTTAGTGATAAGGTTGGAGGAAGTATGATGGATAATTTTTTTTATAAAAGAGTACCAAACATAAAGACATCATGCAACTAAATACAGCCGAAAAGCAACAAAGTAACAATGAAGCAACCTTGCCTCATTGACCATTGAAGTTCGATGTCTGTTACAACTGTTCAATACGAAATTGTTGTGTAATTAAAGTAAATCATTATCATATTCAGATTGTTGGGTACCAAATGGTTAAATGGTCTTGAAACTCAACCTGAGAAAGGGATGATTGTGCTCTACAGTTGGAAATAATTTGCAAAAGTAACGTCAAAAGATGTGAAAAAAATTCTAGAATTGGTCCGAAATACTGGTTAAACTGAAAAACACACCCAGTAGCATTTACCCATCACACTGAAAATATTAGTCTTAGCTCTGATCAGTTACAGAATGAATAACCAGAATATGGATCATTCAATGACCTTCTAAAACGTAAATGGTTTCTGTTTAAGCAATTAATTGAGAGGGATCACAGCTGTTTCATAGACCTAGGCTTGATAGTTTTTTGACGGACGAACGAACAAACGGACGCAGATCATGTATGTAGCTAGTAGAATTTCTGATTACGTTTTTATTCATCATGACATTAAAATAATCATCTATTGATACGTTTCATATTGAATTTAGTCTAATTTCCACTAGGTTTACAAAACATGTACATTTAAGTCAAATTAAATATCTATATATTATTTCCCTTTCACCAAGCTAAACAGGCATCTTTGAGCAGCATATAGTTTTCATTTAAAATCGAGTGAGACAGGGTTCATGAAATACTGTATCTGATGTTTAATAGATGGTCAAGTTTTAGTTTGTGATGAATAAATCGTTTCTCTGTGTGATATATCATTTATGAAAAACGTACTTTTGTCAAACAAATATGATTTTTTACTCGTATACCTTTATTCTCTTTTTTTTTCAATGAAAAAGTTCAATCTAAGATGGTTGTCATGTTTGCGTAAACCTCCCGTTTGTGTTGCTTCAACGAAGGTTGTAAATTCCCCCTAAAATATTTTTCTTTTTTCCGTTCTTTGCAACTTTGTCATTAAACGCCCCTACAGAGGCAGCTTCTTTGATCATGGAACCTTTGATCAGACGGATAAAGGACAGATTTGGCAGCTGAAAAATTAACTTTCCATGAGAAGAAATGTTGAATTATGTTTGTCGATTAATAAAATTCAGTGAAAAGATTTTTTTCATTTTCAGCAAAAAAACATCGGAGTTCTTATCTTTTATTACTGTCACATTTACCAAAAGGGAAATTAATCTTTATTAAGGACAATAAAAGTCGGAGAGAATGAGATGTCTAGATATTAGATTATATACGTTTGTCTATTGTGCGCTGTGTTTTGTCCGCAAGCAGTTCATTAGAGTTAAATCGCTCAACTCCACTATAAACACGAGTTGGTTAGCTTTCGGTAGGGTCATTTCTGGCGCTGATGCCTGTCTCTGAGGTTTTGTGTTCGAATCCCTTAAGCGTCTCAACCCAAAAAGCACAAGAAAGTACCATTATAGTTAATTCGGTCACGAATATAATAATGTTTCAAAGTTAATATCTTGTACTTCGTTAACATTAAACAAAACGAAAAGGCATTTTTATTCAAAGACTATTAGACTCAGAGAAAAGAAATACGGAGACATTTAAGTATTTTTTATCTGTTTTATTTATTTCATCGCATTTAACAAATACTAATTTCATACCAAACAAATAACTGTAACAGTTTTGGCATCTCCTTGCAGTGACCAGGGTTATTTATTTATCAAACTCCAAATAAAATCTCTTATAACTGTTCAACAGTGTCTAACTTTGTGATTTATCTGATACTCATTCATTGTAACTGTGATGGGATTTGTTTCATTTAGTTAAAAGTCGGAGGAATTTCGCAAATCATACCCTGTCTGTCTATTCATTTTTGTCTAAGCGACGAAATTGCATCATCAAATTGCCAATCCAATGAGATGTTTCAAAATGACCACGTTATTCATAGAAATAGAAAACCTGATCCTAAAAGCAGAAGAAGTAATGCAATTTACTTCGAAAAAAACTCCAACTTACATGATGAGACACAGGTAAGTGAACAAATTTTCTGAATGCAGCTGTATGACTATTCTTCATCCTTTCACCGTACACGTGCATTTCCCGTTATGAATATTCCCGTACAATGGAATATTTTCATTTGTATGCTATGCTTTGTGTCAGTATAAATAAAAATGAATACCAAACGAAAGAGACAAGAGTAATTTGTGAGCATAACAACTCCCGCCGTCAGACTTAATGAACGTTTTTAATCTTGATCGAAAGTTATCAAAATGTAATTTACACGAATTAATGAAATGTAGTTTCAGCTATTTTCGGTAATCTTTATCTGCCGTTTAGTCAGCAATGACTTATTAACTTCATTTGATCTGAAATGTCAAGTGACAAGTGACAAGTGATAAAATGTCGGTCTGACATTCAAAAGTCAAGTGCTATACATGCCATAGCATTAAACATCTATCACATCCGAGTACCCGATATAAACATCACTGAGCTGATGATTTTTCACAAATGATTTTTTTTTTAAATCGAAAAGAAAGGAAGATACAGATACTAGGCAGTGTAGTATAAATACGATGTTCCTCTTTCAGAAAGTCAAACTAGGATGATTACACAGTATAGTTCATAGTTCACCATATTTTCGTCCTGATGTATTTTCAATTACATTTATGCGCCAAATTTAGATCACAACTCTAAATATGAAGGAATGAGATTTGCTTTTTTTAATGTGATATTACATGATGGAGATTATCTACCTCGTGTGTTTCCGTATACATTAGGATTACAAATATGTCAGTGAATCATGGGCTCGTATAATACAATTGCATTCGAAGTATACACTATATGATATTGATGATACGGAAATACACATGGTATTATCTATACACTGTTTAACATTTTCCTCACGAATATTCACTTCCTTGAAACATCTTCCCACGCATTGTCTATTCTTACTCCAGCCTCAATGACTTGCTTAGATAGGCCTTGCCGTATTTCCCGTATTCCTCCGTCCTTGACCTGTTTTAATGTATAAATAATAGTATAGACTGTAACTAGACAATTCGATTTCAGCATAATATATTTTTAATGAAAAAAAAACACTTTTACATTAATGCTACGTATTTTTATGATCTAAATCACATAAGAATTCTGACAATGATAAGCATGATATGTAATTGATTCAACGTAAACTTAAGAGAAATGAAATTGACGATATTGAACAAAACCATAAGATAATAAACAGAATTAGATATTCCATAACCATGAACACATGTTATCGTATTTCGGATGGAACTAATTCAGCGTTTGAATTCAAAAGAAAGAATAGGTTTTAAAAATTTAATAACATGATATTAATGCATTATTTTTTAAAATGTCTGCATTTTGCTATGATGATAATGAATCAACAAACAATCAACAAACCATATGTTGCAATTCATACATTGATTTTAATACATATTGAAACATATCTCACATAACAGTATTCTCATACATTTCTGTAAATGTCATCTAGCAAACCCAGTTTCATAATTGTGAGCAGAAAGCTACAAAAGTCAAGAGATGAGCAAAACGTTCCACCCTGCCGCAGTTTGTGCCATTTCTTGAATTTCATTGAAGCGCCCCTTAAATCTTCAGGCTATTGATACTAAGGTAGGTGTTTAATACAAGCTTTTAGGGTATAAATATAGGGTATACGTCATCTTTAACTTTGTGATATTCTAAAATGTTACTCTTTCCTTTAATATTAAACTTACTATGGTGTATTTGTTGAACATGCCAAGATGAACTTGAGATTTGAAAGACACTGGCCAGCTATTTCTACTTGTTATATGTTTCAATGTTTGAATTACCTTTGCATCTGTTATTCATTGTTCTATACCAATGATATTTATGTTTATAAACTTCCTGTTTTAAAAAAATACGTGTGTGAGCGTATTACAATCATTCCAACAAGTGACAATGATTTATTACTTACAAAGCCTAAGTCGTTTTCTAAATTACTGATTAGGATCACGCGCAAACGTAGATCGCGAAAATTTCTTGAGTTAGTCAAAGTCAAAGGTCATTGTACTAATAGTGTAACTGTACATGTTGATTTACGATGGTAAAATTACCAATCGCCTATAATACAAATGATGCAGTTTCTTCAAATAGCAGGTAAAACATGTTTATGCTGTGAAATAAGAGGGGCCATTCATATCGTATTTGCACATGTACACATACAAACTTTGTGTTGTTTCGATAATAAGTCTTTGTATGTGACATCATAAAACAAAACATGGTGTCAATGGAGAGGATCATTTCAGGAAAAGCTGATTGGTTGCTTCAAACAATTCTTTATCCTCGAAAACTTACTATAGCAATATAGAGTAATGCATAAAAAAGTATACAGTGCTTGACCAAACATGAAAAACATAGAAAAACAAGATAACATTTGTTTTATATCATTAAAACATTCGATTCTGCAGCAAAAATACACAATCCCATATCTTACAAAATCGTTGGTACAGTTTTATTAACATAAAAAAATATTTGCTATCAAAATGTGTAGTTCCACATAAACCAACATTATTGAATTTCTTACAAAATGTAAAAAACAGTTGAATGAACAAATAGATGGTGAGTGTGACAATCTTAGGCGTCAATGCACGCCAAAACATGATGGTTAATCGGCACTGGTTGTATTGCATAGGATTTGTCCATAAAGTGGTCCGATAGGTGTTCGATACGATTCTTGTCTGGGGAACATGGTAGCCAGGGCAAGTCAACGATGTTGCCTTTATGGAAAGGGGCATTTATCAGTCTTGATTAGTTCCGGTTCCCCGAGATAAATTGACCGGATATGCCAATCATCAGCGGACGTTAGCACAAGTTATCGATCTTTCTTTGTTTTTTCGGTTGTATGGCCCGTATTTGTATGTCGTCGAAGATATGTTCTCGCATGTAGCCTCAGGTTTTGGCAATATCGGTGTTGTTAACTCTTGAAAAGTTGTTAGGACATTCATACAGCTACCTTTCCCTCAACTGGAGCCAAAAACGATATGATTGTTGTGTTTTACCACTTTTTTCCTTAGACGTCGTGTTCGCTGTTTTGTACTGATAAAATGTTGTTCATTCCGTGTAACATCAATAAAGACGTATTTTCATTTTGCAATAACCTTACGTCAAACTTCTTTCGACTTTTCTTACAAAAAGGATGGATCTTTACTCTTATAACATGACTGGGTATGTTTAATAGTTAACTTTTATTTTGATTTTTAAAGGTTTAGAGGTTGATACTTTCTTTTGAGCACTAGTTTATATTTCCTCAAGTAAAGTTATATCATACTATTTGGAGTAATAACACGTTCATATATGTGAGAAACAAAATCTGAAACACTTTGAGTTGTCTAACCTCGTTAAGTGCATTTAGCTGAAATGAACAACCAGGTGGAGTCTTGACCTGTCGCTATAGTATTCAACATGCTCGTCTACTGAGTGAAATTTACACATGTAGATAGCAATGTCACGTTGGTGACAGACATGACACCACGTAGAAATAGTGTTGCTTCTCCTTATCCAACCATGCGGTTTGACAACCGTCACGCATATTTGAACGCACACACATGTCTATACACACATGTGTACTAGGGAAACATTCATTGTAGTGGTCTCTGTCCCCAATTCAAACTATACATTAAAAGCATTAAAACTGTGAATACACTCGATTGTGTATTATTACATATTTTCCTTTGTTTATGTACAGTATGTTTTATTTCGTAAATGGGCTACAGGCCCATGATACATAATATATTGTACAGAAGCTTCTTGCATTACAGAGAGCTATAAAATGTGTTGTGTCTTCTTCACTTTAAATCATGGAAAACGTTTTTGAAAAAAGATGCAACAGTTCAAATCACCTTTGTTACCCTTTACCTAATCGCTCAAAATATACACAAAGAACTTAATTAAGCACCCTCATTTTGTAAACAGAGACGATGCTCTGTGAATGTTATGATGAATTAAACAAATCGATTACTCAAATATAACAATTGCTCATTCATGGACTTATCAATTGAACAAAAAACTCAACATGTGCAAAATTATTGACTTCGTGTCATCACTTTAACTGAAAGAATGTCACAAAGCCCTTTACAGCACCAAAAAAAATGTCATGTTCCTTCATAAGGTTAAATTGGTTTTGATATCAAAATAATTAGCTATTGTAAACGCAGTTATCAAAGGACAGTGACCCTTTAGTTGAGTTGTATTTTCGTTTCAACTCTGCTAGATGGTTGTTCAATCTAATATGTATTGTTGATTGTTTTACAGACAGCTTGTCTCTTTCTTATAAAGGCCAATTTTCTCTTTAAAAAAAGAGAGGAGATGCTAAATTAAGTTCTTTGTATATATGATTTCTATGAATACTAAAAGTCACTTCAAGTCACTCATGCTACTTCTATGACAAAGCGTTGGTTACGAGTTAACGATTGATTGATAAAATAAGCTGTGGAAATAAATCGGGGTTCAAACGAGATAACATTGGCAACACTAATGTTCGTAATGTTTATCCACAAACTCTAATATGGCCATTCATCCTCAACAATCACAAACACAGAAACTATGGTTTTAAGTATGAATCTGTAACATCGTCGATAATGATCGTTTAAAGTCATAGGTACATGTCAATAACAGGAAGCGTACATACAAGTTGACTATAACATAATTATGAATTTCATTCCTTCTAAGACCAGGATATATCGACAGAAAAACTATCCTAAGTGCATATTTTCTTCAATGCATTTTTTAAGGAATCTAAATAACTGATGAATAAACAACAGTCTTCGGTCGATCCACGAGGCATGTTCTCTATAAAACTGTCAAATACGTGATGCATATGTCTCCAGTAGCTCAACCGCATTAGACAGAATGTTACAAACAAACAAATTATTCAGAGAATCAAATTTCTATCAAACTTCCTCTTTTTAAAAATCCTTTTGATTCAGGACGACTTCTAGAGCATATATACATGGCAGAATAAGTAAGGGAACTTGTTCCTATGATGAATATCTAATCATTTTTATCATTTTATTCTTATGTCTACATATAAAATTAACTATTTGGGCCTAGTTTATATATAAATTTCCCTTGAGGGGCATTTTTTAAATTTGGAATTAAGATAATGAAAATTAATCAGTAGCAGGATTATTGTGTCCCTATAAAGATAATTAGTCGCATATCATGAATAAAGAAGATATACCTTTCTGAATCATAATAGAGAAACCTGCAACTGACTAACGTTATTATTTAAGAAACAATAAGCGATATCGTTTCAGATACAGTATTATAATTCTTTATCAATTCATAATATCGAAATCTGTTGACTAAGCTTATGATAATGTTATACATTTTTTAATCGCATTTTGTATTCCTATCATTATTCATAAAATGTAAGTCGACCGACAACGCTTTTAATTCAAACAATTATATGGGATAAATGTTTTAATAAAATGATATTGGCTGCCGACGTTTGGACATGAAACTTAAAGCATGTGGTTTAAGTATGTCATGCAACTGGTTTTGTGGAATTTATAATCTAATTTCATATGCACATTTTTTAAAAATTCCATTACAACGTGTGGTTTATGGGTAGGTGACTGTCCTATGCAAAGTTTAAAATTGATGATGCTGCAATTATATGGTTGTGGGCTTTGATCGATAGAATATTTCTAGGGTTATTAATATGTGTTTCATGTCTCTAGATAAGATGTCAGTTGCAGATATGTTTTTTTAGTGATTTCCGTTGTCGCATGAAGAAAATCTTAAATTTCACGAAACCTAGCAAAAGGTTACACTTAATAAGTTATAATGTATATAGTTTATTTGGAAGAGAAAATTCTATAAAGGAAAGGGACATGCGTATGGATGTATACCATTCTCTTTCTCTCATTCGTATAAATTGCTTTCATGTAAATACGCAAACTTTTTTCATTTTTAATGAATTTAAAAGTATTTCATACTAATTGAAAATCAACCAATGTACAACAGGTGTCAATTAGTAGAATTCTCCCCGTACAGGCTCAGAAGTGGATTTGCATTACACCCCTGAAAGATATTTCTTCGAAGAATTTCTGAAAGTGACTACCATATGAAGATGCTTATGAGTGATTCCATTCTTCCAATGGAATTCCAGCACTATATATGTTACCGTGAGCATATTGCATCAAAACCGTTCATATATTAGGTTTATATATTAGGTTTCATGTTGTTTTTCTGACCATACACCTTTGGAAAGTAAGATTCCTTAAAAGACAAGTTCTTGTCAATTGGAATACATATACTGATGTATATTATGCTTTACAATCATCATAAACGTTAACTACAATTTTTTTATGTTTCGTGCACTTATAACCATTATACCTTGACCTATCATCAAAACATTGCACTATATGATAAAAGGTTAACATAGACTACTGTACAGTTTAGTAAGCATGGAACAGTTTAGTATGATATAGCGTAGATCTGCTTGTTAATTTGACCTCGACCACTGACTACAGTCTGACTGACAGCAATGTCAAAACACTAACAGACAAATGAGAAGTAATCATGCCTAACCTTAACAAATGCAATAAACTTGTCATGATATATAATAACAGCCTCAGGACACGCTGCCTCCCTTAGTAAAGGCACAGCACTGAGGGGGATGGGTTGCTCCCCCCTTAACCTCAAAATCATCAAAATATCAAGTGCAATGCATATCACGAGCTTATGACATTTTTGATGCTTTTATTGTGTAACCATTAAAAGTTGTTCCGTGTTTAAGGAGTAATGAAATATGCATTAAACTCGTTTTTTTAGTAATTATTTCCCCATGTACAGTTTTATTGAAAAAACAAATTAGATTTTGGTTTTGATGTGAATCTTTGAATTATGAAGTAGCTACCTATCGCAACATTGACTGGACATCACCAAGCTTTGAAGAGTATGAACCTCCATGTAATAACAAATATTAGCATGTGCACAGGATAGATGCAAATTTGTGTTTTTTGTATATTTTTGTCTAAGAGGTTTGTCATGTATAACTCCGAACTCTATCATGAAACACATATATGTTTTTAAAGAGAAATAATAAACGGTTTGTCATGTATAACTCTGAACTCTATCATGAAACACATATATGTTTTTAAAGAGAAATAATAAACGGTTTGTCATGTATTGCCCCGAACTCTATCATGAAACACATATATGTTTTTAAAGAGAAATAATAAACGGTTTGTCATGTATTACCCCGAACTCTATCATGAAACACATATATGTTTTTAAAGAGAAATAATAAACGGTTTGTCATATATTACTCCGAACTCTATCATGAAACACATACTAGTATATGTTTTTAAAGAGAAATAATAAACGGTTGGGTCATCAGCGAAATATCTATGAGAATTACGTGAATACAAATCCCTTGGTGTTTTAGTAAAGGATACACCTTACACCAATAACTCTCTGCTGATCTGCTATTGCTCTCTCTCAACCTCCAAGTCAGGGCGCCTTCCCTTCGAGTACCTCTACGGTAGTTGCCCTGCCTTCACTTGCGGGGGCATTGTTGTCAAGATTCTTGACAACAATAGGAATTGACGTCATCGATAATTTCGAACCAAATTGTTATTTTACATTCAAATAAATTGGTTCGAGAGTATGTTAGGCGTATGAAATTCTATGTATATTACAAAAGTTGGTGCGATTTGCTTTAAATAAAATTTTGTATTTGCTGAGTATATGGTGGACAGTTTGTTATTTTTCAAAAATTCAAAGACAACTTAATAAAATATTCAAAAGTTTCGTTTGCCGTACTCATTTCTTGAGTCGTTGTTCGGAGTTGCATTGTGAATCCTATGAGTTAGGAGCTTCACTTTTAGAGCGTGACATCAATCGTTGGTTGCACGCGCTGTGTTAGAGCTTTTTCACCTTGAAGCCTTCTGATGGCAGCGAGTATATTAGTGACGTCACGGAACGGAGACTCGCTGTCTGGAGCTAGTCTCTCTCTAAAAGTGTAGACAGGTTCAGATGCAGAGGTCTTCTTTTCAATTTAAACGATGTTATCTATTATATATGCTTTCAAGAGATATCTTTAAGCGACACGTCCCTTCATATTTGGGCTTTGCTACTTTTAAATGTACCCTTGATTAGCAAGAACAGTTGGTACAATTACATCTTCATTGGAATGTTTTGTTCTCGTAACAGTTAATTGTTGTTTAACGTTTATGTTCAATATCAGTGTCTTCAGTAAGAGAAAAGTTTTTAGACCGAATGATTACAACAAACATGGCCCACAAAAATATAAGGATGATTTAAAAGTGTTTCTAAATCAGTTCATTAATTGAATAGTTTTTGTTATGTTAATGCATATGATATAGTTCCAGCTATTATGTTATGCAATTTTGAACCACAGTTTGCCAAGTATATTTTGTTGCACATAGCTCTGTACATAGCGCTGTTGACTGATATAAATGAAGTTCAGCAACAGCGGGCGTAGTTCGCTGGATGGGAGGGTTAACCGCGTCTTTGCTGTATAAACTGCGAGTTGAAAGGGTTATTCCCTGCCCCACAATAAGACACTAGTTGAGAGTCTCATGTTGTCTACTTAGGCAAATTTGAATTTGCCTCTATTCACCCAGCAGGGAATGAGTACCGGATATGCAGTGTTTTGTTGGTGACCTTCTAGCGACCAATATGTAACCTTGGGTTTGACCAGGGTAATAATGCTGGAATGCGCATCAACTATGTGGGTCTTTCAAATGTCCCATTATTATCATTACTTGTCGTAGTTGTAACAAAATATTTCTTGCTTGTTATTGTTTAGTGTGTTTTCGAATATACTTGAGCAATAGCCAAAGTTCTTGTATTCCAATGGATTCCATGAGCATTTCACAATTACTTTAAATCAACTCCTAATAGTATAAGTCTCCTCAAATTAAAAGTATTGGCCACAAATTCTTAAACACTGACATTCAGAAGTCCAAAACGTTCACATAGTGAATGATATACAGTCACGCCTGGTTGATTCATTATCTCATTAATGCTAATTTAATTCAAAAGGTTAATGATATCTCGTTACGACCATAACACCAAAGAGGATGAGACGATAGCAGATTGCTGTTATACACGTAATGATATTGTAATAACTGATTTTCTTCTCCCGTTAAATTCTCAAGGTACACAAGGAAGCGACAAAGAGTTATATAAGAAGGGAGAGGCAGTCCCCCATTCTGTCTAAAACACCCATAAATTTCTCTTTAGGTTTTAGTATTAACGCGGTCAATACCTGAACGGAAGACAACATGACGTTTTAATAGCCCCAAATGCCCTATTAATTATCAAGTCTGTAAACTGGAGTCTATCAACAAAGTCAACACTGCCCTCTCTGGTCGCTCTCGCACCCACGGGCACTGTGCCCTGGGGTCAGTGTGTTCGGTGTCATGGCAACCCACCACAACGGGAACATAAATCTCCGAAGCGGATTAAAGGATTAGCGTTAATACTTCACGGACATCAGCGAGCCCTTGCAGAGACGTACAGGCCGTTATGTGGACAATTTCCACTCCAGTAGCGATGACCTTACACTTGGGATAAGTGCGAGGTACATATACTGACTTCTGTCAGTGGACTACAAGCTAAACTGACCTGGTCATCATTCCCTCACCCCCCTGTGTCATTCCGCCCTTTGATAGACATTAAGTAGAATAAATAATAAGATAAAGTGCTGTTATTGTTTATGTCTACTGCCTTTAAATAGATAAAAACATATATGATAAATGGAACATAAAGAGAGTAAAAGAAACATGCATTGATCTTATGTTTTTCTTTTATATCCATTGTGTATGAATAGCAATATAACACATCTGATGAACTGAATATGAAAAGAGAAAAAATGTTGGATGCCTCTTAGAGATCGTTTGTACTTTAGGATAGAAAATATATTCCCGACGTGAAACATATTATTTGTTGTATCTGTTTTCCATGTTAGTTCCATTGTTCGTAATACTGCTGTGCAACTTTATTATGAAACAGAAGCTTTGAACACTTAGACAGACAGAACACCTATGTCCCTTATCTAAAACTTCTAAACTTGTTTTACCTGTCTGATGAGCAATGATACTTTTGATAGTTATGCTTCTGTCAATACACGAAACTAAGTTGACATGGCGAAATGAAATCTTTACATTCTGGAATGTATGCGTAAAAAATCGTGATCAAAGCATTATTTGAAAAACCTTTTTCGAAAAAAAATCGAAACACCGCATTGTGGAGTTTTATATGCAATATTGTTAACTTTTATATCCGAAACTGTTAGATAGAAACTATTATGGCATTTCACATCTATATTCGTTACCACAACTTAACTCCATTAACTGTTTTCCATTATGTCTTTAATGGAAATGTGGTTCGGTCATTAACTTGTTCTTTAAGACCTTATGACTTTTAAAGATACAATGTCGTAAGACACTGTTTCATTCTGATTTCTAAAATGTCTTCTTTCGGAGCATAAAACAAACTTTTGGTTCTTTACGTGCAGTATAAGTGTACTTTATTGCTGAATTTCTCGTTTAAGTCTACGAGTGACATGCTTGTTACTTGTTTCGACATTACAAAAGACAGTTTCAACTACTAAATGTCTATGAAAGTTACTTAGATGTCAACATGATTCGTCAGTTCAGTTTACATTTTTGCAGAACTGAGACAGTTTAAACTTTGCTTTGTGGATTCAAATAAATGCATTTCCTTATAAACATGATATAGAATGCTCTGTTGACCTTAGTGTATTGACGTCAGACGACCCTGTGGAAACAACGGGAGTAATACGATCTCCCTGCGGGACCCCAAGTAATTTTTTGGAGTTTATAACGAAGGTGTCAATAAAATCCCTGATACAATATCTTATTCGCAACGTATGTTATATGTTCAATAACAGGTAATGGTTCATGCTACGTGGAATTTTTTTATTAACAATATAATTGGTAAGAAATTGGTAATAGTTTATATGTATTATAAGTATTTCAAATACGTCAAGAAAAAAGGAAATGATACTTATCAAACACAATTGAAAACCTTATCGGCGCTAATATTTCAATTTATTTAAACTTTATTTCATTGAAAGTTTACCATCAAATAATGAGCTTTCTTTAATTTCAAGCAGTTAGTTGCTTTTTCACATATGATTTGTTATTGTATTATTGTATAAACCTCATATATTGTGTAATAGCTGTGCATCACTTCCATCTGAAATTTTTCTGTATTTTACATCAACTCAATCCATTATGGTAACAATTCAAATGTTCCTTATCCCTCTTCCTATTTCAACCAATTCGTTAATACATATAACTTACCCAGTTCTTCCCATGCAATATTTGCTTGACAACAACATTGGGACCTATTTCGCCTTTACAGAAAACAGAAAATAGTCTTCATTCGTCATCACTACAACTTTGGGAAACTCAACCAAAATGTTGGTAAATAGTTAAGTCTTTGGATAAGTTATTCTGATATATTTATAACATACCGATATTTGAAATGATTTAAAGGTTTAACGCGTTGCCTTTTCTTTGACCTTGATCATGTCCCTCGTATGTGGAAAAAGCTGCAATGTATCACTCAGTACGAACGTGAGCAGATATGGAAGGATTTGCTAAATTGAGTGGAGCGAACGATTATGATAAGTCACATTTTTGGGTTCTTTCTTATACGTTCGCTGAATGGCTTTGAACTTTTATAACATCGTTTCATAGCTTAACCGGTCTGTTTGAACTCCAATACATATTTATGAAGATACAAAGTTCAGGAATAAATATCTAACGATCACATAAAGGAAAGAACGTCCTTTTCAATGTAATGAAACGTCAATAAAGTTTTCACACCATTACTTATGTAAGGAAAGTTTATGAGTGAATTATAGTTGAGATAGTTCACTTCTTCGGAAAGGCAAAAGTGACATTATAATAGCAAGAAACACGAAGAAACAATCATAAAGCATACCATTAAATAGTCTGTCTATTTAAAGACTCTTTACATTGAAAGCTTCTTTCTCAACATTTGTAATAATACAATTGGTTATCATTCTTCAATATCGACACATACATGTTGTTTCTATCTTTTACATTTTGATAGATATCTGACTACGTGAAAGTAGAAATGCAGCGTAGGTGATTCACACTTGATAACCTTCAATATCAATTTGAATATTAAATCCGGCTTATACTTTCTAAATATATGACCGATTGCTATTCACGGTAAAAGTTTATGATAGGAATAATGAATATATTACATTTCCATTCGGCTATGAAAATAAAGCGTTCGCATAAGAACTCATATAAATTAGTTTCGATGTATATCAGGTCAGTTTAAACTTTTCTCAAATAAAACATTATAATAAATCATATAAGCGAATCGGTTTAGAGCCTTTGGAGCAGCATTAAAATAATCCTTTTCCCATTCAAAGTCTGTAAAAGTGTATTCAAAGCATTTTGTCTATGAGGATTATGAATAATAAATATCATGACACTAAGAACTAAGTTGATGCTATACCGTTATGGAAGACTATATCTCAGCAAGCCTCAATCAAATATTTTTTTCAAAATCATTAATTTTCAATCCAAGCCAAATTCAAAGCGTGTCCTGAGATCTTTATATTCAGTGCAATGCTTTTAAAATACATCGAGGATGATGGCATAAAAAACTCATGCTGTTATGATTTGCATAAAATAATTTGGATAAACTTTGATTGCATTCATATATGCATTACTGAAATCAAGCAAATCAGAATAGCTCTTTTTCTAATGCAAATTAGTTGGTATCATCTGGTAATATCTGTTATCAGCCTTATCTTGCAGGAATAACACCAATCTATAGATGTGATGGCACATACAGTAAATAGCTTTAACAATCATAGGTTCATCTTCTGTGGCAGTTCAAGGACTTTTGAAGGGTGCCTTTACTTTTTACGATTGATAAAAATCAAATGGGGAATCAAGCCCAATAACAAATTCAAGATCCAAAATATTCTTAGATGAAAACAGAAGACGTAGTACACGTCAATCTATTAGATTAAAGGCTCTTCAATCTACGAGCTCATTCCTTATACATGCAGAGTCAATTACATGTGATGAATTCTTCACCGAATCATAAGCATGACACGTAATATACTCAATAAACAAAGTAAATATCCCTGTTATTCAATATAGCATCATATGGATCATAAGATTAACTATAAAAAATGCAAAGTATACTAGAATATAATATCAATATGAATAAGAAAATTATTATCTCAAGGTTGAACATTGTGTTCCCAAGTTTGTTTTAACGTTTATACATAACATACGTTACTGGCTCTTTATAACCACCATCAGTTCCAGAACATAGGAATATCAAATACATAACTACACAGCAATTTATTTAAAATACCATTCACATTTTTTTTAAGATAGAAAACAACAAATAGGACCAAAAACCTAATCAAATGAATGATAGCTTCTTCAGCTACTTAAAGATTCACAAAAGATTTACATACAAGGAGGTAGACTACAGGCCAAACCAAAACCATTAAGGCTCTCATAGAAATGCACATGAAGCCGATTCAGAAAAGGTTAACAATTAAATATTTGAATAGCAACCGAGATACAAAGAGAATTAGTCTTAAAAACATGTACAGGAATTCTTATACATTTACATGATCATTTAGAAGATACTATAATTAATACGAAAATTCTACTTTGTAGATTCCTAGTTTTAAATTAAAATGATTACAATGAACCGTCATCATCATCACCATCATCATCATCTTCATCATCATCACTACACCAAATCATCACCACAAAGAAACCCCACCACCACCACCATCAACTTCGACATCATCACCATATCATTATTATTATTTTTATTCTATTAATTATTATCATTATATATATCATTATTGTTGTTATTTTTGTTTGTGTAGTCGTCGTTGTTTTGGTGTTATTGTACATGTATACGTTACATGTATACTGCGTTCTCCCTCTGACATCAGATACATTACAGTACAAGGTAACACCGTATGGAGTAGTGTAATGTTTACACGAGGAAAGATGAGGATGAAAGAGCTTCATTGTGATGTATTTACATTATTATCATATCCAGGAACAGTAGCTAGTACCTCTCATGCTTCAGCAGGTAAGTGTATGTAAACATTGATACAAACACCTCTTCACCTGTCACTACGGGAGACCCTTCCCCTGGCAGGGGAGGTAACTCGTGCAGGTCACTGCCTCGGGACTCATCACCTATATACGCTTACATATATTTGGGTCAAACTTGCCACCAAGGCCTATTCAAATGTTATGGGTCACTCGTGTGTTGATAAATAAGTAAATCTATCAAAACATGGATAATAGATAGTTAATGAAAATTATATTTATTATTTCGGTTGAATGTAATTTTCATTTTACACGTCGACACGTATGCATCTGTACAATGCATATCAGGTGTTTTAATTTTTTTAAATTTTTTTGACAATTTATAGTTTCTGATTAAGTAACTGAATTGTTACTTTCATAATATATCGATTCCTTCAAATATCGGCAAAAATGGCTGCTTTACCGAATTCTTTATCTACAGAGTATATGTTGTCAAATGTTGTTATATTTTAAGCAGGCGATCAACGATGACCGGAAAGTAGAATAGATAGAAAGTACTGTCAAAAAATCCCTTTTCAGATTCGTTGAATGTGATACTAAAAATGATATCATCATTCTGAAATGCCCCTTTCATTGTAATTGCATATGTACATACCTGTGAAAAATCTTACTGAAACTTATACCCAGTTTGTAACTTTTTTAATGTATGGCAAAATAAGCTAACCGAATGACGTACATATAAAAATCAATCTGAAGATACTTTTAATGTATATGTTCAAAAATATATTTTAACAAAAATACAAGATATGTATTCATGACACACTTAATCTTGTTTTATATGGGAAATGTTAAGTACTTATTAATAATTACCTTATGCCCCCATATGACTTTGCATGATAATATTCCTAGTGATAATAATGGAGCTTTATCTGACTTTTATCATTCGATAACTTATCAAAGCTGAATTGAAGTAAATGGTTAACGAAAGGAAACATGATATACCCAAAAGCGATATAATAAACTGTTTAAAAGAGACCAACAAAAGAACACTTTCCCAAAAGCCAAAACCTGGTAGAGTCTCCATTCGTCATGAACATATCAACCTAAAATGGTTAAACGTTAACTTATTAACAAGTAACAATAAACCCGATGTATATGCATGTATAAGAAGTAGAGTAAGTCTAAACCATGTATCTATACCTATACGTGGACAAGATGTTGAAGTTTGTCCTTCTTCATTCAAATTACTTCTGTTGTCTAAATCACTTTAAAACATCATAACACCATCTCTTCAGTAAATAGTTGATTTGTATTTACAAAATGGCATCATGTATTTGGGCACATCCTGCTTCATCAGGGTAATTGAATCCGCTGATCGAGCTCCTTCCATATACCCTGATCTCTTTCGAGCCAAATCCCTCGTAAGGCTGGCGCGGCTTGATGTTCGTGGCTGTGCTCACCTGTTATTGTTTAAGCCAATGAAATGTCGTTATCTAAGGAGCTTGAAGCTACTCTTTTGAATTTTCCATCCGGGGATTGCCGCTGTTCTTGGATGCGAGTCGTCTCATTGGCTTTTTAAATAGCTAGCGATACGAGGCTTTTGGTCTAAAGGATATCAGGGTATATGGAATGAGCTCGATCAGCGGATTCAATTACGCTGTTAAAGCAGAATGATTTGGGCATCGAAAACACATACTGTATGCTAGCCGACTCATTATTGTCCCGAAATACGAATTCTTTCTATTTAAGAAGTTGCAGTGTTTCACTTGTATGTGTACGAAAAAGGTTTTCGTTACACTTCTCGGGGACGTAGACTTTGTATAACTTGCTTTCGCTTTAACCCTTTCATTGATCTTTTCTCCAAAAGTTACCCCTCCTTCTAAGCTCAGGAGATCTTATCTATATTATATTCTTTCCAATCAGTTAGTTTTCTTACTGTCAATGGGTTTCTTTTTTATGTCATGTATTGATATTTATCGTTTGTCTTAAATTCACTGCTGTGGCATATATTCGTTTTATTTTTCTCTGTATACTGTTATATCTCTTCATTTTAATGTAGATATGTTTAGACGCACATTAACAATCTGCCTAAATTGATGGCGTTTTTTTCTGCGCTTCCCATTGAATAATATAAATATGTATGTATGTATCTGATGTATTTAGACACAATCGGATTGTATCAAGTTATTGTCAATAATCGTATATGACAAAAAAGTAAACATCAACATTTGATTGCACTTTAAATCCTTGCCGTAATAACATTTTCAAAATACCTTAAGTATACAAGTAAACATTAAATGTACCATGCAGAGGTTCATTGGGTTTTTTAAATCAAATTTATAATAAAAGTCACTGCAAATTGTCATGAACTAACTTAGGATCAATGTTTACACAAACGTAACTTTGTAGCTTGGTTCAGATACATAGGCAATGTACAATTGTTGATACAAAGTTTATTTATTATGCGTTTTGTTAATGTATTTAGTATCTAAATATATAATAGCGTATTTTGTATGCCTATGAAATTTGATGGCAGTTGTATGTGTTTATTTTTTCAATAAACATATTGATTTTATATCCATGTTGTATTCGTTTGTTTGGTCAGTGTTTATTGAACAAATAAAATAGAACAGCTTGCATTTTACTGAACACATTTTTGTCGTTTATTTACATAATAGCAAATGGACCAAAACGTTGATAGATCCATTGAATAAAAAACATTATGTTTGTAACAATTATTCAGAATTAAAAACAACATACTGAGATTCAAGTCATTAAAAACGAAGACACATTACTAGTCCAACTAGTCAACGTGTATTTACGTCTAGATGTCCCATTCATCCAAATAATATAGAGTTTGTGAGTGCGTGAAAATCCAAGTTGAATAAGTTATACAAAGAAAGTAAAATTTAGTAAAATTCCGGTTTGATTTTCAAAACTAATTTCCCTAAAGAAATGATAAATGTTTATCAAACTGCTTTCCTGGTTTTCCGTTGTTTCAAGAACGGCATTTAATCGGAGATATCTAAGAGTGAGGTACCAGATATGCAGGGTCGTCCAGCGCGATTTTGAATCAAAGGAACACAAACTTGTTCGGACTTTGATTGTAAAAAACTATATTGTATTTATCAAATGCCGCATTAATTTGAAATAAAGTGCAATGCACTCAATGCACGCCAATTTGTTTTGATGGGAATTTTTTTAAGGCACTTTTTAAATTTTTTTATTTCTCCTCAATGCTCATTGATTGCACAACACCTAAAAGGCAATTTACCCAGAATTTTACCCCATTTATAAGAAGATATCCGGGTACAAAGAAACCATATTTTCATAACATCAGTACATAGTGGTCAATTTACATGTATTTGATAATTATAGCCTCAATTCACAACACATTTACATATATCATTTTGTTGTGATTGAGTTTTATTTTTAAGTAACCTAAGTAACATTCTCGTGTTTAATTCATCTTAAGTTAAATGTTCATGTTCAATTCACCTTAAGTTACATGTTTATTTATAATCAAGCTCAAATATTCCAACGTTCTAGAAATTAAAAGTAAAACAAGAAAAAGTCCAAAATCTTTGTAGGGATTATTTACAAACATAATGCCCACAGTTATGTGAAAACCGTGCTCTACATGAATAGTGTAAACAATGCAAATACGAACTAAACAATTTCTTGGTTTATTTCCGGATACAAACTAGCGCGGTTTGTGGTCCACACGTCATATTTAGCCAAGGGGGGTTTCCCTGTATTATCGCAGCCTCTGTCTGACGACCAATCTAAGTGGGAAAACAAAACTCCAAAATAGACAATCACTGATTGGGTTTAGTCTAGATCCCTTATCCTTTATAATGGGTCGGTTAATGAACTGGCTGAAAGTTTCAATCGCCTCAGAGTCATAAAACTGTCGCCTCTCTTCAGCCAAGAAAAAAGGGTAAAGAGTGCTGACTGCGCATGCGCGAAGCCTAAGGCTAACTAACGGTAGATAGAGGAATCCCCGTCAACTTGTGTGACATCACCACATCTTAGCGTCCGTCAGTGTGTTTCAACTC
Organism: Phorcus lineatus; assembly: GCA_921293015.1. Taxonomy (NCBI): domain Eukaryota; kingdom Metazoa; phylum Mollusca; class Gastropoda; order Trochida; family Trochidae; genus Phorcus; species Phorcus lineatus. The sequence continues at coordinate 34,568,868 of OV121082.1, forward strand.
TCCTGTAAGGTAGTGTTCGAGGATTTAAACACATGTTTAACTGGGCTCCAAACTCTGATCTGTTCACAGTAAGTCACTTATTTTTCATATTCCTTTTTACGTATAGCTGTCAAACATTTTGAACTTTATTTCAGATACATTGATAACCCAGGCTCGGTGGTGACTGGTATATTTTAAGACTGTCACGATTTGCTAACATCGTGAAGGAATTTCTAACACTACTCTGTATGTCACTTGCCTCATTTCAACACGATAACGAAACTTACTACTTTGATGCATTTTCTGCTTAATTTACTTTCGCTATTTACATAGTGCAAGTTGTTATGCTGTGTACGACGATAAGTTATTTAACAAATAATTTCTCGTCTAAATTCAGTGATGCTTGTATTTGCATTTACGTTTGATTATCACTCGAGACATCATGATTTCAAGTAAAATATTTCTGTAATGAGTTCTTCTAAAAACATGCTTTTACAAGCTACGCTGACTCTGTTTAAAAGCCCGAGCGAAAGATAACGTGGAAGAACGAAGCCCTCAAGTAAACACAGCACCGGTATTTGTTCATCCGCCGACTCCTCTTAATACTTGTAGATTTCACTGGAGTGTATTTCACCCATTGTGTACATATCTGACTTGCTGTCTATTTTTGAATGGCTTAAATGTCACCAGAGGATATCAAAATCAGGTAGCGTTAATGCTCACCTGATCGTGTCACCTGTGTCTTTAGTGACCTGGAAAAAAATAATGTATATAATGACTGATTAGAGTAGATTTTGATGGTTTTGTTTTCTTTATCGTGTCTAGTAGTGTCTATAAATAGCTCAGGACGGGTGCTGAAAGTTTGTGGCTCATTAAGCTAAGATGGATCTACTTGATCGTGAATATGACATTAGGCGATGGGGCGAAGGAAATGCTTTATCGATATCGTTCAAATATACAAACATAAATTCTAGATCATTTTTGTGCATGGTGTTTTTAGAAGTATCATCAAAATATATTATTGCATCCTTTCGATGAAGTACGTTGCTTTTACATAAATGAATGAAGGAATGAATGACCGACTTTGCATGTATCCTAGGTCAGTGTTTTGTGTGTAGTGTTCATATACTTCTTTAAATGATTATAAACGTCATATTATTGCATCACTTTGGTGAAGCACGTCGCATGTACTTAAATGAGTTAATGGAGAAATGAATTGCAGTTTAACACTGTGTTCCATCTTATCTAAAATATGTTTTACAATAATTTCAAGTGCAGTTTGTCAAGAGACATCATCCTTAAGTAAACTATTCCATATAGCATAATTCCAGTGAGGAAAAATTGAACAAGGGAAAATATTCTCATCAGGCGTGAAAGTAAAATATCGATCACTGAGACCAATTTGAATAATCTCAAATGAAAAATAATCTAACGTTTAAATTCCGAAGTTACTTATTATTAGCGTTTCATTATTTCGAGTCGTCAATGTCAACAAACACAAATTCTTCCAACATTCCCAATTTAGGATATTCCACTTTCGAGAAAGAGAGATAAAAGGGTTACGTATTCTACGTCAGTATTCCTTTTCCGACGTTGATAGATTGTCTATTTGTCAAAGACATATTGTATCATATAAGCCAGTATTTTCCTATCTATCATAATTCCCCCCTCAGCTTATCCAGTTCATTACATAAATTCTAAAAGATGATTTACGTGACACGTTCCGCTTGAACGACGCAACCAGTATGCTCTACGTGATAGATGACAATCTATGTACAAGTATATCCGATTCACACCATTGACAGTGTTTGGCTTAAGTATATTTGTTCTTAATACGTGTGGAGTGCTAGTCGGAAAGCCGTTATTTTTCGCCGTGGGAAAATTCATATCGCTCTGATGATTGCATATGCTTTTCTATAGTAAGTTTGCAGATCTTATGTGGGGCATGTGTGTCCCACTTTCGTGTCGTAATGATCTTAAAATAGGAGCAAAAACCTACACGAGTAATAGGTTTCATAAATGTATTTCAGTTCCTTTTTTGAGGATTTCATCCTTCTCATAACAAATAAATTGGTTCGTGTCCATACGATAATTTGGGAAGTGAGAAGTTGACATGATAAAATGACTTCCGGTATGCGTGGGAGACACTACAGAAACATTGGACGATTGAACGAGGAAAATACCCTTGAAACACACCTGCCTATTATAGCGTCTGTTTCGTCATTACTGCTGACTGCATGTGGAGGAAATGTTGAAATGATTTGTAAAGGCTATTAGGAAACGTCATATAGCATGAAAATGAGTTTTGTTATAATATCCGTGATATATGAGAAGGGTCATAAATGTTCATTCTGCTTCAGTTTAAGTTTAAGTCGATATGTTTTGAATGATCTTAATTTTCACAATGAGGAAGCTTATGTCATATATATGATATAAAGAAGTTTATGATCCATAACATATTCATGTTTTGCACAGATTGAAAACTTTAACCTCTTATGTGAACAAATATATATCATTCATTTAGCTCTTAATGACAACACGATGAAATGTCTCCTCAGACACAACGTAATACTAGACTGACGATTATATCTAATCACCACTAACATGACAAGATGTCATGAGACGAACAGATATCAATTCGTGAAGGCTCACGCAGTCCTTAATGCCATTTGTTTTAATGAGAAATTGTGTTGTTAAGGAACACAGTCAATGTGTGACGTTAACAATACAAAAAGAGTGGCAGTTTTGCTAGCATGTCCGTCTTTATCCCGGATTTACTGTAAACCAAGGAGATGGTTTTTCTCGAGCTTTGGATGGTTTGAAGTGTACTGACGTATATGAGGGTACTTCTGTCAACTAGACAAGTACACACTGTTTGATGTAGCCGGATACACAGTGTTGATTACATTGAGGTGAGGGCTAGATGTCCATTGATAATCCGTACATGACCCATTTAGTGTTAGCTTCTTAAACGCAGTACTTTTTGATAAACCTGTCATGTTTAGAAAAAAATTAAAGGTAGATTGGTTTACTGACAATAAGCTTTCATGGGTTTAGAGGATTCAATAACAAGAAAAGATTATATCATCTGACATTACAGACAAGGAAACGGATTGTCAATTCACGTTCATAATTTATGAGGATTTGGATTTTTTAGCTCTATAGATATGAAGTGATATGACACTTAAATCCGCAGGAGTATCAAAGGAAAAAATCAAACATATTTTTCTGTAGACAGCTGTTCATTGTTTGTTTAACTATGAAATAAAAAATGGGTGATGGTAAACTCCAATAAAACTTCATTCATATATCAATATTTTAGCAGGCATCGATCGATATATAGCGTTTTGTATATTCTTAAAGTCCTATCCAGATGGAATAAGGACGTCACTAGGTATTTGATCTGCCATCAATAACCTAAAGTTGCTACTCCTAAACTACGTTGTACGAAGTAAATAAATTTAAAATGGCTGCTTTCATTTTCATCTAAGACTCAGTAAAACGGAGATAATTAGGAGTTTTGACCAGTCATCAATAAACATAAAGATGCTTATATATCCCCACATGACCTTTTAACCGGTTTATAGTGCTTAGAATAGGAAGCCGATAGAGTTCTGTAGGTGGAATTCCTTTACTGTTGATCCAGCAGAGGATAGAGAGAGCACGGAGTGACTACATAGCAATCTGATTGTTGTAACTAAGAGGCTAATTTGTCAACACAATCACAGGGCCGTTCTCTACAGTGTTTATTTCAAACTCTGTTGTACATTTCATCATGTTTCTCTACATCTACGTTGTTGACTTTTCGCGTGCATTTCTAGTTAATTTCAGAGGTTATTTTAATATTGATCACGGATTTCTTGCAGGTTGGTTTATTACCGACTAGATTTTGGTTAAACCCTTTATCCTTTCAAACAAACAAGTGAAGTTCATTTAAGAACTTTCATTTATTTGAATGTAATTTGTTTGATCTGATTGTTGTAACTAAGAGGCTAATTTGTCAACACAATCACAGGGCCGTTCTCTACAGTGTTTATTTCAAACTCTGTTGTACATTTCATCTTGTTTCTCTACATCTACGTTGTTGACTTTTCGCGTGCATTTCTAGATAATTTCAGAGGTTATTTTAATATTGATCACGGATTTCTTGCAGGTTGGTTTATTACCGACTAGATTTTGGTTAAACCCTTTATCCTTTCAAACAAACAAGTGAAGTTCATTTAAGAACTTTCATTTATTTGAATGTAATTTGTTTAATGCTTGTTTATTTAATTATATATTTTTATGTTTTTTCTCGCTTAAACACTCTGTAATGTTCATGCATACATTGCAGTTGACATTTTCCCATCTTTTTCATATTGAATTATATCATATATATCATATAATTTTCAAACCTGTTCAATTACTTTCGATTCTCTTCAATGATTGACACTACAATTTCTTAAAGTAATGTAAATGTTGTCCAAAAGACAACCGGTTAGTAGAATATCGATGTACACCATTTGTATAAGCCTATGCCCTTCCTTTGCTGTCAACCTGGTATAGCTAGTATCTAAGTTTTAACATGGCATTCCTGACATAATGATAAAATTCAATATTTTTTGTAACTTATCCTTTCACATATAAATGTCATTTACATCATATGCTCTTGTTCCATGCCTTGTAGTTGTGTCATGTCATTTTCTATCTGATAAGGTTCCAGGGATGTCATTTTAATTCAGGTAGACACAATGCACGTGTCACTTCAGTGCCTCCTGCACGCAATTTCAAGGTCCAGAAGGGCACAATAAGTGTCTGAATATTTCTCGGCATTTAGAAAGTTATCACGATCACCTTATCCTTTAAGATGCAAAAAAATCCAACAATGCAATAATAAATCTCAGAGAAAACAATAACAATTAAAACATAAATGGGTAACAGCAAATTTCTAAGACTAGGAAGCTAAAGTGTCGTTTGTCAAATCAACCCGTCTACTTTAGAATCTCTTAAGCGTAACGTCATAAACCCTCTTGAGGTTTATGGCAACCGATAAGTGTAATTCTTTACCTTTTGTTTCATCGTTAGTTGTGGATCGCATCAAGCCCTGAAGCATACTAATTAAAGTAATGCAGGTAATAACCACAGGCTCGGTTACGGAAAGGGTTCTATTTGGGTACAAGGTGACAAAACCTTTGGGTCTATTGTGTTTATGAAAAAGCGAAACATAAAAGTGTCACAGCATACCTAAATGTCAGGTCACGGAAAGGCGTGAATGACTTTAGCGCTTAAGATCAAAGATTTCTCTTAATAAAATAGGCATATAACAATACACATATTCATTAAATCAGCTTGATTCTTGAAGACCTTGACTTACTTGTCAAAGCCGCCAACATTGCATACATTTTATCGCAATATCGTTTTCGTATATAGCATTGTTTATAATGTCGAATGCAATGGAATTGACTTTACCATAATCCTCGACTTTAAGTTTTAATGTAAATTTTATGTAGCAAGTTATTTACGTCATAACTGAATCTTAATATCAGCCTTTCCGGAGATGGGGAGGGGGTTGGGTGCGTGACTCTGATCGATATTTACCATATTAGGGTTAATTTTATGTTTCATCATGTATCTGATAAAATCTTCAATGATAAAAAGATATTTTAGTAATTGATTGCATAGTCCTGTGAACATGAATTTATTCATATCCGTTTAGGTGAACTGGAAAGACGAATAATCAATCAAACCGTTATGACCTCAAGACAAACCTTGTCAAACTTATGAAGTGAACTTTTCCACGGGTCAACGCCCTGCTCCCTGGCTTACTATTAATCACAACATTTGTCATAATCTATATCTATGATATTTAATATATTTTAACGTAATATTAAACGTATATTAGATTCCTTCTTTTAAAAAATACCTTTCTTATTTTTTATTTGCTATATTTCGAAAGGATATATTATTTTCCAGAATTTATGGCTGTTTATGTTCGTAGTGATTTAAATACCTATATATAATTTAGTCTATATCTGAAATATCTATTATCTTTTCACACTCATAAAATATACTTAAAATGAGTTCCGTATACCTTTAAAATTGCATGTCAAAAATGGCTTTAACTAGTTTTATTTTAGGACTGTCATTTGCTTTATAAGAGCTCTTTCTGATAATTATTATGTCATCGGTCAGTCACAATGAAACGCTGCGCCTATTTTTATGTTTTACGATGCACGCGACTTGGAGCTATGACGTAAATGAACGTAAATTATGCAGCCAATGGAACGGCACATTCTGGTGTTACTGCGGTGAAAGCGGAAACGTTCAACCATCCTGACTTCAGCATTGCCTCGGGTAATCATCGAGATATGTGTGTCACTTTACTGACCTGGGTCCATTCAAAATGCACTTGGTGAAAGGAAAGATATTTTAATTAATTGTAGTTAATAAATATAAGCAAAAGTTTAACGTAACGTTGTTATCGGAACACAGTACCCGTAAAAGGTCAAATTGTTCTACTTTTCCGGGTCAAGTCCCTTGTTGGATTCGAACCGACACCTTCCGAGTCAGTTAACATCGCCAGAATTTACCGTTCCACCAGCCTCAACTTGACCGCTAACCTAATAGTCTTAGTTGGTTAAATGACTCACCAAAATTGTGTCAAAACTAAAATCTGGATATATCTATATTTATATCTATGTCTTATTGACGACGTGCAATCGACATCTGGTAGAAATCGATAAACAAGGTAAGTTGTTTTCATCAGCCATTTGACTTGAAAATTTGTTTTATTATACACGGATCTACAAGTCTTGTACTTGACCAATGTGACAGTATATCTTTGATGAAAGTACGAAAATTATAAACCCTATTGTTTCACCATATAATGAGGAATAATGATTTATTGAACAGAATTAACTTGGATGGATGAATATTAAAAACGATAATGAATATTTCAAGGAAAGTGTTCCCTAGGTTAATAGATTTATGCAGATAAACGAACCACTCTTCCTTAAGAATTTGCATTTTCAAATAAATAAAAACGATGAAACATTTAGTTTGGAATTAACCTATTTTGGCAATGTCAATATCATGACACTTCCTTGTTTGTTTTTTTATGAACATTACTTTTTGAAAAAGACCTTGGCTTAGACTTAATCTGAATATTTTATATATTGCACTTAAGCTTCCCTTTACATAGTTTAGTTTCCTCAAGCGGTTTTGCCGGGAAGCCCAAGCTAAACCGAACTATAATGGGACAAGATTTTAAGGCTAAACGATGCATATTATTTAATAACACAGTTTTCGCAGCCAACGCAGCAATTTAATCCGAAAGGGCAAAATCATGTGACACGCGCTTATGATTAAAACAGGCCTATTATATAATAATTTCCTCAAGCAAAGATTTCCTTTTGCGCATAGTTGTAACGTCGTAACGGCGAACGAAGGGGAAAAGTCACGTTTAGGTTTACACAGTGTTCATTGCAAATTGACACACTGCATGGTGTGTGTTTACCATTAGATTGCTGGCAGGTAGAACTAGGTAAAGTGATATGTACACCCTCTAATGACTTCATGTGACGTCAACACAGCAAACACCCTGGGAAGAGAACTTATGGCCCTCTCTATGTACAATACAGTGTGTGCGCGTACTCCTATTTGTATGAAGTTATGATATTTGTGGGAAGTTATATCTTTTGCAAATGTTTTTGTTTGATTGTGAAAAGCATTTTTATTACCCTACAAACCGTATGATTTCTCATATAACCATAAATCCAAGACTAACACCCAGTCGTACAAATGAACCTTCATGCAAAATGAAAATATCAATACCCGAAAACGGGTTCATGTATACAATTATTTTTACTTTCTTAATAATATACACTTAAAATGCTGTAAGTATGAAAATGTACGAAAATCTCATACAGTGTAAATATGAATAATTAATTTTAATTAACCAATTTCTTAAAATCTAAGGCAAATTTTGAAGAATTCAGTACGTTACACTGCATGGCTTGTAGCTTTAAGCATATACATTCATCTATTTCCTGGCTAGAGGGGTTACTCATTTGTACATTCAACCGTGTGTAGCAAATATTCTCGGTCATAAAGTCCCATAACCCTTCCCGATCGCTGATGAACTTACTGAAGCATTCATAAGGTGTGATGTGTGATTCATTCATAAGGGAAATCATCACTATACTCGCATGCTTCAAGACCCCATTCAATTTTGCTAACCTCTCCCTGTAAATTAATCATTTGCTAGAAAAAAGCCAATAGATGTATTTATAGTTTCATATCATTTTTCACTTTGTAGTCTTATCACATATGTCAAACATATGATGAAATGTAACATTTCAACATTCGTCGTCACACTATCGGCAAAAGTACAAATTAGAGGTCTGATGGTCGGAAGGTAAGCTGTCCCTTGATCATTGCTGGAGGCATTGCTTTGCCCTGAAAGTGTTGGTTCGGAACCCGCAATGGTCTAGACCTGAAAAACTTTCATATAGTGAGAAACGAAATCTTACTATGTTATCGATTTAAGTTAAAACAAGCTTTAATATGTTTCATCTCGGGGTCAGTTATTAAAAAAGATCACTACAGCTGGTTTTAACTAGATTGTAATGTTATATGTAACCTTATTTACCATTAAGTGAATATTCTAAAGAAGATTTGAAAGATTAAATAATTGCTTCAAATTTATCTAAATACTGTTCAAATTCTGTTGTAAGTTTTGTAAATTACATCATTTCACGTTATGAATGTGATAAAAAAATTCAATGCGTGCAATAAAAAAAATGTTGTAATAACAATTCATGATAATACATATCCACATTCAGGGCTAGATATGCGATTGAAAAGGAAATAAAACGGGACTGATAAAGCTCAGAAGTGACAATTGTTTGATGGCATCAGATGCAATGTCGGTGACAGGTGGTGTCATTATATAATGTACATTTCAGTTCTCTTTGAATGAGTTTAGTGTTTTGTTTTACTATATATTACCTTAAACAAGAGGTATTATACTTAATAACCATTGCTTATACTATATAAGACAGATCATAAATAGCAACAAGTGACATTGGTTTGTTCATAGCGAATTATGCACTAAATGTCATGATTTCATAACAAACATATGATTATGTCTAATATGAATATATTATTGATTTGACATTTTGAAACATTGCAGTCGTTTTAAAAGGTTACACTCAAACTGCCCTTTCTGTCCTTGGCTGAACACGCAACACAAAACATTTATTGATAAGGAAGCAGATTTCACAACATGCGAAGTACAAATTAAAGTAATTTTATTCAACTGAAATGACCAATTAAATATAATGACTCGTACATTTCCTTGAATGCAAATCGAACAGCGTTCTTTGTCCAGACCTTTGTCACTATGGGAAACCGGCCTATTGGGTCACATGACCGCCAGCATTCATTCGGGTCCGCCGACCATAACTACAGAGTATTTCCTGTTCCGGCTTGCGTACAACGATAAATCGATAATGCCAAGCTTTTCAATTTGTACAAAGAAAGTCAATCATGCTGTTCACACGACCTCACAAAGGATTTCTTGTAGACATCGTCTTGCAATGTAAATAACCATGCTAAAATATTATCTTTGTGTGTAAAGATATCATATAATAATACTTTCTAGGTTTGGACATTGGAGGGTCAAAACGTTATTTGGTATAAAAAATATCATCGGTGAGCATTGAATGTCCTATCTCTAAATTTTTTGGATGCGTCAACTAATGTTAGATTTTTGTAAAATCTTTAAAGTTCTGATAGTGATATTTATTCAGCTGTTCGAAATATAATTGTTCTCTTAAAGCAGGAAACAAATTGTTGCCCTTGGTTGTTGCATGCAACGTAAATACATCTAATTCTCCTGCGCCTCTGTCCGGGGACGGAGAAATTGGAAATTGACTCCTCCCCCAGCACTCTTTTGAAAATCCGTGGAACCACACTTCAGAACAAAAGTGTATGACCGTTGGTTCACGTCACTCTGATTGTCCCTGTGATAAAGACAAGGGTTTTCTTTTCTTTCAACTTCTTTAATTTCTATTTGTAAAGTGTGCCAGGATTGTATGAATTGTCATTCAATTTCTTCAAAGTAATGTCAACCTGAAACGAGTCAAAGGTAAAAGCTTCAGCTGATCAACCTAGGACAGGGCCCCAGGTAATTATTCGGACTCAGGGGTATTTCACTCCTCAAAATAAACATTGAGGAGTAAAATTACCACAGGAAAAAAACTAGGAGTATTTCAAGGTTTATCGTTTTCAGATCCTCATTCCAAGTTAGCATCTTTGTCGATGTTAGTTGTTGATTATATTTTCCACATGTTTAATCTGTAAATAAATAAGTGATTTCTCTTTGACGAAATATAAAATCAGTAATTTTTGTTTCATCCAGGTTGTCATCAAGTTGACTACTATTTGAGATGTAAAGATAAAGCATGTAGAAATGAAATTTTATTTTGAAATGTCATGATTACTCCAAATGTGTGACTCGTATTCTGGGAGAGTTCTGCTTATCAAGACATATTTTTCTGACATCGGGCCAAGGCTTTATTGACAGTTGCTTTGTAACGAGATCAAGAGTATTGATGGATGAAAGTAGTCAACGAAACGTTAATAATTCAAATCTATTACACCATCATCAACCTACGGGACGTCTGTATGGCAATTGACATGACGTTTAACTTGGGGACATCATTCCGATAATGGCTGCGTATAGAACTGTACTCGACGGAGCTACATTTACCTAATAACAAAGAGCAACATATTTCATCACGTTGCATGTCATGCATCAAAAACAACATTTTCCGGGAGTCAAGCATTGATTAGAATCACGATGATATGAATTAATAACAAAATCGGTGCTTTCTGATGTCCTATCAACATCCGGAGATCGATAAATATAACTGTCGAGTGTAACGATGTGACGAGCTATGCACAGTATGTTATATGTCAGGAAGTACACATCGGTGGCGTTAACTTAGACATTAGTTTGGAGCTGAACTAAGGGCCTCACAAGGATTACAAGCATAGAATGATGATATAAAAAGGATTGGGGTTTATAGAACTCAAATTTTTGTTTACACATGATCATCACTTTTTAAATGCTTGATTTGAAAACTCACTGGACTCCCTGTGCAAGACAGATTGATAAGTACAATCATTTTGCAATCTTTTGAGATGTTCTTTACAGTACGTCAGTCCCTAAAATTCTTCTTTTGTTTCATTCAGAGCCTAGTGTGGAAAAAGATTCTGATGTCTTTCTCTCATTATATCTTTCTTTGCATGTTTTTCTTTCATTTTCCCCTCTTTACCAATCTGTCTACTCTATTTGTGAGTAGTTAAACCCTACTCATTCAGTCACTGAATCCAAATGACAAATCTGACGAGTGAAAATCCTTGCAAATAATCGCCAAAACATTTGATGTAAATAAAAGCGACATATATACCAAAAAATAAAAGGACACAGAGTATGTTTCTGAACTTTGTATGTGGCTTAAATAGAAAAGATGAAGTTAAGTTCAATTCGCCTATCACACATTACTATCTATATCCAATCCTTTTTCCTGCTTTCGATTGCAAATTTTAAAAGGCTGTTAAAACATGAAAGAGTCAAAATGCGTCCCATTTACATGTTCATTAGTTTAATGGCCCACTTGACATAATATAATCAACCTATGATTCACGTTATGTCTTCTATAGATACGTTTCCAAAATTACGTTTTACGCTCGCGTCATTGTTCGGTTCTTGATCATAAATATCGAATTTTTCTGTTTATTGTCACTATGCAACCGATAGTTTTAGTGAAATAAAAACCATTTATGACATATTTTAGCCTAACAAGATACCCTCTGCACTTTAAAAAAATCATTTGCTCACGTAAATAATTACTACTTGAAAATCCATGGTGACTTAAAATATAAATCTTTAAAAAACGAAACAAATTTTTAGCCCCCATTTAAAATGTCGTCATTATCGCGTCATTATTGATAATTATAGTTATATCTCCAAGCTCGGTTAAAATATCCCTCCTCAAAGCGTGTAGCGACTTTCGCCTGATGGTAATACCCTTGGGCTCCGGGATCTCTCGAGATCGACTTGTGCTACTATAGGCGATAATCCTCGCATTAATGTGCTTGAACTCGATTGACACAGTAATAAAATGAAACACTTTTCGTAAAGTTCATTGAATGTTGGATATATCCTAAACACTGGGGTTTCTTTTGAAATGTGATGAGTAGTTGATGTTCTGCGTTCTGTGAAAGATATCAGTTGCCATTGTAATAAGATAAAATAGTTGTATAATGGTAATATGCTTTTTATATTTATCCCTAACTCTGTGGCGTTCGTTTTGAAATATGACTTGTGTTTGTTGTTTGCCATTGTGAAAAGTGTCGTTTTTCATTTCTATATGATCATAATCTATCATATGTCACCGATTCGTTTTGAAATGTACAAGCTTTTTGAAAGGGGATGTGGTGAAAGAATCATTGGCTCCAATAAAAAATGGACACAATAGTTTTTGAGGCAGATCAAAAACATCAGTGTATATTACCCCATTTATCTATGGTTCCCTATAATGGATATATTTTGTTGTGCGTATGACATAAATCTGAAGTCCCAATTGGTCTGCGGATTAGCGTTTTCTGTGAATTAGTAAACTTGATGGTATAAGCCTATAGCATGATGGATTGACTGTCTACATAAACCACGATACTATATCCTTTAAAAAACTGTTACAATTTGTCATATAGAATAAATTGTCTGATGCATTTCGAAATTTGATATTTATTATCCCTATCGTCAATTACGTGGTATAAAATTTCAGAATTTGATGACATTTCGTTTTCTTATAAACAGTGCTATAAAAAAAACTTAATATCCAATCTTCGCCTGAAAACACCAAGGGAATATAGTTAATATCGCAATGAATATGACAGTGAGATATAACTTGATATAACAGCAATAGTAATATAAGAGCGTCAGAAGCGAATGTGACATTTCTAGAGTAGCAATGCCTGCAATGAGGGAGAGGGCCATTATCTTGGTGTGATATTCCGAGTCGGATAGTCATCGTCAATATTCGACACCATAAAACAGAATCCTCATTTCTCATTCAGTACATGCCGCCATCCCCTGACAGTATCGAATCAAATGTGGACAGTGTTGTGGAAACTCTCTGCATGGAATTTGAAATTAAAGTGTCGGTGTGTTCAGTTTAGTGTGTCGGTTACTTCGAGTTCAAGTAAGAAATGTGGATGTTTTGATGATCATCAAATGGTTTGGGTAGTGTATGGAATGCGTTGCAATCGTTGTATGAGAAAAAATCATGAATGTATGATGCTGTGTCAATTTGTTAGGATAGCAAGTGAATGCAATGGGTGTGTGCATGAATTCATTACGTAGTCATAAGTTGTTATTGGAAAAGGAGTAAATGAATTCAGGATAGTTGTGTGATGGCGAACGCAAGTGTGTTCATGGTTGAATGGTTTGGAGTGTGTGATGCATCATAATGGTTGTTTATGTGGGTGCGTGTGTGCAATGATTCGTCGTTGAATGGTTTGTACAGTTAAATAAATGCATCATAATGGTTGTTTATGTGGGTGCGTGAGTGCAATGATTCGTCGTTGAATGGTTTGTACAGTTAAATAAATGCATCATAATGGTTGTTTATGTGGGTGCATGAGTGCAATGATTAGTATTTGAATGGTTTGTACAGCTATGAATAAATGCATTGAAGCTGTTTATGTGGATTCGTGAATTCATTGGTGTGTTGATTTTCACTGTTTGTACATATCATTTTATCTCTTTGTAAACTTATACCACCAAAGTGGTCTTTGGAGAATAAAGTGAAGTGAAGTGAAGATATTACAAAATCATGGAAGAATCGTTGTAACTGTAAATTGAAAATTTTTATGAGTAAATTACAACATTTTTGTTTGATTTGTTATGTAGTAAATGTTTACAATCGCACGTACATTGACTCGATGCTTGAATTTGGGCAATTCCCTAAGGAATGAAAAACCAATAACTGACTAATGGCTTCAGTGCATGATTATATGGTAACGGGAATACGTTGTAATAATTTGCACTTTTCTAGAGATTATATGAATTGCGTAGTTTTCACGTGTACCATTATACATTATTTCTCAATTACTCCCATATATCAGACTCGACTGTAATACTCTATTTAAACCTATTCATTGCCACCTACGCCATCCAGCAAAACAACGATCACCCCTGGCCCGTGGTAACATTATTTAACCTTAATAGATATAACCTTTATCGTGGTATTTCCATCACATGTAAATAACATCTATTGCACTGACAAAGTAGCATTTATGTCACTGGTTCCTGATGTAAGAAAAACTAGAATTTCTGGATGAAACGACGTCATGTATTTTACAACAAGAAGTTATTAACCAAAATAATATTGCCCTTTCTTACCAATGTCATTCACTTTGTACTTCAAAGATTTGTTCAGATTATAATTTTCCTTAGATTAAAATACGCTTACATTATACATCTGTGTAGAATTTGCAACATTTTGAAGGGAAAATTTGACATAGGTTAAGAATTATACACAATGACCTATACTCACATTTGCCCTCGCTGACCTCTGAACCCTGACAATGACTCCCAGCCAGACACCGGTCAGCTAAGTCTTGGTCAGTTTAACGTTGTTTTGCTGCCGGGCAGGTGCTAATTAAACTGATAGGTAAAGACGACAGACATCTCAGTGTCCCCCCTCCTTCAATCAAACGGACACCCAGACTTCAAATATATTCCTTCTACTGTTCAAACAGCTTCCTCTAGGTGCATGGCTTGAGGTGGATGGTGCCGCGACTTTGTACCGTGGTAAACTCTGATGTGGACATGCAAACTCTTACCAAGAAAGGTTTATATTTGAACAACTAAGGCCTTCTAATTCTGAAAAAAATATTGAAGTATAATCAGGCACTATGATGTGTTTTCACAAAATATCAACACATGAGTTCGGAATCTTGAGTCTTGAAATAAATGTATTGGTCTCTAAAATGAATTGCGATGTTGGACTATCAAATATATGAATAACCCATTATGAGAATGTTTTACATACAATGAAATGGGACTCACGAACTTAAAGACAACACCAATGTGTTCAAATAAGAATGTATACCTTTACGTTAATCTCTACGGTCTTTACGTATTTGTAAACATAATTAACCTTTTTCAAGAGCTTTGATATAGTAATAAGTTGAAAATAATAAATTAGGGTTCTATCTTCTTATCTTCATCTTTACTTTCTCAACAGTATTTCAAATAATTTCTTTACCAAGTCTTTTTAGTTTCATAACTCTTAACTCATTCATGTTATCAATAATTTGATAAGTTAATGGCAACAATCATTCGTTAATAAGTCAATAACAACTGCATAATGTTACCACATGATGTGCAAGAATTTCGATTAATTATAAACGTACGTGACAGAATCAAACAACGCCTGTCACGTGACCGGCATTTTGAAAGGATCAAGAACAGCGTTATCCTTCGTGTTACTTTCACGACGAATCAAATACGTCCCATCAATCTTATTTGTGACTACTGATTGGGAATGAAGGATATCATTTTACACGAAATCCAATATAAAGTCAACCAACTTCATGAAATATTCATATAATTAATAGTCTTTCTCTTCAGTGTCTAGCAACAGCAACGTATTCATGCGTCACCGACTTATATTATACCTTACACTATAACTAATATTATAATAAGATTTTCCATTAACGTCGTTTGAGGGAGAACTCATAAGTGGGTTTTTATAACCTGAAAATTAATCTGATAAGAAATAAAAGGTAAATCATGTAATATATTTGAAGTTCAAATATTGTATTTGGAATCATCCCAAGTGACACTAAGAAATCTTAAGGATTAAAGTTAGTTCATAAAGCCATCGATCATGCGTTGTAAACTTATGATGTATTTTTGCGGAATATTGAATTTAATATGCGCTATTGCTGAAAAAGATATCTACAGTACTTGTGCTGCATAAAACGTTGCAAATGTAAGCCTTATTCAGCACATTTCGCTGAATAAATTATGATATGTAGTCTTTTAGTGTCTTTTCAAGATGTTTTATAGTATACTAAGGTTAGTAAAAACGACAAATTGAAATAATTCTAGGTCTATATCGTAAAGTCACACACGGAACAGAATTCTGTTGGCCTTTATACTTGATGTTTTGTGGACCTCCATCTTTTGCTTGGTTTTAAGTCATATTCATTGCCAATAACTGTCGTCGTCCCTATAATCACTCAAACCCTCCCCCTAATCCCACCCTCTCCCCCACCCCATCCCCGCCACTGTCCAACTGCCCTGGCCCTTTTGGTAACACCCCACTGACCTCTATCGTCGTACGTCTGACATATTTTACTACATATCGGTCTTAACCACACAGTTTTACGACATATGTCTGCCGTCGGGCTTGTAGTCAATAAGTTGACTGACTCGCTTTTATAACCTTTCTTATAAGGTTCCTTTTATGGCAGCGGTATGGTGATAATTCTGATTCTGAAAAAAGCCCCCCGTAGATGCTGAATCACTGACTGAGAACACAAAACTTTCTCGTTGCAATTTGTTACGTTTTTTATGTTTACTCGTAAAATGGCCCCCGGGAGCAACCGTAAATCATCATCCTTCAAAGTAAAGATTGGACAATTACGATTACCATATCGTTTGTTTCAAAGGTAGGCAAAGCGTATTACCGCTTTCGAACTCACTGTTCGAATTCAAATTAACCCTTTATTTGTCAACGATTCTTTATTGGACTTTAATTACTCTAAAGGCATCATGTTATGAGAGGTGTTTATACGGTGTAAATTGACTTGAAAGGAGACTGCGTTAATTATTCAGGATAAGATAAGAGAACACACTTCCTTGTAGCAGTTAGGGCCCATTTTGTGAATCAATTGGCAGAAGCAAACTTTAAGATATCGTCAAAAGATAATTCCGTCGAGTTTTAAACCTCCTATTTCCATCGATATGATCGTTTCACTTTGTAGACAAGAGTATTAGACTTTCGCGTGGGTCGAAAAAAAATGGTAATGAGAATTTGCAAAAGAAGGAAAACTTTGCCATTCCTACATCTCTGATGATAGCACTTACAGATCGACAAGCTTGCGTCTTATCCCACTCCGAGCCTCAAATCTCGTGTGTCAACGCGAGACGAGAGCTGCAAATCTCGGCAAATATTCGTTATTTATTTTAGGAAGGCGATGACGATACGTGGGGTCGTTAATCTACTTGTATTTGAACGGATAGACAATGAACTGGAACGAAAATATTATACGCTCTATCAAATAAATCTTTGAAAATAATCTCTAAATCCTACACGTTCAGCTCAAATTCGTAGTAAATTATATTTGTACAAGATT
Source organism: Phorcus lineatus (assembly GCA_921293015.1). Lineage (NCBI taxonomy): Eukaryota > Metazoa > Mollusca > Gastropoda > Trochida > Trochidae > Phorcus > Phorcus lineatus. The sequence goes on from OV121082.1 coordinate 34,586,268, forward strand.
ACTTGAATTGATTGCCCAATCTCAAATCTACTGAATGTAGTAACGGTACCTAAATAAGAACAAAATTGAAACTCTAATGTGATATTACGGAAATGTCTCACGATTTCAAAACTAAATATTATGATATCAACAAACGTGAAACCCACGAGTGATAACTGATGTTTGTCGTTTACATGGTGATCTATGCAAAAATTTAAAAAACTGTATTTTGCGTTCTCCCTTTACAAAAAATTGCATAATGGTCACTTGGAGATTAACAGAAACCTTACAGTCGTCCAACCAGTATAGAGCAGATCACTTTTGAATATCATTGATCCATTAAAAGCATTAAGGAAAAAACAACTCTTCAACTGCAGGGCAATCTCAAATCTTCAAATTCTTAATAAACACCAGAATTTCTTTAACGAACGTACAATTCAAATCCATTTCCTTCAATTTTTCATTAAAATGTGTTCACACTAAAATGGTCAGGGCAGTTTTCCCTCATTGCTTAATCCCTTATAAAAGGACTACTGATAACTGGTTATGGTAAATAGATGCTTTGCACTCTGAAAAATACCTTGCATAAACAAATATTCATATGTATTTTAGGTTCTATTTTAAATTAAAATTTGAATTGAATTTCAGATAATTGCAAAAACGTGCTACCATGCTTTTAAGATTTTCAATCTAATGTTCAAACCTTTTTGCTTAATTGACAGAAAGTTTGAAGGATCAAGGATTCAAAGTATTTGACGCCTTTGAATAAATTTAAGTTACGACGATTGAAATTAACGTGTTTATGGAATAACATCGTTTGCATTTTCAAACGTTTTGAATATATATTAGAATTATAATTGGCTGATACCATTATTCTTGAATATGTATGTAAAGATTGACAAATCAGCATCGTTGCAATCTTCATTTATTTAAGTCCATTTCTTTCAAGTTTCATTATGATGTCGCAAATTTAACATTTTATTTTGATATTGTTTACACTGAACATTTTCTTATGAAATCCGACATAATCATTTTTCAAACTTATTTTCGTTTAAAGCTCTTACCAAAGCCAAATCAGGAAATGAAGACATTTTTCGAAACGTCCAATGATGAAAGATCAGTCTGAAAGGTCCAGATATCCTGAACCCATACTTCATTAGCAAATACATCAGCGAGTGGCTGTATAGAAACTATGCTTTGCAGAGGAAGCAAATATGAGACCGGATTACTCTTATATTTACACTGTCGATAATAAATCTGATGCGCTAGCTCTGTCCATAAATATATCACTGAATTAATAGGTTCATTCTGGTTGTTAATAGCTCTTTATGGCTCTTTACTATAACGTCGAGTTATGCCTTTAGGTCCGCAAGGGGCATAAAAATAAATAGAGTGACTTCCCTTGAATTGGCACCATTTAGGATTATATGTGTCAATAAACTTTCAATAGTATGTTATATTTTGAAGCAGCACATCTCTTATTTTGGAAGCTATTGGTACAATTACTGATGAAAATTGAAATCGTTCCTAATTCTATTTTCAGAATGTATTTACAAAGCTTATTTTGATTGGTCCAGTTCAGATTTTTATTGTTCAAAACATATTGTACGTGATAGGATTTAGAATTGATAGTAAAAATATATGCTGCGATATATATGATTTTTACATTGTAATTGCATCAATAGCGTTATTATAAATATATAGTAATGAATATTTTGATATATGTCATGACCCTCAAGTTAACTTGCCTCATGACAGTTCATGTATCTTATCAAACAATTAATCAAGGGTTTAGTTTGAAATATACGATCGATAAAATGGAATGACATTTGACAATGTCGATGTCAGCACGAGAAATCCGTGCGACCAGCTGGCAGTGATATGTTGTAGATTTCGCTCGACGATTTGCCCGGATGCAGAGAGCCGGCGATATCACTGATACCCACAAGGGCTAATTGAGGTAGTTGATTGATCATTTTCCTTTCAGAAAAGAGGCAGTTTCCATTTGGGATTGCAAACTCTTGTTTGTTACCAGATATGACAGGCGGAGATTACCGTTGCAATTATCAGTCGTACGAAATTACCATTAGTCGCCATTTATTGTTATCACTCGTTGAGTAGTGCTTAGCAGATATATGATACGATGGTAAAACGAGGAATTACAAAAATCGTTTCATATAACGACTAAAATTTATCAACTTTATAACGTTAAAGTTGGTGATGCGATAGTGTTAATGTCACAGGGGGCAATTCTATTTTCATAAAAACATCTAAATTCAGATGAATTACGTTGAAAAGATATTTATTGCGCTATGGAAGGAGTTAATAGTATGTCCCGCTGATCGCGTTATCTTCGTTCCATATGAACCGTTGGATTCCAGATTAGAAATAGAACTGAAAGAATAGTATAAGCCTAATTAGAGGAGAAAATCCCCTTGGGCTTGAGCGTTTCTATATAAAATCTCATCCCTTGAAATGCATAAGATATCCTGCAATTGTCATTTTATAAATTCTTTAAAATCTCATCATCATGATGGTAGAATACTTCTAGAAGGAAGATCGTAAGTGGTTTCGTTTGTTACAAGCAGTTATCATTAAGTGCCTTGAGAACCACAACAAGCGTAAAATAAATGAACGCTCTGAACCAAACCTGGAGAAGTTTGACGTAGAAGCTTATAAATAGAATATAATGTGAAGTACTCCAGGGTTGATTGTCGCGCTTGTAATGCCTTCACGTCGGGTTGGCTTACTTTGAAATCAACACTGGTTCGAGGAGTCTTCTGTCATCATCATCTCTCGTAATGCGTAACTGACAAGTTAATCACAAACTGAAATTGATCGACACCTTCGGGATTTTCCGGCTAAACTGAGAGAAGCTCTTTCCCATTAATGGCTGTCGCTCAGTGGTCGGACACGCACGGACCAAGGCGTTATTCCCACTACATTCACTGTCGTTTGTTCATTTGCGGACGTCATTTTCTGATCCCGCTTCAAACTTACAATTGTGGGCTATTTTCGTCATTCAATCATCAAAACATTCAATCTGGATCACCGGTTTTGCCAAAGCGGAAATTAACGATCGGACTTCCGGAAATAGCGGAATAAGTCGATAGAAACTGCATTCGTGGATAACCTTCCAAGATAAATTCCAAATAATTTGTTATGATTCAATTCATTTGTAATTTCTGTATGACAAAGTCGAGAAGCAAGAAATAATCGGTAGTAAATATGTTTCGATAAATGACATTTAGTGACTTCAGCAATAAGAATCGCAATTCAGCATTTCTCTTGCTATTCTCGCTTATAACTAATGAGTTCATGAAACCTGATTAGTTCTATTACTGACCGCGTCTGTTTTATAATGTCATGGGCGCCAGCTATGGTCACACGAAGAATAAGATTCTGATTTCGTCTCCAAATCGCGTCCATTAAAAGCACCGCACAAGCATTTATAACGCGAGAGGTCGAGTTTACGTCCTGTTACTTAGCGGATGTCTCAGTAGGCTCCCTGACAGCTCTACTTGAGCGCATCCTACAAGCTCTCATCTAGACAGAAAAGCACGCCAAAATCAAATCAAGCGGGCCTAATTTGCGACCAAAGATGTCACCATCTTCAGCTTGTGCCTCATCAAATCAATTGTTGACAATTTCGCTGTTTCTTCAACTGCGCTGCCCTCGTAAGATAATTTTACTTGCCATGTATCACTCCGCTGCGGCGTTACGTCGACCGAATAACTCCCAAGTAGTGCCATTGAACATCAAAGTTAGTGTTATTGACATCACTGATTCAATATTTCCTCTTCTTTGAATGCAGTAATACAGCGGGATTGGCCCCGAGTGAGGCTCATACCCACGCTCCAGTACTACAGTATTATTGTGCCGGTTTGTTCAGGTGTTATTCGATTCGTCCGCTGAAAACCTCGCCATTAATTCACGCAGAGGATTCCTAATTTCGTTACCGTTGCAAATGCATATTGTTACAGTGGAAGTAAACCAATCCGCTTGTAGAAATGTGAAATAATCCAATATCCCCATAACCTTTAAACCATTCCACAATCAAATTGCTTATAGAAGCCAGAAATGATTTTTCCGTGAAGAGAATCTTATTAAATTACGTTACGTGAATGATGATTCCGACTGATTTTATTTGGAACTTGCTCTCAGGAAAATTACAGCATCGTATTTTGAGTGGTCTTTGGTAATTGTCTGTCTTTTTCAAGTATTTTTTTTCACCAAAGACGGTGTTTCGCTTGTGTTGACCTTTCATGTGACTTAACATTTGACCTTTGAAACCCATAAGTGGGAAAGACAGTTACTACTATTAGAAAATCTTCATTCAGTTGGTTTCTGGTGCGCGATTGATTTTCCTTATCGGTAGCGTTTAACTGCATAGCCATTACTAAGCCTCGTTACCGCGCGAGAATAAACGTGACTTCGACAGATAAAGACTTCTTTATTGACTCCAGCTTAAACTTGCAGAGTTATCTTCAGGTTGTGTACAGGACAACCGAGCCACGCGCCACTGCCATTTCCATTTGACATCCACCCAGCTCTCTATAAACACAAATCCCTCCCATGACGTTCGTTCATCCCAACTCGGCTCTCGCCGGAAGCTTCCGCCATTTATTGACCGCCTCGTCGAAGCCCACAGTTATTAATCGCCTCTTGTAATTGTGCTTTCATCTCCAGTTTCCATTATATTGAGTACAGGTTTGATTTCACGATTCCACCTAAACAGCAAGAACACTCCCAATTTAAAAGTAATCTATTTTTATGAGTGGCATTTTTCCTGGATCGGACTTATGAAATCCGTAATTTTCAAATTATTATTGATGAAAGCTGTACGTAATTCATTACAGCAAGAACACATGTATACACACCCTGAAATTCAGACAACTACATAAAACACAGCGGATGGTTAAAAGTTAAAACCAAAATCGTCAGCGGTTACGCATGTTAGCAGCATTTACACTTTGCCTCGGGCAATGGTCATCGTTTTCCGGACACGAATGACCGGTCTCCACCCTGGGGTGTTCAGTGAGACGAATTACAACATTCCTGATTTATTATTGGCCGATCTACATCTCTTTGGCAATAATAGCCTTGTTGAAATAATGGCTTGGTCCGGAACACAGACCAACGTGTTACTTCTTAATAGTTTAAATGTCGTGATGGTGTTCTTTATAAGGGCACCATCAAAATATGTGGTTTGATAGTATCTCACGTGAAGCTTTGATGAATTATGGCGCTGTAGTCCTATCACCACTTCTCACTTTATCCAGCGAGACAGGTGCACGGTCAATTATTCTTTGGTAATGATAACATTCATCATTCGTTTCGTTTCATAATCTTAGTAATGAAAACAAAAATCGACGCTCAGTTTTAAAATTGCGATATTTGTAATAATCATGTATTGTTAAATTATACATGATGTAGTAAACTGCTATAAATAGTGCAAATACGCAAACATTGTTTTTCACATTTCCCCTTATGGATCGTATCCCTTGAGTTTTGCAGTTGTCGCCATAATGGGACAAATATTTTATTTCATCTAGAAAATCACACACAAGAATTCAAAAACTATTTATTTCATTCGTAAGAGAAAACATGACAGATTCTTTTGAAATTCTAAAACTTAAAAGTTTGAAGCGTCCCTTGCTCGGACAAACCTTGGGTGAGACAAGTTTCTTGTAATATAATACTGTAGTCTTTTTCTACTTTATATATGTTATATAAACACTTGAACACTTGAGTTTATTAGAGAGAAAATATTGCTTCTCTTTAACGCCTGTGTAACGTGTACCACATGTCGCATGAAGAGTTCGGCAGAGCGCGGCTTGTTACCTTGCAAATTATAACCCTTAAACAACGGTTTTTGGAATAATAGTGTAATAAAACAAATGTGACCTATATAAAATAACGAAATGGTTGCAATAAAATATCCGTTATAAAATTTGGAGGCGTCCTTAGCCTGTAAGCAATCGCGGCGTGCATCTAAGAGAAATACATCTCCGGTAGAAGCGCAATATCACAACTAGCAGAAACGTGGTTAGGAAACTGGGACAACAGCACGAAACGGTAAGACGAACGAGGCAATTTGGTAGAAGAATGACGCAATATAACACGCAAAGGAGACCTCGGTAAATACAACTCCGATGTTGTTTTGATTGAGTGACAGGGATAACTATGGTATCTGCGTACCATGTAAAGGTTGTCAATATCATTGTAATATGTGAATGATATCTCTTTATATTGAATAGCATAAGCTTTGTGGGTTGTGAGTTGATGTCGATTTCTTTGGATCATGTGGAGTGCAAATAATTTTTTATTGGTTGTCTGTATCATTGTAGTTTCTTTTTCAAATGAGTGGGTGTTATAATTTCATATTGAATGGCATAAAGTTTTGTCGATTTCTTTGGATCACGTGATGTGCAAACCATTTTTTAGAGGTTGTCAGTATCACTGTAGCATATTTTTTCAAATGATTTGGTGATTTCGTTTCATACCGAATAGCGTAAAGTCTTATGAATCGTAAACTGGTCTCTATTTCCATGAATCACTTGAAATTCAGACCATTTTGATGGTCTTTTTAATCAAGTTGGTGATATTTTTCCTATAGAGTATAAGGAAGCTCTCTGAATCACGTTTAATGCAAACAATTTGAGGTTGTCAGTATCTTTATCTTTTTCCTATTGAGTGGGTGATATGGTTTCAAATTAAATAGCATAATGCTTTGTGAATTGTGAGTTGATGTAGATTTCTTTGTCTCACGTTTATTCGATGATGAAAAATTCAAATTTAAAAAATTAGATTTAAGAGATATTCCTTGCATATAAGACATAAACCAACCTAAAGCTTCATTCATTCAAGATATACACCGTAACGACATAATTTGTCAGTACATATAAGTAAGTTTTGACTGATGTGCAACAAGGGTAAATGTAACTTGCAAAACGACAATTTTCATTCACTCTGGCAAGTGACGAAGATCCAATCATTTTGTCAAGGTCTGTGCCCATTTCGCTGTTATGTATATTTCATCATGATGTACATTTCATTGAGTGACAGAGGACCTGGGTATCTGTCACTGGTCACTGATTTCGCCTCACAGATAGTCTCTAGCAGTTATCGTGTTAATATCAGGTGACACCTGTTGTGCCAGATGCTGCCTCTCTCTCATGTACCTTGTATATTGCTGTCACTCTCCACTTCTCTCATCTGCATCTATTGCAAATATCCATCGGCTTCGATTTCCAGATGCTTTATATATTTAGACAATGACAAACTCTTAATTTAATTTTGAAAATATGTTAAAAAGTAAACTATTGAACTGTTTCCACATGTTAAAATACACTAGCATTAGCTCGAGGCATGTTTATTGCTCAAAGGTCCGGTATCGATTTATTTGATTGATATATTTCTACCCAGAATTGCTACAATTTCTGTCATTATGTCATACTGTCATATCTGTCTATAATAGTTTTATCTTTCAATTAGACATACAAAATATTACAAATTTAAATTTAAAAAAAGGTTAAATACTTGATTTTTTTGGGGTTAAATGAAATGGACACATCCACACCATGTAGATACAAACCGATTTAACATCTGTCAACTCCAAATATCCCTAACTTATTTCGTGCAGTATATGATCATTAAATATACATGTAACAATGTCTTAACATAACTACCCGCCGCAAACTCTCTCCAAACCTTCTATTTCAATGATAAAACAAGCCCGTGTATCAGTACACTCTGCCCCAGTCAGGTTTATATTACATCGATAGATCATCTCTGTCCTTCATCTAGGCATTTTTATTTCTTCCGATTCCACGAAAGCTTTGGTTTCCGGGCACGTCTTGTACAAATCACCCTGTATCCCGATACCCTGTCTTTATTGCGCTCAAATCTCGATAGCATTACAATCGGAAGACACGAGTTTACCTGCCGCGTGGGTTCTCATCAAATTATATCGCTATCGATCAGTTCTGTTTTTGGTAAGCGTGGGCCCGCGATGCCGAAAGGGGAAGGGGCTGAAGTATTATTTTGAAGACTGGTGATGTCAAATTGACCAGCATGCTTTATGTATTATTTGTCACCGGATTCCGTGTCTAATACCATTGAATGAAGTTGAACGATTGAAGTTGAACGATTTATTCTCCTTCCCTCGCTCAGCCTATACGGTGGAAAACCATGCATGGGGGTGGGAGCCGAAATCCCCGTTTGTGACGTCACGAGCGTTGTGATTGGTCGGCTGCGCTGGATTATTTAGAATGAGGCAACCTGTTGTTTGTGATAAGGGACTTTACTGAACAGTGACATAATTTTCTCACAAACGTAGGTTGCTCCCGAAGCGGTCAGCGGAGTCGCTCTGACGTCACAGGGAGTCAGTGTAGTGATTGGCTTGTCGAAGGAGTGATCGATTTATTAAAATAACACGACGAAAAGCGAACTATTAGCGGGAGATGAGAGTGGAGAGGAATCGCTTGTTGCAGTACAGTGCCCTGAGTATAGTACCGACAGGCCGTGCGAAGCTTTCTCCAAGCTCTAGCACTCGCTCCACGGATACTGTCGTGGCAGGGAGCTTGCAGTTCAGGGATATATACATATTTGCATCGGTTAACTAGAGGTAAGCTTTATATACAGTCTTACATGCATTTACGAACTGCGAAAGATCACTTGAGAATCTCTGTAAGTGATGGCGAGCCCGAATCTCTTATTTAAAAGGATCTATTTTTAACCACGTGTTTAAATTAAACTATTTTAATTGATTTTAATTGATGACTGTCACATCTACGATTCATTAGGCATCTTTACTTAAAACCGTTTTTGATTTACTTTCCCGCTGATAAAAACGGATCATTCATAGATGCAAATCGAAAGTAAGTAAAATCTTTCATAAACGAAAATCGAAAGTAAATTTTAAAACGGATTTGTTGCCCATATTATATGAATATTTATTCACCATAATTCATTTTTTTCAAATACAAGCTTATCAATTAGTAATCTACTCGATACCATGTTATTTGACATTCTTCAAAACTGCTCTCAATGTCATGCAAGTCTTGTAAATGTGATTTCACCTTGTCAATATCGACTTTTGATTGACGCGATGCCGTTATTGGACTCTATGCGAATGAAATCAGAACAGCATACAACTCATCCGTGATTTTGTGCAGCGTGTTATTTGCTGAATGGGCACCTTTGTTTCTAATGTATATACCTCGTGCCAAGAACACATAAAACATCAAGAAGTGGATTAGACGAAATCTCAACCGTATCCGTAATTAATGCGGCTGGTATATTGGTTTGTAGTTCACGAGCGTGATACAAAATAGTTTTTTCACATATTGGCGTACTGATTGTAGGTGCGTTCTCATGTTGTGTGATTTTTATTTCCTCCTTCTCATCACTGTTTTTATATGAATGCTGCATTATGTGTGCAGCTTCACGAGTTCGAGTTTATTCGATGGGCTGAGTTCATTGAAAGCGACATGTGTCTCGTTCAATTGTCAAATATGTCACATTTCGCCTTCCACCACGTAAAACCCGTGTTCTAAATCAGCGTCAGGGTTTCAAGTCGTCAAACCACACATTACTATACCCAGCCAGGAACTTGTGTTGAAAGCTGTAAATTACTAGTTATTAACACTATCCATCATAGTAAAACACATTTATTTCATTATGATCAGCTCTCGACAAATATGCCATAGTCACGTGTTCCAAGCCAAGCCGGGCTTGTCCTTTGTGTGTCGAGATTATTAGTAATGGAATTTGATACTTTGATATCCCATCAGAACGTATTTTCAGAGTAATTAATAATTTAATGTGTCCAATCGCATATTACTTGTTTTAGCTCAAGGTTGTTGCTTTGTATAAACACAATGTATTTCACCAGGGTTACAAAAAGTGCCTGTGATTTTGGTTAAGTCTACAAGCCGTGGTATAAATATACACTCGAGAGTATATGTGTCGACTAGTAACAAATTAGTCTGTCTATCTTGGCATCGCTTTCCTATCTTAATTACATTCATTTTTATGTGTAAGGTTGGAATGTCGTATCTTTCGAATAAACTTCGCTGTCAAAAAGAGTTACAAGGAAGCTATAATTTAATCGATTACACCCCCGAACACTTTATTCACATCTATCAATTTGAACCAACTACTTCTCATTTTCATCTTCTCATCTGTCTATGTATCGTCTCATAATGCTTTCTCATTCACCATTTTGTGGTCCATCCTTAGAAATGTCATCTATCTAACTACACATTCAATGGTTTAAAATATCCATTCTTAGATTTAATATTCATCATCCCAACCCGTAAGCCGATTTATTTATTTTATTGCCCGTCTATCGGTCTAACTATTCCGCCATGCGATGTTTCTTCTTACTTTTTAGCTTTCATCCACCATACAAGTCCCAGGTTTCAACCATTCAACCATCTGTCAATTTAAACAATCATCCATTTTGATCCAACAACCATTCACAAAGATCAAGATCTAAATTTATTTATGCAGCAATTCTATCATTTTATTAATTTATCATTTACAAGAAAACATTGTTTCATTTATTCATCTATTCATCCTTCCCACCATCTTTCCATCGCACTTTACATGTTTAATCCATCCATCTATCCGTCCATGTCTAATTTCCATTCACTTGCAACCCCCGCATTATACCGCTGCCTATCTTATCTCGACTAAATTGCATCAGGTGGCTTATGTATCGACGAAGACACCGAGTTTGTGTTGGTGGAGCTAAGAATTTGACAGTAATTCCAGCAGGACTTGTGCCGAAGACACGAGCATGAGGCCCTGGCGATGCCACCGCTTGGCTGGTTAGTTCTTGAAAGCTATTCTTCTCGTGTGTATGTCGGATTACGGTAGGGCAACCTCATTGATATTGACCAGGCTTCGCCATCAGATATCGATTTCAAAGCCTTTCTCTGTTTTACGATCCGGATTTCAACTGATTATCTGTCAAAATTTCCCCCTCGTGTTTGTTGAAATGATTCGTGTTTCAAGCCACTTTCGGTGCCACTCAAATTCGAACCAGTATTGTTTACATCGAAATTGATTAGTCGGTCAGTGAATATCCCTTTTGGGCAAGGGAGAATATGTAGTTGATGATTGCTTTTGGCGTCACTCGGTTTCGTCAATCTGGTTTAGATAACGTTGAGGGTGTTGTACATAGCATGTATATTTCAGTTGAACAACACGGCTATGGAGGCGCTTCAATTATCTCGTGCTTGTATATTACAGACAGATAGCGGGCGGTAGACACAGCTTGCAGCTCATCTCAGCCAAGGCCACCTGTCAGATCCGCCTGGATTAATGTACGATCTCATTACAGACCAATGAAATATGTATTGTAGGATTTCTGTTTCTGCAAATAATTGTGATCCTATTAACGTGCGACTTTTTGCAGACAGAAGAATAGGATCATATTACTTCAATTAAATGTGGTTTTTAAGTTATGACTTGAGAGAGGTTATTATGGATAGTAGTTGATAGAAAACGGATGCCAATTTGGGATTTATTCTTAAAATACTTAAAATTATGTCTATATTTAAAAAAGTCTTATCGTATGTTGAAATTTTGGTTTAAATGTATGCATAGAAAAATACATGAAAGATTAGTTCATGTAGCTAACTCAAATGTACTGAGTGCAACGTAATTACTCTATGGGTACTACAAGGTGCATGTATATTTCACAACATAGCTTGTAACAGTGGGTGTGCTTTGGCGTATAACGATGTCAATTTCATGTCAATTCTCCTCGACATGAAACTCTCACTGTATTTACTTGATGTTAATAGCAGTTATTATCAAGCCTGTTACCAACGACTATGCACACCCACGGTGCTTTGTGGTCAGCAGTTATAGAAAGGTCATGGAATATATGAATACATAAATAATTTGGCACACAAGTCTAATCACAGAACTCTGTTGAGATTTTAAATTCTTCTTGATGGAGATTGACGGTAAATCATAAACGTCAAATTTGGACAGAGAATAACAAAAGTGAAAAGCGCACCATTTTCTGATACGCACGAGTTGCTGTAGCTCGCTAGATACCAAAACCGTGGTCAAGTTCATATAATGTGTGTATTGCACGACACATGAGTTTAGTATCTATTTCATTCACCAAAATTGAAAGTGTAGTAATCTCACTGTACATATTAACGAAACTTGATAAGATGCCAAGTCTTTATTAATGTTGACATTAGCAATTGCATACTGCTTTCATGTTTATTTTGTTCTCTGTCTACCTATGATTCAAATGTGATTAGTTGCATTGTTCTATATGCGTCAGTTTTGTTTGAATCTCCCCAAGTGCATAAGGTTCATAATGTACTGATATCATTAGAAAAACAAAGTGCTTGAATACAATGACGTAGAACAGATGTGATCAGGTTCGGGTCTAGGAAGGGCATCGCATTTCAATTACCTGTACAGTCACTGTTTCTGTTAATATAATTGGCAGTAGTAAACGACGTCGCACTTGTACACACTATAGCGCACTATATTGCAAGTGAAATCTTGTTAATTGCCTTAGTCTGCAGATCGCAGCATATCAATCCATCAATTTCATCACATCAAAAGCAAATCCGGCCCGAAATCAGCATATATATAACAATAATCCCTTGCAGCAGTATCAATTGGGTTAAGCCCCCACGTGGCCTAGGTGATCAATAATGTTTTCTACTATATTTGATTGTCTGAGTCTTTGGTATATATATATGCTTCATACTTAATGCCATTTCGATCCCGTGTTTCCATTTTAAAGGATTACTTTCGATCAGGGGCAAAAGAAAAGGCACTAGGGATGACTTAATTTTGGATCATGAAGTATGACCGATAACAAACCATCAATATTACCGTTTTTACCTTTAGGGTATTTTTGTAAATGCACTTGCGATTAAGTAAGCGTTAAATAATTTGAAGTTTGTCACTATGAATTAACGAACAGTTATTACCGAACCATGAAGGAGGATCAACGTTGCGATATAAATGGGTAAATCGAGGAACAATACAATTACATAGAAACGGAACATTAACCTCAATATCTGTGTGATGTTCCCCGCTTCACTGAATGCCGACGCTGCTTTGATTTAGAGATATCTGAGTCAAACTGATGTAGTCGCAAAGTAGGGGGTCGGGTACTTGTCTCCATCGGCGAGATCTATGTAGACCAGTTACAATGTGTGCATACCCCGTTACCGATCTAATGCACTTAGTCAGTGGCTGCATTGCATTCTCATTGCCTGCACGCATGCTGATTTCATTTCATGTTTACGTGAGGCGTTTTATTGAAGCAGCGCCATAAAAATATAGCCTTGTCAATTGCTTGTCAATTTCACTGAAGAGTGAAGTAGGGGATGTGAATAGATGCTGTAAAGACGGCTCAGCATGCTTAAGTATATATGTGTCTCCGTGGCCTATTTCACTAGAACTTGAGCTGAGGCTAATCATTAGCAATCGCCATGGCTCTACTCTTATTACAGAGGACACTTGTCTCCAATCCAGTGCCACATTTCTCAGATTGGGAGTCACGTTTTCTTCAAGAGCTGGTCTCCTTACCATTCCTCCTGTGCAAGTTCCCAGGGCCAACTGTCATGTCTTGCGTTTGTACCCACGCGTATTCTATCAGTTTTGTTTGTCATGGTTGTGTATCCCTAGCTGCAGACGTTGGCTAAGAACATGTTTGGGTTTGGGTTCTTGGAATCGTTGGCATGTTAATGAAGAACGAGTCCCTCTATTCCCTATGGTAAAGACAGACACATAATAACTCGACATGGCTGCGTTTTACGTTCGGTTGGTGCATAAACATCAACTGATTATGTACACATGTATCAAATATATTAATGGAAATTGGTTGCTATATCTAAAATACAAGACTGTCAGGATTTAGATTATTTCAGATTGTGAACCTCTACAGGCGATTTTAACATCAAAGTCATACCAAGATGGTCTTGAATCAATATTATTTTCGTTTAAGGACCATTGAAGTTGATTCTTTTATTTAGTGGTACAATTTAAATTTCAAGATGGTTAAGTTTCTACGTTCAACGTCATTCAAAACTTAATAGTTTTATGTTGCAATAGAATTAAAATTGTTAACTTTATAACGTTCAAACTGAAGATCACGATGAAACATTACTTTTAGATAATTAACTTTATGCGTAAAGCCAATATCCAAATCTTCGTTATCTTTTTCTTTTATCTGCACTTACCAGTTTGACAACATCTGTATCAGGCAAATACAGACCGATATCAGTTAATACACGCGCGCCTGCGTATCCGCCTCGTTAGTGATTGACAGTTGTTTGTTGTACGTTGCAGCTTGAGGATGTATTTGTTTTACACCAGGTCACATAGAAAGAGCTTTCCACAGATAGAATGGGGTTTGTCAGCTGTCATATATGTATATCTCCCGTACCTGTGATATTGACAAGGTATATGTCGCATAACAGCTGTGCAATATACATCGTACTTCAAAACCACTGAGCCATTTTATGAAGTTATCAATCCGTAAAAACATTTTTGGATATTTTGATTGAGATCTTGAATGACATATAAATGAATTAGATAACACGAATTGTATAATACAACAAGAAAATATTGATTTTTTGTCACAATTGTTATTTTCTTCTCTGATAACATTTATCTTTTATGAATTATAAATGTAATCTAGTTAGTTGATTTACAAAAGAATCTTTTAAACGAAAACCAGAAGCGCCCAGACTGCAAATAGTAACCTATTGTAAAGAAATAATAGTGTCAATCATGTGTTTTCAACCGATCACATATCGTCTCCAGGAACCGTTTCTATGAACATAAGTTGGTAAAATTCGTGAAGAACGTGATATGTTATTAACACCATGTAAATTACACTTTCAGCACATATTTCACTACATTCACGTGCATTTCATGCACAAAAGTTCCTAAGTGCAGAGTCAGCTATATACGAGTGTCCTCGTTTGTTTCGCGTGTAATTTCAACGCAGCGGAAGACTAGATTGTGCTTAGATAATGAATGTTTGCTAACTTTGCTGTGACGCCAAAGAGTTCCTTGAATTATTTGACCTAGTTCATGATGAAATAGAACCTGGTTATTTGGCGTTGTGTTTCCGAGCGTATTTAAGCCAATAAAGCTTTCAAGAATTTCTTTAAAGTCATAAAACATACATCACGATTTTAAACAAGATATTCCTAAGCGATGGGTGTACACTTTGGATTGTGCAAATTCTTCGATGTCTTTCGGTTTTTTTAAGCCTATTGTTAAATGGATTTAGGGTACGACGTGTTGGCCAATTGCGAATTTCGAAGAAGTTTAAACATGATATGTATATATCATATCTTTGGAATGTGTATATATATTCGTAAGAATTGGGCATATGGTATCTGGTAATGGGAACGACTTTTGGCAATAGTTCGCACCCTCAAGACTCAATGGGTTTATTTAACACGCACATTGTAATGAAATTTAATATTCAACCCAGTGAATGTCAGTCATCTTGGATACGGTACAACGGATGTTTTTCTATACTGATAACACGGAGCTAGTATCCGTATTATAGTTCATTGTGAACGTAGTACTAATACTCCCTGACGTAGTGTCGACCGCGAGCTAGCTTTGGCAAAACATCTAATTGACATCACGTCAGTGGTTTTTGTAGTAAATGAAGTTCAGGGGGCGAAATTGATTCATGTATTTCTACCCAATTATCCGCTGCCTCCTGAATTATCCACTTTGTTTTCTATGGCCATTACTCATCGAATAAAATTCAACCTCATTATCCTTACTTTTTGGAAAGCGATTATATTTCACTCATTTTTCAAATGTAAGTTATAGGGGAAATGTTTTAGATCGGATTATGGATGAGTATGCGTTGGAGTTTTTGTTATCTTGTCCAAAACAGTGATGAAATAATGAGATTTACGTTTGTCTGTTAAATGTTTCCCTTGGGGTTTTGCATAATGCTATCAAATTATATAATATGACGAATAGAAGAAGTTTGGATAACTTGATTATATGAAGGAACTGCATTGAAGTGCAATTTGATGCTTTAAAGTCTTAAAAGAAACTCATTTTGAATAATTCCTAATGCAAACTTGTCGATGAAAGAGAAATAATGTTCTCATGATATTTCTAATATATCATACATACGAAAATAAAAGTAAATCAAACCAGTCACAATATTTTATCTTCGGTACATATTTTTGGGTGCAAAAAGACAATAGAGTACAATAGTTTAAGGATAGTTTATTGCGATTAAAAAACCACTCCGTGAGTTGTCATATATACCAAACTTAATCAATGATGTAATTTGATCGCGAAGTATCGACTGTTACCAAAACGACACATTTTAAAGCTAATTTGATTTGTACAGTGACAATATGAAGGTAGAACGTCGCAATTATGATCGAAAACTGGCCAGTGGCGCGCGTCAAATAGTCAAATGTTATTTTGGAGACTTATCTTCAACAGCCAGGAGAGCAGTTAGGAGTTGATAGTGTTTGTTAGGTTATATAACTAGCATCCATGTATATTAGACGTGATATCTACATCTCTGTGCATTTAAAAGGCTGTTTTAAGATGTTCATTGGCAACCAGTATTTGTCATATATATGTCTTTTGGACATGAAAAGTTAAGATATTTTGATTTTATATCACCACACATGACATTAAGATTCGTATCAAAGGTAAATAATATGTTATGAAAATTACGTAGTGGCTCTTTATACAATTGTTTTAAATTCAATTCTACGACTCACTAGTTGCATAAGAACCGTAGTTCCATTTAGATTTCCCCTTATGTTGATAAGATTACAGAGATTGTTGGAAAGCCATGGGTGAATCTCTTTGGACTAGTCAATAAAGATTAGGAGAAAACAGGTCAGCGATTAAGCTCCCATTCATAAAACGTTCAGCATGTGATCAATGGTATCGAACGATATTTTTAAACCCAATTAGATAGACATGCATCAAAAGGCTAAGAGCTCTCCATTATCGAATAGACTAACGATTGATAGAATTTAAGTTAAATATAAGATTTGGAAGAAGACATTGTAGAAATTTTTAAAGACTCACATTTTGCTGTTCAATGTCCTGATTATTTATTCAAATGGGAAAAAAAAATCAATGCCTGCTTACAAAAAATTAATCACTTTGAGATTTGCAGAACATTAATATATATGCATTACTTTAATGTCACAATATGAAGTTGTCGCTGAAAGTTTAGAATACATTTTAGAAAATACTTTTGAATAAGCAACCTTTTGACATATAACTTTTAATTTAAAAGATAATATTTTTGAATATCGTAAACTTCAGTAGTTCACAATATAACTACAGAAATACGCAAAGCACTATATCCTTTGGAGAAAAGTGGTGATATAAGGTTAGTTAAACTACAAAGCGACTGCTTATATCTACAGATAATAATAAAGATATCACTGCACAAATACACAGTGAACAGTAGCTTCAAGAGAAATTTAAGAAATAAAGATAAAATAACATTCACAATATTTAAACTAGAGAATTAGCTGATTTAAGAGAGAGAAAAAATCGAATTTCATTCAGAAAACAGACACGTGAGAAGCAGTTAAGTTTTACAAATGTGACATTACGAACGAATCGATATAGCGCTTCGAGACCAGTATAAGTTGAGAACTTGAGTCTGGGAAAGGTGGGCTAACGCTCAGGTGTGAAGGGAGTGAGTACCTGTGGGAGAATACAGGTGAGGTGGGCTTGTTCTGCCTCATATTATCTACTTCTCTACTGTCAACAATCAGAGGCTCAAGGTAGCGTTATTTCTCGTTATTTACTCTCTAATAAGCGTTGCCATGAATTTGCGTTTCGTTTCTTTGATGTTTATGTTGTAATATGTTTTCTTTCATGTAAAGGGATCGCTTGTTATTTTTTGCAATTCTTTGCAAGTAGGAGAGGGCAGATTAACTTAAATTGGCTTCTGTTAATTTACCATAATCCAAAAACGTTGATGTACAAGAGTTATTTTGAATACGGACTGTCTTTTCTTGTTGAGTTTGTGGTATATATATTGTGGATTGCGCTATTGTTGGTGCTGTCAGCAATATTCATTTTTTTCTGACATGTCAAACTAATGCATTTGTTTCTATAAGTGGGATTAATATATATGTGATCTGCATTGTACATTTCAGATATTCATTTATCATATATACATGTACAAGTAAAACCTGACTTGAATAAGCTCCTAGATTTGCTCTGACAAATGCTTTATGCTGCTTGATATTGATTGTATAGGACTGATAGCTTAACATGTTAAAATCACAGTTATCACGATGATAAAACTAGCCAACACTTAATGCATTGAAATGCATTGAGAGGGGGAAAAGTAAAATCAAATATCACGTTTGACAGATATGTCATTTGCTTTGATACTGCGTAAGCTGTTCTAACGTTCTGGGCATGTGTGTTGACAGTTAAGATGAAACTATATACAGAAGATATTACGTCGTATATTTGGAAAACCTAAGCGGACATTGAAGTGACAAATCTTTTCACCATAGGGATAAGCAAGTAAGAACGTCTACTTCGCTCAACTTTGCAAACTGGACGTAAATGGGAAGGTTCTATGTTGTTATTTGTTTAAAAGAAATCGAGGGAACCATCCTGTTCAAACATACATGTTATGAACGCAAGAACGCATATTAAATTAAAACTCGTTTATGAATATTTGATATTTTGACAAAGAATTGCGCGTAATCATCAAAATGAAAGGTATCGGTAACTTCTGTTAAATTATGTGTATCTATTTACTATTCCAAAAATGTGATCATTTCATTACTTACCTATGGAATAAAGTAATATGATTTTGTTTCAAGTTCACATGATGAGAACCACCCACCCGTCTCTTTAACTCCCCAAACGTGTTTAATAACTGAAATATTGTTGAAAGCACGTTAAACCCCAACTCACTCACTCACTTTAACCCCCCAAATGCCGGACAGGCTACGGAACAATCATTTTAAGAACATAACTACCTAACTGACTTTACAATGCACGATTTCTAGTTGTCAGTAAAACATCTTGTGTTCAAAACTCTCTCAAGGCATGGATTCCCTCATGGTAGTATAACATTACGGAGCAATTTCACTTTCTTGTTATCTTCATCCTCAGTATATCTTCCATTTCAATGCAAATAGGTGCCGTTAATACCTTCCCTCCAGCGAAGGAAGTAATAGAATTGTACTGAGACATTACTTTAGAAATTTGCATTATCAGCAATATTGACCCAAAGCCTGTAAGCTCTTTCTCGGCAGTTAGAAGGAAGACGATTTTCTGTAGGGCGGCGTTTTGTAATTGTCCAATATCTCGATAATGCTATATATAAAATAACTTCATCTGATCATCTGTTCTATACTGCTGTCAGACAAGTTTCATCAAATAGATTATGTCTAGGAATACTGCTAACGGCAAAACGTTTTGTACCTCTGGGTAATAATTCTGTAAATGCATTGGGGACTTGAGTGAAGAATACGTTTCCGTTTCGTGTATCATCGCTGTAATATTGATATAATTTCTGACTATTTCTTCAAGCCAAACATTCTTTAAGAATTTTCTTATACAGAAACTTGCCAATTTATAAAATCTATAAAAATGTCTCGTAACAGTGAATAATATGTAAGGCTATGGGAATTTTTTTACTGATGGCCGACCCTGTGTCTGTATGTTTGTACTTTTGTTGGAAATTACTTTCATTTTGACATTTAAATTTTATCTTTCATTGCTTTAAAATGAAGCTGATACGGACAGTTAGAGTCTTACAAAGAATAATTTGTAAGTATTAATATCAAAATACACTTTAGTTTTCTATTCTGTACCTGAAATTAGGAAACGAATTGAAAACGTACTTTAAAGTGAAACTGACAGTTTAATCCGTATAGATATATAAATATTATAGAAATTCACTTGAAATTCGTATTTTGTTCATGTAATTATCCAAAATACGATACTCAATTTTAAACAGCCTATGTTGAATGTAATGAGAAAGACAGTATCAAATTTATATGATGAATCTCAAAGGAAGACGTGGGATAGTTTACATCTGACCCTCAACAGCGTTGTAAATGTCAGGGTAATGATAAATCGATACAGCGAACTTTACTGGTCTTAAAGAGACACCAGCAGGCTTACAGAAGATGACAAGGGACTACAGTGTTCGATAGACACAATTAGATTTTATTCTGATCACTGTTCAATAATCTGTCATCGCGGAAGTGAACTGTATGGTGGAAATGTCAAAAGGCGAAATAGAATGAGATCAAGAATAAATCCCGGATTCTGCATTAAACCTTTTCCGAGAGTGCCATTAGCTATACAGAGAATACTACACTGGGTTTCGTGTTATACCATTTTTATGAAACTTGTGCATTGTTCGACATCTAACGAGCAAAAGATACCTTAATACCATTATTATTCACACGGGTGTTGAAAACGGTAATAAATGGACTTAAGTCGGAATTTCGTTTATTACTCTCTGATTTCAATCGAACTGAACTGAAAGATGATGACCTTGTCGCGTACGAAGGTGATTCGAAAAGTTGTAACGACTTATCATTTGATGCCAGTAACTCCGTCATATATTTACGCATTCACAATTAAATGATGGATTTATTAAACATCAATATTGATAAAGGTGAATAGAAGAAACGATGGCATTTTGTAAGGGATATAGGGGGCTGAAATGTTTGATCATTCTTTATCATTAAAGGGAATTTGGATCATATCAAAATTTGGTGATAGGTTAGACAATATATAGCTTCAATACAATATGTCATTTTATATGGATCTATCCTATTAAATTCATATGATCATAGTATATAGTGGCAAGATATATCATCGTAAGTAGAATTATGAATTAGTCTAACTTAAGATTCTTATTAGTTTTTCTCCGTGCGCCATGATATTAATATCTCTTAGGCCCAAGTACATACCAACTACAATCTAAATCATTTATTATGTGGATTGATGTAGGCTGTCAACTTATGGAGTATCTTCATTAGTCAGACTTTAAATTCATCACTTAGCTCATATATATATTCTCAGGGCGTTATGACACTTGGTAGGAATTAGTCACAGGAAACTACAATCTAAATGATTTTGATATTCTTTGATGTAAGCTGTCAACATAAGGAATATCTTCATAAGTCAGATTTTAATTTCGTACCTTAGCTCATATACGTTCTTATGGCGTTATGACACTCTGTAGGGATGAGTCCAAGGGAACTACAATCTAAATGCTTTTGAGGTGTTTCGGTGTACATTGTCAAATTATTGAGTCTCTTCAATTAGTCAGACTTTAAATTCGTACTTCCGCTGCCTATATATTTCTCAGGGCGCCATGACACTCTATAAGGACGAGTCCCTAGGTGCCTCAAGTGTGGGGCTGTCAAGATGTGGTCTTGCCTGACGGCGATGTCATCGCCGGTTAATCCCGGGCAGATATACTGGTAGCAGGGCTTGAATGAAAGTGTACTCCGCGCCTCTAGAAATCGATGTCTAGAAATAAAGTCTCTTGTGCGTAGGAAGCATCTTGTGTTATTTTCTCTCTGGAGTTAATGCGGTGTTGGTCAGTGATTTTGCTGTTATAGGTAGTCTCAACAGTTATTGTGTTTGTCGCGGCTTCGTTGCTGTTTGACTGTTATTCGCTGATGTGATAGGCGTTATTATGTTGTTTTGTTCGCCTCGGTATTGTTGGCTCGCTTTGATGAGTTATTTTGGTTTGAGGATGCCTTGAAGCAATGACATTTGAACTATGAGTAGGTTGTGATAGGTGTTATAAGTTAAATGTGACGTGGTGATTCCTGGATGCGGACTGTCACTTCATTAATGTTGTTTGTTGTAGAAGTTAAGGTTGTGGCAGCATTGTCATTTTTCATCAGGTTGAAATTGCATTTAGGTGTGACGTGGCAGTTTCTGGATAGGGATTGTCATTTCATTAGTGGTTTATGTGTTGTGAAGTTTAGTTAGAAGGGGCATTGTCATTTTCTATCAAGTTCAAATGTATTTTCTGATTAATTGTTAAACGCAATCAGTAGAAGAGATTGACATCACGATGACGCAGGATTTAGACTTAGTTTTTGAAATGTCAAAGAAAGTTCTCATGTTTTGTCTTTATGTCATGTAGGTTTGATGTATTGTACCTGTAGATTGTTTGTACATGTTAATGCTGGCTTTCTGATACTTGAAAAACAGTTTTCTATTGATTTTATTTGTTAAGTTCTCTGTACTGTTCACTTTGATGTGGTTTGAATCTCAAAGTTTCTTACTTTGCTAGGCAGCTGACTGTTTCATCAATCAAACTAATTGTTTATGTTACATTCGTAAGTATAAACTTTAAATCTTATTCCTTGATTGAAATTGTTTTTCTGAAATGTAAATCGAAAAAAAAAATTGTTATCGTCAATGATAGAAATCAAGCGTATGACATCGCAAATGAAGCAAATAAGCATTATTGCGTTTCGAAATAACCATTCCTTTGAATATACATTTCTCATTTATTCTCATTTCATATTGGTACTCCATCAAGTATAATTATCTTCTGGCGGCAACTGACGGCATCAAAGCGTCGTGTTAATAACATGTCCGACTCTACGAGGTTCAAACCTAGCTCTAGCCAAGCTGTAAATAGCTCTAGCTCTTGCTTTGATTAGCGACAGTTCATCAGTTGTAAATGTCAAAGACATCACTCTCTTCTCGCGATTACAATTTCATTGTTAAGATGCCTTTCAAGACCATTGTCAATCCCTTCGGTATAAAGTCGCAGATACACCTACAAGAAATATTTGGTCATCAATAACAAGATCTGACGACGAAAGGATTTTAAAATCCCGGATGCGTTTGCTTTGAGTTATAACTCTGACCTGCTCATTAATTGCTCCAGGCGCCATGTGCTTTGAAAGTAATGCATTCTAGATAACTGTTGTTGATATCACAACTGCGCTGACACTGTCAATGAAATTTAAGTGCAACGGTTTTCCATTTCGTGAAGTTCAGCGATCTTAATGTATACTATTGATGCAAAGATTGAAATATTATCTAGATGGTTTTGCGTAAAAGTTAAGTTATTTATTATCAGTATATTGAATCACATCTTTTAATGTTTTGTTGGGGTTTGGATATAAATTCTTATTCTACATCTGAAGTTAATGGCTTGTCAGTGCGTATTGGATAAATGTCAACACGATGATTGTCGATTGCATGATTCATTTTCTTTATTGTGTTAAGTATACTTATCTTATCATTTTACGTTGATTGTCCCTCTAAAAAAATCTTTATGTCTCGTTCCGTGGTTAGTTGTGACTGTACATTTACCATTAAGTATTTTCCTACATCTCTATTCCCAATCCTTAAAACAAGTACTAAAATCGAACGCATATGTCGATGGTTGTTAGTTCAGCTTTATATAAAAGAACATTGATCGGATGTTCTATTTTAGATATTTTATTACACTACAGGTGTTTTGGTCTTGTGGTATTAGCGTTTAATCAGCTCGTCCTCAACTGCAGTTGCGTCACTGCCAGACTGTCAATGGAAAACTCCGCGATAGTGGACCTAACAAGGGGAAGCTGTTGTGCGTAAGTTAAAGCAATGAACGCATTCTAACGATAAGGTTGGAATATTTTTAACAAGTTGAAGTGGGAGAAAGGTCGGAACGAGTTAAAGGTTGTTTTTTTCACCGAGAAATCCCGTTGCTGTGCATTCCTTGTCGCACGAGCGTGCAAATAGAACTAAACAAGATGAATTTGGATTAACGAGAACCACTACTTCAGTCACTTTGAGATGAGTTTCTGCGAGGGAGGGTTATGATTTCACGGGTCCGACAACCATTAAGTTTAGCCCGTGGAGACTGTGTTTGTACTGACATATAAGAATCCTCCCTGCTCCTCGGACGCATCGAGGTATTGATGGGCGCGTTCTGGCTTGCAGATATGTTGGTTAGTGAGGTAGCATATGTTTATTCAGTGGACCAGTGGATTGGTCAGTATGTCGATGTCCAGACAGACATAGCAAGATCATTCATTTGCCAAATGACCAGCCTAACATAAGGCCATAAAAGCCTTCATACTGCCAGAAGAGACACTTACCGGTGGCTAAGTTGACATTTACAAGATTCACAAGATTCTTCCAATGTTCAAATTGATCGATTTCTCTTTTCATTTTCCCTTAATCGTACGAAATGGAGCAGCATTTTCGTATTTTGAAAGAATTCAGCTATCCTACATAGCCCGCAGGTGTAATCACTCGCTCTCTGTGCACTCACGGATTGTTGTGGTGATTCAAATGTCAGAACATGATCAACTGGACTGTAAGATAAATCAATGGTTTTATCATTTGTATTTGTGAATTAAATTTACAACCTGACCTACCATTTCTTTGATTGTGAATGATAAAAAAACAATCTCGGTTTAATAACGAGGGTTCATGCATTGCAAATGTCAATTTGAATAATGTTGCTTGCCCAAAAACTTCGATAATGCCATTTCATGCCCGAAGTAACAAGCGAAACATGGAAATCCATAGCAAAACATCTTTATTCATTCTATTTATGGATTTCGGAATATAACGTAATAAGGATTCCTGAATTTGTAGTTCTTTCTCCAATCTTTATATGGGAGATGGCCATACCATGTATCTGCAGGCAGAATATCTGTCCAATTGGAAAATGAAGTTATCCCATCCCAAATGAGATAAAAAGACTGTATTTAATTAACTAGTTTTGCTGGCAGCGAGTATACGGGCTTATGGTAGTCTTTACAACAGTGTCACCAGCAAACCTGGCCTTAAAATACTTCTTTAACAGAAGCCCTCGGGCTGTGAATCGTTGAAAGCTCAACAGAACAAAAACACGAAACTAATTCAAGTTTTAATGAGGGGCATGAAAGTACTGTGACATTTTCAATTATGCGAACCTGAGTTTGGAAACTGAATTAACTTCAACTCAGAAGGGAAGTCGCTCTTAGAATTTGGACTCTGATGTTGTGTTTTGTGGCACCAAGATGTATTTGTAAGAAACTGAAGTTATTCCTGATGCGTAACATCTTTAATTCATCATGTCACCTACACTCTATAGCCCTGTTCATTGCATTGTGTTCTCAGTTGATATTCGCGTCATGCTGTGGCCCGGGCATCGTAATTAGATAGCGATATTTTGTTTGAAATATATGAGGTGAATATACTTTCTTTTCAAATTGGAAATCATTTTCAGTCGTTATCCGACGACGATTTTTGTTTAGATTTGGACTTATCTTGTATCGTACTATGACCTAGAGCAATGTCATGCCAATTCCTATTCATGATCGCCCTACTTAGAATAATCGTGACCTGTGACAAACCCAATCCTGTTTCTAACAAATACCTCTTATCTTTTCAGGTTATGCGTTCTCGAGCTGAAGAGATGAGTAGAAACATAGATCTCGGCATGTCAGACGATATTGCAAGCGAAGATTCACTTTGGAGCATCACCGGATTGAAAAGCAAAGAGTTTCAGATGCGGCAGAGAGGAACCAAGAGAGACAACCCCAGCTCACCTTCAGATTCCGGAAGTTCCACAAACGAGGAGGTCGCTGAGAAGAAACCGAGGAACACCAGAAAAGCGGCCAGGAGAAAAAAAGGTGTGAGTGCTCGGGAAAGGAACCTTCGTCGTCTGGAAAGCAATGAGAGGGAACGTATGAGAATGCACAGCCTCAACGATGCATTCGGCGAACTTCGGGAGGTCATCCCGCACGTCCGTCTCGACAGGAAGTTGTCAAAGATCGAGACGTTAACGTTAGCTAAGAACTACATCAAGGCGTTAACAAACGTGATCTGTGAAATGAGAGGTGAGAACCAACCTTTCACATTCGAGGAGACAGGGGTTGAGAGTAAGTTAGATGACTTGGAGTATGACGCCGAGGACATGGTCAGTGAAAACAGTGCGTCGGGTAAGACGCGGTCATTTCAGCGGCGGGACAATGAGGATAATTCGGCCATTGATGATGCTGATATACTTGATAGTGTCAATTCACATGAACTACAAGAAGACGACGAACTAGAAAATGTCGACTTTTCTGCTGCGCAGGTTTAAACATTATCACAGAGTGGTCAGTGTCGTTGGCCAAACTCTCAGCTCATCTGACATTTGACTTCCAAATAAATCCTTTTTTTCTGCTGGAGTACCTGTTGTGAAAAATCAAACCGTAAAAACTATGTTGGTGCAAGTCTTCAAAAGAAGCTTCTGTGAAATATTCAACAGGATCATCACGTGTTTATGAAATATGACACGAGAGCATCATGTGTGAAGACTCCAACGGAGCCATACTTAGACTCGTTGTGCGTTGGTGTCCAAGGTAAGCGCTGCAACAGTGAGCTGCCAAAACATCTGTTGTGACAAAATGGACTCTATTACATCTGGACAAAGCCTTTATTTTGAGAAAGATCATAACAATATTATTTTAAAACAACTTGTACATTTCACTTGTTGACGTTATTACGACCAATTCTTTATTTTCAGATAAGACACATGTACGTTTTCTTTTTGTCTGTCTGGGAATGGGCCATAGTCATATTAGAGAGAAAATGTGCATTAGTTAGGCATTTTTATCATGCATGCATTTCATTCATTTTTGTAGCTTGCGCTTTTCATAATAGCATTTATCATGAGCGTTTGGTTATGATTCACACGTAAATCTATCACCTCATATTCTCATGCCTTTGTCATAATTGAAAAGAAGTCATTTATTTTTGTCATCATACTTTCAATACACATTGTATACGACTTGTCACTTGGTTTAGGATCTGATGTTGTATATTTGAAATTGACATCTGTTGTACATTTCAATACTCATGTAGGTCTAGAGCGTGTAGAGACTGGCTAGTGATTCACATTAACATTATCGTTATTAGACTCTCGTTCTTTCAGTGGTTCCTCACAGATACAAATTATAAGTGTTATTTTCCTATCAAGCAATGTATACGACACTGACAATACAAGGGGAGACAACTCGGTTGACAAATATTCCACCCAAACCTATTTTTATTGTATTAAGGGTTGGAACTTTTGTAATCTATAAAGGGTTTGAGATATTTTCTGTTTTGTGAAATATATTTTCAATCTTAGACCTAAACCAATGCCAGTCGTGATGATTTCACGGAATGGCACATTTCTGCTCAATCTGACTTAACTTGTTATTTATTGACTGCTGATTTAACTTATTTCTCAATATATGTGATATGAATAAATTATTTAAGTTTAAGCCCTTTTATATGATTTCGTGGTTAATGTTTGTAATATGTTCGACTTAATATTTTGTAATTGAATTGGGAACATTTCTTGCATCAATCACGTTGATATGTTCATGAATATGAACATGATATGTAATTTCGAATATTTCAACCAGGAGTTCAATTCTCCTGGAGCAAATTAAGACATACAAGTTATTTCAGCAAGATGAAAAAGATTCTGCCTGAATAATAAGATAAATGTAAATGTGGTTATTTAATTGGTTTTGCCCTTTCCTTTGCTTCTTGATATTTGCATAACAGTTTTTATACGAAATAAATTCATGCAACCAAATGTTACAAGTCAATGAGATTTAAAGAGTGTTATCGTTTTACTGGTATCCTTAAAATCTGAAAGGTCGAGAAATCTCTCGGCATAGTTTATTGTAGTATTTAAGAGAAAGGGTGTTGTTTATGTCTTTGAATAAATCAAACACCTGCTGTGTTAGGTCCTATTGACGTATTAAATAGACTTTGATAGTTAAGCGGCCAGTTGATCGTGCGTCTTTGCAAATTATTACCTTGGTGACAAATATACCTTCATGTTTATAGCTCATGCAACCGCAGCCCGACCTTCTGGGGCGTTAAGCGTAAACGTCTACGTCACTTCACGCGACGCTGGACAAATAGCCAATGTCAAATATGACGTTATTGACATGCGCCGTTAGACCTTTGGTCGGTTATTCGTGCCCAATAGTCTTCTTGTTGATAAGGCCTAAAACAATTTTCATAGCAACTCGGAAGCTGCTTAAGACGATCATAAGAACTGTAGTATGACTTGAAGACAGAAAGCATTGCCTCGTTTGACCAAGCTTGCAAATTTACAGATATAAAGAGCCTACTCTTAGCCCCTCGTTTGATATGCTCACAGAGCCCTCGAAAGGAATGGAATTTTGCTTTACCAAAGCCTACGCAAAATCCAATATTGGATCGATACTGTTATTACTGATAGACATGCAAGAAGCTGCCTTGTAATTCGATGAAAACCGGCTATTCTCGTAGTAGTCCGCTTCACAACAAAGCCTTTCTGATTCTGTTTATATTAGAGACAAGCTTTCATAGCCTATAAATACCAAAGGAGTAATGTATGATGTTGTTGTCAGTAATTACAAGATTAACAAAGGCCATATATAATTCTTGAGATAAAAACAATCTTCTCATTCCAAGAAATGCGTGCCGTTTCTCATCTGTTTCTCCAAAGTGTCACTCTAGAAGGTTAAGAGAGAAAGAAGAATAGAATTATTTCATGACTCGGCAAATCACTCATAAAATCGTAAAACCTGGCTTTGGTCTCCAGAATTATTTTGTGTTCTCATGAGGATCTCCTTCCTTCTCTTCTTAATCATCCTTTGGAACAGTGACCATGGAGATGCGTCATTACATTCCCACGCCTATTATCCTTACGCAAGGCCACTAATTGAATATCTGTCTTTGATCTCATATTACAGATCTCCTATTGAAGAATTGACAACATTTTATCAATGAATGGAATAAAGCCGTGATGGTATTCCTTATCGATGGAATACCATTTATACTTTTCCGCGCCCGCGACTTGGATTACATCTCAGTGTCATGCAGATCAACCTTAAATTCATTTCCGTAATCTGTTTTATTTAATCATTAAATGCATATTTTCAATTCGACACGTAATCATTATGAACTGTCTGGCGGTGAAGAGCAGTTTCTGATGTTGTTACAGAACTTCGAACTGAGGGGCGTTGTAATTCATTTTCCGCGTCTAACCACGCGAGTATAATAGAATATTCAGTGAGTGGACAATAATGACCAACGTCCAGTCTGTTCAATACCAATTAGGCCTGTTACTACAGATGCCCAGAGACATTCCGGACGTCTCTTGACCACTGGTGGTCATCTTGAGCGCGTATTCTTGTAATAAAGTGTAGTGGTCATGAGTTCGCCGGTCCTAGTATTGATTGGAAACTAAGATGGCTCACTCAGCTTCACAATACACAAGCCACCTGCCTCGTCTTCGATAGGTTTAATCTCAAGCTTTAATCAACTTCTTCCATCTTGTATAGCTTTTTCATCGCGCAGCAGTAACGATTTATTTGTTTATGACCGACTTTGTTACGTGCACGGAAAACGCAATTGCTTTTTGTAAGATCGATACTTTGATGGCCGAAAACATAAACCTTATTATGTTCAAGGGGAAGAAAACGTTACCTTTTGATTACCAAATCTAAAAAATAATTCCTTTGATATTTCGTAATTTGTGTTTCTTATCCTAGTGGTTTTCTGTGATTGACGTTAAAATTACATTCAACATAATTTTCATCAAAACACTTGATCAAAGTACAAGTTAATTCGTTGTACAATGCGTTTTTGAGAGCACAGACGAAATGGAATTTTTGGATGTTATGTCTCTACCAACAATGGCAAAGTCGTCTTATTAGTTGAACGTGCCTCTTGCCGCGTCATCGTTATTTGAAGTATGAACTCGTGGGAAGATGCCAGAAATCAATTGCAAAATGGTTGATCTGTCCACGGAATGGCCTCTGCTTCATAACAGTGTAAATATCTTTACACTGGTTTTCGGAAAAATGGCCAAGATCATCTATTCCCGTGATCGAAGTCGATCCCCTTGTTTGATAAATGTCATATGGAATGTCCATTTATGGTTTTGATATTGGAAAACTGTATTCGACATAAACAAAACACACCTTCTAGTCAATCTAATAGGTTGCATTGAGTACAATGTAAAGTTCGTTTTTAAGAGTCGTTCTATCACTTCGTGCACTTTGACGTTTATGGATAAATATAATTTGAATTCAAATTCCTTATGTACTGTTTGCGCGTAGCGTAGACATTTCAATTATAGGAAATGTGCATCATCTGATTAAACACTCGATTGTCAGTGTAGTTCCATACGAGTTTTTGAAAAATACAGCAGTGTTTCCCTCTCCTCTCATACAAATTGGCGTCAATATATTTTTCTTTTGTCACATTTGACGTTGCATGAATATCAAAATTGCTACTTAACGTTGCCGGTTTTGTTTCTCAAATGTCATGCTTCCCTCATAGCTAGACAAGTTAATAGGTATACTTAATCGTGTCCTTAATTGGACTATTACTTAATTGGTCGGATATTATTCAGGACCAAAGCTACAGATAAAAGCGTAATTACTCCCATTTGTAACAGTTTACGCGCAGGGTTTTGTATGCCTGGTCGGTATTGATTGGCATTTAATGTGCTCAGAGTTTGTATAATGAATTTATTACGTAATGTAACCATCTTATATGAGGCACCATTAGTGTGCTGCAACTACCACTTGTGTTGATAATGTGTATTATTTATTTACTTTCCCTTCTTCTCAACCTGGTATTATTAAGCCTTATTATATGAGAAATGATGCCAAGTAAATTTGATTCCAGAAGATCATTTTCTGTGTATCAAAGCTTATGACTAGCTGAAATATTCATAAGCAGAACGAGCATATTATGGTTACATTTAAAGCAGAAGTTGTCATGTCATTTACAATTAATACCAAACTGTCATTAAATCATAGTATGCGTATATGGCGTTTTTGGCTTTGTAATGAAGAATGATTTTATCTCTTTACATTCAATCATCCATTTAGATATAACTATGTTGAAAAACATTCAGTTGTATATTTTCAGACAACAAATCATTTCAAGATCAATTTGTATTCAATGTTAAATTAAAATGTCAACTGTATTAATGAAGAATGGAAATCTTACAACTCTTGCATGAATAAAAATAACTATAGAATACTTATTTTAGAATATGTCTAGTATCTCATAATAATTGTGTGGTTTGAAAAGCCTTGGAATAGGGTGCATATAAATTAGCGACATTACATATACTGGACAAACTTATTTAGGTTTATTTGTTTTTCGTGAATGATATTTTAAAAGCATAAATGAATGAAAGATCAATAATCATTATTCAGAGGAACATATATATTTGAATAGATATCAATATATATATATCCTAAATATTTTTGCCCAGTGTTGTTATGATTATTTTTTTGTATCTAGCAACTGAAGTCTCAGTCTTGGTAAAGAGGGTATTGACAACTTGACGTTTGTCGCCTATGCAAAATAGCCTCCAGATGATACACGTTCACGTGTTATTTTTGCTACATATTAGAGTTGAGTTGTTCTCCCAGATTCAGACATCTGTCAGTGTCGTATACGTTCTTGCAGCATCCTGACTCTCCAACAAACTGCATGTTGTTTTTTCATTCCTTATTGGTGTCCATGCATTTGTTAAAATGGGGATGTTCGGTTAAACCCAATTACTGTGCCTGATAATAATTTTCTTTATTGATATTTGTTTTTGTTGACATATTCAATAAATTGTATTTTTCTCATTGTATGATACATTGACAAATATAGCTGATAAAATGTCAAAAACAACATGTAGATATTAGTACATACTTATGAACTAGAATGTAGACAATGTTGGCACATTCAAACATTATGATAACATATGCGATAACAACGTCATCATATTTCTATCAATCTAGCTCACAACCGTAATGTTATTGTGTAACCTGTATGAGAGAAACGTTATTAGGCTGACCAAAAATATGAGAAACATTCCAGCAATCTTCTGTATAATTGTCATTATTTTGTGCATTGAAAGATGAATGAATGATATTTAAGAACTATTTTTGTACTACCATCAGAAGGTGCAAACAGTCTTCCCAATGACTGTATATCCCGTGTGCTATTTCATTCGTTGTCACTTGCGCATGCGCTTACCTTTGAGAAAGTCCGGTTCCGCCGCGAAATCTCATTGCAGCTCCTTTACAATGCATAAAACAATTGTGAAAAATAGTTGGAATATTTTTTAGGTTCAAATTGAAATATGCATGTTCCTTTAATAAATATTGACAAATTCGATAGAGATCGCCTTACTACTTTAGAGAGGAGGTATGTTTTTAGAATAGTGCCCTGTGTGTCTCGTTTATGAATACTACTACTAATAATGACATTTATATGGCGCTATATACCGGTAATACTACCTGCTCAATGCAGTTGTGGTTACTCAGTAACGAAATATGTTACTATCTACTCTTTCTACAAAACCTCGTGTTAAAAAGAAGTCTGTCAGGCAGAGTGTGATCGTTCTGCATCTAAATGGTATCCAAATCGACATCAATATCATACTTTCGTCTGTTTGATTCGGTATTTAAAAGCAGGAATAGTTAATAAATGTCAAAATCCAAATACTTCTTCGTTAATCATTTCAATTGTAATATTCTAAATATGTGTACATTTGTCAAAAACTAACGAATCAAAAGTAGAAACGGATTTAGATACAACTTTTGTTATTAATTATTTTGTTGCATATTTTTATGAATGTGATAAAAGTGATAACTTACTTTATTATTTGTTTATGCACTGAAACGCTAGTCAACGTTTGACTGATGAATGCCAATTTGTGTACATTGCGAAGAAACTCATGATGTGTTCTTGTCTGTTAAATCGTGCAAGTGAACTTAGACCTATGGGTTATAGAATATAATGTTGTTAATCTTCCATCCTCAAGCATCCTCTATCACTGTTAACAATTGTCAACGTGTTTGTTGATAGTCTTATGAGTTTATTTCCAGAGCTCAAGTATTCCTATAAATGTTACACTATAATTCTGCTGCCACTCGATGGTAACTGGCTAAAGAAAGCGATATTTATTGAATTTTCATAATATATATCTATATACATATGAATATACATACAAAACTTAATTTCATAATAAAATTCCTTAAGATTTATACCATTCTCTGTTGTTTGTTTGTTGTACATATATTAACATGTTTCTTGTTCCTGGTAATGTTTCCCACACGGACTTTCAACTGGAATCAATAGACCCCTTGATGTATCAAGATCTTAGGGCGCTTTCATTGAGATTAGTTTCTATGGGGAAAAGTTGAATTTTGCCTTTCTAGCTGGATAGCTGCGGGTCAGGAAATCATCAAATATTGTGTTAAATGTGTTACCCCCCTACTGACGTATTGTCTTTTGAGATTTTAAGATTTCATAAATTTTGGTGTGTATTCATTGAAAAAACTTAACTTGTACAGAGATATTTCCATAACAGCTCATCATTTATTTCTCAACTCTACTCCATAGTTTTATCCGAAATTATTCGATTATGATTAAAAAGGTGTTTGTTGAGAATTATATCTTCTGATGACTCATGTTTGATGTGATCAGCTGCACGAGCTGTTTTGGATTTCGTTGCGTTGATATACTCTGGTCTTTCGGTTAAACCAAATGAACAAGCCCTGAATTAACAACACATGATAATAAGCTATATATTTACAAATGTGTTCTTATCTTTTCTGCTGTTTCATGAGTGTTAACCATTTCTGTAAACAGCTAATCTAAAGACGAGTTTACGGCAATCTCATTAAAGTAAAATCTAATTGCTCAACTACATACTGCGTTACGTAGTGCAGCAATATTAGATTTAATTTAATGAGATTGAGTTTATGGTTAACAGTCGTTATACCTACATCTGAATCTGCTTATAGATTTATAAAATGTAAGGACAACAAGGAATTTTATGGATAATCAACTTCTTTATTGTACTGGTAGCGACGTTTCGGTATAGATTTTTATACCGTTTTCAAGCACCAGTACAATAAGAAGTTGATTATCCATAAAATTACCAGTACAATAAAGAAGTTGATTATCCATAAAATTCTTTGTTGTCCTTATACCCACATCTTCTAGAATGCCACTCAAACAGCTTATAAAATGTAGGTAGGCCGAGAAAATTCTGTAAACCTTATTCAAGAAGAACTTGCATAAATTGATCATTGACTGTCGAGGATATAGTTATGATAGATGTATGATATTTGTACAACAAAAATATCATGTTCCGTCACATCGAAAATTATGGTTCATCGTTTTAATGTTATAGCACCACTGATAAGAACCTGTATGTTTATTTTTTTTTCAGATATTCCATTAAGTATTCCACAGCACTCTCTATTAACCATAAGCTGTATAACTTTAACATGCAGGCGGAAGAATACTATTTTTTCAGTAAATCGTAAAATGCACATAAGCTTTTAAAAATTGTAAACTTAATATCTGTATTAATATTAAAACAGATGGATTTTCCAGGTAATAGGATTTAATGTATGGTTGTTCAAAATCTACTACAAAAGGGCAAATTAACACAAATGATACTCGTCGTCGATATCATATCCACAGTCATTATACATCTTTCACGTTTATGAGTTGACAGGTGGAATTCCGATAAATTATTTTTATACATTATTACAACAACTAACATGTACATTGTAACATTTCCTACAAAACGGACATTAATATACATTTGATGATATATAAACATGTAGAAACCAGAACCAGAACGAATTTGTTTAGATTTAAAATTTAAACAGCACACAAATCTTTAAATAGCTTCTCACAAATCGAGAAGTTTTAATCAAATAAATGTATAACGACTTTCATTCACTTTTTAGGGGAGACAAGGTCATCACAATACAATTCGTTTAACTTTTATAATAGGATAGTTATGTACATTATATTTTTTTTAAATATATCACGTGGTTTTATGAGGGACTTTACCCTTTTGGGTTAATTTGTGATGATGAGAACAATTATTAGTGTTAATATAATTTAGTTTCACCGATCAGAACTCACAACCAAGGCCGGTATTCTCGAGCTCTACTTTTTAAAAAAAAATTCCAGTTCAATTCATATCATACAAAGCATTCTTCATAGGTGAGGCAATACAATAAGTAGACAGAGGCATATCAATTCAATATAATACTAGCATACGTGACATAGAAAATCATTCGTGACATAGAGCTCTACTTAACATGCTCAAACATAACTAAGTCAACATTTATCCATCCAATGCTTTTGGTTGGAACTAAAATTGTGATTAACAAACCTAATCAATGAATTTGGGATGAGAACAAACATTTGTAATACAGAAAACACTTCCAATAACCAGATATCTCAATCAAACGCCGTTATTCTCTATTACATACTCATATACAGTTTGAATTTAAAAATGTTTTGCCAACCCATTGCGTTGATGTAAAACTCTAATCATAATTACAAATCCTGCATCAATGATGTTTAGATTAGAGCAAAAACAAAAAAACAAAACAGTCTCAACTAAACGTCGTTAATCTCTACCTGGCTTAACAACATATAACCAAGTTGAAATTTTAAAAATTTAACCCGCCCACTTTTTTTATTTCTAACTTTGATTACGAATAAAACCTGAATCAATCATTTTGGGATTAGAAGAAACATTGGTACTGAACGACACAGTTTCACTGACCTAATGTCTCGACAAAACGCAGGTATTTTCTACTTGTCAAAATCACATATAATTCAAGCTGAAATTTAAAAGGTATTTATCATCCAACTGCTTTGGTTTTTAACTATAATTGTGATTAACAAACCTGAATAATCGTTCCTGGGATGAGAACTTATATTAGTATAATAATAGTGAATTTGATCTGTTCAGATGTTCCCAACCAAACGATATTCTCTACTTGACATAATAACGTAAAACAAAGCTGACATTTGAAGGATATTTATTCTCCCACTGTTAAGGTTTCAAACTATAATTGTGATTTACAAACTTGAATCAATGGTTATGGGATAAAAAAAAGTATATCAGTATAGTGTAGTTGCTCTGATCAGAAATACCAACCAAACGACGCTATTCTCTACTTGACATAATAATATATAACTAAGCTGACATTTGAAAGGTATTTATCCACCCACAGCTTTGGTTTACAACTACAATTACGACAAATTGTGATACCAGAGAGAGGTTTTGGATTTTGATAGGTTCTGTTTATGGTTTCCTTGACATTTCGCTTTGTTCTATGAAAAGTTAATAAAAGTTAGATGAACGTGACATGTCCATAACATATTTGCAAAGAGATCTTTTCAGCAAAACAAGAGTTTTCTTATCTATTTAATCCTTGAAATTGCTCATTTGTCGACAGTGATGCAGGAGTGAAAAAATGTTTGTCTCTATTTAATGATAACAGTTGTTTTACCCTTGTCGTATTAAAAACATAATAGTACATGGTATATATAATGGATGTTACTTCATCCTTTATAAAACGTTTGAAATAGAACATCTGATTCAAAATTAACCATTTATATAGAAGTGCAATTGTACTATATATATATATATATATATATATATATATATATATATATATATATATATATATTTGTGTAATTATTGCGGTGAGATGATAATTTCTATATGAAATGACATTTTGTCGATTGTATCGAATATCATTTGTGGTCATTGGTCACAACCGTATTTCAACAAACGTTTAGTCTTGATGGTGAAGCACTTGATAATAAAAAGCAAACATGAGTCATTTGAAGAAGACATATCCTACTGTAATCTAACAATTTTTAACATGTATTTTTATCATTACAAAATAATTAACAAGAACAATATTTTTCATAAACCCGAATATATCAAAAGGTACCACCTAAGTGGGTGAGTAAAACACATGCAGGGTTTCATGAATATTATTCAGTCGTTTACAGGTTCAGCATTGGACACAAAGTGTTCGATGTTAATGCTTTTATAACATATTGATTGCTGATGAATGCAAACTATATTATTTTTGAAAGGTGATATTTTACTTATAATACATATGGTGTTTACATGATCTTGCCGTATGATTAGGATAACTGTCTTCAGCGGTATGGAGAAAAAGAAATTTAACATTGATAGGGAAAATTACTGTCATAAAAACATTAGCTCTTTCAAAACTAGTACATATTTTCAGCTCACTACCTAACCCCCCAGATGACTTTATCAAATCTCTTGAAAAGACTTTTTTCAGATTTATCTGGAATGATAAGAATGATAAAATCAAATGAACAACAATGAAAAGGCTGAAAGATGCTGCAGGAAATGCTTTTCAATGACTGTAAATTTGAATGGCATAACGTATTTAGTTGTTACAGGCATGGCCTGAAAGATGTGAAACTCCTAGATTTTCAGTACAAATTTTTGCATAGAATTAGTTATACAAAAAGAGAACTGTTAAAAATGAATTTAATTGACAATGACTTGTGCAGTTTTTGTAATGATTCCTCTGAAAGTGTTTGCCATGTTTATTGGGATTGCAGTGAAACCATAAAATTCTGAAAAGATTTAGAACTATGGACCAATAAGCACTTATTTCAAAAAATAAAAATAACTAAGTATTTGATTTTGTTTGGTACACTTCATAAAGATGTATTACTAAATCAAATAATCATTTCCGCCAAAAAACATCTTCATTTGTGTACTATTAAAAACTCTATTACAAATTTCAAGAACTACAAAATTGTACTTAAAGACACATTTTTTGTAGAAAGATTCAATTCTTTGAAAAACAATGATATTGAAAAATTCAATCAAAAATGGAAATCAATGATCCCTGTCTTCAGAGATATGATAAATTATTAACTCAGTTTATTAACAATCGACCCAAATAGAGGATACTTTACTATACACATGATTTACAACTCATGTACTGGTACATTTACAATTCTCTTTCTGCAGGTGTCGTTTTTGAACCACCTGTAATAGTTCACGTACACATTATTTGGCAAAGACCAAAGTGAATTACAATATAACTACTAACTACTTTTTCAGCTATCACATGTTGCAACCGGATTTACCACATATGAAGTATGAAATCATAACATCTATATATATGACTGATGCATTTTTCTCACTTAGCAATCGAGTTTTCAATTCTGTTTATTATACATACTCACTTTTTCGGCTTTTAGAGTGGCTGAGAGTCCTTTAAATGTGTGAAAACATTGAAACTTCAAACCGATTTCCAAAACAAAGCCGCCTTGACTTGAATTATTAAAACAGAAATGATGACGTCAAAACATGGCTATTGTTATCATGGCGTCATTTTTCCCTCGCTCTAAACAATGACACCGTTCGGGACTGTGAGTTTTGTTTTTAGGCGAAATCAAACAATATAGGACTGATGAGATCGGTAAAGACCAGTTTTTTATACAACAGAGGAAAATAATTTGACTTAGGTTTTCTTTCTCGGCCAATATTGTTTTTACCTGAAAAAGAGAACGAGCGATTGGCCTCATCACCTGTTTAGAATTGTTGATTGTTGTAAGCAGAAGTAAACCACACCTGGCTAAATGCTTAAATTCAATGGTGCCTGTCTATTTGTGTTTATTGTGAAAGAAATATTACTCAAGTAGAACAACTGTTGAGAGGTTGTCATATGGAATTCTATTTGTACATATTACGTTTTGTGTACGTGTGGTGTTATTGAAACTTTGTCTTAGATCATAATCTAAATATTGCAGTGCATTGTTTTAATATCTATTTGTCCTGGTTGACTGCTAAGGAGTGTTTGAATTTGCAAATAAGTGTTAATTTTCTTAAATGAATATTATCCCAAATACCTACGACGTAGAATGTACAGTTAAGTTCATTTATTACATATAGATGGCCTTCAGTGCAACATGTGAAATATATATATAAAACATACAATCACTGCGCCACTGTCAATAATCTTTTTAATTCTAATCGTGGCTCAATGCATATATATTTTTTCTCAGTCAATGAGAAACAAGTTATCCAATGTGTTCATTTTTGGGTGATTACGACAATTAGCTGGAATATATTGACTCCTCAAAACATTATATGCTGGGCATACTAGAACGACTTGAAATTCATCTTCAAGTTGTGATTTACAAAATGAACAAGTAGTATCTTAACTTTTATAATGCCAGTAAAAAGTCATTATTAAACCATGAATATTACAACATAGCTGTGTCAAATATCTCCGAAAACCTACGTTATTGATTAATAAAAAAATCTCAGAATAGTATTCATGTTTGATCATAGAATAGAATTTAAGGAACTTGAAATGGATATTTTGTTGTTCGATCTACTCTTTGGTAAATATAATTTTACATCGTTGATGTAGCATTTCTAGAAAGTAGGAGGATCCGTATCCACAGCCGTATTTGAAAAGCAGTAGAATTGACATAATACATCATTATTAACTTTAAACACTTGTATGTATACTTGTTTAGTTCACAAAGTCAGTAATACAAATTATTAACTGCTACTTCAATAATTTACAGGAAGAATCTCTAAAACAATTATTTTCTATTATGATAACAATTTGTCTAAATGTACAGGAAGTAAATCTATTAGTCAAAGATTACTTTTTCTATTATGAGTATCTATTTGGTCATAAAGTAATAAAAAATAAACCATATAAAACGTGCAACAGGATCTTTAAAGTTGAAATCTACATTCAAAACCAAATTCAATTGATTGAGCTTAGCGTAAATTCCTAGATTGTGAGGGGCTCTGCTGGTTTTGATGTTTAACTGATTAGGCTTTGGTGGCGATTCCCAGATTCTAATGCAACAATTAAGCTGCATATGACATACTTTGCATATGAATCTAGAGTTTGTGTATGGACCATTCACCAAATATTCATCATTCTGTCGCAGGCTTGGCACCATCATGAAATCTGTAGGTTTAAATACAGAAAATTAAGGCCAATGATAATAATGCTAATGCCTCTGTTGAGAAAAATGCCTTAAGATAAAACAAATTATTTGGGATTGGCTAACGGTAGGGAAGGTAAAGAACAATGACGAAATTGTATCTGTTTTGTTAGCCCTCGAGCTAAAGCTATCTGGCCGATATTGTGGTCTCGGGCTAATACAAAATGTATATCAAAACCCCCTCATAATTATTTCTATTTATCATATTCTTCTTATTTGTATTAAAGACATTCTATATTCATCAAAAATCAAATGTCAAAAAATTAAAATAAAGATCATTTTTATTTTGTTCAGTTTCCTTCGAAATGAAGGTCAACCAGTACTTAAGTCATTAAAATAAAATCTAATAGATGCGTTACGTAGATTTATGTAGTGGAGCATTAAGATTTCATTTTAATGAGATTGAACCAGTACCGTTCTTTACTACGAAGTAATTTCTCTGTTATTGCAAGTAAGGAAGAGTCTAAATTGCTCTGAAATACAAGAATGAAAACTTAATTAGAGTTGCAAATGTCAAGAGTGCATGGGTTATTTTGTCTTTATGTGACTTGGATATTAAAAGTCTTAAAGAGCAAAAGCTATTAAATGAAAATTAACTTTGTTACAACGAAACGATACAAGCTATTGTTCAATGACTATGTTAACTTCTTATTTCATAACGCCTGATGAGATACCCTGCTCTTCACTGTTTTTGAGAATCGATTTCTTTTTTCAAAAATGCCTTGTTTTTAATTATGGCTTCTGAATGATAAAGGAAAGATTGTTTCTATACCTTCTATCAGGAACACTGTCGTCAATCATATCGCTCACTAAACTGATGAATCTATGAAATGATCCAAATTGTGTCCCCTCTCTGAAACGAAAAAAAGCCGTTCAGTTTTAAACCTTGCTCATATATTGTGGGTAATCATTTTTGATTATATATGGTTTTATAAGTTTGATCTGTTTAAAGTCTTTCACATAAAAGATGCATGTTAAGGTTATACAATTGCACCAAAAAAAAATGCCCATACATGAAATGTTCAGCAAGTTTGGACGATGAATCGTGGAATATAATTATCAAATACAACGAATGCATATCTTTTTGAATTTAATTAAGTTATTTGTGACAGCTGCTGTCTAAGCAGTTGAAATTTATCCAACAAGGTTTTTGTGATCAAAGCAGATTATTCAATAATGACGTCATAATGTCTAACCTTTGTGCACTCACCCTATCGAGTGCAACTAAACTGTTCATCAACTTCAAATTTTCAAATAAATTCATATTTCATTTTTCAAAAATCACTATTCCATCCTACAAAAGATATATTTACAACGTAATCGATTGTAGTTTTGCGTTTTTATCTAAAAACATATATAATTTAAAACACAATATCAATTCGTTAGAATTTAGTCTTTGAAGAGTTATATCCCTTTTGTTTACTAAAGGCGATTTTTGTCTACACGAAGTCATGCAGTTTCGTAAACAAATATGAAACGCCTGTGTTTAAAATATCATTAAAATCTGTAAATACATCTCCATTGTTGAGATATTTACGTACAAGGTTTCCAAGGTAAAGAAAGATCCCTGAAATGAATACGTACCGTTGTTGAAAAGCGATCTTTACTGACGTCAACATCGTCAGTTTTTTAAATGTTACAGTGATATCCGTTGTCTGTGTCTGTGAATTCTAACATCACTGATAAATTTATCAGTGATGTTAGAATTAGATGCACGATGTAAATGGGAAGAGGGCTTAGTAGTAGTATTACATAGATCATTTTTCAAGACGTTTTTTGCGGCATTTCTCACATAGTTGATGAATGTTTGAGTGAAGCCCATTTTTCACTTTTTTATGTAATTAACACATCACAAATGTCAAATCTTTGAATTTGAATTTCTTCAAACCTTTTAGAAACTTCTCGTTGCAATAGTTTTTATCTTCAACAACACTGATTCGTTATGTAACTCATATGTATGTTATTGTAACTGCCTCTGATTATAATATAATTTTGATGTAGACTATCGGTTTTGATTCGTCTTGAATAGTGATAAAGTTCCTAAAAATCTTATAAAATTAAGTTTTCATGATCATTTTGTACCTGAAAGCAATTTTCATTCTACCTTGGGCGCAATTACAAGGAAATTACTGTTCGATGACGGACATCACTGGCTGCCTTTCTTCCAGAAGAAAAGTTATGAAGAAATATGATTGTAGCCTCAACATATGACATTTGATCGATGATGATAACGAACAGCCATTTTGAAAAAATAACAAATGAATGGATGGAGTGGGAAATAGGAATATCAATATGAAACATTGTTCAAAGAATGTTTTTAGATCTCCTTACAACCGGGAAAAGATTTTTAAGATAATAATGTGAGAACATGAATATCGCCAATTGAGATAGAGATAATTGCTCATTACACGTTTATGAATAACATCGTTCTTTATAAAGCATAATTTTTAATGTTGTTTAATCCTTTTCGAACCACTCACGATACCCTATCATGGATAGCAAATTAATCGAAAGGAGACGGCTTTTCTAATTTGAATAACTTGTGCCCAATCCATTTCTTGAATGAAAAAAATATGTTTCAATCAATTAACCGAAGTTAAATCATTTTTCAGACTACTATATTTTGATATCATATTTAGATAGCGATGTTTTCCTTAGACATGAGTTATGCTTTAACGAAACAAGAATAGCAGAAAATGTTGTTACCATTCAGAGTTAGATTTTTTGTGAATGTGTAAGAGATAAAAGACTATTTGCCATTACTTGATATATATAAATAGGTGTGATTCTGACATATGTGATAAGCAAAACAAGAAAGTTCTCATTCATGACATGTGAAATAACATCAAATTGAAAAGAACGTAAATACGTATAACAATATGCAAGATAAACACGAATATCTGCCAATTCCATTATTTGTATGTAGTTATGTCGTTAATAAAATTATATGACTTATATGACTGAAGTTTTATCACCACATCTAGAATGTTATCTCTAATTTGAATTCTAGATAAAAAGCCACTTTAATGGAATTTCATTATCGTTATCTTTAAAATTTCTATTCATTGAGAGTATAAATCGTCGGTCTATCAATATAGCCATGCTTTGACAAGAGAAATAGCCTCGAAGAACGAGTTCAATCAATTTATAGTGTAGATATCCATATATTAGTATATTCAGAAAATGTATATCTTAAATTAATTGTTGAAGGGTGACGTTGACGCTTTATTTGACAATATGTACACCTTTTATTAGCCAAAATTCTTTTAGCACAAACAGGACTGTTACAATCATGTACATATTTAATTAAGGCTATACCTTATAATATATTATATTAAAAGTAGTAACATATGATGCATATGATTCCAAAAATGAAACTGATAACAGGTGAAACTGTAAGTGAAACAAAGTGAAGTTGCAGCGTTAACTTCAATCACATCAGCAACGTATGTGCGCTTCCCCTTCAAGCAACGAATGCTTTTGAGTTTTGAAATAAGTCAATAAAGAAAAAGAATACTCACTATATGACTGAATGTAACATCTGAACAAAGGAAAATTAAGAAAATCAAAGTATGATGAATGTATAAGCAATTCTCCAAAGTCTATATCAACTGTCTATTGAATTGAAATATTGCCATATGGATACTATCTTTGGCAGTTAACTATTTGGCAGAAAGTATATTGCCGCATACAAAGGAGTAACACCCTAGCCAGGTGCGTGCGTCATATGGTGGTGATATGAGTGAACTCGTGGCGGCATTACTCATCGAAATTTAAAAAAAACAAAAACAAAACTCTTGGGCAGGTACATATCATTGTTAAAAATATGAAATAATCGCAATAAAATTACATTTATAAAAGCTTATAACTTGGCCAGAAAATGTTCTTGTAGAACTTTATTTCAATTTACACTGTTCGATATAATAAAAGGACATGATTGAAACTGGATTAGATGTTATCATTTGTTTGTGGTACGATAATGAAGTACAAATCGTGAAAGGAACTTGAAACTTTTGTATTAATTCAAATAAAGTAAAAAATATTTTTTCATAATGTCTGTATATACAAATAAATACCACATCTTATACATCTTTATTCACGAGGCCTGTATGTGATGCGAATTTTATTCATATCAATCTCCATTTAACTCAAATCAAACCCACACGTGAATCGAAACACGAGTCTCAAATCAT
Source organism: Phorcus lineatus (assembly GCA_921293015.1). Classification (NCBI taxonomy): domain Eukaryota; kingdom Metazoa; phylum Mollusca; class Gastropoda; order Trochida; family Trochidae; genus Phorcus; species Phorcus lineatus. The sequence continues at coordinate 34,630,325 of OV121082.1, forward strand.
TTGGGAGTGATTTTCCATTTGGAAAAGTAACCACGCATAAACTGCTCACAGTGCTAACACAGCAACCCCCTTTTGCATAAAGTATCCAAACTCTATCACTAAATACTTCAGCCTTTAAAGGTGAAGCTAACATGAATGAATCACTCCTTAACATAGATGACACTTCTGCACATGTTTTTAAGAGTGATACATTTGATCAACCCTAATTGTTCATTTAATGAGTTGTACTGATCTTGTTTAACAGGGAACGCCATGACAATTGTGCTTTCAAATGTTCTAATGCCTTAGATTATAATGTGACAGTGCAGAATTTTAAATGTAAATTATGAGATTACAAGAGTAAATTGAAAAGCATGGACAATAAACGCTTTATATTGGAGACCATCCATCAAGCTGCATTATGACGTCATGCTTAACAATTATGACGTAGTCAAATCAAAAGCACGCCATGTTGTTGCACAATGTGTTTTAAAGTTGTAGGCTTATGAAACAGCAATATCCTCAACCGGTGAAAAATAAAATGACAAACAAGATGAAAGCTGAATCGTTCATTCCAACTAAAGTGAAGAGAATTTGAGAAGAAAAGGGTAACCAACATTTCAAAAACAGATTCCAGTACCACTCTTCAGACATTAAGATATATTCTTGTTTGTCATTAGATATCATTGATAAAACAATGTATTGACGTCTTATGCATCAAATGACTTGGACTTATCCTATAAAGTAAAGTACTTTTTTCAAAGCATAGGGGAGTCGATCTATGTCTTTTAACTCCTTGTAATTGATTTACACAATTTTAATAGATGCAATTGTCATACACTTAAAGTGGTTATATATGAAATACATGATATGTTCCTTTAAAGTCTGAAAAAATTATCCATAGAGTAATAACTTTATTTGACTCACTATTCAATTGTATTCAAATATGAACAAATAATTTTATAACAACCTCCAAATGTACGATTTTATGCGGGTTTGTGTTCCTTTGTCGGCCTATAAGTACTTATTTTAGATATCTTTCTCATATACCTCTATTATACCCTATATTTCATATTTCCTTAGCTGCCTCAAATTTGCCCTTTTCACGGTTGTTCATCTTGAAACTGATTTGAATTAGAGCAAGCAAATGTGCATAAAACTATTAGGGTAAAAACGTATGCAATTAAGATTTTATAGATGTATAAAACGTAACTTTACTTATACAATTATGAGTGAAACGACTATTCGTGGTTACTGTTGGACACGATGATATTGCCTGAAATTCATAATTATGCTTAGACAAGCATTAACTATTTCATATATGTGACTATTTCCTTTCCCATCAATTACAATTACAGCTTCAAAGATTAAATATGATTACACAATATCCATGTCTGAACATTTTCTGCATCATTGTCTACAAGCACAAAACAAGAAATTACTTTATGTTATCTTGAAAAGAATCAAGACTTCTTTCTGTCATGATCATTTAACAATATCTGATTAACTTTGTAAAGTTCAAAACGAAATATCAAACAAACAGTAAACAATGAGTTGAATCAGTTGAAAAGCCTATCACAATACAATGACCATATTGTGCTGTAATTGTTTATTTTAAACCAAAACAGTGGGTGGATAGATACATTTTGGATGTCAAGTCCGAGTAAAGTAATCTGAGAATGTCTGGTAGAAATAAGGATGGTTATTTGAGACCAATCTTCGGTGCAACCAATCTGTTCCAATATTTGTTTTCAGCCCCATCATCTTCGATCATTGATTCAGTTTTGTTAGAAGAAAGTGACTTATCGAAAGTGGTAGTCGAATAATATTTAACCGTTAACTCGTGTGATCATCTAGGTTTAAAGTAAGTAAGCTTAAGTAATTCCATCCCATTTTTTCTGAATCTTTGCATCTTTCCGTTTTCTAAAAATGAATCCCTTCATCTATTTATTTGTTGAAACTAAAAATTTACAATTTACATTTATATTGCTTTCAACGAATAAATCTTGAACTTGATGGAATTAAGATTCTAAATGACAGTATTGTATAACAATCTAAGATATTTAGGAAAACTTTTGCTTATCACATTGTTTACTCATTGATCTATAGTATGGAAGGGGATGTGTGCCAAAAATGAAATCCTGTAAACTCGTAATTCGCAAGTTGTAACATGTCGTTCTCAACCATGCAATTCTCGAAAAGACAAGTCCAAGTATGCAAACCTACCATTTCAATCCTGTAAAACTCAACTTTCTGTTCTCAACTTTACAAAGTTCAAATGTAATTCTAGAAATGTCAAAGTCGAAACTCATTTTTGTATTTCAAATACGAGGGATATACACATTTAGCAATGCTACAAATTACGTTTTACAATTGGTAAATGAAAAATGAAGAGTTGTAAAATCAGCCTTTGGAAACAGACTTTTGCATCTGGAGTTTTACATGAGTTGCATGGTTATGATTGCAATGTTCCGAAATACATCTGTACACGATTTCGCATTGACCATATTTGGAAGTTTAACGAAGACTGCCGATGATTTCCGAAGATGATCGGTGTTTGACAACAACGAGACCTCCCTGATCCAAGCTCCATGCAACGCTATGCAAGCTTTCCGGATAGTGTTGAGCTGAGCCCGCCACAATGCGCGGAGCTTGGGCATGCGACCTTCACCTTTTGTCAAAGTTCTTAGTCAATTATTGATCTAGATAATTTTTTTCTACTGTTTTCGTAAGGGTTACACGAGGTTTATCTCACGAAAGAATATTATGAACTTTAATTCTGGGTTAGACTTTACTGGACAGTAAACCTCTGCACAACTTACTGCATCGAGATGATTCATTTTTAAAAAATTTAAATATTAAGTACGTAGGATTTAAAAAACTCACCAAATTACGAGACTGGGGGATTTAGAATAATGAAACAACGGCATACTTGTCTCGCAAAGACAAATAACGGTAGAAAAAAAAAAAAATATATATATATATATATATATATATATATATATATATATATATATATATATTGTACACCCACGTTACGCTTAAAACACGGGCATGTATAATTCTTTCAAATTAATAGTTAGAAAAATAACTACGCAACGTAAAGTAAGGGGAAAGTTCCAAAATCATTGAAAAGATTATTTTTTTCTTTTGTTAGTCTTTCATTCGGTCGTTTAACCAATAAATATTATTCCGTTAAAAGAAACATTTATTTAATACCGATTAAAGTCGTGTTTTAAAGCTATGAACGTTCTACGTTTTTTAAACAGTTAGAACAAATTTGATTGAAGAACATGTCAAAATCACATGACTGGCATATCATGCGACATGTTATTTTTAACTCTCCGCCCGATCAACAGTTATTATAGGGTCGTCTTATAAGCGAACGGTCTATAAAATTTTGCCCGGTCTGGCAAGCCGCCAGAGAACATCGGGTCATTGTTCGATACATAGTCTATTTTGCCCATTTTAAAGTCGAAAAGCTCTTGCAAATTCAGATATCATCAACAATTTAAATTCAAAATGCCTTTGTTATCATTAAAATGTAAAAATTCTAACAATTATTTGAAATATTAGATTATACATTTCCATACGTATAACTTAGCTGTGTACAACTTAGATTTCTCGCATCAGAAAAATCAAGACAAGTGGCACAGCAACAAAAACACGACTATTGTATTGTAATTGATAGTTAATTACCCCCCTTGAGTTAGCAAACCCCTAATTTCAGCAATTAATTGCAAATGATATTCGTTCTATTACAATTTCTTGCTATTTGCCTTAGGGGTCCGAAAACACCGTACGCGAGTTACTAAGAACTTTGACAAAAGTTGAAGGTCGCATGCCCAATTGCAAGCTCCGCGCATTGCGGTGGACTCAACTCAACGCTATCCGGAAAGCTTGCAAAGCGTTGCATGGAGCTTGGATCAGGGAGGTCTCGTTGTTGTCAAATACCGATCATCTTCGGAAATCATCGGCAGTCTTCGTTAAACTTCCAAATATGGTCAATGCGAAATCGTGTACAGATGTATTTCGGAACATTGCAATCATAACCATGCAAATCATGTAAAACTCGGGATGCAAAAGTCTGTTTCCAAAGGCTGATTTTACATCACTTCATTTTTCATTCACCAATTGTAAAACGTAATTTGTAGCATTGCTAAATGTGTATACCCCTCCTATTTGAAATACAAAAATGAGTTTCGACTTTGACATTTCTAGAATTACATTTGAACTTTGTAAAGTTGAGAACAGAAAGTTGAGTTTTACAGGATTGAAATGGTAGGTTTGCATACTTGGACTTGTCTTTTCGAGAATTGCATGGTTGAGAACGACATGTTACAACTTGCGAATTACGAGTTTACAGGATTTCATTTTTGGCACACATCCCCTTCCATACTATAGGGAGCGTATGATACAAAGTTATGATGCCACATATTTGATTTGTCTTCAATTAGCAAACATATATCACTTTCTTTTCACAGGGAAAATTATATAAGATTATTTGAAACCGTTTGACAGCACAACTTCAATGATCACATGTATTTGTTCATGCATTCCATTAGCGAAAATGTTCGATTTTAATTTTACAAATTATATTGATCAAACACAAAAAGACAACGTTATGATATCATTGTCAATTTGTTTAAATCAATCAAATCATTTAGATAGAACCATTTTTTTTCATTTTATAATGCTGTATGCATTAGAAAAATTCTCCCTTTTAGATAAATTGGATTTCCATTTGTTCAACAAAAGTTTATTACATAGAAGCAGACATAAACTTTGTTAATTTAAAACTAATCTTCGTACAAGAACTGTTTACAATGTGTAATATTATCGAGCTTTTAAACCATTGTAAGATTAATAATGGTATATAGATTTTATTAGATACAAAACATATCTTTATTTCAAACAGATGGAGTTTAACCTGTTAAAAGTTATACTCGTACTGATGTTCATCTAATAACATAGTATCCTTGGATAATGTTGTCATAATGTCCTATTATATTTTATCAGCTTAAATGATGTTGAAATGTGAAGTACAATGTAAATGTCAGCTTGAGTAACGGGAACGGGGCTATTATTATGTGCAACCTTCTCATATGGTTAGATGGTGACTTAAAAGAAACCATTTGTTAACTTTGTATCATAAAAGAGAACACACAAGTCAATATCTTTAAATTTTGATTTATCTTCTTCTTGCTCGTGTATAAAACGAAACAATAAAAAATTATCTTTGCAATATGTTTATATATTCAACACTCACGTATAATGTTTTTTTTCGTATACGTAACTGCCGCTGACCAAAATAGAATTGTGATGAAGTTGCCCTAAAACGTTTGTAATTCGTCTTGACTATTGATGTTATTAAACATCTGAAACATCTCATGATCAGGGGACTCGGTGTTGACATTTTCAAATCTAATTACGTTTATTTCATACTTCAAAGAAACTTGAGTGCAATTACAAGGAAAATTGTTGTTTGATACTTTCACGTTAAAGGTTGATTTTCTGAAAGAAGAAAACTGAAAAAGAAAACCGAGTGTACTATCATCATATGTTTTATTATGAATCTTAACAGCCATTCTAAAATAGAAGAGATATATGAGGGGAGTGTGGTCATTGGATTTTTTCTTCGCTGGCATCGTCATTAACATCATTATCAATAGAAACCCAGCAACGTCTTCACGTTTGATGAGTTAAACGTTTCTTCCTTGGAAGAATTTACCAACCTCAATTTGACTGCCAATGTTTGGGACTCTTCTGTACAATGATCTTTAATATCATCTGACAACCTTGACATTGGTGTACTTCTGTCAACAATATTAACCTCATCCATGGATCCTTCTTGACAATATCACTGGAAATAATTAATCTCAATGTTTACTTGAAAACTAGCGTTTTAGTAAAGTAAAATGAAAATGTTCAGGTCCTAAATACGACTTTATAATACACGGATTTCAGTAAATGTCTTTTAAGATCATCATGTGGATAACATGGATATCGTTTTATTTTAATGAATGCATTAACGACACGATATTTCCATGATCATTATGTCCTGTCAAAAAATCTGAATGCCTGTCATGAATTCAAAGTTAAAAGTTAAACGCGACTTCCCTTTGTTTTTGGCGTATCGATAAACTCATTCATGATGGGATTTCGAGGATGTATTTCTTACTTTTCTATATTAAGGACAGATCATGTTATTCACAAATATAAAGCATTCAGATAAATGGAACTGCATGAACTTTCCATAATGATTTTTCAATATTAGCGGACAATGATATTGATTTTATTAGGTTTCAAACTTGCTTTTATGTTCTAAAAAGCAAAATATCAGATGAAATGTACATGATCAATAACTATCAGAAATGACATTTTCCAACATTTGATAATGTTGTAAATGTCAAATCTGAGTTTACAGATCCCTATTTAGATCGGATGTTATGAGGAGAGCAAACCTTTTGGAGAACAAGTAAAACTCTAAACGTTTTTCTTCTCAAGTGAGCAGCTATGTCAGACAATTCAGATATCGAAACATTTCACCAGATCATTCGAGTATAAAAACATATTTATCACATGCACAAATATTGGGATAACTTTGCCTTTTGTGAACTAAACCTTGCTCTTCCATTTTGATTCTTCGTGGGGCGGGATAGCTTAGCGGTTAGCGCGCTCAGCATGCAAACACTGTTGTTCTCTGTATTACAGATATTACCTGAGTTGACATTTAAAATGGATATATCTACCCACTAACTGGCTTTCTTATTTTCAACGACAATTTGTAACGCAAGATAGGAGTCTGTTATTTAGAAACGCCATTCATCCAATTCAACAAAAGGTTTACTGTTCCATTGACATTCTTTTTTTGTCCTTTTCAAATTTTCAAATTAAATTGTAATGGCCTCTAGATGTGTTACAGTTGAAAACTGAAGACGTTTCAAACGAAACATAAATATTATTTGTCATACATAACTTATCTTAATTCAACTTAACTAACTTTATCCCTTTTGAATCATTGTTTTAATGTTTGAAGTAAAAACTGCTCGTACCTTAGCCAATTGGACTTAAAATGGTTTGACTTTGTGGCCATTGATGAGGGCCACGGGAGCCATGCTATGTACTTCTTCAAAACAAAAAGCCCTTGACTGCTGAAATCGGGTGTAAAGGAACCTGTTCCAATGAGGTTATAAAATTCTCTTGGACATTTTCAGCCCCAAAAATCATCTGTATAGAGAAATGATAAATTCGTCTTTGACTTTGACAGGGCTGGCCTTGATGAGGGCTTTAGTTCGATGTCCTATAAATCAGATTTTCCAAACCAGATGCCACAGAAATCTGACATCTGTCGATCAGAATTATCAAATGGGTAAAATCTACAGTAATTCACAGGGTTCACGCCCAACAAAAGTACTTAAATTGTTGATGTAAACCCAGAAACAGATCTGTAATACAGACTTCTTAAGCATTCGTACAAGTACATTGTAACTCTGATGAATTCGTGGCAACATAAAGGCATCAAAGCAAAAATTACAGAATTAATTAAAAGTCATACAGCTTTTATCTATGTGCCATTTCTATGGCCAAAACAGTTATGAAAACAATTCATTGAGATTTTTCAGCCCCTGATACTTGTTTCCAAAAACTTTGTTTTATGTTTGTACAGCATACTAAGTATAAAAAGCCTGACGAACTTACAAAATAATTCGATAATGTATATATATATATATATATATATATATATATATATATATATATAGTTAAAAGCGTTGATAAAAAACAACAGCATTGTGACGTCATAATGACGTGACGTCATAGACAATGTAGTCATTCTCCCTAAAGTGTAAATCGAAACATGTAGGAGAAAATGTTGTGTGCTGTTGTTTTTTTATCAACGCTTTTAACTATGAAGACTGTACATTTGATTGAACTATCACCTTAAATATATATATTTTTTTTTATATATGACGTCTTAATTATTTATTTATGAAAGAAATAATTATTGAGTAATCAGTACATCAACTGCAATCTTAAAAGAATAAATCCACGCATGTGTTAAAACATTCACTTTCATTTTCACAAAGCTTTTCATTGTGTCTTTTATCAAATGTGCTTGACTTTTAAGTCTTGTGCCTCATTTCTAGTGTGTTATCTTCGTTTTGAATTCTAGTGGGAAAAGCCATTGAATCATTGTTCATCATCTTTTAAGTTCTATTGAAAGAGAGTGTAACACGTTGGCCTAGAGGAACTAGCTTGGAAGAATGAGTTCAATCAATTCATAGTGTTAGATATTCATGCATCTCATGATATTCTATACTCTTAAGAAAAACGTATAAGAAGAAGTATACAAATTTTGGAAATGTGACATTGAAGCTTTATTTCTTGAAAGGCTGTTTTTATAAATCATATGGGAATAATGTGTTACATAGAGCGAAATAATGTGGTTTATATTAGTAAGCTAACGAATGTTTCAAATCAGGTGAAGTGGAAGCCTTTATTTCGAATAGTTATTTACCTTGTACGCTTCACCTGTAATCACCCATTATGAGTTTTAGATTGGATGAAGGAGGAGGATCGCTGTATGATCGAATGTATACTCATGAGAAAAAAACGAGGAAGTAAAATGATTTGCGAACCTCCAATTTCTTAACAAATGTCATTTCTACAACTATCTTTATCAATCGATGACTACAGAAATACATGATACTACAATAATAATACTAGTTTTGAAAGGTATATGTGCTTGGTCCATTTAATTATAGAAACTAGTTATTTTGGTCAAAAACTTGCAGAAGAGTTTCTCAAATGACATTGTTTATTTATGATATAAAAAGATAATATGATTGAACTATTAAAAGAAGATTTTTGTGGTATGAAACTTCAGCAAAAAATTATTTATGGCACTTGATAATTTTGTATTTTCTTATAAATACTACAAAACTCTCTTTTCATCAATGTCTATATAGACAGAAACATGTTGACAATGTATATCACTAAAAAATACATGCGATCGCATCTTATTCATTTTGTTCATTCTGTTCTGTTCGTAACATTTTCCATCAAATTCAAACCCAGTCATGAATCCATATACTAGTATTTGGGGATGATTTTCAATTTGGAAAAGTAACCACTTTTAAACTGCGTAAAAGTGTTCGCACAGCAACATCCATTTTGCATTTAATACCACAGTTCTATCACCAAATCCTTTACCTTTTGAAGATGAAGAGGATGAATTGCCGAATTTAAAAAAGAAAACCGTTACACATGGTTTCCAGGAGTGGTACATTTACATCTGCCTTGATTATCCTTTTTTATTTGCTACTGTCTTGTCAAACAGGTAACATGATAATTTTGCTGATGCAATAAAGTATTCTTTTGCGTTGTATTATAAAGTGCCATCTACACAAAGTTTAATGTTAAATATGGACAACAAGAGTTTATTGTACACCATGTACATTTACAATGAATTCTTCATATTTACATTTACTTTCACGCTTACTGTACAACGTTATTTTGAAAACAAAGATGTTATTAGGTGGTAAAAATTGTTTTATTAACCGCGGTATTTTACTGACAATGACTGCCAGGAAATCGCTGACGTGACGATTGCCGCTGAATAATATAGAGAATACTAAACGACGTCCCGTTTAATAACATATTTATGAAACGAGTGTATGGTTTGGTATTTAACGAGCGAAAGCGAGTTAGATACCGATACCATTCACGAGTTTCATAAAAATGTAATTATACGGGACTGAGTTTAGTATTTTATTTATTACTCGCTGAATTATATCAAAGAAAAATCATACAGATCGCCAGGATAGCCATTGTCGTTGCCTCGCTAACATTTTGACGTCATGTTTAACGATTGTGACGTCATGTGACGTCAATCAACACGCGATGTTATTACACAATGTGTAATAACTTTGTAGATTTATTAAACGGCGGTATCTTCAACGGGAGAGTAATAAAACCTTTTATCTAACGATCATGACGTTATGTCTATTCACCAGCACGCAATAGTGTTGCACAGTGTAATAAAGTTGTCGGTTTATTAAACAGCGATATCACCAATGGGTGAGTAAGAAAATGGCGTATCATTTTTCTAAAGGCATGTATTGACAATTAAATCAGAATTTTTAATCTCATTAATGAAGAAGGTTTTTGAACAAAACGGTAGACCTTCATAATTTCAACATATTCTTGATTCTCATCAAGTATATATGATAAAATAATGTATTTATATCCTGCACAAGGGAGGTCTTTGACTCACTCTGAAAATTAAGTTATTATTTTCCAAATCGACACATGTCTTTTAGAAGATGCAACACTAATACTCTAAAAGTGGTATCTTTATTGCTATGAAACAAGCTTTAATCGCTATTGTTATAAAATAGTAACCATCCTGTAATCGATGTCACTTGAATTGATAATTGTTAATATATGAATATCATTTACCATGTATTAGTATATTATTTGATGCAAAGAAGCGTTGGATTCCAACCGACTGAACAGCCTCTCTAAAAAAATATTTTAACAATGGAGATGGTCATGTTATAAAAAGATAATGTCATTGTAGTAATAGCTGGTTGTGGTAATTTGGTCGATATTTGTTATATATTTGTCTATATCAACATTTTATGCAATTGATTATATATAAATGCTTTGGGGGAAGTTCTCATCGTCACTTCCCTTGAAGATTGTGGTTATGTTGTGCGTGAAGAACAATCTATATGTAATGGCAGTGTGAAATTATACCTTTCAGATTCCTTACTAAATTCATTCAATGATGAAGTCAAGCCATGACTTTTGAACAACTCGTCTCGTGCTTCAGGAGCTTCAGGAGCTTATCCTCGGACTTTTGTTGAAGATTAGGAATTATGTTTGCAAAACATTGTTTCTGTTGGTCATTTGTATCGCCCTCAAAAATAAAAGTCGAATGGCAAATTAATTTGCTTTTCGCCATTCAGATATAAGCAAAATATGAAAGACGAACAGCAAAATAATTTGCTATTCGTCATTCAGATATCATCAAATATGAAAGACGAAAAGCAAAATAATTTGCTATTCGTCATTCAGATATCATCAAATATGAAAGACGAACAGCAAAATAATTTGCTATTCGTCATTCAGATATCATCAAATATGAAAGACGAAAAGCAAAAAAATTTGCTATTCGTCATTCGAATGACGAATGACGAACAGCGAATAACAGTCTAAGTCCTGGTCGCCTCGTGAAAGCAAGGAAAGGTTATCATTGTTATACATATTACAATCATCATGAAATACAGATTACTTAATACAATTTTAGAAATATACTGAAGCATGAGAAGACAAATCGGAACTTGCTAAAAACAAACTTTGTGTGGGGGTCAATGTAATTATACCCTACTGATGTGACTATGGTTACTAAAGTTAGTAATATTATAGGCAAGGGGCCATCAGCAAGTGTTTAACTTTCATCAATAATAAATGTAATTTTCTAAAGAGTAGAAGTAGAAGTAACACTGTGGACGGGCAATAACTGTATTGATTAATAAATAGATTGATGGTTGATTATCAAACTATGCCTTATAATATTATTTTCTACCTGGAAAATTATTTGGATAATGATATAAACCATGCCCCATGTCCAATTCAATTATTTTGACTAAAATGTCTTTGAGCAAGCAACATGGCACAACAACTGTTAAAGTGTATACATAGATAGAGTATGAAAATATAAAGGACTTTCAGAAATTATTCAGTCATAATCAATTATATATAACTGGTTTACTTTAAACACGATATTCTGTTTTTAACATTCTTGATTGAGCTTGATAAAAATTTAAGTATTTCATCATTGCCATGATGTCCTATCATGTAAACTACAATTACAGATTAAAAATACAAACATGAAAGCACTAATTCCATGTATTGAACTTACTTTTCTGCATGATGCAAAATTCATGAAAATATTTAATGTTATTATGGAAAATAAAACTTTTCTTTCTGTCATGATTATCTCATATAATAATATTTGGAATATCTTTGTAAAGTACAAAGCGAAATATCAAAGGAACTGTAAACATGAAATACTGTAACTTGAAATAGATGAAAAGCCTATGAAAATACATGGCAATATGTTGTAGCACATTGTGCTTTAAGAGCATGTAGGAAACTTAGGCAGTGGTGGATAAATACCTTTTGAATGTCAAAATCGGATATTCTGAGTGTGTCTAGCAGAAAATGACGATGCTAATTTGAGACCTCTGTTCAGTACGATCAATCTTTTTAATATTTGTTCTAAGCCCCATCATCATTTATAATTGATTCAGGTTTTATTTATTTAAGATTGTGAATTTGAGGAAACAATCGACAAATGATATTTATACTTTGAGCCCACGTTATCATCTAGTGTAAAGGTAACCTTTTTGTGCCTTATACAGCATAACATCTAATTCCATTTCTTTTTCCTCCGAATCTTTGTATCTTTCAATTCTTAAAAAAATATTCTTTTCACCTCTATGTATGCAACAAAATCTTAATAATTGACAGCGCAATTTGTTTGATACAACGTAACTTTGCCACATTTTATTCGTCTTTAATTAGTATACAATTATCACTTTATTTTCACTTTATAAAACCTTTTAACTATTCAAAACCGTTTCACCATACAAAATCATTTATATTCTAATTTTCGCATGACTTGTTGATGCATTCCATTAGTGAAAATGTTCAATTATAACTTAGCAAATTATATTTTTTCGTTTTGAAAAATAAAGTTTCAACACAAAAAGAACAACCTTGTAACATATCATTGTCAATTTATTTCCAAATTTATATAAACTGCATTTCTTATTTCATAAAACTGCCATATGCTTAAGAACAAGCCTCCCTTTTAGATGAAATGCAGACATGAACTTTGATATTCTCTCATTCTCTCAACACAAATAATGATTTCACTCCAGTACAGTTGCAACAGCCATTTTCTTAATGATATTGATTTCATCATACATAATGACTACCTGCTAGTTAAATGATTGGGCAAACTTACCATTTTAGATGCTTACGTAAAAAAACACAAGAATATTAATTTTACACGGTTCAATTAAAGGGAGAAATTGAAAATGATCAATTGTATTTTTTATTCTGGCAAATTTGTGCTGATAAACATACATATGAGATTTTTCGTGTCATGAGATAAGAATAAATGTGTTTAGTTCATCCTTGATCCAACTATGCTTTCGTCTCTTCACCATATATAAGACTTGTATTTCAGTAAAAAGAAATTTTAGAAACTTGAAAAGGTGATATTTTCTAAAGGCAAGCATACTGTTACGAATACCTCATATCTTGGAAACTGACTATAATTTTTTAGATTATTAGCCAATGCAGATTAAAAATTTGCGTAACGATAACATTAAAACTTATTTATTTAGTAATGGGAATCATTAAGTATAAATTTGCAATATAAAATTAGTTGCATGCATGGTTTGATAACTTAATTTGTATCTATTGTAGGTAACCGAGACAATCAATCCTTTTTGCTGAGATTATTATGGATTTTGATTGCAGAATATCTGCAGCGTAAATTAAAAGATACAAAGTATGATTGGTAGGGCGTAATCATTTTCATTACATATTTTGAAAGACCTCGATCAAAATCATTTTAAACTTCAGCTTTTATATTAATGATACGTTGTATGACGTTTAACAAGTCAATATACATTTCATGTGCAAAAGAACAGCAATATTTATACTATATTTACCAGTTGTATATGTCCTTCAAAATCTTTAAATAGTGTGAATTCTTCCTTTTTAATCATTGTCCCGGTCTTTTTTAATTATATGCAAAACATTTTGATTTGCACTACTTATTTAGACTAAGCAAAACAAATTTGATAATAAAATCGGGCTCTCAAATAAGACAAGTAAATATATCTCAATAAAAATAATGAAGAAAACAGTGTTGTTCATGATATAAACTACAAAAAATGATATGTTATAAATCCTTTTTTATTTACTTAAAGTATGCCTTAAAATTCACCCTTTATGTCATTGTTGATTGTGTTCATGAACTAAGATAATCACACCAAACAACAACCATCGTCTGTGTTTTTCTGCTTTTATGTAAGTGTAACCTCTTTGTATTACAGAATTGCTGATCTTCTTAATAAAAAAGCTGGTGGTTATGACCGTGACTATAAATCCAGATACATGTTTTCTTTCTAATGAACAGCACAGGATTGTTCTTTTCAAAAAATAATTTCATTGTAATTGCACTCAAAGCAGGATCAAAAATGCTTTGAAATACAAGAACGAAAAGACATTTATGTTGTTAATGTCATCTTTGACTTCTCTAGTCTATATTTTGAACATAAAAGTTTTTTTAGAAAATATCATGTGAAGAACATAAATAAACCTTCTCAGCAACGCAATGTACGACAGTGAATGTTCAGGGATAAGTTTATTTCATAACTTCTGTAAGAAAGCATGTTCTTAAATGTTTGAAGAAATGACTATGAAGAGAAAGAATTTCTGGAAAGAAGGATTTTTTTCAAAATACATTTTTGATGCCTTAAAACGCTATTTTATTATTACTTTTGTACAATGATAGACAATTGCTTTTCTTCACCTCCAATCAAGAAAATGAAATTAAACGTCACTCAGATGTGATGTGGAGTGTGTTCTCTTTCTGTTCCAAAAAAAACAAACACACCCCAGTATTTCACCTTACGTTGTTACCAAATTGTGCAGGAAATTATGTTAGATTATTCATGGTTTTCATTTTTAAAATTTTTCACTCTTAGTTTCTTCAGCGCATACGTCCAGCGAAAAACGACATATCATACAGGAGATGTTAATATTATCGAGCTTTGAAAGCATTGGACGAATCGTGAATCGTGTAATATAAGCTCAAATAGATAAAACACACATTTTGTTTAGATATCTTTAGTGATTTCAGACAAGCTTTTGTTAACATGCTGAACGTTATACAGCGAGTGTTGTTTGATAAAAAACGGATTATTCATGCAAAATGACGTCAAAATGCCATATTATTTTTGCAACAGCCTATTGAGTGCAACTGAACCCATCCAAGCTTCAAACTTTCAGTTACATTTATATATCTTTTCTTTCCGTATATCATCCCATTGAGACACTTCCGT
Organism: Phorcus lineatus; assembly: GCA_921293015.1. Lineage (NCBI taxonomy): Eukaryota > Metazoa > Mollusca > Gastropoda > Trochida > Trochidae > Phorcus > Phorcus lineatus. Next base: position 34,645,456 of record OV121082.1, read on the forward strand.
AATAAATATATATATGTGCACGCGTTTTCGTTTTTAGCGTTGTCACTGTTGTGATATACTGAACAAGGTTAACAATAAAATGCAAATAAGTAAGAAAGTTCAGAAGCAATGTTACCTTTTCCCTGTTGACGTCGACATTGCCAATTTTTTAGTTTTACATTCTTTTTAATGTCTTCCATAAAGACAGTGTTGTTAACACAACAATGATGTTTAAATGTGGTGGAATAGGTAAAAGTGAATAGGAACGTAACAAAAACGGGGCTTAATTATTATTTATATCAAGCGTTGTCAGTTTATTATGACGCGTTCATTTCCCACGTTTGAAAGTTGCTTACAAAAATCACTAGTCACATTTTGTATATGATAAAGAGATAATAAAAGTCAAGATGGTTTTCAATTTGGATTTATTGTCTCGCTTTCATGAATAACTTCAAGCATTCACAAACGCTCTCGTCCGAAAATCTTTATATTCAATCGTTATGTAATTTCTATGTATGTTCTCGTAACTGCAACTACTAATAGGAAGTATTTTTACCTGCTTCTCAGCTGAGTCTTGATGATATTAAAGTTCTAAAAATATTATAATGAGTTTTGATATTTTCACATCTTATTCAGTTTTGATTTTCCACTTAAAAGCAACTTTCATTCTACGTTGAGTGCATTTACAAGGAAATAAGTTTCAGATACTTGCGCATTAACGGTTGCTTTTTAGAGAAGAAAACTGAAACCGAAAAACTAAAACGTTTATTAGTTAACGACAAAAATGATTAGAAATCTTCAAAATTATGTGCAAGATAATGTGTGATCACTACTTTTTTTTATTATCAACTTAAAATTTGACATTTCGCTAAAATAGAATGCTGTTGTTAAGTTCGTTATTATGACTCTACATTTCCAGATTAAAACCGCTATTCACGTGTGGTTTTTTATTGAAAGAAAGACTATGCATGTTTTACCTATTCAATTTCACCAACTGTTTCAAGGTACACAAGTTGGAAATAAATGTTTTTACTATGTTTTTACTATGTTTAAGCTTGGCCATAAGTTCTGATTTAATTGCATTGCTGAAAGTAAGTTTTTTCACACCTTACAAACGGAATCCACAAAACTTTATTTTGAAAAATTCCATGATAACATATCTTATCACAATTATCCCATATATAAAAAAGTTAATAGTTGATTTCATTATCATTACAATGTCAAAATAATGTTAAAGTTTTTCAAAGTTTAAAGTTCAATATATATTAACTATATAAATACCCTAATTATACTATATATCAACTTCTCTTTTTCAGGGCCTTTATTCCTTGGCCTTTGTCGTTTAGATATCAGGTTTCCATTTCCAATTTTTCCAATTCAAACCTAAATGTAAAAGAGCTGCACAAGAGTAAGGTGATGATGAAAATTCTTAAGCCTATCAGAATGTGTTATACATAATCGGAGTTTGATATTGATGTTATTATGTTCTCAAATAGGTTAAGTGTAGTGTAAAAAGCCAAATAGCAGATTAAAGTACACGCTGATTAAGATTCAGGGATGTCTTAACCTGTAGTTTTGTCATTTATGATAAGGATAATAATCTACAGCTGCATACCGAAAGTTTGTTCACTTACCATTGAATCGTAGTGCAGATATCATGTAATTTGGGTTTCATTTCAACGTCAATAGAATAACTTCAGAAAGACTGACAATGTGTTTCCATGTGTGAAATGGCCATTCTTGAACTCATGTTGCATTTGGCATTGTCTGGTCACTCGTGCAAACATTCGAATTTTGGCATATTGATATAGACAGAAGGGTCACATATTAGAAATTTTTATTTCGTCAAATGTTGAATAAAATTGTCCATATCGACTCTCTGAGATTAAATCCAACATAACCACATTGACTTTGTGCTAAGTAACAAGCGTGACTAATTTTTTAAGAAGTTAACTTATAAAGGAATTTATGGAGAAGAATAAAATAGTGTTTTCGGAATGTTGACCCCTGGTCATTTAAATGACCTGCCAAAACTGTTACGGGTAATTATGGGGTACGATAAACCTTTGCCTCAGAGAAGAATGGATCTGCATATGTGTATTGAAAATTCAATATCATACGTTTCTTTTTCGCAACGCTTCCATACCTCAAGGCATCTTAAATTACATGATATTTGCACTAGTATATTCAGGTATGTGAATAAACTTTTTGCACGCAGCTGTATACAAGCCATTCCGAGTTCTGTAATCCATATATACGTTTGGCGTTATAAGTTCATGAGCAAAGCAAACCTTTTGAATAACAATTCGAACTGCTATGTATTTTTTCTTTTGTATTTAATACTAGTGATAAACAATTTTTGATACATCAAGGTATTTTATCAAATATTTTGAGCATAACATCATATTTAGAAAATAAATAGATATGGAAGATTTTACATTTATTTTATTAAATGTTGTTGATTTTTATTCTTTATGAAATTTGACCGGTAATTCCTTAACACTCAAGGAAGAATTGAATTTCTATTCACAAGATCATAAGTGTTACAAATGTCAACACTAAGAACTCTGATCCTCATCTACAACTGATATTATGGGCAACGCAACTTTTGTTAACTAAACATCAGAGTAGTATTTATGTTTTTATACTCTATAGAACATGAACAGTTATACACAATACCTTACACATCGATATAATGCACCACGTCTTATGTTAATAACATCATATTTGAAAATAAATGATACAAGAGGAACTGCAATAAATTGAATTGTGAATTTAAAAAGTTATGGAATGCAGATATAGATACATCACATAAGTTGTAAGTGTTAACATGATAAAATTCAGAACACCATTGATGTTTATGAGTTATACTGAAGAGGATAGAGAGGTGAAATGTCGAATGAGAAGAGGCAGAGATATTTAGCTCAGTAAGATGATATTTGATGTTGGTATTTTTCAACATTCAGGAAGTGTCTGTTCATTCCATAAATTATCGAAAGGAGCTTCAAAAACAACATTGTGTGAGAACAAACATCGTAGCTTTTGGATACTTTTGACAAACAACTCAAGCAAACACTGTTATTCTCTATTTGACATGAAATATCTGGCTTGGCATCAAAAACATTCTAACTTTATTAAGGATAAATTGTGACACAAGACAGGAGTCTTTTATTATGATATTCCATCATCCTATTTCTATTCAACAAAAGGTTAACTGTTCCTTTGAGATTTCACTTTGTCCCATTTTTTAAACAAAGAGAACTATCATTCACTATTTCTATGGATTTTGAAGTCTATTTTTCCCCACGATCTTTTGTACAGAAACGTTGAGAATGAGGGCTTTACGTCCATACCCTACAAATAATATTTCAATAACTATCTCAAGAAGCAGATGCCACAGAACGCTGGAATCGTTCATAATTATCAAATGGGTAGTATTTTATTGTAATCCACAGGGATCACGCCCTAAAATGTATTTTAAGTTTTTGTGACTTCTCAGAATCTGATCTATAATACAGGCCTCATGGGAATTCGAAAATTGTAAATTTGGCGACAAAATAAAAGGTCCTGATCAAAGAAAATGGCTATGTAGAGAATGAACTTCCTCCAGAAAATGTGTTTAGTGTTTGTACATGTATGTATTATGAAAGAATAATACGCTATCAGAATATACACCAAAATAAATATATAACCATTTTTGACAACCAAAATCATTTTTAAAAAGATATATGAACATCTATAATGGAAAATTTTAATACAAGGAAAATACTTATACATGTACATCTGAGCAAGAAATACACAAGAAATATAGATTTGTCCTTTTGATATATTTACAACATAAACTACAAAATGAAGTAATAACCCCTTTACATAGAGCCCAATACATTGCTCTCATTACAACGATTGCCAGTTTATGACTGCATAAGACAAAAACTATATCAAGGCATTTTCAGAAGATATCAACTTCAAGTCAATGCTCCTTATGTGGCGATATAAGCATTACGTGTATATATGACGTATTGACTGTATAGATATTTGAAGCTATCATCATACCTTTTATCAACTTTTATGATGTAGAATGAAGTTTTGTCCCTAACATCTAGTACATGTATGTTATTTTCGAAAAAAAATCTAATTGCAAATTCATTTTAATGGAATTTCATGTTCATCATATAAAAACATTCTATTCAAAGAGAGTATGAAACGTTGGTCAATTATTATATCTATACTTGAAAAAGAAAAGCCAGCTTTGAACAATGACTTCAATCAGTCCAAAGTGTTAGATGTTGATGCGTTTACTGATATTTAATACTCGATAAGAAGAAAGTACAGATCTAGATGGAAGAAGCATGTCTAAATTTTGGAAAGGTGAGGTTTCGGTTTACTTGTTACCCTGACTACCTTTTTGTTCTCAAATCACCTTTAACACGTATAGGATGCATGGACGTTTTCAATCATGTCCTATGAAAAAAATGAAAGTAAAAAAAGGTAGCAAACCATTACGTAAATTTGGATGACGAAACAAACGACTGATGTAAATTTTAACACTTAGAAACCGGGTGAAATGACTTTCGAAATTTCAATCGATAATCAATAATCCAATTTCTGAAAGAATCTTCGATCGATGAAGGATTTGTATTTCGAAATTGGATGCAAGGGGATGATCAGGTTATGTTCGAAAGTATATGCGTGATCTAATGGAGAATCAAGATCATAAAATATACGTAAAAATATATGGGCAACAAATAAAGTGTGGTATCTCATACATCGTTATTAATGAGGTTTGTATGTGATTTAGATTTCATTTATATTAATTTCGATCGCTTACACCAAAACCCACACACGATTCCTAACACAAGTGTTTCGATTCAATTTGGAATGGATTTTCAATTTGGAAGAGTAACCACTCATAAACTGCGTGAATTGCTCTTACCGCTTCTGCGCTCCTTCATAAAACAATCGAGTTCATTCACCGAAGCCTTCAAGCAGTGTTTGAAGGTGAAGCGTACATAAATTGAATTACTCATTAAATAGGACATTGCAGTTGGTCTCGAAGAGTTTGCATCAGCTTTGATTATTTCGTTAATGATTTGCTACTGCTTATGTCAAACAAGGAACCACAGTGCAAACACAATCATTATGTTTACAATTTTAAAGTTACATCTGCAGAATGTTAAATTATTCTTTTTACTACTAGCGTTTTTTAACAGTCGAAGTACGCAAGAAAATCGCTGTCTTGAACATTGCAGATGCTTTATGACGTCAAATTTGATGACTATGACGTCACAATAATTTGCCAGCACAACTTGGTTATTGGTCATTAGGAAATCACATAACAGATTATAAAGCAACAGTATATTCAATAGGTGAGCAACAAATAAAGAACACTAAAGGAAGTCCCCAACTTTCCTGCAACAAGTTTTTTATTTAACTAGCGAAAGCGATATACTTACCAAAACTATACATGAGTGTCATAAGAGGTTATGAAACGGAACCCAGTTATCTTGTTTAATTTCTCACGGAGATTTATATGGTCAAAAGCTAAAAAAAACTTGTTCATACTTTTTTTTACAATGACGTCATCCCCATTCGTAAGCACTCAACTCGAAGTAATGCCTTATAACATTGCATATTTATCCAAAGTAAAAGAAATAATTTGCCATATTTCTGAAGACGTGTTTTGTGAATTGAAATCGGAAACGTTGATCTTCTTTGAAAACCATCTTAACAAGAGGGTTATAAAGATATCAAAAATAAGTCCCAGAGTCATCTTTTATACGTTCAAATATATTATTATTATAAAGTATTTGCTAGTAAAAAATCGAGACATCCTACTCATTTTGTAACTCAATGATATTCTTTTCAAAGGACAGTTTCAGGTATCGACCAATGCCTTTTATCTCCTTGAATCAAACAGTTTTAAAAATGAAATCGTCATGCTATTTGAGGGTTTTTTGCATTGAAGAAATGAAAATCTATACAACAATTGGCATGCTAGGTATATGAGGTAAAGAAAATCATAATTAGATGAAATATGAAATTGTTCTTTTAAGAAAATAAATAAAAAGATTTTATTCATTTTGATACTCTAAATAATCTTTTAAGAACTAAACTGGCAACCTTTTTTTACAGAAGAATATGTCATTGCAGTAATACTTGGTGGTGTTGCTTTCGTTGAAATATATATAGATTCGGATGTTATCCTTTTGTATATGAATATTTAAAATCGCTCTATTAGAGTTAGCATTTGTTTCAATAATGGAAACTTCCTATAAGGTTTTTGGTATATCATGTATGTGAGCAACGAAATGTATGTGGTAGTGTTTAATTGTACCTTTGAACTCTTAAAGATTCCTCTTAGGAGATGCAAATCAAGCGATGGCTGTTGACAAAGTTGATTCATGAAATAAGGAAATAGATATCATTGATACTTAGATATTGAAACAAGCATCATCAGGCTTATTGATAATTTTTACTAATATAAAAGATGTGGATATAAGGTAAATAAATCCTACTGACGTTACCATTTTAACTCTGTGCGAGTTGAACTTTCAAAGTTGGCATGTTTCGAGTGAACGGGTCAACACAAAACTAAAGTGCAATACATTTCAACACAGTAAATGTGACACTGAGGACAGGCTCAGCAGAAACATCATAAAGAAATTGATGGTCGATTATCAATTAATGTCTTGTTTTGCTTGTATTTTTTTCAACCTGGAAAAATTCTTGCATAAAACATAAAACCATGCTACATGCACAGTTCTATTATTTAGACCACATTGAGTTAGAAGAATCAACAGTGCATGCTAACTTTTTAGGATAAAGGGTATTTATGGAGGAAATATATAGAAATATTAAACATGTCAATTACAATTACACGTTCAAAGAATAAATATGAAAAATCTTTTAATTTCTGCATCATTGCCTACAAGCAAAATGATATCAAAATATTCATTGTTATTACAAAAAATAAACGTTTTCCTCTGTCACGATCATTTCACAATATTTGGAAGAACTCTGAATAGTACAAAACGAAATATCAAAGGAACTCTAAAAATTGATTTGGAACAAATGAAACGCGTATCAAAATACAAGACGCTTAATTTGTACCACATTGTGTTATAATTGTATGTTGGAAATCAAAGCAGTGGGTGGATAAATACGTTTTGGATGTCAAATCAGACATCATTAGTATGGCTAGCAGAGAGTAAACATGCTTATTTCAGACCTTCGTTCAGTGTAACCAATATGTTCTAATATTTGTTCTTAGCCCCGTCATCATCGATGATTGATTCAATTGTGTTAGAACATCGTGACTTTTAAGAATGCGCGGCCGAAAAATCTTTAATCCTCTGTGAGCTCGAGTATCTGGTCTTAAGGTAAATTCTTTAGTGTATGTTATTCAACAAATACATCTTAGTTAACGTCATTTGCTTCTAGATCTGTGTAATAATTAACACTCAAATTTTGAAAAAGCATATATTTTCTTATTTCATTAAAGCTTTAGAACAACCCTCCCTCAATATGCAGAAGAATAAGCCTCTCTTTTAGGTGGAATGGATTTCATCTGTTCAACATTTATCTTATGAAAGCAGACAAGAGCTTATTTTCACAACAAGAGAAGATTTCACTCCTTAGTAGTTTCAGCCTTTACTGATTGATGTGTACCATTTATCAAACAAAAACTATTAGAATGTAAAAAGTCCAGTACGATTTTTTATGATGTTGCTACTTATAAATATTCTTTAAATTTTTTCAAGAAGGGTGGATTCAAAACAATGATTTAGACTAAACCAAAACATACCTCATAACAATATTTAAATCAAATAAAAAGAATGTTATTCATTAGACGAACTGCAACAGTTATTCCTAAACTAAAACAATTACATAATTTTTAATTGAATATATTGGCCTTTAACATCGTATTTATGATAATAATAATAAAAACCGAAAACATAAAAAAAATAATTTTTAATCATAAATGTATGTGAGTGGACATAACCAATTATATTTGATTCATCAGAATTGAAAAGTTTGAGGAGATGATTTCGTTAAATTAAAAATAATTTTTTGAGAAATGTTTTATAGATTATTTTAATGTGGTGAAGGGGAAGGCGTAGGAGTTTGCATATTAAAAGCCCTTTTTGAATACAACTGAATATGTGAATGGAATTAATGTCTTCAAAACTTCGTCAAGTAAAGACAGCAAAAGAACCGATAAATATTGACATAGGACAACGTTTTGTGACACCAGATGTTTAATCAAATCAAAAAAAAGAAACAAAATGTGCTTCATCAAATCTTAGCGACTGAGAACAAAACTCTTGAAGATATAGCTAGTAATATGACAACATCAGAGTTTATATAGTAAGTACCTAGGCATATCCAAAGCAAAAGTCCTTAAAGGTATAAGCAATTGATAATCAAACATTAAAGCACGAATATGAAAATTTATGACAAGTAATTTGTTAGATTTGAGATCTCTTACATGCATTTTATTTAAATAATTAAATCTGAGTTCATTAGAAATGAATATTCATATTTATGATACTACATTTTTGCCAATATAACCATCTTTACAAGATTACATCGAACGAAATAAATTTTTCATATAAAACTGAGATGAAATTTGACATTCCTTCTCCTGACAGGCATCTTTACACAACTACAACAGTCTACATGAAATGTATATTGTACACAAATGTTGTACTCTGAGCCATGCGGCCTTCAATACAGGAACTAAAACTTTCTCTTTCTCTCTACAACAGTTTACAGAATATTCAGCCTCTGTTTTATTAAATTATGAAATCATAACTTGATCATAATTATGTTCAATGTCGATATTATATCACACGTCAATCAGAATGATAATTGTTTTCTAATTCTATGGATATAACTGTGATATATATACGTACATTTTATTATGTATGCCATTGTATGTTACGGCAATTCTGGAACTGCTACTCATAATTCTTTTTAAAAAAAAGAAATTTAAAAAAAACGGTATACTGATTTATTACTTAAACACCAAGAAATTTACTGTAGGTTAACATACCTACATAATCAATGCACTAATAATATCGTTTGCTTTAGATATCAAATCAGATACCTTTAACTTAGGATTAAACTTAAACAGATTAAGGTCAGTTGAATAGCTGACGGAAATTTGGCGAACAGTGAAAGGTAGTTTATATTCAGACTGAAGTAGGTTTTGAATTATTACCCTCTTGGCTCTGAATCACTGAACTGCATCAAAAATCATTTATCTTTCAAAATAATCAGAAGTACATATTTTGATAAAGCTGAATAATGAGAGTTGATGGCCCCCAACACAAGTTTACCGATTGGTATTCTTGTCATTTGTTAGTAATGATGCTAAGAATTTAAATGACTCTTCGCCCGCGTGACACTTTCTTCTTTTCAACTGTCCTAAATGTATAAATTATTTTCCAGAAAGGAAGATGACGGAATATTCTTCAATGCCAGCGGGTAAAATTGAGAACCTTAAACGTATTACGATATATAAATATATTTAAAAACGATATGATTGACTATCAAAAACATTTGAAAGGACACGTTAAGACATCAGATGGCATATAGAGTAAAGGGAGTGTACTCCTTAAACATATACAAATAATGTTTTGTTCAAAGGTTTTCATTGTTCATAGACCCATAACATATGATTTTAAAAAAAGGAGCACTTAATGTTGCCATTTGCAAATCAAGTTAGGTTTTCATTTTTGTTTTTCAAAGTATTTTTTATTACTGCTTTAATGGAATCGCAATGAAATTACTTTCTGATCAATGACAATACTGAACGAAATGCTTACAAGCAAGCTGAAAAAGTGCGATGTTGAATTTTAACGTGATATTTAAAAGTCATTTTGAAATTAGAAAAGTACTATGATAAAAAATTCTTCAGCACTGATTTACTTTAGCTTTTAATCACGGTTTAACCTTGAAGAACACTTTATGAACGATGCGTTTTTAAAGATGCTGTCTTGTCAACGTGACCATCGTCCAGTGGGGTTTTCTTTGATGATATTTATTTTAATGTACTCTCCATATTACATAGTGGGAAAACACAAGACAGGGGGAATATAACAATATCAAATTGAGACCTTTATCATCTACAATGTTTTCAGTTTGATAGAATTTTTCTCTCCACTGCAGTTTGATATCATTTTCTTATCACAGATGTAAGAGGGTGTGACGAAATGTGTACACTGTAAGGACGGCACCTCAATCATCAACCTGACGTCAACCCTGTTGCAAAGTGACGATGCAACAATGGTATGACTTCGCATAAAACCCCTTCATGGAGCACTTTGAACGTAAATCACCACTTTTCCGATAAAATGAAACACAGAGATTTGCTGGTCACATGAAGCAAAGAAGCATAAGGGGAAATATTTGATGGTAAAAACATTCGAGGAGCGATAACTGATATCAAACCGAAAACTAAAATGTCCTCTATTCGTAACTCTAAATAACCTTATTATATAAACTGAAAACAGAACTGAAAATTTGAGAGTACTATGTTTTTAACGGTACTATTCTTATCAGGTCTGTAATCGCTTTATGCTCTGTCATTAATGAAATAATGATAATAATAATAGCTAGCATGCTTATATTGTGCTGTTTTCCAATTTACCAATGCTCAAAGTGCACGCCAAAAATATGTACAAAAGCAGAAGGATACAAAGACAGATCAGTCTACTAATCAGAACCGATTCTAATGAAAGTAATTTAAAGTACATCTGCTGTGAAAACAAATATTTAAGGCGTAGGGCAAGTTGTCATTTTAAGAAATTTTGAAAATATCACAATTTCTTTTGGATCAATCTATAAACTGGTCAATATTTGCATCAACCAAAAGAGGCTTTGGGTCACAATTGGAAAAAATAGTACTTCCATTTTCAGCAATTAAATAACAATCAAATATGTTTTCAAATTTAACAAATCGTTAACATTACTAAACGTTATGATAAGTCTTAAGACTTTTACTAAAATGTATTTCGAAGTGACAATTGATGGGATAATCAAGAAATTAGACACTGACCCAGCACACATCACTGACAGATTTCATCCTAAAGTACACTAATACTGATGTAATAGCATTGTGGTCTTTATCTATCTAATGAGTCGAACGAAAGCAAACATGATCATATGACATGATATTTGAACTTAGTTCAAAAGGAATGAAAGCACAATTAAACGGGAACACGCACAGCGTGAGTAGTTAATTTCCCTTATTAAAGCATGACAAATGGAACTGCATCAATCTGTCAAATATTTTACCTAATCTCATTTTTAAATTGATCAATCAGTTCGATCTCATAATACCTTTATGGTTTCAAGAAGAACATATCAGATCGAAAATACATGAAAATGATTTATTACTGTCAGGATATCTAAAAAGGTTATGTTTGATGATGATATCATCCAGATGGATATCATTAGAGATATGATCATATCAAGCATGTAAAAGTTGATGAATTGATGCTAAATCTGATGATTTTGTTACCAAGAGTAAAGAGTAAAAAATATATGTTCATATTTCATAGTAGGTATTAAAGTGACTATCATCAATTAAACTTTAGAATTTTCGTACAGATACAGCCATTTTGAAAGGGGTCCTTATAAAAACAGAAAACTACAATGAAGTAAAAAAGAAATACACACCCCAGGAATTTGGCAAATAAAGAAAACAGGACAAACACGTGAAACTTTCGAGCATTCAAAATGTTTAAAATTAATAGCGAACCATTTTTAAACATTGCAAGGGTATGTTGGAGTGTTTTGTTCAACGCATCACTTTTCTATATCTGTTTATTTCCACTTGGCGTATGTTTTTTAATTTACACGGACAGATCAGGCGACTTTCGTTGTATGATTTTCATAAAAAGTGGAGTTGGTATCGGGTGTAACCCCCATTACAGTCAATACAAGCAAAGACACGTCTTCTCATGGAAAGGGTAAGGCGTCGTATGACGTATGCCACTCTTTGTCTAGTGGCTGTTCCGCTTGTTTTATGGTGACTCATTCCTTCGAGCGACGTCTAAGTTGTCTTCCCAATTAATCCCATAGATGTGATTAGTCATTGGAGCGTGATGGGCAAGGAAAAACCGGAATGTTTTGTCGGTTTAGGAAGTCCATGGTGATCCTGGGGGTATGTGGTCTTGCTTTGTCCCGTTGAAACATCATCCGATTAAATTTTTTTTTATTAGTTCCCAATTTTACACAGTAAAACATCCATTCACATCTTCCAGACAGATATATAAGAGTTAAATTCTAAATATCAAAACATTGATACAGATATGAGACCTAAATCAATTGCTAAAAATTGGGATCAGTGATTTCCATTTCTGATTAAATTTTTCAATATCATTGTTTTTCAAAGAATTGAATCTTTCAACGAAAAATATGTCTTTAAGTACAATTTTGTAGTTCTTGAAATTTGGAATAGAGTTTTTAATAGTACACAAATGAAGATTATTTATGGCGGAAATGATTATTTGATTTAGTAACACATCTTTATGTAGTGTACCAAACCAAATCAAATACTTAGTTATTTTTATTTGGTGTACATGGGAAGTTAATGTCAGTTTATCGCAGAGTATTTTGATTGTTTAAGCGGAGTTCGACAAGGATGTGTACTCAGTCCGTTTTTATTCTCAATGTTTATATCAGAATTTCAAACTATGTTAGAATCTTCTGAAGTCAGAGGTATATTTATCGGTGAAGAACATTTAGAGTTGTTATTGCTGTTGTACGCTGATGATTTATGTATATTTGATGATAGTGTGGTTGTTTTGCAGAGAAAAGTTGACATCTTATGTAATTTTTGTAAGTCATGGGGGTTACAAGTCAATATGGATAAGACTGAGATTTTAGTATTTAGAAATGGTGGCTACCTTCGTAATTATGAAAAATGGTTTTTTAATGGTGTACAATTAAAAAGAGCAACATACTATAATTATCTTTGTATCATGTTTTCTACAAGGTTATCTTAGAGTGTTTGTACTAAGACGCTTGTTGCAAAGGCCAGTAAAGCTTTGTTACTTATTAAACAATGACAGTATAAATTCAAAAATATTCCTGTCTATGTATTATTTAAACTTTTTGATTGTAAAATTAAACCAATTTTGTTGTACGGAGCAGAAGTATGGGGATATCAAGAAAGAAATGTTGTTGATAAATTCCATAAGAACTTTTGTAAATTTGTTTTAAGTGTGGGTAAGCATGTTTCAAATAATGCAGCGTTAGCTGAGTGTGGTAGATATAGAATGAATGTGGACTATTATCTTAAATGTATAACACTTTGGTGTAAAATGTTAAGACTGTCGAATGATGATTACCCGAAACAAAGTTATAACTATATGCTTGAATTAGATTTTGTTGGTAGGGTTAATTGGGCCTCAGGAATACGTACTCTTTTAAACAATTATGGATTTAGTCATGTTTGGATTGTACAGGACATCGGCAATGTATCATTATTCTTGTCATCTTTTAAGCAGAGGTAAGTTGATTGCTCAAAAAATTATATAAGTAGCAATATTATGAATTCTTCCCGACTTAATAATTTCAAATGTATAATGTTATCCTTTCCCTTTGATCATTGCATATCGAGAAGAAAAAATAGAGACCTAAGGAGATATCTATGCCTACTAAGATTCAATGCTTTGCCATTAAGATGTAACACTAGATGGAAAGTAACTGTTAATTCTGATGTTGTTTGTAAGATGTGTAATAGCAGAAGTATTGAAAATGTATTGCGGACATGTCAAGCTGATGTATTGTTGTATTGATGTAATGCATCAAGACTATACAAAACGTTAAATAAAAAGTAAAAAATCTAAAAACTAGATAACTCATCTCACGACAATCAACGCTTTTTGTATATCACATTTGCCAAGATTGTAAGAAACAAGACCGGTATGTGGATAAATGCATTTTAAATGTCAACTGTGATGTTTCTGTGTATGTCAAGTAGAGGATAATGATCATGTTTGTTTGATACGCTTGATGAGTGCAAGACAACGGAACTGTTATTCGTTCTTACCACACCACTTTACACCTACTTAACCGTGTTAGTGGTTTCTTAGCTTTTGGGAGCCAATCATCTTCGATTCCAAGGTTGTTTGATCACCATGTGTACATGTTCCGTGCAATCTAGGAATGATCACAATCTGCAGATTGTTCGAACAATCTAGGAATTTTTTTCATTCCTAGTTTGTTTAAACAATCTGCAGATTGTTAGACCTGAACAATCTGGGAATGATCACTATCTGTTTGTAGAATATTTTGCATTATAAAATGAGAATTGTCTAGTTTATTTAGGTTCTAAAATTATGAAAGGCTCACAGCTCGCCTATATGTCAAACTGAGGGAGTATAGGGATCTATTCTCAGATTGTGAAGGGCTCATAGCTCACCTTTATTTGAAATGAGAGGGTATAGCAGTCGATTTTCAGATTGTGAAGGGCCCATAGCTCGCCTATAACTCAAACTGAGGGAGTATATGGGTCGATTCCTACATTGTGAAGGGCTCATCGCTCGCCTTTAACTCAAACTAACGGAGTGTAAGGGTCGATTCTCGTATTATGAAGGGCTTACAGCTCACCTTTATTTAAAGTGAGAGGGTATAGAAATCGATTCTCAGATTGTGAAGGGCTCAGATATCGTCATTATGTGAAACTGACCGGGTATAGTGGCCGATTCCTAGATTGTGAAGGGTCCATAGCTCGCCTATAACTCAAACTGAGGGAGTATAGGGATCTATTCTCAGATTGTGAAGGGTTCACAGCTTGCTTTTAAGTCAAAGTGAGGTCAGTAACGGGGGCCGATTCCTAGATTGTGGAGGGCTCGAAGCTCACATATATGTCAAACTAACGGAGTATATGGGTCGATTCTCAGATTGTGAAGGGCTCACAGCTCGCCTATAATTATGTCAAATTGACGGTGTATATGGGTCGATTCTCAGATTGTAAAGGGTTCACAGGTCGCTTTTATGTCGAACTGAGGGAGTATAGGGGCCGATTCCTAGATTGTGAAGGGCTCACAGCTCGCCTATATGTCAAACTAACGGAGTATATGGGTCGAGTATCAGATTGTGAAGGGCTCACAGCTCGCCTATAATTATGTCAAACTGACGGAGTATATGGGTCGATTCTCAGATTGTGAAAAACTCATAGCTTGCCTGTTAATCAAACTGACGGAGTATAGGGGTCGATTCTCAGATTGTGAAGGGCTCACATATCGTCATTATGTGAAACTGAGTGAGTATAGGGGTCGATTTTTAGATTATGAAGGGCTCATAGCTCGCCTTTATGACAAACTGACATAGTATATGGGTCGACTCTCAGATTATGAAGGGCTCAGATATTGTCATTATGTGAAACTGACAGAGTGTAGGGGCCGATTCCTAGATTGTGAAGGGCTCACAGCGCGCCTATATGTCAAACTGAGGGAGTATAGGGATCTATTCTCAGATTGTGAAGGGTTCACAACTCGCTTTTAAGTCAAAGTGAGGGAGTATAGGGGCCGATTCCTAGATTGTGAAGGGCTCAAAACTCGCATATATGTCAAACTAACGGAGTATGAATTGAATTTTAATTCCTTTATTCTCGCTTATTTGACTTAATTGAGCATTGTTACTATCTGTATAAACACAAAAACTCTAATCTCCTTTGGTATGAATTACTTGACTAGACACTTACACTTACACTTACAAGAACACAAATTCCCAGATTGTTATCATTCCCAGATAGGAATTCCTAGATTGTGAGCAAACAATCTAATCTGCAGATTGTGATATACCCCAGATTGTTCGTAACATACATACTACAACACAGTTATCTATTTAACTTTACTTGTCCCTGGAACGTTGTACTTTTATCATGAGCCTATAATTATTCTTTGCCTATTAATTTCAAGTAAATACTAAAAAATAATCATAATTTTTCTGAAGAAGACTTCAATCCTGTCCTAAGCATTATGTTTGTCCGCGGAACGAAGTAAAAAAGATTAACAATGTATTTCCTCTGTTCCTTTTGAATTACTTGCAGTTCGTCTGACAAACTCACCCTAAATTAAGTGTGAATATTCTAACTATGATCATATTCTCAATAATTTGTTGCAATGACTATAAACATATTAATTTTGTTTTTCACCTATGTTTATATATTTACCAAAAACTTTGTGATTTGATGAATTTTTTATTTCAAAGATCCACAACAGGGTAAGTTTTGTCCGTTGTCCCTTGTCATGACATTATATAAAATTATTCAATTTTGGTTGCAGCTTTCCAAAGCTTATACGATGTTAATGTTTACCATCAGAGGTCACACTCCATGACCTACATTCATATTTCATTGTATTACCTATTGGGCAAAACATAAGTAGTGACACGTTCTTGATATTAGCACTTTTGCAAATATCACATTTACGTAGCAACGGTTGTTTCAGCATTTGTTAGTGTAACGTATCGACTTAAAATTCATAAAACCATTGCTCGAGAGTAAAGCAAGCCATTTTCTAGATATTTCCATGAGTTTGTTTGATTAAAATCTATGAAAAATTGTTTTATTACGATCGATTAGTGCCTTAAGACTATTACGAAACTCGTGTTAATTTGTGTTTAATCCTCGCTTTCGCTGGGCTGAAATGAAAAATTTACCCACTTTTCTGGAAAATAATCTCTATACATGCACCCGCGGGAAGAGAATGTCTACCACAACTTTATAATGTGATTTGAGATATTTGTACAATCAATCTTTGTCCATTAAGGCACAGGAATTTCTTTTCATGAAACTGAAATATGCATTAATACAACCCTTCTTCAAAGATGAAATGGACCAGGATCGGTTTTGTCATATAAAAGCTAACACGAACTTTGCTATTTTCTCTCTTGACAAGCATGTTTACATTGCTAGAGAAGATTTCACTCCATCAAGATTTCAGCCTCGTCTTTATTGATTTATCACATCATCACACAGGATCATACTTTCAGCACCCACAGTAAGACAGATTGCTCGTCAACAAACTGTATCCATTTCGCTTTTTGAAGATCACATTAACAAAACGAAATGATATCAAATTTGACATGGTTTATGGTAAAAGATAAAGGAATTACAGAATGTCAGGAATAGTTGCATGAACCTTTTTTCATAAAAACAACAAAAATATGAACTAAGTATTTCCTCATATTACAAGGCTCTATGATTTGGTTTACGTCTTTGCTTTCTCATCATATATCATTGTTGTTATAATAAATACACTAGAATGGTGAAGTGTATTACGACTTGTAAAGTATTGAATGCATTCATTACGATATATCGATAAAAAAAACACATAATTCAAATTCATAACAGGTATGCGGAAATGATATCCTGATTTTCAACATTAAAGTCTTGTATGGATGATGTAGTTGGTTTTGAAGACAGTGAGTAAAATATTCATTCATTAAGCGTTAAACGCACATGCAGATGTCATAAGGAGAGAGTTTCGTTAGTCTTTCTGCAGCGTTTAAATTATCATGGGCATGCATGAAATACGCGTTCAAGTGTTCACTTTAAAAGACATGGGTAGGTTCCACTTTTTATTTTCTCCTTGACGTAATCGACCTTTATGTTTGAAATATATCTTTGTGATGTTTTGCTTAGAATTGATATAAATTAATACGATGCATAAATTGCATAGTTGTAAGCAAAATATTCTTATTTTTACGACCTACATAAGTAACAGTATAAGGTCATTTGCAAATATTTAAAAATGAATTGCAAATTAGTCTTAATTCTGAAAAAAACCACCACTATTGCCATTTAAGGTCATTATCAGCAGTGTATCAATGTAACTAAACACAAAACTAAAGTTTTGTCCATTAAAGTGACACAGAGTATGCTTCATGATTTTTTATGTGGCTTTTGTAAGAGCCAAAATACCTTATAACCTGATTTTTGTTGAAATCGCCTCCCAAAACTCGCATCTGAATTCCAAAATTATGATATTTTTTTGTTTTCAATGATAATCGGAAAACGCCCAATAAATGTTAAAAATTCGAAATTCTGCGTCCAATTAACATGTGCATTTCATCCAACACACAATAGCGAAGTTGATATAAAAAATATATGTTTCTAAAATGACAATTTCGATGTTTTCAATTTTAGTATAAACAAAGTATTGAAATAAAACCTTTGTTTTTATCCCTTCAGCTATTATTTTAAAATCGATTTGATTTCTTTTCTGAAAGAAAAAACATTTACAATTTCTGACTGGAAATTCATTGAATTACATGATTCACAATTTGAATATTTCCCCCTTATTGATATATATAGGTGCAGTTTATGTATGTTATTAATATTTATCTATAAGTAATTGTAGTAATATCTAGTTTACGTTTTATACTTGTATATTTATTGAAACATATTATCTTCTCATATAATATAATGTTGAAAGATCCAATTCGCCATTCATTTAAAACTAGAGATGCTAGCATTCAAATCAATCCATGAAGCACTCAATTATTCAACGTCTCATACGAAATACGAGGAACTAAGAATCCTTTAAGTAGAAAAGGAAATTTCGTAATGCCTTTCAGGATATCACCAAAATATCCCACCTACAATTTTCTATTCAAAACGAAATATGATCAAGTAACATTCATGTCTAAATTAGCAAAAAAAGATGGACCATTGACAGAAAGTGACGATTAAGAATAAAAAAAAATCCTGTAAGAAGTTACAAACTGACAGATGTTATATGACATAGAGCCATATCAGATTCTTATTACTCTGTCCTTTTAAATAGCAGAAATATTGTCAGTTGCAAGTGCTTCAAGAAACACTCTTTTATTGCTCACGTACAGCAAGCATTAAAGTGTCACTCGATCTTGTGTCACTCCTGTAATAGTTTGATTTGTAATCAAAGCATTTATGGACAAGTTGTGAGTTAGAACTCTATGCAAGATAGTTTTGAACGAAGAAATGGTATTTTTGAGTTTTGAATCAACTAATCTATCATTAAAATTGAAAACTTGAAACAAACATGAATCACCAAAATAAAACAACAATTACTTTCTTGTCTATGTAAATATCATGTTTATCTAATCTTGTACAATAGATAAACATTTATAGTTGTCTTTTCTAACATCACAGGATGAAAAAACGTTTTGTTTGTTTTGAAGAAAGATGTGTTCTGTTTGTAATACTTAACCATTTTTAAAATCAATTTATTGTTGAAATGATATTTCTTCAATGGTATATATTTGAAGTCAATCAAATTGTTAACCATAATATAGAAGTTAATTTCACTGACAGAAAAATTGACACTCCAACATTTCTTCGTATATCTTATTAATTCACAGGTCAGAATACAATCAACTTGAATTTTGCATTACCATGTGAGTTGATTCAACATCACTCAACATTAAGCTCAGAGAAAATTCATATGAATAAAAGCAAATTAATTCACACAATCCATTAAAAATACATGGTGTGATATCATTGTTCTCAATAAACCATAATTGGAATCGCAAAATAAGTTGAACTTGCTCCAACGGCCACCTCTATACATCGGAAACCTGTTCAATGCGGCCACCGCTAGTCCAGACGAAATCATTTAGCAAATATGCAAACCTTCATAACGGCCACCTGTTTGAAGGGGATATTGCGAAATCCAAACAACTGATAATTTAAATATATAAATGATAACATTTGAATACTACGAAGAACAATTTGGTTTACCATGTCAATTAACATACCACGTTAAATAACACAAGATAACATTAAACTTTATGGGGAAAAATTAAAATTGCTTAACAGCATGTTTTAAGGCAAATAATACATAATGATGACAATAATGAATTCAAATATTTTCTTGAAATCAATGACTGATCCAACTGATCGCATGTTTAGCATCTTACACCACTATGTAGTACAAAATATGTTCGCTAAAACATGCATGATAAAAACAGAAACGTCATACCCCATCAAATGCATTTAAGAAAAGTGAGTGTAAATGTACCAAGATGTGTATTTAATCAATTGAAGACTAAAGGAAATATGTGAACCATCATAAACAATAAGTCTTTGCAAAGGGAGGTTGTTGTATTGTGCGAAAAGTTTCCTTAGCTATAGACTGTCAATATCCGATCTAAATGTAGATCAAAGACCTCCGGGTTGACATTTGCAACTCTAATTAAGTCTTCATTCTTGTACTTCAAAGCAATTATGTTTCTTCCTTTGCTATAATTATAAGGAAATTACTTTTTGATAACGGACATTACGGGTTGTCTTCCCACAGATGTACACTCAAAAGGAAAAGTTCTGTGAAGCATTAAATAAATGATTTGAGGTGTATTATCCGATATCATTAAAGTTATAGATCCCTGTTATCACTATCAGCAGCAATCTTTGTTGCATCACAATTATCATAAACGTTCTTTGTTCTCTTCATGGTGAGTGTTAAAAATATTTTCTACAGATTTCAAGTTTTAGGAATCTTCTTTAAAAAAATCTTAATACTACATGATATTTCCATAGTTAATAGGATGAACCGAACTCCCAACTGATGCGAGATGTAACACGTTATTTAGACTTTCATAAGCTACACATACTTAATACTTAATGATAAGTGATGTGGACATTTGCCCTTTTTAAATTTAAGGTTCTCCATGATGAAAAGGATGTTTTAGTAATAGATCAAACAATTAACTGTTGGATTTCTGTAACCAAGCATGGAGAAGGGAAGTTCAACTTTTTAGATGGTCTTGCATATGTTTCTTAACTGTAAGTGATAAGATGGAAATATATATCTTAATTCGGGGATATTGACTATGAGATAACCTTCATTGTTGTGATGATAACCTTCATCACCTTATGGTTTATACTGGATCTGGGATAGGACATACATTGTTACAAACATTTTATCAGGGATAAAATTAATCCTTGAATCAGCTTGTAGACTAGATTGCAAAGGGATTGAACTGTGACAATGACTCGAAATTAATGTTTCAGAGTTACAGCCCTTGTACTTAACTGTTTTACATTTTACATCCTGCAGATGATATTTTGGTACGTCATGAAAAGGAATTAATCCTATGATTAGCACAACCATTTGTGTACATAAATGTTATAAGCGGCGGTTTATCATGATATAAATGATAAGATTTGGTGGAAATGTCTCTCACATAGTTAAAGAGGGAAGTACATTCTTACTTTAAGTCAGTATTTGGACATTGGTGGATTTTGTTATCAAATTTGAGAGTGATTATTGCAAGAGGACATGTGCTTACGAGCAATTAAAGAAATTTGTAGTTATTAAAGATAAAAATCAATTCCGAATTGATTAAATAATTATGCATTTAGATGTGTGTGTATTAATTTGAGTGGTATTTATTCAAATAAATATATGTTAGTCTAAGTTCTCTTTGTATTTATCTGTCTTGATGGACCTCTCTTACACGATGGATATAAATGTTTAGAGTACTAAGAAACATTAAAAGAGTTCAAATTATCCATATCTAATCATCTGCCTTTGTGTAATCCTAATATATTCATGTTGATAAATTTAGGAAACACGATACATGCATTTAAAATAAAGTTACAAGCAGCTATCATAAACTCTCCAAAAAAGAAACTTGACACTGACTTTCAAAGTTCAATATAAAGACCACAGATGCAAGTTAAACATTGAAATGAAAACTGTAACGCTGTTTGAAGATATCTGTTCAGTAAATTTTATTCAGAATAAGCATGATCTTGAAATGCACAGGTGCACAAGTGTTTCAACATCACAGGGGTGCACAAATGTCAGTATCGGGTATGGCCACCATTGGCATTGATTATTGCTTGGCACCGACGACCCATGGATGCAATCAAGTTGTCAATCACAGCCTGTGGAATGTTCTGAACATTCGTGCTGAAGTACTGCAAGAAGTCCTGGAAGGGTTTGGGGTGGTGGATTCCAACTTCGTCCCAGATATGCTCAATTGGTGACAAATCTGGTGACCTGGCTGGCCATGGCAATGTCTGGGCATTTTTACGCTGTAAAAAGTCTTGACAAACACGTGCAACATGTGGTCGAGCATTGTCCTGCTGAAAGAGACCACCATGGACGTTGACGTGAGGAATAACGTAAGGCTGTAGGATCAAGTCCCTATACCGTACTCCTGTGAGGTTACCCACAACATGCACAAGGGGTGTCCTGACACCGTGACGAATCCCGGCCCACACCATGACACTCCCACCTCCAAATGGGACAACCTCCTAAACACAGTTGGCAGCATAACGTTCTCCACGACGTCGGTATACACGTGCTCGTCCATCACTTCGTCGAAGCAGAAAACAGGACTCATCAGTGAAGAGTACGGTTCTCCACCTTGCACGTGCTTATCTCATCCTCTGTTGACACCACTGGAGACGTTCCGCCAGATGACGTTGCGTTAAAACGGGACGTCAAACCGGTCGTCGTGGAAAAAGTCCAGCCTCTCTCAGCCTGTTGCGTACCGTTTGGTCGGAAATTCGACGCAGGCCTGGTATCTGCGTTGTTGTTGACGTTGCTGTCCAGGTGCGTTCCCGAAGGTGGAGCAGTCGGATGTACCGATCTTGGGCCCGAGTAGTCACCCTTGGTCTGCCTGACCTTGGCCTATCATCAACGCTGTTTCGGATGTTGAAGCGGGTCCACAATGAAGAGATGGTCTGTCTGGACACGCCAAAGTGTGTTGCAACATCTCGCTGCCTCGCTCCTGCTTGCGGTCTGCCAATAGCGTTGTTGCGTTGCGCTCTGTTCAGTACTTGGCATTCTTCAGGTCGCTGTACCGATATTGTGTAGTCTGAATGAACAGCGGCTGATATGGCTTTTTATACACCTAAAGCAGACGTGTCTGCATGTAAACCTTCATGATCCCATGCTGCACGTGCTTTGGCAGAAAATGCATTTGGACGAATCGCTCGTTTTCGTCCCTGAACACAACTTTTTGGGCCATTGTTTTTGGTAAATTTACACTTTTGAGCAAGCCTTTCTTTTAATTACAGGTATGTATCATGAAAAAAATTGACCCGTTTCGAAAAAATCAATTTCGCATGAATGTCAAGTTTCTTTTTTTGAAGAGTATATATAGATATCATAAAGTTTTCTTATTCTTGAACAAAACTGTTTATAACGTTTTATATGTGGACATTTATTTAAATTTCATTGACATAAAGCTTTTAAGTAAATAATTGATTATATGAAATGTATCCCTTTATGATATTATTGATCTCGTCTTGGATTGGGGTCTCAAAGCAAAGTCAACTTAAATATTATGTTATAATTTTTATCATATTCTCATCAAACACTGCAAAATGAGAGCTTTAGGTATTTCCAACGAATGATATTCGTAACTCGCGAACTATCACACAATGGATATGATAGTCAGATGATATCAAACACATGATAAAAGGAAGATATGATCTTTAGATAGCAAACCTCTTAACAAAGGTATATAGGTTGTGAAAGTGGAAGTACAAGTCTGTAATTATTGCGACTAAAACGAAGGTCCAAATGCAAAAAGAACACACAAAGATTTTATGTTCATAACTCTGAAGTACGCGTCAATGCAAAGCCACTCAAAGGTGAAATGGATCTTCATTGATTTAACAAAGGTTTGTTAAACAAAATAATACAATAATACCATAAATTTTAATAGTCCTCAGTTTTTCAAAATATTTTCTTTAACCATCTTCTATGATCGGTTAAAATATAATTACACTTGTAAGATTATGAAATATCATTTAAAGTTTATAACCCGTATTTTCAAATATAATTTTTAAACAAAGTAATTACGTCATTCTGCATTTCAAGACATCGCTCTTTCTAGAAAACTGGTACTTCACATTATAAATGACGTAGGCTTCAGATTTTATTCGCCCAAAAAGATTAAATACACTTAAAATGCAAACTACAACAAGAAAATGCCATTGTCATATTATCTATTTTTAGATGACTTTTTATTGCTTATACCTGAATGAGAAGTTCTTGGCAAGAAAATAGCTGTGTTTGCATTAGAATATGTTTTCTTATATATCGCTTTGTGATTTTTTTTTACTTTTACCAAGAAGCTAACGCAGAACAGGAGGATTTATTGATTTCTTCTCTGCCTTGTTATTTTAAATGTATTTTGAAACCGGAGCAAGCCGTTTCCCAAAAGAGATTTCGTTTTTGGCAGCAGATCATGACAGGCACTTAAAACAAGTCAAAACGCATGGGAACTTTGATTTCAAGTACAAAACATTTTGAAAGACGAAAATTTATCGCAGTGCCCTTTAACGCCACATTCTTGACAGTTTGACAAAATAAGATTATGATTTGATGAAATGGTTTATCGTAAAATGTATAATAATCTTGTAAATAAAGTACATTTTCTTCGAAATAGTAATGCTGTTGGTTATAAGAAACCTTTGTTTTGATTACATTTGACTATTCAAAATGTAATTTAAAGATCGACTGAAATGACCCATGGCAACTTTTGCAATTCATAAAATACGTATTCCAAATTTGCCAGTAACTTGAGTTAAAATTTTCGAAATCGGCAAATAAACAACTTTAATACGGCTTTTTCCAATCACCAGCTAATTAGCACTAGTGAACAGAACTGAACTGGCCCGTGGTCACTGAGGCGTGTCCAGCCGCGTGTCCTGCCGCGTGACGTGCTAGTCGGCGGAAGTATAACCTCCTTAATGAAAAAACAACAGGAAATCTCACATTCTAAACAACCGTTTAAACATGTCTAAAGTCATCCAAGCAACTCAAACCTCCCATAAGTTGATGTTAAATATATCTTTAATTATCTGTATTGTTCCAAGCGAAAGACAGTGTTTAAACGTGATGCTATGCGCACTATCCCATAGCATGTGTACATCAATTACGACGTCTGCCAAATGTTGTCACAACAATCAGACTGATTTAAATTGTCTTATTTTTTATGACACACAGGTGGCCGTTATATAATCCTATCGCATTCAATTTCAATTCTTGATTTAATGGTCTCTAATTATACCTTTTGAATTTTAACGCCTTGGACCCACCAAGCGGAATATATGTCTTGTCATAATGGTGTAATCTTGGCATTCGACTGTGACTTAGTTTATTGTCACGGCGTCCAGTCATTTTGAACCAATGAACTTGTAGAATATATATTCAACCAATAAATTAAGAGAAGGAGATTTGACTCATGCTCTTCTACGGACGATGACACACATTTAAAAAAGTACATCGTGAATAACGGGTACCAACATTCTTTAGGATTACATAGGATGTTTCTAACGCTTGCGCCAGGTATGTTTTCATGTCATTGATTGTTAAATTCGAAGACAGAGATATTGCAAAAAGGTGTGAGATGTTATACTATCTAACAATATAATATACGTTAGTTAAATACAAACGAATCATCCACTAAGTACTAAGTTGTCATGAAAGTGGAGTGAAACAAAATTATTTTTTCTACAGTAAACATTAACAAAGTCTTTACATTCTCTCCCGTTTATTACAAAAACCTTCATTTTTTCGAGACAATTTAGAACTTCATATCGATAATAAATGTTGTAACACTACGTGATATCCCATAATAATGGATCTCTCACCGACCAAGTTCTTAACCTTTTGGATATAAACCCACCCACGAAAACCGCGTCCAAGGATTGTCACAGTCCAATCAAAATGGATTTGACGACTAAGAGGGAAAGTTTATATCATGAAGCAGTTACATATCGTATTTTGGAATTCTTTCGGTCATGCTATTGCCTCTATTTTGCTGTTGAATTAGCTTAAAAATACAGAGAAAATCAAAGGGCTGGACTTTGAGAGGACGACTAGCACGTCACACACTGGGCGTGGCTTCGAGTCATGCTTCGGTGATTTTGTCTAAGCGTTCGCCAGGCTCATTAGGCGGTTATCCAAAACAGGGGTATAAAAGGTCTCCTGGTAGTCGAATAAAAGCGCATATTTTCTCATTTTTTGGCTCTATTGATTCTGAAGCGACTACAGATAATAATTTGTAATAATCACAATTATGCGTTACGTCTCCTCTTTAATAACCAAAACTTCAGAATTAGTATGTGTTAATCCCCCATTCTTAATAAACAATTACTTTTATATAAGTCAAGGTTTCATTGTTTTATACTAATTCGATCATATGGAAGAATGTTGACATGAGACCGAAACACTTAGCCATAGCCATAGGGACAGCCAGTTACATAAAAAATATTAAGTCTCTTTTCAAATCCACAGCAACACTTTCGAAAAGAAACAGTTACTAACAATTTTAGAATGATACATTTTAATGTTGTCGAAATAAGAGGAAACTTGGCAATGTCACCTGTGATCTTTTATTTGAAATCTTTTCCATTTAGCTATACCCTCAGGCTTAATGAGATTTTATTAAAAGTGAAGCGTCGCTCTCCACAATACTACATCTAAGCAAATATAACCCTCTTTGCAAGAAAACGTGGATCGAAATATTTTTGTTATTTGAACGCTCACACGAACTGTGATTTTTTTCTTTTCTGAAAAGCATGTATCACTCCTACAAGTCCCCAACTTGTAATCTACAAGTCTTCAACTTCTAATCCATTGATTTTTTATACCATTATTTCATCCTTTCAATAAATAATTTTGAATGCATTAAAAAAAAAAATTCAATTACTTTAAACAAACGTTTATCAATAGAGAATATTCATCATTTCATATACACAAAAACTCATTCATAAAAGATTAAAATCGTTCCTGGTGTAAAATGGAGATACATTTTTGCTTTGTGATATTTGGAGCAATATTTTACAGACTATAAGAAAGGGAGAATCTGAGTAAATAATTCTAGTTTCAGTTATTGCCAATTAAGATTCTTGTACATCAATTTTGAAATGTTATTTTTGTATCCTGTACATATGGAATTCATTAAGTGGTGAAGGAACCATATATATTTTGTTTAAATAAGATCCGAAAAAGGAGTTACTCAAACAACACCCGATGTTAGACATACATAATCCGAACAGAATGAGGGCACCAAATCTCAAAATACTTTTATGAACGGACAATTATCTTCAACCTGCTTGAAATGAATAAGTCTTCCCCCTTACATTTTAACATTAGGCGGCTTCTCACTGCTTTGATATTAAACCATTTATATGATGACATAATCTTCGATTTCAAAAGTCATTTCATTTGGCATCAGTTTGAACATTTTTTTTTATTTTGTCAATGTCAACAGAAAATAACAATGCCTCCTGGTAAATAGAATCAATGTTTTAGTTTTCATTTCATTTATTTTCTATAATTGTCTCATTATTGATATTGAATATGATGTTGGATTTTGTCAATTCGTTATTGAGATCCTAGATTCTTTGTCGAAACAATTTCCATTGAAACGCGTTTATAAATGCATTGTATTCATTTCTTTGTAAAGAATAATCCCTTTAGAATATAAGAAACATGAGTAATTGCATATTGCAAGCTTGCATATTGGAAACATAGTGCATAACTAAAAATCATAACTTGTTTTACTTCGTAGAAATGTGTGTGGCCTTGAATTAATCATGATGCGTAACAAAGTTCTGTTCGTCTTACATCGATGGGAGGGACTATGAATTGTCTTTATCTATAACTTATGCCTTTATCATGAGCACGAGATGACAGAAAACGACGTATAATTGACTATTGCGGAGATTACAATTAAACGTTCAAGTGTATATATATCCCATAGCTTATTGATAGACATTGTTCATTCATTCTGATTTAACATCTTGTTGTTGTCATATTTTAAGAACGTAGAATTTATACAACTAAGAAGATGGAAAAAATAAAAGTATTTAATGAGTAAGTTCTTGTTTTCCACAAAAGTTGAGTTTAAAAAACCATTGAAAGAATAAAGGGGGAATGCTTTAAGTTTTCTTTTTTTCTAGAGTTTTCTTTAGTGAATGTTCACAGTGATAACTTGTTTATGTGGAAACGTAACGTTATTATATATCATGATCACTTACACTCCTAGAATAGTGTATATTTAAAAAACACAAGTTTGATTGGACTCTCATTCATTCACACTACAACCTCTCAACTAGGAATCACATCGTCTGTTACCATGGATACAAACACTCCCCGCATTCAACTACAATGCTACGAGCTATGCTACAACTGCCATAGTCAAGGCTCAGGGATTAAACCTTCCTATGAAATATAAAAAATTGAATTATCAATCTATTTAGTGTTAAAGTATGTTAGATTTACTGAAATTAAATCAAGAAATATGAATTAGTGACATTCACATGTTTGTATATGAGTTTATAATTGCAACAAATGTCAGTGTCTCCCTTTATCATTTTATCTGTTGACGAGATCTTACAATGCCATTGCTGTCGTGTAATTTTTATTTCAAGGCTGATTTGAATAAATCTTAGACGTATTCCTTTGTTCCACTGTCTGACCTTATGACATAACAAGTGACAGTTTTTTCTTTATTAACCAGAAATTGAAGATAAACTTGGACGTGGTTTTCTTGACAATATTTCGGAGAATAAATAACAAGTATTATAATATAAGCATATAACCAATATGTACGCGCATGTACGCAGATTTCTGTTGTATTATCTTGTTTGAAAATAGCTGGTTACATACATTAACATGAAATTCATAAAAGAACTATAACTATTGAGCTAAATTTGTAAAAATTCACACAAATATCGTTTCACATGTCAAGAAAGACCAAAAGATTCGTATGCAAAGAATGTTGCTTAATAATGACATCCTATCACAAATTGTTTCTTTCATTTTAGGTAGCTTTGCAAAGTGTTATTAAAAATATTTTATGAAAGTGTAATTGATTCATTTTGATTTTTGTAATACCCTATTGTAAACAGAATGAAAATTTAAATCATAAACCCCAAAACAAGAGCTATTTTAGTTAAAGATACTCTCTTGGGGGCGTCCTCATAATGTGTAATGTGTAATGCGTTGTTTTCTAAACCCGTCCTTTTGAAATGAAACCATTGAAAGAAGATCGAAAAAA
Organism: Phorcus lineatus; assembly: GCA_921293015.1. Classification (NCBI taxonomy): domain Eukaryota; kingdom Metazoa; phylum Mollusca; class Gastropoda; order Trochida; family Trochidae; genus Phorcus; species Phorcus lineatus. The sequence goes on from OV121082.1 coordinate 34,674,472, forward strand.
AATTCATCAAAGGATCTAAATTTGAAATGTCTCACGTGTGAGATTTCTTTGAGGGCCATTTTATTCTCGTCGGCGGTAGTCACTTGAAAATTCTCATATGCATTGACAGCAGGTGGGAAATCTTCCCATATTGAAAACCATTATCATTTAGTATTTTTTTAAAAAAGTGATTAAAGGTTTTCAATGAAAAATAGTTAAATTATACATTTAACGCCAGATTATGTCATAAATAATATGACTATATGCAAATTTATAAATCTACAAATCTCTTTATGTAATTATTCTTTAAGTATCCATGCAACAGAGAAGTTATATGATATGCGTGCAGTTGAAAGATGATTGGGGAATTTTCATTTGAAGAAATTCAATTATTTGTTTTGATTGTTAAACCTCTACTGTATGTCAAATCAGTTTTGCAATGGTGAGCATTTGTATTTGTATTGCTACTTGTGATACCTCCGGCTCTTGTTGACTGTGTACTTTATGTGCAAATCTGGAGAAATTAACGTTTTGTTGAAAAAGGTTTTTGCAAAGTGCCCCAGAGAATAAAATATTTAGTGGTATTTATTAAGTCTTCTGTTGTTTTGGTGGTTATAAGTTGTAAAAGAAATCACTTATCTCTGCGAGTTTCGAATGAGGATTTTTAGGTGTGTCCACTGCGATTGTTTATACCTATGTAAAAGCAAACTTTCAATAGGTTGCCATTCATACAGCAAATGGAAGGAACTAGCAGCCTGTACTTGGTAGTATGTCCCTATCGATATGGAGTATACAAGCTAATAAACATTATTCAATGTTGGACAGTTGTCTTTAATCAATAACTTAATGCATGACAAGAAGGTTCATTTATTACCTATAACTCATCTTCATTTTCTCCTTGTATATGTAAATAACAGGTCTTAATCAAATCGTGAGTCACGTAATATTCCAGAAACTTTACATACATCAAAGAAAGCAACCCCTTGACAACCGTTTTTCATAAACGGCTTTTTCAATATCGAGTCCACCTCTCTTGGAACATTTAGTCAAAGTACAAGGAAGTTTGTTTGATCTGACTTTACAGTATAGCTAGTAATACGACCAACTATGAGATGATATCAATCGTTTGTCCTGTCATGTTGAAAATATCCTTATTTGTTACCTTTCCGTCGTACATTTATGTGCTTGTAATATGATGAAACTTAGCGATGACAAGTGAAATGATTTATTTGGATTTTGTAAATGCCCCTTCTTTATCTGACAGCTAAATCAAGTTTCATTTAAAATGAATGTTCACTATTTATAGTAATATAGTTGAGCAAATGGAACCCTCTTTACAAGAAACGTGGATAAAACAAAGTTTTGTAATATTAAAGCAGACACGAACTGTAATACTTCTTTTGCTGACAAGCATGTTTACACAGCTAGAGCAGATTTCACTCCACTATGTCTCCAGTCTCTGTGCTATTGATTTATTACTTGATAAAACTGGATCACGCTGTTAAATAACGACAATCTGACAACTGTCACCATAACAACACTGTAAAAAAACATGTGATATAACGCATGCACAAGTATCATAGACTGCTATTGAAATGAGAGGACATTAAAGTCAGTTATTTGTTTAGTTAACGAAGAATATTTAAACTTGTGTTTCTTTTAAAAACAATTGAAGTGAATTAGTATTTACTGCTCAATAATACTCTACTAAATTTTACAAGCACATCTTCACAGTGATACCATAACTGGTATTTATGACCCTGTAATTTTAACCCTTAAGAGCAGAAATGCAATACAAATAGAATGTGTGGTTGCTTTTTGAAAATCATATTTTATCTGTTACCAAGAACGTTTCACAAACAAACTAAATCTCTGTAAACAATCGAAATATCATAATCACGAACGAATACGAGAAAACGAGAGACACTTTGTGTACATATATCACTTGGAAAGTTTGCCATCATTGATTTTTCCTTCAGGCTTTCATCTCATGTATACGTCTTTTAAGCTGCATTATATTCATTTTTTATTTATATTGAGAATAGCATAGGCAGTCTGAAGGTAACTGATCACATTGGAATAAGAGGAAACCGATCAGAAAAGTACTTTCTTGTAGATGTGTTGTTATTTTTCTACAGAGAAAACATTCATCATGGTCTACAAACCGAAAAAAAAGAAATTAATTACATGCATGCAAACATTGTTTCATTTCTTTTCGATTCTGTCGTGTGTAATTACATGAAAACACTATTTAATTCATCTAAACTCTAATTCAGGGTAGCATGGACAACGATGGTCATTTGTATATTCAGAGGTCACGAAGTAAGTAACAATTGTACATATCACCTTGTCAGTTGCAGCTGGTGTTGACGATCTATGGTGTTATTCCATCTATTGTGTGTTTGACATATATACAGCGGAAGATAGTATAGGCCGGTTTAAAGTATAGCCTTACCAAAGTTGTTTCTAGAATATATAATTGGCATTTTACATAATGGAAGTTTTGATTTGAAAAATACGTTATGTACCAAATAGTACTCTACAAAAGTTAAATTCTTCTACAACAAGCCACTAAAGGATGAACAGTATCAGTAGTGTAAATTTCAAGAACAGGAACAGTTCTTGACCTCGGACAGGAAATTAGAGAACTGGAAAAGCTACTTATTGTGACCTCAACCAAATGAATCTATGAGCTTGTTGGAGCACACTGTCTCGTTTTGAAAAGTACAATCGCACTAATAATTAGTAATTGAATGCAATTCTGACTGTATACTTGAATCGCCAAAAGGTAATGGAATGTATCAACGTATGTGTAAATAATCAGAAAAATGTATGAAAAAACAATTCGCAAATTTAGTGCATGCTTCCACACAGGCATTTGTGTTGAGGGTACCAATAATCCACAATGTCACTTAGTCTTGATTACAACACCAACAGATTTTTTAACTAGGTTTTAGTGATTTTGTCGAAGACGTAAGTGTAGCAATGGCACCTGGTGCCGCATGTGGGAAATACACAAAAGCTACTTTTTAATAAAGTAGATAAATGATTTTGGCTGTGTTATAGTATGTAATGCGACCAGTCAAGAACAAGCAATCTAAAAAAGCCGTGATTCAATCATTTCAATGTTTAGCGAATAACTTATTACCTTTAGCTCTAATTTCAGGATGGATTTTTTTTATTTCTACTGTTAGTCTATGGGTATGTTTTATCGAACACTACTATGCTTAGTTGATAAACAAAGGACGTTGGTACATTTACCGTAAGCGCTTATTAACCAAAGTTTAGATGCCAAAACATTTTGTTTTCAGAATACAACGAAATGAAGGACTGTCTCCATCATGTGGATCGTGGTAAATCTGTGATGCATGTTGAAAAGTGTTCTATTCATAATTCTTTACTCTAATGTTGCCACATATTTACTTTATGGTTTTTGAAAATGATTATAACTGAATCCTTAACGTCGTCCCGGTTAATAACATTTGGTTAAAATATGCACATTTTTTGTTGAAATTTGTATGTCTTAGGATATTAAAACGTTTAGAAAGTAGATAGAGTCAGGCGTTTATCGGGGAACATTGGGCATATATCTGTGTCTTCATCTGATAAAGTGTATAATGCACTATAAGAACGAAATCCTTCGATAAGATAAGATATTTGTTTTACAGATTAGATCAGTGAATTATTTTATTTAGCGAACATATGTTTACCCAAGATGAATCATAGATGGCTCAAAACTTATTCTATTTTTGACTTTATCATGGTTTAATTGTTATTTGAGTATCCCTTGCGAATCGTATGCGATTCTAGGTTTAATAGCCAACAAAAAAAAGATTGTTTTATAACTATGATTTATGGTTCAGGTCATGTTATTTTATAGTAACAGGACACCATTTGTTATGATATAAAGAGGAATACAACCTAAAGGTTAAAATGCAGAACCAGAATATCTATAGTCCTTAATCTATTCAGATGCATAACAAATTACTGAAAGTTTTTACAGTGAGGTCTTTACATTTATCTTTTCAGAAAGTTATCAGATATTACCACAAAAACTTCAATATCAACATAAAAATTAAGATTCAAAAAGGAACTTTTATAGATAAATGTACAATGAATGTGTGATGTGGTATTCATTCTTATTATCATCCTTATGGCTGTGCTGTAGGCTTCTGCACTATACATTTTACTGATATACGATAAATGCACTTTTTACATTCATACATTTTATAAATTATTTAAAAACTGTGGTTAATGTGACAGTGAGGGACGATAGATGATAACATAACGACCAACAAAGAGAAATAAGCTTTATTATTTTCAATATTGTATGTTATTATATTATGGTTTTACCTTGATGTGGTTATGAGGCCTTCTTTGTTTATTACATTGCTTCAGGAAAGATTGATTGCTCCAAACAAGATATAATTAGCAATATTATGAATTCTTCCAGACTTAATAATTTCAAAAGTATATTGTTATCCTTTCCCATTTATCATTGCATATTAAGAATAAATGTTAGAGACCTAAGGAGATATCTATGCCTACTCAGATTCAATGGGTTGCCATTAAGATGTAACACTAGAGGGAAAGAAACTGTTAATTCTGATGTTGTTTGTAAGATGTGTGATAGCGGAAGTATTGAAAATGAAGTCCACTTCTTGTTTGAATGTAATAGATATGTAATACTTAGAAATAATTATCTACCTGTATGGAATAAACTAACGAACAATTGTAAATTGATCAAGCTTTTAATGTCTAATGATATTGTTCTCTTAATGAATTGTGCTGAATTTATTAAATTGTCTCTTAAGTGTCGATATGTAACAAACTGAAACTTAAGATGTCTGTATGTTGCAATACTTTTTGCAATATCAGTCCTTACTTTTGTACATGGGCCAGTGGCCTACAAAACCGAAATAAACTTTCTTCAGGGAAGATCAAATGCGCCGCACGTCCCTTTATTCTCAAGTTGAGTAGGTTACTGACATTAGGAAACAATGATACAAGACAACAACAATTGTGAGATGATGTCACTAACAGTCGTATGCTTTCAGTTCAGTATGATTTCTTGCACTAGATTAGCTTATCAATAGGTATACCATTACGAAAATGAGTTAAAATGAGATAGAATAGTCTTTGCGTTTTTGAAAAAAAAATACTGCCGAAAAAAATATAAGCATCTCGGCCTTTGCTCTTCCTTTTACTTGAATAGTCCTCGGCCAAACTGTACTTTTTTGGCAAAAAATATGATGAATGAGGCTATTTCGAATTTTAGATATACACGCCAATTTGGCAGAAATTAAAATAAGATTTAGGCGTTGAATGCCAGTTAAGCAAAAACATTGCTTTTAGTTTAGTTTTTGATAATATGTTTTTCCTTTACCCTACACTTACTTAAGTCATAAGTGACATGTACGATAAGACGTTATTTGCCGATTTTAACAACCATGTAAGGAAAAAATATGTCGCTAAAATCGAAAAATCGTGATACTTAAAGTGGCTTCAGGCAAGAAACATACTTGCTTAATGATTTTTGAAAGAAAAAGTGGAAGCATGTTTCATAAGTGACGGAGTCATGAGACATTTGCAGATAAAAACGTAAAGAAATCTTTTAAAATGTACTTTGGTTTATGTAACATTTAATTTTTATTTAGAAAATTCCATTATTAAAGCAAAGCATATTATTGAAGTGAAACAAGTTCTTATGGAAAGTCAACTTCTTTATTGCACTAAAAGCCGTGTTTCGGTGTAGATATTGACACAGTTCTCAAGCAAATGTTACATATGATTCCATGAAGGCAAAACAAACTAAAATTTGATGGTGTTTTTACATTTAACGGTTTTGAGGTGCGTATAATTATAGTGTTGTTTCACTGCCATGTATTTCATTAGAAACAAGGTTGGCATGCAGGATATTTAACTTCATGTGTCGTTTGCTTGATAACGGTGCTAGTATCATCATTGAAACTTAATATCATATCGTGCAATATAGAAGTTGACTGTCAGTAAGAACGTGTTCATCAATCCATCTTATGAAGTGGCTTCTTAAAGAAGTTCAAACATGGTATTGTCAGAAAGAATTTACCACAAGAAACTACATGCATGGCTGGCATTTCTTTATAGTTATGCAAACAGAATAATGGTACGCTGATAACAGGCATTAAGTCTAGAATGCATTGACAATCGTAAATTTTTTCAACTACAAAAATTTAATTTAGTGAGCACCTGACTGCTCTCCATGAGTCAATCATTCCTACTCAATGGTAGCAAAGGTCCACGAAGGTAATTATGGTCGCTAAGAAATATGCTGTAAATTCGTAAGAAATCGTTTTTACAATGAAGCGCCACTTCAGTCTAAAACATCATATTTTGTATGAGTACTTTATATTAAGGTGTGATTTATATGAGGAGAGGCTTCACAGTTCTACTGCCTTTCAAACTTTTATATGAGGGTTACCATTTTACTGAGTAGAATCATCTTTATCTTCATTCTATATACATGTATATATATAGGTAAAAAGGTGAAGGTGAAGAAGGACTCATGTGAAGTAAATAGATCTTTGAAAATAAAATACTTCAAAATATTTCAATAATGACTGGATGAGTCGCATTCCGACTTGATAACAAGTCTTATATATATATATATATATATATCTTTTTACTTCACGTGAGACTTCTTCAAAATATCTTTTTACTTCACGTGAGACCTTCTTCACCTTTTACCTATATATATATATGTATATTCAAAAAAAGGAGAGTAGGTTTCTCACGTGAAGAAAAGTTATATATAAAAAAGAGTAAACATCGGATGGTTCTGACTGGATCAATCTTCAAGATTGATCCAGTCAGAACCATCCGATGTTTACTCTTTTTTATATATATATGTATATATATAGGTAAAAAGGTGAATATCATATATATATATATATGATATATATATTTGTATGTATGTATGTATATATCTAAACCTGTCCTTATGAAATGAAACCCAATATATATATAATGACTGTCGTAAGAACTTCCGGGAAGCCACTGAAAAATACATTGTGCAATCATGTATCATTTCCATACTGAAATACATTACATATCACAATACGTATACACGTATAGAAACATTGTAGTGACTGTTACAACAATCACACACCAAGGAAACTGTGAGAAAGATGCTTTTAACCTGATCCCAGAGGATGAACATGAGAGCACTTTATAGGGTATAAATTCCTTTTTTGTGGTTCTGATTTTTAAGAAGCATGCAGTTAAGTTGGAGGAAGCTAGTAGTGTATTTACCATTACTGTTGTTTCACACAATCGAGGTGAAAGCGACTTCCGTCGATGTACACGAACAAGTCGAGTCAATCGTACCATTGTTACATGGCATGGTAATATCAAATATTTACCAAATGTTGATCGAAAATAAAAGAAATTAGTATGCTATAGCCAGGAAGTCGAGTTTCTTTTGTTTTCGATAGGAATGATTTTCTGACCTGAAATGCAACTGAAAACATTAACATTAACATTAAGTTTCCCTTTTAATCACTGCGTGATCTAATTTTACGCATAAATATTAAATTGTGTTGAACTGATTACACCCCAATCAATGATTAATCCCGAAAATGTTTGTAAAAATATTCAACTGTTAATTTATTTAAAGCAGTTTTGTTACATTCCATGCCTGATAGAGTTTTGTACTTTATAATCGGACCAATTATGGTAACGATCTGCAGCTTGCACTTTGCAATTAATTACGTCTTTTGATGGTTCCCTGTATGTAGCAAATGTTGTTAATGTCAATTACACTACAAGAATTAACATTGTAAACACCTGCTGCAACTGACAGTGTGAATGCAGCAATATCATTGTTTACTCTGAATCTGCAAATGGCAGCTGTTGTTTGCAATAACCAGATGGAGATGGAGAGTGCACATGAGCTAGTCAGTATATAAGGAAGACAACTGAATTTCTGATAACAGTCATTCTCAAAAGTTTTTTAGTATGCAAATTACGAAATAATTGAAATACAAATTTATGAATTGCCATTTTCAAAAATTGAAAGCTATATTGTTCATGGTCAGATTACAAATACATTTTATGCTTAATCAGGTCTTATATCTTAAGCAAGACTAATTAAGCAAATGAGAATGAAGACACAATGTCTTTCCTGTGACAACGCTAAATCCTCTGTCTTTTCTTTAAAATACATAATTTTGTAAAGATTTTGTATTGTTATATCCATCTTATCAGTTACTTTGTTGCTCAAACTTAAAAAGAAATTTAAAAATCATTTTTCATGAGCAAAACTTTTTTTTTTTTGAAACACTTTTGATTTCCTGTGAATTGACTTCCAGCTAAAAATTGTACTGATGATTATCATAAGAGAATGTTTAATTACTTTCAAGTGATATCTGACAAACATTTTTACATTTTAGATAATTAAACAAATACTTTTTGGTACTGTTACATGAAAGACAGCATTGTTATTCCAAAGACACACGTTGTTATTTGAAAGAAGATTTTTCGCATTATTATGAAAATCTATTTAATTAAAACATAAATGTGTCACCTATCTGTACAGAAGGGAAGTGTTTATGTAATTCATATAAAATCCACAGTTAACATAACATGTTATTTGTATGTTCTTAAATAAGAACAGAAGCGAGTTTCTGATCGTTATAGGAAAGACCTACTTGTGTTACAGAATGGACAATTGTCTAGTATATTTGAGTATGGTTAATAATATATCTATGTCAGTGACAATGAAATGTTTTGACAATAAGCATTTTACATATGTAGTGTACTGCCATACTTAAAAGGACAATAAACAATAATATTTCATAACTTTGCCTGCTTGTTATCCCAAAGACATTGACTGTTATAAGAGAGACAATATTTTAAAACATTTGAAATAGAAGACATTGAATAATTAATGGTGGCTCACCAAAGGAGACCTAGGACTTTTAATAGATGCTTATTTGCACCAATTCAGTGTTAGCTTCGCTGAATTGACCTTATGTACCAATGTTGTAGTGCTTTGGTCCACTGCTACAGTGATAGGCATAGTGCAAAATCAAACTGTTTCAATATTGTGATCCACTGCTTCAGTACTTAGCAAAGTACAGGCAAACTTGCTACAGTGCTCAACATAATTGCTTCAATGCTTGGCCCCACACCCACATGTAATTGACATAGATATTAGGTTGTTTTTTTGCAATTGCATGACATTTGTGAAGACATAATTAACAAGATACCTTTTCTTGCGGCAGTCATAGATATCTTGCTAATTTTTATAGCATGAGAAGAAATTAACTTTCCTCATTCTTTTTATTTTAGGGTCATGACATATTAAGTATAAGAGGAACAAAATTATCTTAAGCGTCATGGTTATTCAGACTGATCAGTGTTTGCCTCTATGTCATACTTTTAGCCATGGTCACCAAAATTGTTTTTCAAATAACAGTCTATTACTAATCATTTTATCATGAAATGTTAAAGAAACAGACCTAAACACAGAACACAAGGTTTTCTTATCCCATTACCTTGATAAAAATTAAAATGTATTTGGAATGAAACACAAAAATTAAGGATTATAAGTTCTATATTGTCTCTTGCAGTAACAGCTTCTGTCTTTTATGTAACATCTAGTTCTTACAAACTTAAAATATATAAATTATTTGGAAAATGTTAATTTTTATGCAAATAATTTTAATAGTCAATCTATGAATTCCTTACAAATTCAAATAAACATAAAACATGCAGAAATGGTGTTTGGAATCTGATTTGTATTAAATTGTCTTTGCAGTTACACTGATGTCTTACCACAGCCCTTGCGCAAAAATAGTATGATTTAATGAAGGAAAGGAAATTGTCATCCTAAACTATTTAGGACAATTATTAGGGTTTATTACAATTGCTTATATTTCTAAAGGTGTTGAAATAGCAAAAATGAAGCAAATAAGCATCGATTATTCTTTGCAGTAACAATAATAGTCTTTCCAATAACAGATAAAGCCGTTACAGAAAAGACTGTTATATAAAAGACAAATTACTAGTTTAATCCGTAGCAATTAAAATGACCAGTCCCTCTCCAAATCCAGACAACATAAGTGTTTTACAATTATAGTTCCAGATGCAAAGAGATAAACATTTCTTTGGAAGGTTGGGTATTTTTTTGTTAAATGTCATGGATGAAATATATTCAATTTTATTTTACTTTTTCATCATCATTTTCTTAAAGGGTTTTGTCGTTGACTCAATCAGTTATCTTCATAACGTTCATCCAGAAGTTGATAATGAGCATTAGAGATAGTTTTGTTTTCATATGATGAGGGATCATTTATTTTTTCTCAATTTTATGGTTCTGTTACAGGAAAGACATTTTTCTTGTATAAAAGATTAAAAGTTTAATTTTCATATCAAAATATTGCTTGAAAATTGTGAAATTCAACCAGGAATGGGGAAAAGCTCCATATTTTATGATCACTGCAGAAAAAAAGATAGATTTATGAAAATAAGGGAACAATAGACACTTGATCACAGGTTTTTGTACCTGGATACATGGAAAAACGCCTACCCCCTTGTTGAAAAAATGAAAAAAATTAAAAGATGTGGTCATTTTTCTTGAATCAAAACAAACCATAAGTTCAAATATATGTTGGCATTCAAGAAGATATCAAAATGTTTTCAAAAAAAACAATTTTGTTGGTGTTATTAAAGACTTTACTTCAGGTACGGGAAAAAGCTGCATCTTTTGAGAATGACTCATAAACGATAATTATTTTACTTTTGTTTAAAGAAATACGCCCCATGTGTAATGCTTTCTCTAATTACAAAACGATTACAACATTGCAGAAACATTATTAACTACTATCGGAGATCAATAGCAAAAGAAACACATCTTTCAATCTAATGCCAACAACTTGAGGAATAGCATTGACTTCTAACCCTGTACTGTTTCATAAACTGACAGCAAAGCCAATTTGTCATACTTCTGCCGAGAATTTATTTGCTACCCAAATTTAATGTGTCAATTTGAATAGATACCATGTTAGAAATGAAGGTGTTTAGAAAAGCCCACACTAACATAAAGCTGTTATCATTTTAACTTGTGTCATTATAGCAGGTTATCTCCCATGACAATCTTAAGCATTCTTCGACATCAATGGGTATAAACGCTTTGGATGACAGTAATTAAACACGCTATGTTGAGATCTTTAGAAAACTTTCTCTTTTAATGTGATCATTCAAATCATGACTGAACACAAAGAAGCATGGAGACGTGTATAGGAGATGAAAGTGCTGGGATCAAGATATTAATCAAACCAAAATATTATGATTCTTTTAACGTCCTTTCTGTTACAACGTGGTTGATTATATCATGATATATTGTTTGTTAAACACTCGTTTATGAAGTTTGAACGATGCATATAGCACGTGACCAAAGTTAAAACGAGTATCCTATTTCTGTTCTGTGTGTTGAAGTGGAAATAGTGGTCAGGCATTGACTGAATACAAATTATGTCATCTGGAACTCTGTAAAATTATGGTTGATAAAATGTGGTAACAAAATCACTCTTCTATCACTAAGTAATAAATAAGAACTTTTCATAGCCGATTGGAAAGATAAGTCGAAAATAATTTCGACACAATATGTGCTCTGTTGTTGGAAGGCTAACCATATTAATTAATAAACCATGTTTTATATGAAACCATTCGAATGTGTCATTTGTGATTATATTCCTTTTTTCAATTTAGATAGACAATATTTAAGTTCTTTTCAAATTTGTTCCATTTGATAAAGACATGCTTTCACGAGAGCTTCCAACTTGATATGTAATGTTATAAGCATAGACATTTGAATTGACAAGAACAAAGGACATACAATTCCAAAATGTTGATTTTATAAACTTGGACTTTCAAATCAAAACATAAAATGAAACGGAATTCTCTGTGAATGTATTGAACAGGTTCTTGTTTAACTCACTTGAGTTGATAAGGTATCAAGTAAAAATAATTTTCTTACCCACATTTGTTAATATGAAGCACATAATCATATAAAATCAAAAACTAGTATTTCATGTCAAAAAATCAAAAATGAATATTCATTTGGTAGAAAAAATCTTTGTAAAGGTTTTTCATTGTTACTCCCTTTTCCTTAAAATGTAATGTTTTGTTATTCTATGAATATCTTAAGTTGTCTTGATAAATATCAGAACATGAATATATTAACTGTTACATGTGATATATGAACCAAAAAAACATTTGATTTGTTGTTTTTATCAAATTAATAGAATATAGGCTGAAGACATGATGGACAAAAATCTGCCCTAGTTTCGTTTCTTCTAGTATGATTTGCATTGGTATTATCAATCATTTTTTTAAAAAGGAATAGGAGATATACTTAGATTGAATTTTTGTGCTGTTTATGTTCACCAAGGTTTTACATCTACATCTCTGTTAAGCTTTAAAAAATCTGGAATATTTATTTATTATCCAAAGGAAAATGTAATCTTATATGTAATTTTTTATTTCTGGAAATAAAGTATAATAAATTCAACACAATTAACTGATCATTTATCATAAACATTATAACAATTGTTGCCAGAAACGCAAAGCATAGTGAAGATCAATCATCAATGTTGTTCCCCTAAGACTTTGAATTACCCAATAGTAATTGTTTTGTCACGTTATTGATGATACACATAAGACATTATATTGACGCGCCCTTCTTGTAATATGTTGCTTCTTTGCATTTTATATAACAAGCCTGATTTGACAACAATGGATAAAGACATGATAAAATGAGAAGGATATTTTATCCAATAAAAATTGGCTACGACAGTACATAATGCTTGTTTGAACAATATTTTCTGAATTGTAGATGTCGCTAGAATCAAATTGTCATAATGTAATGACAACATCAGTTAATAACATCACAAAACAACACATAAAATAGTAGAACTTTTTTAAAGTTGAGGATTTCACAATGTTATGAGTGCTGTTAAATATTATTTTCAAAATATAAATATGTCGATCCAATCCATCTCAATGGTGAACAATTTGTAGAAAGCCTTAGTTTTAATGTATGTTTTCTCCAGTGTGCTCCTGTGACCAAAATCAAGCTTGGCAGCAGTGCTTTGTCAGTGAGATCCCCAGTTCTCTTGAACTCTATTCCTGTCCATCTCCGATGCATTGAGAACGTTTCACCCTTCGAACATTTCTAAAAACTTTCCTTTTCTCTGAAGTCAATCTTCACTAGATCTTTGTAGCGCCGTTGAACAACTGGAAGCTGGAAAGCAGGCGCATCATAAATGCATTATTATTATTATTATTAATGTTACAAGTGATCATATAACAACCATCACCAACTATTATATATTGGAATTGCATCTTTACCAATTCATTTGTTTAAAAATACAACCTGGGTTATTACATGAACATGGAGGTTTATGGCTTTGTGATATTAACACTCGATATTGAAAATAGAAAAAGATGATGATCATGTAATAGCCTTATCTTCATTAGTGTCTTGGGACATCTCATATCACTTTTGAAGAATGAAGAATCTGCTGTTGAAAAAATTGTATTGTCCTTACATTAAATCCAGTATGTTGATTAAGGCATCGAAACAGTATTTTATTTGATTGTGATTTGCTGTACATTATGTAAACTTGAAATAATATTTTGAAAAATTACCTTTCTAAACTACAATAAAGTGGAAATAATGAATTTATAAGGATTGTCATCTTTTTTTTGGGACCATTTTGTATAAACAGTTTCACCATACACAAAATGAGAGTCTTCTTCTCACTGTAAAGAAGGCGTTATCTTATTATTATTTGATTTACTGAACAAAGGATGGGAAATTGTCAAAAATACTGACAATATGGATTTAAAAAAGCGTATTTGTTTACCTTTGTTTTTCTGTTAAATACGAATACAAAAGAACTATTTCATGTATATTGAGTTATCTGTTTAGTAATTGTAGCATGCAAGATAAATATATGACGGTTTCGTTAGAAAAAGCAAAACTAGAAACAAGCAAAGGTTATTCATATATCAATGTTACAATGTTAAAAAAATAATATTCTAAAACATTTTAACTCCTTCTACAACACTTAAAGCTGACCAGCGGTAGTAGAGCACATGTCATGTAAAGGAACAGTTACTAACCTGGGACAGGAAATCAGAACACGGTAAAACGTCCTTATTGTAACTTCAAAAATGAAACCCTGAGTTTTCTGGATCAGAATGTATCGTTTTGAAAAGTACATTTGCACTTAAAATCACTAATCAAATACTTTACTCATTTTCTAATTGCATCAACAAAGAGTCATGGAATATAACAACATAAGAAGTGAATCATACAGAATATATGAACAACTTGTTTGCAAGTTAAATCCAAAGTTGTTGAAAAACATGTTGTATCATTAAACAAAAATGTCAGTAAGTCCGGATTAAAATTCCCGAAAGATTGTAAAATAGGTTTTATGGATGTTGTCGTTAACGTAAGTGTAGCAATGGGACATCGTGCCATGTATAAAATACACACAAGGTCTTTCTGATGAACTGGATTAACGATTCTGGTTGTATTATAGTTTGTAATGCCATAAATCACGAGTAAGCATTCTCAAAAGGCCGTGTTCCAGTGATGTTATTGTTTATTGTTTTGTAAATGAGAGTGCTTGTCCGTATAAAGCTCTCATTTCAAGATGGAAATTTAGTATTTCCCTCTGTTAGTTGAATATGTATGGTATGTTGTGCTACGTTTAAGTATTTATCTCTACTTCTATAAACGGTGTACAGCTGACAGTTATTTACTAAAACAATCAATACCAGTAATATCCCTGACATATGACAAAGAAACCAAGCATTGGTCATTTCTCAAGTGAACGTTAAGAAAGGCTTTTATCAATGAAAAAATGCCATTCTAAATGACATTATTTAAACATAAATGAAACAAATGCATAGCCCAGACTGATTAAAATCGACCGCGTTCAGTGGAAAAAACATTTAAAAATTGACTGGATTCCAACTAATTTTATCAGGGAGCTTTCTTCACCACAATGGTCTGAAAGCAACCTTGTAGCTCCTATGTTCTAGCGTAATCTCAACTCGCTAATCACAATGACTCCGACAAAAGTCTTAGGTATCAGTATCTACGGGCAAGTAACTCTTGTTTACCATTCGTTAATCTTGATAGACGCTATCGTTATTCTAAACGCGATGATGTGATTGGGCCGCTAATGACTAGGTTTTGTCCGGTCGAAACTGGTGTAAGAACGTGCGAGCAGTGAGGCTGCTTTCAGACGGTTGTGAATAGGAAAGCCCCTAATAGAATACGTTCGAATCCCGCTGGAGTCAATATTACAAAAATTATGTTCAGAACACGGTCGAATTTAATCAGATTGTGCATATCCCTTCCTAAGATAAACGTTTGCCTACCTTTGTCTTTTTATAATTACACTTCAAGAGAAAGATTGACTGCAATGTTGAGATAACAAAGTATTGACCTGATTTTCAGTGTTAAATACCCGCATATCAGGTATACTCAGCGTTTCAAGTGTGAATTGCAAGTAGGTTTACGTCTTGATGCACTGATTGTAAGGTAAGAAAAATCATTTGCAGTGGACTTCCTCATCAAACACTACTGTGCTATGTTGTCAACAAAACAGTTTTAACACGTTCCTGAAGCGCCTAATTAACTAGACTTGATAAACAGTTACTTTTTTGTTTTAGAATACAAAGATATTAAGGTCTGTGTTATCTCCTGTCACTTTTGACCCATTAAAAGGGTAATAAATGTTCTTCTACCTGAAAAAAAGAAAACTAGAATGAGCTACATCAAAGGGTATGTTCTACTTATAAATATTTTCTCAAATATTGGCAGATGCCATTTTTTGAGGGTGTAGTGAAATTAGTAGTGTCCTTTCATTCCACTGAATCATATGTGATGCGAATATAAACTTGATGGACAATTTTGCAGTGGATTAGTATTATGTATTATTCCATATGTATTATAAGTAATTCACGAATAAGGTAATAGAATCACATAAAGAAATAATATAGATAAATTCTATTTATCGTGGTATTTTTTACCTGTGTTTCCTTAGCAAATCAGTTCCTTGTAATTGTTAGTCATTCTTAGTTGTATTGACAACACAAAACATCGTTTTATAACCAAAATACAGCTGCATAACAAAAGTTTGTTCTCAAACCACTCTATCGCTATGTGAAAAAATGAAAATGAGTGATTTCGTAATCTTGACCCTGGACACTTTAATGACCTGCCAAAAGCTACGATTAACTTTTGGGAATGATATAGTTTGTGTTGAAAATTCAACATTATCCGTTGCTTTTCCGTTTTGCTATGATACCTCTATTCCCTCCAAATTCCTGTACAAACTCTGTCCTAATACGAAGGTTTCTTGATCCAGAAATGTAGAACGCTTATTGAATGCAATCAAAGTTAATTGTTCAATCAGCGACGCCGTTTCAAAAGTTATTATTCACATCGCCTAAGTTATTTCCGTAAGCTTTCCAAAAGCTATATTTTGAGTCTTCTTTAAAGAACACATACGCCTCATTTAGCGACTGCATCATTGCATAGCCCTGTGTGACAACAAATATGTTATTCATGCATACGGTGTTTTCATTGGCTGAAATATTGCCACGTGGTTTAAGTTGCAACATTGAGCCGGTAAGGGAAACTGCTGGAAGCCCGAGAAACCTCTGTTGTATAGGAATTTATGACGGAGCTACCTCTGTTGGGAGAGACTGTGATGCCTTAAACACACAAGTACACAAGTAGATGAAATTTAGATAAACACACCATTTCAGTAATAAGCAGACATAAAAAGGAGGTTTTTCTTAAATAAAGTTGAATATTACCTAGGCGTAAAACTTCATTTTCAAAAAAAATATTAGCAAAGTGTAAACACTGCTTTTAGTTTCTTGTTTTTTAACAATCTGATTTTACTTTCCTTTACATCTACTTGCGTCTTAGGTGGCATGTACGATAAGCAATATTTTCCTTTTTAAAAACAGGTAAGAAATGTGATTCTAAAATCCTGATACTTAACTTGGTTTCAGTTATGTTCAATATTTGATGAATGATCGTTCGAATAAAAAGTGTAAGCATGTTTCATAAGTCATAGAGTCCCACAATGTTGGCAGATGAAAAAGTAAAAAAGTCAATTTTTAATCATTTTAACATAAGTTTCCGTGAGTATAGAGTTTCTTATTTCAGCAATTTTTTTATATCAAAACAAAACATGTTGTTTGCCAGAACAAACTAAATGCAAATTTTGATATGTTTTTAGGTGAATACCACGGAACGAAGTTCAGAACATCCATATAGTTATTTGAAATTAGTTTATAAACAACAGGCATCAACTGTAGATTACATTGACAAAATTTAATCAATATAATAAGTACCTTCCTAGGGATCAAAACATTGAACTATGTGCTCTAGAAGTCCATTACTCCTACTTGGTAGCAAATGATTATGTAGGTACTTATGATCACTGTATCAAGTGATATGTCATAAATGCGTAACTTAAACGTTTTTACAGTGAAGCAACAGATAGAAGCTCCACTTTAATATATATATAATTCTATGTTGATTTAATGTGTTGTATAACTGGGGAGAAGTTTCTATTGTTATTCTGCCTGTCTCGGATCAAGAGGTCCGTGGTTCGAATCCCGCCAGGGTCTCGGCAACGTTGTCTGCAGTAGAGAACTGTTCTACACACAGTCAGGTTTGGGTGCAATTCTACACTGAGTTTCAGTGCAGTACAACCCATGGTTCGCCAGTTCCAGCAGATGCTCG